>CM060968.1:20812455-21412455 GCA_030765045.1 Tenodera sinensis
TCCGTGACGTTTCTAACGAACCGACATTACCAAGAGATTGATGAGCAAGTTTATATTCTTCTTGTACGTGTGCCAATTTTCCATCTGTAAACTTTCCATGAAAACTGGACAACCACATATGTAACAACCAGTTTATACATAAAAGAACAAGATTGTCATTGCATCAACATTGACAAATCTTCTAGAAATAATCAACAATGTCGATGTCTAGATTCGAAAGAAAGCACACTTCAAGACTCGCGGAGTAAAATTAAAATAATTCGAAAACTATTAGACATATTTTTACAACAGATACAAATACAATTAAAACAGCCCAGCAGCCAAATTAAAATAACTTCATATTTACTTTACGACTTCCAACAGCGAGGATTTTTGTTTTCCACCCAAAAATTCAACATCAGGATTTCACTGCGATTACACCCCCTCCCCCAAAGTGAGCATGACCTGTGTGTATGTGCCCGTTAACACCTAACTCGAACGAAATGCCGAATGAATACCATACTTTAAGGGTACTCACAAAACGTGTTATCCTGAATTTCTGCGAATTCTCTGTTCATTATTCTGAATGCATCATTATACTTTTCAATAACTGGTAAGCTATTACAGATATACCTATAAAATGTAGCACACAACAATGTAAACGCTTATGTATAATAAAACATGCATGACATTATTTCCTTTGGCGTGCATTGTTCCTCATGGTCATGGAAAAAGCAAAGCCAGCATATAGCGATCGATCTTTTGCAGACTTCTCTTTCCCGCACCTATAAAAAATGTGAACAAATCTTTCTGGAACAGTTTCCCAATTAACATCAAGTAAATAAAGGAATAAGCTTTTGTAAGGTTTGTGGAAGAAAGACTCGAGAAAATCGTGCGAGTTTAACATGTTTTAAATATTTCTGCATCCTCAAAAATGTATTACATTCGACTTTTTCTACCCAACAGCGTTTATTTGTATATACCTTCTACAAAAACTTACATAAGATGTTTCCTCCCCCCCCCCCTTTCATTTTACTGTAAGTACAACCATGGAAAAAGTGATTGAGCGTATTAGGGGAGCAGAACATTAAGTCCCATGTCCTGTTGCAGCGCGGTTTACACAAGTCATACTTCCAACATGCAGCTGAGTTTATTGATAGTCTGATCCATATGTTATTGTCTGTCGGACACACAAATAGACTGCTATACACACCGTCCCTTTCTTTGTCAGGAACAACTACAAATGCGAGTGATGACTCAAGACACAAGACGTGGGACTCACTCGTACAAACATTCTGCTCTCCTAATGCGCTCAATCATTTGTCCATGGTTGTACAACTTGGACAGAGAATAGATAATGCTCAAAAATGGGTCTCTATAAGCAGATGACCTTGAAATGTAATACTCTTCCTATGACATCGGGACAAACAACTGAATAGCGGAGGTGTTTTAAAAAATAAGTGCCGGTATTTTACAATAACAGGTATCTCGAAAATGGCTTAAGCCACAAAAACGCTGTTTGAAACAAATTGCGTATTTTTGGAGATCTAAACATTTGGCGGTTTACCCGTTATATTTACAAACTTCCTTCCGAATAAAGAGAACTTCAAAGGCTATTACCAGACAATTCAAGATATTGTATTTATACATGTAAACATCTTAGACTGTATTTTAATTAAGCTTGTTATGCAAAGGGTAGTTTGGGGTGGGACGATGAGTGAAAATCTTGTCGCATCTTTAGAAGATTGATGACCTGATGTATTTGATGCAGTCTCCACTATTTCGGTCTTCAAAGAAACTACTGCGGGCTGTTCCAGTGGTAAGCTTAGGGTAAGCGTGGATGGTGTGTAAATATGCTTGAGGTTCAAGAATTAAACTGTTTCTGAATCTTAGCACGAGGAACTGTAACTGAAGTACTAAATCATCTAATTTCTGAGATATCAATGCTTTACAGTATGAAATAAGTGTTTCCGTAATAATTATGAGAAGCGTAAGTTGTGAGTCGCGGAAATGCTGAAAGAAAGATCACCTTGTGGAGACTGCCAAATCTGTAATACCCGAGCGTGGTTTTAAGGCGCTACGAGCTGCCGATAATCGATCACTGTAAACACTTTCTAAGACTGTAAAACACAAAGGAAAAGACAAGAATTTTAGAAATACAAGCTTTATCAAGTGTCACCAACAATCTGAATGCCCAACAAAGTTGCTACTTACGCTGCAAACTTTTGAAGGTTCTCATTCACCTATGAAAGTTTTTCATTCGCTGAGTTGCTAAATTCTAAGAATTCCATTCTAATTTTGAAAATGGGCCACGTGCCGTCCCCGAAGTCCTGACTTCTGAACATAATTGATTTCCAGGTACACCTTGAGCTAACAAAATTTGTATTGTGCTTCTTACACTATGCATTGCCTGTAACAATTGCAATTAGTATTATAGTATTAATCTTGCCCTTTAATAACTCCGGTATCAAGGTAATGAACTAATACACGCGTGCGCGCGCCCACAGACAAGCAAACAGAAAACGGAGGAACCACAAAACACTTTTAGAACAGTAAGGAAACGGCTGAAAACAGAATTAATACTAAGCTATAACTTAAATACCATCCCCAGAGAGCATGGTAAATTTGCGGAATATTCATTATTGCAGAAGATGCGTGCGTGTGTGTGTGTGTGTGTGTGTGTGTGTGTGTGTGTGTGTGTGTGTGTGTGTGTGTGTGTGTGTGTGTGTGTGTGTGTGTGGTGTGGTGTGTGTGGTGTGTGTGTGTGTGTGGTGTGTGTGTGTGTGTGTGTGGTGTGTGTGTGTGTGTGTGTGTGTGTGTGTGTGTGTGTGTGTGTGTGTGTGTGTGTGTGTGTGTGTGGTGAAAATGCTCAATCAGTGCAACATATGCTATGTGAGTGTGTACATCTAAAAATCGAGAATCTATGGGAAAGTGTAGTAAAAACGTGGAAAGTGGCCAATAAACAGCAGCGAACACTAGAAACACATAAAATCCTGGTTTTAAAATTGAACTTGCATAAATTACTAACACTTGAACTTCAAGGCAGTAAATACAGTAACAGATACTAACATCATGAAATTGCATATAAGCTAATTCAATGCACGTAATATTACAAGAGTACTTCAAAAAGTAAGTTGCACATGTCCCACACCGAGACCACCACGCAACAAGAATGGCAGTTTGTCAGATTAGAGTTCATGTTCCGGAATTCCTGCAGAGTTCCGTTACGGTACTGATAACAGGTGCATCACAGTGTGCGAACTGGAAACATACTCCAAACTTGAATTATGTGAGACGACACTATTCTTGGAACAAAACTTCGAAATTACACAGAGATTCGCCGTGAAATTCTGGCGGTATAAAGACCAAATGCAATGTAGTCTAATCATAGTGTCAAAAAGTTAGCCATGGCCAAACAGACGTCGGTGATATTGATCGGGAAGGAAGACCAACATCAACCACAGATAAGGTCCAAGTAATCGATCAATGTACTCATGTGCTCATTCAATCGTCAGATTTGCCTAACATGAAGTTCACACAACGGTCCTCGAATGCCTCCGTGACCAAGAAGCGGATTTCCTATCGCTGAAGAATAATACGATTGGTAAAACGTTCAGACCGTTGTTTAGAGACACTTGGAAACTATATCGAAAAATTGTGCCAAGTATCAGTAGTACCTCTAGTGAAATGTGCACCAGATGCAATACAGAAGATACTCCAGAGCACGTAATGTTTAACTGTCAGCAATACAGTGAAATAGCACAATCTAACAGGGAAAAGCTCATGCACCTCACTTTATCGGAAATGGTCAGGAATAAGGAAAATCTAAATACTTTAAATGAGTTAGCGACTCAAATCAGTATAGCAGAAAGATCTTTAAGACAAACTGAACAAGAAAGAAATCTCAGAAATGTTTATAGACCTCCAGCAACTGTTGTACCATGACCCCGTCGATCGTTAAGATTGTCAAATCAATATAACCGAAACCAAGTGCTCCAAACTCCTGAACCTGTTATACCAAGAACAATTACGTAGAACAGAAGAAGATTTCATTGGATCACTGGACGACAAGTGTAAGCAGAAAGGAGAAGAACGAGGCCAAAACGACAGCCTGGTGAGACTTGGACGGCCTACCAGAGACGAATAACAGCGTCTAGGGAACAATAAATTGCATGAATACTCTGATATCTCATATAACTTTAAAATATCACTAATTTTCGTTATTGTTATTTAGTTTAATTTAGGTTAGTAACTTCTGCACATTCTATTGTGAACAATTTGTAATCAATAAGTTTAAATAAATCAAAATATCCGCACACTACGTCCAGATATAAGAAATTAGGTATCTGGACATAGCTGGCAGATATATATATATATATATTTTTTTTTTTACTTATTTTTTTTTAAGTACCTCGAGTGAAATGCAGCCTTCAATACAAGTTACTTGGTCTGCAATGATCACGAGTAACTTACTTTTTGAAGTCCCCTCGTTACACACAACTTGTATAATGGAGCGGACAGTCAATAAATTTATATTTAAAAAAAAGAAACACGCACACACATACTTTTGAGGGTTTTAAGAGGCCGCTAAAATATTTGAGGTGAAATTTCGGTGCCTAATTTTTGGTTGGAAGACAAAACTTCCCTCTCACTTATCAAAGACAAATAAATCCCTGCATGTTAGTGCTTGAAACATTTCGCCGAGCTAATCAATCTCCGCGAGATGAAGATTCGTGTACAGTGGGGAGGAAGGGGCAATTGGCTGTAATGGGTCTGTGCAGGGCCCAAGTGCACTATTATTATTAGACATGCGAGTCAACTGGAGCGAAGGGATTCCAGACATTTTTTCCACGCCTCTAATTTTATCCGCCGCGACAACACATTGGATGCTCCATTAAAATTCCCCTCAAACGATCTGGGCATGTTGGCACACACAGTACATCATTCTGAAAAGCACGGTGAATCACGAGAGGGTGGAGGTCTCAGCAAATCTCAAAACATTGCCTCAGGTTTTGTTCTGTCCGCAGCTACTTGAACAGAGATTAGCATGTTTATTTCCGTAGCCTCCTCGCACGGTTCGTAAACTGCACATGATGCGGAAAACATGAATATCTGGCGCCAAGCCTTCAGCACTTTCAGAAGTGGTCGCTTGGTGAGTTTACGAGGTTAATTTAAGATGATCCAGTGTAAAATGCAGCTAATGACCACTTTTACCAAACATGAGTTTCTTTTGGGGGGGGGGGGTGTTAGTTCTTCCACACAAACTGTGTGTGGGTCGAAGTTGGAAAGGTAGAATCCGATTGTAAAACTCAATGACCTCTCCACCGCCACACACATACGAGTCTACCATTTTTAGAACGCCGCCCCAAACAATCTTTACCGTAGCAAAATTGTTGTTTATTTTTTTATCAAAATTGTTTCTAATAGTTTTGATTGAAACCTCACATTTAACGAGGTATTAAATTGTCTTCTGTTTTCTGTATGCTACCTGTGAAGTCCTTTTCATTCTCTGAATTTTACATAGGTAACTAAGAAACAAGACACGAAAGCCTATCTCAGGAAAATGATAAAACTATTTGCATGTCTTTTCCCCTCCATTCAGGAGAGGTAGGCGATATCTGTCACACGGAAAGAAATCATCACTGCCTTCTCAGTCAGCTGCAGGGTAGTGGAGTGCACACGACGAGAACCAAACTGATGATCCGGGAGGAGTTGCCCTTCCTCAAACAGATGAGTCAGGTGGGACAGGAGCAACCCTTCAAAGATCTTAGAGGCCTCTCTCCCTTACTCCCTCTTTATTTCGTAGCATTAGCGATTTCAGAAATATTTCCTGTTTGAAAATTTTAATTCATATTTAAACGCCGTTCATTGGTTTTTTCTGAGCTATAAAAAGAGCTGACCGTCCTACCATCCTTCTGTATGCTCCTGTCTAACCATAAAAGCACTTATACTATTTCTGCCAACTTTATCTTGACTAATCTGAAGTCGTCAGCAGAACAGATTTTCAATGAATCATTTGTAGAATAAATACGGAAATAAATGGCGGTGGGTGGAGAATGTCGTCTGATTGTGACATCTGTATTTTTAATCATACTTCTCAGAACATTAAAGTTTATCAACTCTCTTGTAAACAGGTCTTGATTTCTTTACCAGTTTCTTTTTCCTGTTGATTTTCTCTGCCACCGAGAAAGTACTCTATTCCAAACAAAACTTCGGCATTGAGATTTAACCGAAAGGAATGTTCTGAGGCCCCTGGATAAAACTCGTTTAGAAAAAGCGTGTGTGAACAGCGTAACTCAAAAAAACTTGATAATTTAAAGGTATCTTCCAAAGATGTGACACCAAAAATGTTCAAAAAAGTCCTCACACCTAAAGTACCGTTTATATGGAAAAATTCTCGAAAAAGGTTTTTCACAAAAATGGACAATAAGGTTTTGTTTAAAATGCCATATACTTAAATTTGTTCATGACAATACCGTGAATACCTTTAATTTTCTGAGAATACCCTGTGAAGAACTTCGTATAATACCTATTAACAAATAGAAAGAAACGTACAGCACAAAATATGTCAATCTCTTAAAACACGTGATTTATTTCAAATAACATTTTCTATGAAATCAAACATTTCCATGATATCCATTATCACAGATTTTCAATTTTTCAAGACTCATTTTAAAGTGCTCTCACAGTTATTCCTCAGAGGTCAAAGTGTGGAGCTTCTAGGCCATTGGCTCTTAAACATGTGACTAGCGATTCCGGTTCCTAAAACTCCCCTGCACAATGAACGCCAAAGAAAATCTCGCTGCACCTCGTCTTTGTCACATTATTTATCGTTGTACGAAGTTTGGCTATTTCATTGGTGGTTTTAGGCTACAGTGCAAGGGCGTGCCACTCCTAGTAAACAGCTACACCAATAACCACAACAAGGGTTACAAAATAGCGTACAAACGAAATATATGTTTACTCTCTCCATCGTACTGGCTATAAGAGAAAGAGATAGCACGGAGTGAATTCAGTTTGTCATATAGACCCCTAATCACTATTTGTAGCCATACCTTATGCAGGGCACGCCTCTAAAGGAGTTAAAATCTAAGAGAAAAACTTGATGAGCGCGCAGATTAGCGGTGAAGCTCGCGCCTCAATAGGCCCCCCTAAAAACTACACAAAATCCACCCAAGATTTTCTTTGACGCTCTTTGTATCTACAACCTATGTGTAATGAAACTAGTATTTATGCAAACGCTTATCTTCATTAACGTGAAAACTGGTTTGTATATGCTATACAAAAGCAATGAGTTGAGAAAGTCATTGAATGTAACACGCTGTCTTGTATTTTCCCCTGATATGCCACAGTCACTTATTTCTAATGTCTTTATTGTAAATTCTTTGTTTCATCTATTTCGTCCTTTTGCCTCGCAGAAATTGCTGTGCCTGAGGTTACGAAAGTATCTATCCACTCTCAATCTGAGTTTTCTATTTCTCATTTTGAGTCCTTCCTTTCTTACCCATATGCAGTTCGTCTCTCTTGAAAGAAAGACGAGTGGGCGGAAAAGTTACGGAATTGTAATTTGATGACAAAAACTTTCCTCGTGACTTCGAATGGTCAAACAACATTATTAAAAAAGCACATCTTCAAGCACCCTACACACGATTTCAGGGAAAACAAGCAAAATCTCAGTGCCATTCAAGTTCGAATAGAATCAATATTCTCTGGGTGCGAACTTCCTCTCAGCTGGTAAAATTCAACATACGCTTTAGTCACATTAATGTCA
Organism: Tenodera sinensis; assembly: GCA_030765045.1. Taxonomy (NCBI): domain Eukaryota; kingdom Metazoa; phylum Arthropoda; class Insecta; order Mantodea; family Mantidae; genus Tenodera; species Tenodera sinensis. Next base: position 20,820,206 of record CM060968.1, read on the forward strand.
CAAATATATTTGAATAAAAATCGGTAATAACGTTTTTGAGTGTATGAAAAATAAGAAATTTGTTACACGTAAGTAGAGTTTGAGATGCGAGAATTTTCTTGAAAATATTCGCCTGTCATGGTTAAAAAGTGCCCGACTTTAGTATGAAATTTGACATTTATCCGACTTCCCCTCACACACACACCCCTTTTCGCTTTCTCTACCTCTCGCCTATAGTACGCGAATTGAGTTTTTCTTTATGGACGTTCTTTAACTGCTTATGGTTCTCGGTGTCCCATTCTACTCGTATACTGGGCACGAGAGACAGCCTAATTTTGCTCAGACCTCTTTATCGGACTGATGTTCCTTTACGTGCCATAAACCTAAGACATGGGACTACCGGCTTTACTTTCCCTCCAAAGGAAACCACGCTAAGGATTTTTACGCCCTCCGGCGGGTTTGGGTCCACGACTTCGGGATTCAAGAGGCTAGTATGTTATCCCTAGACCACGGAGGACGACAGGCAGAGGAAGTATTGCATTCCACCCAAACATTCGATACTGATATTTCCCTTGAAATACATGTTTTGAGATCCCCTGAATTAAAAAAAATGTGAGTCTGTGAACACCATAGCTCAAAAACGAAAACTCGGTTGAAAACCAAAGTTGGTATTTAAGTTTACCATTTTTCAAGAATACGACACGAAGATTTGAAATTCCTCTACCCTACCTAACCTTTACATAGAATTTTTTTTTTGAAATTTTTAATTTTCTCGAAAATGGCTGTAACGATTTTTGTGAAATGCCATATGTTTAAGATGTTTTTATGGCAAATGAAATGTATATTTTGAATTTTCTGGCTATAGCCTATGTAGTCTATGTATGACTTTTGCGAAACTGGTAAACCGTAGGGGAAAGATCAAATCTTAATATACAAAAATGTAGATCTCGTTAAAACACGCGTTATGTCCAAATACATATCTCCGAGTGAACCACTTCGGAGATATTCCTTGTTATTTGTATGAGTTTTGCAATAAACCTTTTTGAAATGGAAGGTCGTTATTCACTTTTGTCTCTTGGCAGTGCAAAGAGAACGGAATTTGAAAGCTTTAAAAGCTTTGAATCGCTCAAAGCCTAGTGTATTCCAATATTCCCCTTGCACCTACAAGAAAATGGCTAATAAGATAGTTTCTACAAATGTTTATCTCGATTAACATGAAGATAAAGGAATAAGTGTAACAATAGTTAGTACAAGTGTACAGAAAGTAATGTCAATGTAACATCAGGATTTTTAATAGAGAGTATTACACATCTATCCTACTTTTGCTTGTACACACCCTGGACACTTAACATAGCCGATTGTCATTTGTTGTGCTCATTTGGATTTTGCCCACACACTTAACTGTATTTGTTTGATCGTGGGGCGCCTTTTCAGGTTGTGGCGCATCTTCCACTTTTCAGTCGACAATGAATGTCATTCCTAAACAGGCAGCTACATGCTGCATCTGTGACTCACATCATTAGCATATTATCTCCCACTGGGTCATCTATACGTGCGTGTTTCTAGTTGATGTTCCGACTACGCCTACAGAATCCTCTTTCTTTCCCATCAGGAAGTATCAACAGGTGTCTCCCATCTTAGTCAACATCTTAAAAATGGTGTTCTTTATCAATTTACCTGGTTTTAGTTTCTCCTCTTCAACAATGCTTACAATGCTAGCAGTTCTGATCAAATGGGTGATTCTCTGAGTGACTGTTGGCTTTCTCCTTGCATTTCTCTTATATGTGCAATAGCCAATTTTGTTTTATGATCATATATCCCCGGAAGGCAGCGTTTCCATGTCTAACTGCAATACCCATTATCCTCAATTCGTGTTTAATAACCTTATGAGCTCACATGATTATCTTCACTCCATAACTGTCGCTGCATAAATTACTCCAATTGAGTTTAATGCACTTGATAATGCAACGTAATGATGTCTTCTAGATGAGAAGAGCACACAATCAATGCTTCCTTCTAGGGCCAATACGGGATGGTCCAGATAAAGATTGCATGTGAATTATAGCTGTACAAGATTATTTTCGGAGATGTGGTGCTGGGTAAAACATTGACCCGTTTTAGGAAAGTGTGCTTAAGGGTTTCTAAAAGGAGTTTCAACAATCGTCCCACCACCAAAGTAAATTCTCCCATGAGTGGGCATGTCTGGGACAATTTCAGTTGAAGATCCACCTCTGAAGAACATCAGTGTAGGATATCAAGGGACGTCGCTGCAGTATTTAACTCAAGCTTGACGATTTTGGAGTGCAGTCATATTTAGTTGAGGTATGCCATAAGCTGAAGCAGCCAAGAATTTGTAGCAGGAGTCGAATGTTGTACACGTGTTTTGTTCAATGTTTATCCAGATCCTTGTCGAATGTGATATGCTACTGAACGGCCATATCAATAAGCAACGTTTTCGTGGATGGAAAATGAATGTGCACAGAGACCATTATATTCAGTTAAAAGACAGCGTGGGCTGCTGGCACTTCTCAGGATCCGCAATCCATAAAGGATGAAGTTGGAAACGAAAACAGTGTTACATCACAAATGTGAAAGGAGCAAGATAACCTTCGACACAAGCGTTTCAGTAAGATAGGACTTTCTTCCATTCTGGTCATTCCAAAAACTATTTCCTGGTCAGCTGACTTCGATAGTTTGCACATCTAATCTGTGGGAGAGTACTGAAAGAATTATGCATGAAATCCAGTTCTATACGAGCTTCTGATCAGCACAAGAGGGAGCAGTGTAATGTTATGTTCACTCAGTGGTGGACACGTAAGTCCTAAATGTACCTATCGCACACGAGTGGTTCTCACGGGTAACAGAATGGTCCTCTAGGGAGCGGATTCAAACCGATGGAGGGCAAATCACTTCTTCGGGTGTAAAAATCATTAGCATGGCTTCTTTCGGAACGGAAGTAAAGCCGGTAGTCCTGTGTCGTAGATTTACGGCATGTTAAAGAACCTCAAAGTTGATCAAGAGGTCTCCTTTGCGCCCTATATAGCATGGGATGCTAAAATACAACTTTTTAATAGTTGGGCGATAGATAATTGCCGAGTAAAAAATCTTGCTGAAGTATTTCGGTTAGCTTTTTATTTTCTGAGGCACCCAATATTTTAATTCAAATATATGACCTCTTTTGAGAGAGGTTTGCCTTACATATCAAGTAAACCCAAATGTTGGAAAAGATGCAGAAATTGCGCTTAATTATATAATTTTAAAGTATACAATTTAATAAACTGTAGGATTATCCCTAACGTTCAAGTAATGGGACACAACAGTTTCTCAAAGTATACTTCTTGGACTCATCCTTATTTTAATCTCATGAACATTTTTATCATACACTGTTTCAATGGAGATATGCCATCCAGCTTTAATGTTGACTGTTCTTCCTGATATTAATTATATTTTCGGAAGATTGTTTGTGGAATAATATTCTTTTCGAAATCATCACAGAGAACTCTTCAGAAATCAACGTTCCCCTTTAACAAATGGAAGATAAATTTTTGATTGAAAACTCTTCGTAAGAATTTAAATCTCATGCTCAGTTACACAATGAAAGGATGAAAATATTTGTTCATTATAATACTTTATAGAAGCATGCCGAAGTTGGAATTATCTTCCTTACTTGATCAGGGAAACAGTTTCCCTGATGATGGCGACAGAGACTGTCGCCGAAAGCTTGGAGAGTAGCCCAACACTGACCTGGCAGATTTCCCGAGAACAAATCATTAATTTCTACAAATGTTTACCTGGGTTAACATGGAGTAAATACAAGAATAAACATTTTAAGAACAGTTGGTACCACAGAAAGTCATGCGAGTGTACACATAAGATTTTTACTTAAATGTAGCAAATTTTGCAAAGACACTTCTAGAAATTTTGGGAAATGGGAGGAATATCAGAAACACGCAATCACGTCTCCGCTCAGGGTTATTTAAACCATTACGTAATACTCCCATTTTCACTCCGATAACAAAAATACTTAGACGAAAACATTCCTAGAGAATCGGACACTACCTATAAATAAAAAGCCTAAACTATAAGTTTCCGTATTTTTATAGGTCGGTCACTTTAACATTCACAACTGGCAACAGCTGTTTTTATTAAAAACACTAGAACTTTGCAGGATGACGGCGGGGGAAACCCCATGCCTCAGCAAGGTTGTCTGTCTCATGGCGTCTCCGCAATCGCAGACAGTCTTAACGAGATGGATCTTTCTGAAACAAGATGCTCCGTTACTTTCCTCGCTGCACACTTGTTTGTTATTAACATTATCTTCGCCACTTCACGAATTTGGTCCTTGTTATTGAAACGATAAATACCATTCTATTTTAAGTATGTACTGCAATTAACGAATAACTTCTCTCTCTCCCTATATATATAGTCATGAGTACACCCTTTGCTGAATATTTATGATTTTAAAGAGTGCTGATTCTAACCTAAAAAATCCGATGCGAACAAGACTTTCTCTACGCCTGATAAATTCATACATATCCGTTATATACGTATTTACTCGAAAATAAACCTCGTTTGTAAGACCTGCCAAGTTTTGCGGACGATTTTTAGGAGGGAAAAGGATGGATCTATGTATGGTGATGTTAGACACATTAACATTCAGACTGTAATTCTTGAAAAAACGGTTAAGAAATTCTTGGTTACTGTACATCAGATGGTTTCACTTGTTTGCGAAGAAAGGAGCGGGCACCTGGACATTGACCTTCACTCATTGGTAGCTTCAACCCTTCTACCTGGTTTCTTATTAGAAAAGAACATCTTTGGTTACGGCAGCAGCTATTTTATTGAGTCAGTTTCTCTTGTACCTGTCTGTGTAAGCAGCAACATGAGTTCATGAAATATAGTTTTAAAGTTAGCGGTTTTGGAATTCGCTGAAAGAATGGTGTACTAACAGTGGATCGAGAGTATTTGGTCATGCTGCAGTGGATGATGCGGTCATGGAGTGGATGGAAGAGAATAGTGCTGTATAGTGCAAGACCCTCCCAATTTTTGGGCTATAATTCCGTTAAAAAGGGGGTCTTATGAGTAAATACACTATTATGATATATAAAATCTCATTCTTTAGTAGCGCTACATGTCACCAATGTTCTTTTGTACTGGAATGATTTCAAATAAGCAAAAGGTAATTATGTTGTTTAACGACGCTGTCAATTGCCAGGATCACATCAGCGTCGCCGGTGTGCCGGAATTTTGTCCTGCAGGAGTTATTTTACATGCCAGTAAATCTACTGACATGAACCTGTCGTTTTTAAGCACACTTAAAAACCATCGGCCTGGGCCGGGTTTGAACCCGCGACCTTGGGATCAGTAGGCCAGCGTCTAACCAACTGAGCCACCCAGACCGACAAAGCAAAAGCTGCTGTTACATAACACAGGAGGCAGAAACAACATTCAATTGTTTCGTTTCGAAAAGCTCTTGCGATGGAGAGATTAAGTCCGTCAGATGTGGTACTTGAAAAAGCGTTATCACGGCTATTTTGAAAACGGCTAACGCTACGAAAAGTGTGAAACAAATTGTATATTTTAATGAACTTCAAATGTTTCCTGTAGTAAGTTCTCTTAGGATTTCCTTCATTCTTATGGGGAACCGTTCAGTGGAAATTGGGCAAAACTGTCAAGCATTGCAATTTAGGATTTCTATGTGCAATTCTCTAGGGAAGTTTTCCTGTAAAGAAATTTGCTATCGGTACGAAGATGAGAGTTATGTGAAAAGTTTAAATAAGTCTGAGCGGAGGACTTCCTTGTGCTTTTGAGCCTTTTTCTGATAATTCTCACTCTGCCAAATTTCTAGAACTGTTGCAACATTTGTCTGCACATGTTAATTTCTAAATTAAGTATTTCAAGTAAAATGTAAACTATTTAACAAAAGATAAGCAGAATTCTGGGGTAGTTTTTATGAATAAATGTTCTTGTGTTTTTCTAGATTGTAATCTAGATTCAATTTTTAAGTTGTCACAGTGCAACTTCCAAAATAGCAGTCCTAACTATGCCACCTTAATCTTACTATGTAGTACTTAATATAAAGACAACGTGCTACGCCACAAGCTCACCAATGTTTGATAAGTATAAATTATCTGCTAAAGTCGAAACGGAAGTATTTTTTGTAAACCCATTAATTCAAAAGTATATTTTATCGCTCATTTTGTAGTTCATAAAGGAACATTAATCTGAAATGTTTAAACATTATTAAAATTGCAGCTTAAGGAGACTTTTTTTTATAAAATAGCTTAAATTTGTTTTAAATTGCTTAATCCATGATTTACTTGACATATGTAGGTATATACACCAAATTCTACATAGACGCTTCTTTATACAGACATAATAACTGATAATTCAAAATACTCAGCAGACAAAATCACAAATCGGGTCCCTTTAAGGAAACTGGGGTGTGTAAATGGTTCAAAAACCGATCTTGTGTTCTCTTTTTCATAAAAATCTATGCGATTTTGTATACTAATTATTGTTCTCAATGCTTAAGCCCTTAAAACCGTTACTCAAATATGATGCCAACTAGGCTATACACCTGTACGGTTTTGCATCGCAAGTTCAAATTTTAGAGCTTTAGGTGCACTTTTCAAGCTACTCGAGTTGAAGAGCTCAACATTTTTGTGGAGTTTTAAATCAGTTTAACTAAATGAGTGGAAAGATATTTTTCAGAAGCAACTTATCGAATTTTTAAATTTTTGAAATTATGTATTTTATACCTCACTAGATCGAATAAATAATCCACTCATTCTGTTCATTAGTAAGTCCTGTATCTCTTCTTCAACGTGGAAGATATGTCAACAAAAGTGTGATAGACAATTACTAATGTTTTAAAGAATGGCATCCATTGACCTGGGTTTAGGAACATGTTCACAATAACTATGAACGATATTACATACTTCGCAATATTTTAGTTCCATTTAGCTATAATGTTCATATCGACAGATCTTTTACTTTTGGAACATGTTGAACAATATAGTGGTTTTCTTTGGCTTTGGTACATTAGACCATAGCACATTCACACTCTCCGACTCTTCACCTTCGGTAGATTCTTCATTTTAGTCGTGATATAGGCCAATTGTTAAAATTAGTAGGAATAATATGCTTGTAATAAAATTATTATATTATTTTGGCTCGCCAGCCGCTCGTTGGGTACTATTACCTTATCCCTTCCGCCCGGGGTCTGAATCAGCGTGGTGGGGTGGGTGCGGAATCCCCTCCGATATTTAACCAACAGAGCGAGGTGCCAGGTTGCGATCACAAGGACATCAAGCCAAGTTCAGGCACTGCCTGTGTTATCTATCCGCTTAGTACGGGACAAGTTTATCCTTGCGATATGAGAGGTGCTCATCTATAGATAGACGTTTACCTTGTACGCCACTGTACGTCGTTTGATTGCGTGTACATAAAAGGCAGCTTTGTTTACGTTATCACTGCCTAGCATTTCGTGGGTTACAGTAAATGTGCACTAAACTTGAAGAGACAGGTAGGTACCGAAATGCTTCGCCCTAGTAATTAATCAATCAATCTGGGGAGAATGGGGAATAGCCTTGGCTAGAGATTTCTCCAGCCAGGAATCAAACCCGGGACCACTCACACAGCAGACAGGTGCTCTACTGACTGAGCTACGGGGCCAGCCCTACTTTGTATTATCAGCATACATATTAAGACACATTGATAAATGGTTTCATTATCCTATGATGAAGAAATCCCCTTGAATTCTGAGTTTGACGTGCATACACATAGCTGAACACAGTGTTTATAGTGTTTGACGTAAACCATGAACCACACTAGAACTGCGTATGTTCTTGCATACTTACTTTCCTCGAGCACTGAACTCTGCAGGTGGCCTTTTTAGTGCAAAAAGCTAACTAATTGGTACTTTGTGTTTGCTGACTTTCTATTGTGAAGCTGCTTTACAACTTCGGAAGAACGTGTCACGTCTTTCCTCTCACACAAGAGAAATGCCTCGCTGCTGAGAGTTGTACAGTTTCTTAGAAATCTGGCCAGTATTTTATTTTTGGCATGTGGATTTCCACAGGTGCATGTTTTCCAGGAACTGAAACAGGGCCTCGTGTACTGTGCATACAAACAGTCTAGTGTCCGTTACGCACTTTCTTTATAACTGCCTCAGCCAACATTTCCCTAATGCTAATATGGAAGTCGTGAGAGTCTAGAGATTTCCTCCATACTAGTCAAAGATACAAATTTGTACACAAGGGGTTGGAAATAATAGTTGTAAGACATGTTTATAATTTTCGCCAAGTCCTATAACTCAAGTACACTATCCGTGGCCTAGATCACCAAGCAATACGAGGCATTTGGACATTATAGAATGTTTTCTTGACTATTTCGGCCGCGCCTTGGCCGAGCGGTTAGGCAGCTTGATTCTCACCAAAGCGACCCGGGTTCTATCCTAGGCGTCTGCATTTGGGATGTGTGATGGACACGCCGGCGCAGGGGCGGGTTTTCTCCGGGTTCTCCGGTTTCCCCCGCCATCATTCCACCATTTTCTCCATCATCACCTTTCCTGTCATCTTTCACCATCAATTCAATATCATCCACTTGCTCTCACATTAGGATTCGGGCTGATCACCCATCCTGGTTCCGAAGACCGCATATACTGGCCGGGAGGGCTCGGAGCGCTGACCACGTCCCACCCTCCACTACTGGTCCCCGTTCCTGACGCCTGCAGTGAGCTGGGGTGGGGAAGGAATAGCAGGAATTCAGTCATACTGACTATTCCACTCAGGCAGGATTATCACCTCTTGGTCGTCGTATATCTTCTCCTGCGCATCTGACGTATCCATGCGCAGTAAAATCAATTAGTGGGCCATTCAAAATGGCAGACAAAAGAACTGACAAATTGAAGAGGCGAAGTCAAACAACTGTAATTTTAAATATAGCAAACCTACCTTTAATGAATGACCTACTAACGCAAATTCGTTCATGTATATTCATCACGTCTAATTCCTCATTTCCCTGGATTAATCCTAAAACTGTTATTCTCGCTGCCTACTGGATTAGTTGTGTCAACTGCGAAAATAAATCTTAATTAAAATGTACGAATGCTATTTTAAGTTGATTGCTTTTAAATCACTATTACTATTAAATAGTATTTAATTATTAATTATTCCGTAGAATACTCTAAACAAACACCACTCGAGGTTTTCATATTTAGGATAATTTTTCTCGTACTTCGCCCTTGCAAAATGATCGTCATATGAAACCCTCTCGTAGCATTGTGAGCGACCGTTCAGGTCTCTCCATGTTCCTTCGAATGTGCAGAAACACACTGCGCACGCGTGGGACGATGAACGCTCTTCCTACAGGTCTCTTATGTCAGTTGAGTTTAGAGAAGAAAGGATGTCATATGAGAGGCTCCTTCCAAGAAGACACAGAAGCGCTATAGAGTTATGCTTAATATCTTCAAAGCTTTCATTACACAAACTATAATTTATAATTGCACTAATTTTCCTCTGGGCATTTTACCATCCAAGTAGTATCGTATGTACCTTGGGTGGCTCTGGAGTAAACTTATGCTCCATTCTGTTTCTAAATCTGATCAGTTGCTCGACCGCCTCATCTGGAGTTCAGATATGTGCTTTATCTTGATTGCAAGAGTTCCTTCCTTTTTTTTTTTTTTTTTTTTTTCCCCCCGTTTATGACTTAGTGCTCGCCTTTGTAATTTAATCCCATCAGCATGTTTTTAGGAACGTTGCTTCTTCTGCTAGCATTGCCATATAATTATCAAACACTCTTAAGTATCATTTTCTTTCTGTATCTAGTCTTGTTTGTATGCCTATAGTTCACTTTTATTTGTAGTTAAAAAAGAATCAAAATTACCTACATGTGTTTTTCAGATCTATTAAACATGTGAGGAAAGTTTATAAGAAACTAACAGGCACCAAACATCGAAGTTTCGCTCAGAAGATATCCAGGACAAATAAATACTGCTGCTCGTCCTTCCTCAAGAAAGTGGAAATGCACAAAAATGCAGCAGAGATGAAAGACTCTAGAACAGGATCGTGATTATCATTTGCTCAATAAAATTCACTTTCGTCCTTTCTTTTCCTTTCACCGTCCATGATCAAGTAGCAACAGACAAGAGAAACGTGGAGAGGGTCTCGTCCTTTGTTGTGTGCTACATCCATTGATAGCAAACAATTTTTATTGCAAATGTTTTATACCTTCTTCAGGTAGCGGAGCGTGACGTCCATTCTAATGTGAGTCAGTACGTGTTAGTCCACAATGGACACTTTCTATAGAGTGCAATTTGTTTAAAATGCACTACTTAATGAGGCACATCTTGATTAATGTGCCATTCTTCACAGAGTGAAGCCCAGCGCAATGGCTGCCTAGCAATACGATAGAAGACTCGTGAGACACTTCTCAGAGACAATTGAGAGATCTCTAGCAATTGTACGCACAGAATCAGGTTTTACGGCTGACGGAGCTTGCAGTGTTATAGGCAGTTTAAATATCTAATGTCGAGTCTTTTATAACAACAAGGAATTAAATAACTCTTTTTCAATGAAGTGTTTGTGGGGCAGTTTTTAAATGACAGCATTATTGTTGTATTTTTTTTATCATGCACTAACATCAACAATGTGACATCCCACTTGACACCATGTGACAAAACGACAATTTGACAACGAAGTCCAATTTGTCTTTGTATACTTTATTTTTCTTCTAAAACTGAAGCACAAAACACAGTTCTCTTTTTACCGTCGTTGACGCTATCTACAGTTCACAGCTGTTCTGTCTTCTTGTAACCATGAGACACAGTTCTTCTCTTTACTCTACCCGTCTCACAAACAGCTAGCTTTGACGATATCACTCAACACTGACTAAAACTGCTTCACTTCAAGAAAGACTTCGACACGACGCATCAATGTCCTAAATTGTCTCTGTCGACACACACAGTTCTCTCATGACGACTGTACATACATACACACACACACGGACTGTTAACAGCTGTCTTGTTCAAAACTCACGATTTCGTCAAAAAACTAAAACTGCCCCAAAAATTACTCCTACAACTCGCCGTCTCGCCTCCTTACATACCGGGAATGACGCGCGGTTTTTTCTCGAAATTCACAAACAAGCCGTCAGCCAGAAGTCTCGCGAGAGTTCCGGAAACTCCTCAGTTCTGCCGCTCTGTCAGTCAAATAATAATAATAATAATAATAATAATAATAATAATAATAATAATAATAATAATAATAATAATAATAATAATAATAATAATAATAATAATATAACAATAATAATATATTATTATTATTATTATTATTATTATTATTATTATTGTTGTTGTTGTTGTTGTTATAAAACAGTCATGGTAAAGCTAGAAAATCTGCTCCGCTTTTATGCCGATAAATATATCGTATAGGTACAATAAATGAGAAGCCAACATTGTTCAGCTAATTTTATTTGTCATGAACTGATACTAACGTTTCTTTCCCTTAATTCTGTTCATACGGGAATGGTGAACTATCCACGCACTCTAGGCAATAAAAACTGGTTTAACGCCGAAAACATTGTATTGTATTACACAAAAATTCGAAATCGATATTTTGACCGAAATACGGGTTTTGAGGTTTAATGAATCTAAAGCAGGGATTTTTGGACAAAGGTTTGTGGCATACTCAACAACGCATTGTGGTTAAGCAGGTATTTAACATGACTTGGTATCCAAGTTTATCTTTCAAGGATGCGACTGTCGTAGAAATAGGTAGATATTTAAATTAACTTGGCATTTATCTTTGAGGCATGCGACACTAAGATTTTCAAAAGTTCCTCACACCCGAAGCTACCCTTTACATTAAAAGTTGTTCCAATTTCCGATATTCTCAAAATGTCTTAAACGATTTTATTAAGACAGATATTTAGGATATTTGCATGACAAAACGTAAATCTTGTATTTTCATGAAGTCGAACTACTTTTCATTCTGCATGAATTTTGTATACGTGATATACAGAGAGAGAGAGGCTGGTCCCGTAGCGCAGTTGGTAGAGCACCTGCCTGCTGTGCGGGGGATAGGAATTTTTCTCCAGCCAGGATTATTCCTCATCCTTCCCTGAGTCTGGAAGTATAATGGCGGCGCCGTGGCTGAGTGGTTAGACCGCTCGCCTACCACCTAAGCGGGACACGCATGTGGTATTCGCGGTGGACGAAGCGGTGTCTGGGCGGGTTTTCTCCGGGTTCTCCGGTTTCCCCCTCCACATTCAACCAATTGCTCCATTATCACCCTTCCAAACATCCAATTCGCCTGTATTTCATATCATCCTCTTCCCTGGTGCTTGGCTGACCACCCGCTTCCAGGTCTTCACTCTGTCCGGTCCATAGGTTCCTCTGATCCCCGACAGGCGTCTGACCCTAGGCCTACATAAGGGGAGGGTAATCAGGGAAAGAAGAGATAGAGAAAGAAACAGAAACTTCCTGAAAAAAATTATGTAAAACACCGAATTTCGGCATAAACCATTAGCGAGGCATTTCCTGTTACGGGACTGAATTTTCAAATATGGCATACCTTGTGCAAGTGCTGAGTCACTCAACCCCCCCCCCCCCCTCTCCCTTTCTCATTTTCTGATCATCATGCAAATAGAACTTCAATGGCAACACAATGGCTGCTTTTAAAGATTTGACTATCGGTATTTATACCCAAAATGAAATGTGTAATAAAAGCACTTGTTCCAACAAGAGACATACGGAAGAGAAGTAGACCGTAGAGTTGACAATGTGGGGAGGAAAGATTTAACGGTATTACCCGCACCTGTGGAATGGAAAGCAGCTGCCTGTTGCATGCTAATGTGCTAATTCGCTGCACCAACTGCTATCATCAGTGTTGTAATAGGCCATGACTAATGCTGACAAACGTCAAGTATTACACAGGCTAACAAAATGGGATCCAAAGTTCAGCTCACATTCTCATAACACTTCATTAATCAACAAGCTGTTATCAAATCATAATTCCGATGTGAATGAGATACGAGAATTTACCACAATTTATGGTAGCCCGTCTCTCTCGCCTGCTACCAAAGGAAAATTTTTAGATCTGACAAACTGGCTGCAAGAATAGCTCAAAGTCCCCAGGTCCCAGAGGTTTCGTCGTCAGAGCTTTCCAGTTCCGATGGACATTATAATGGTAATTCATTTGTAAATCAACTTCCAAAATGTAACAGGATGCACGATCATTTTTGTACGTCTTTCCGATGGTCTTTACACACAGGGAAATTTAGAATCCCAACAAATGAACTACAACCCAATTATCCATTCCTCTTCAGTACCTGCGTCTCCAGAATACCGTTCTTGAAATCACTCGCACTCGCTCCAAATTGGGCGCTGCGAATGCTCATCGGACACGACTGACTTGACTCTATGACTTGCCACGGTGACGAAGATTCCATGAAGATGTGGGGCGCCCTCTTCTGCGGAATCCCTGCAGATCCTCTTGTTCTACTGCACAATTTGGTTTTCTCAACACGTGGCCAGTCCATAAAGATCTGAACTTCAACTGGCTCCTCATCTGGGAGTGCCAGTAAGGCTTCGTTTCTTCTTCTCTCTGGTCAATCGATTTTGAAAAATTTCCTGACACAATAATTGATAGATGCCTCCAGTTATTTAATAAAAGTAGGCATTTGATTTCCACGTTGTTCTTGAAATAGCCGGTCTCTATTATAGTTCATATTATTACTCCTCCAAACAACTCTCTTTGAACCACAGAGGCCACCGTCAAACTGACTCAACGCCTTCTAGATTACATTATACTTCTTACCAAGCCATCGTGTTCGTTATAGCTGTTAAATTGACAGCATTGCGATTTTTTAATCCATCTTTTACAGGACGTTTTGCTCTATAAATTGGCTCTACTATTAAATACGGCAGCTTCAGTGTAGTTTATTTCTTTGAACACATAGGTAAGTTTGTTTTCTCCATTTTTGCGTTGAACAGTTTCCTCTATGAATAACATTTTCTGCTACCAATAACCTCTTTTCCCAGCAGCTATTGAAGACAGATTGAAATGTTAGAATAAAAACAACCTCTAGTGGATATACCTTGTGTTAATATGTAGGATTTAAAAATACAATAACTCGTACTAATAAATTTTAATCCAAAGATGGTATAATTGAGGGGGGGGGGCACCTATATTCCTGAATAAACCGGTACTTAAGACATGCAACTGTAAACATTTCAGTTTGACATCTTAAATACCTAGTTTCCGAGATAGAGATTTAACATTGGCGGGATAGGACCTTCACTCTCCACTTGACGGCCGCTTTTACTTCACATGGCACCACAGGCGACAACACTAATGAAATATGAAATGAAAATTCGGACAGGGAACGCATCCGGATCGTTATCTAAAAATGCTCTTTTTAGATTCTAAGGACCTCAAAACCTGTATTTCCATCTCGATACCGAATGTTTGGGTGGAACGCAATAGGTTCCTTTTCTGCCTATGTGCGCAGCAAAGAGAGTAAAACTATGTTTCACCCAAGTTTCAAGCTATCAACCTCTAATCATTTTCTGGGGCTCCACAAGTTTTGAACCTCCTGAAAACTCACCGTCCTCCGCTGCGGCTTATTTTGCACAAAGTGGTCTGACTGGCTGTCCGGTTTCGAACCCAGGTACGAACGCCTCCACCAAGACAAGGAACCAAGAATGTGCCTCAATCCTCTACCTCTCTCTAAGGCATTAAAAAGCCCTTGGTCTGTCAGATATAAATCAACTCCAGCTCGACTTGACAGGCGCTATTTCTTGCGGAACACATGTTATAAATAGCCAACCGTTTCATTTTTATCACGCTCATTATGAATGATTAAACTATCTGAATGAGCAAGGCATTTCCAACAAAACAACTTACTGTGATAATCTTTATGTGGAAGGTCAATATTCCAAATTACATCAGAAGAGCCTGGGAAAACAGCGATTTGAATAGCTAATGAAGCCACAGGCTTTCTGCAAATTGCTCCAAGTAACTAAATGTCCTCGCCTTATTACGTCAAAGAACAATGCAACTCCAAGGCTATTTCCCTAAACAAATGTCAAAAGACTAGAACATTCAAACAGGCAAACAAGTCGTCTCTTCGAAAATGCGTCCAATCTGAACAACACGAACTAATGAGGTGATTCATATAATCATTTGCCATTTCATTAGTAAACAAAATCTCTTTGGAAATTAGCATAACTTTCTAATTTACTAGTTTGTTCTGTACAAGGCTGTCATCTAGGCTTGCCAGATTTTCAAGGTGAGGAAAATTTTGGAGACGTTTTCCAAAACCTGAACACCTTTTGCTGAACTGATTATAGAAGATGTATGCCGATATTCTGCACAGAACCATGTTTAACATATTTATTCACAGCTTTTAAACCAATAAGTATATTCACAATGTGATAATTTGCTAATTTCATTCACTTCGCTCCTTTGAACATCAATATCAAATCATTAAATACGGGTATGTTTGGAATTTGATTTAGATTCAGTCATAAGCATGACATTGGTTCTCATGTAGCTAAAGTAATTCTAAAATTTATAGCAATAAGAAATTTAGCTTGAACGACTTCAGAAGAACTCTGTTTCTTGCACATCTGTCCAATTATTGTTAATTCTGCCAGCCAACGAGAAAAGAATGCTCGCTGCTACCAACTATCAATTAAAGCAGCGCTGCCTAGATTGGGAAAAAAGGAACCAGTAGTGCGATATTGCGCAAAGTAGGGAGTCAGTGTTTGATAGTGACCATCACTATTCCAAACTCAGAATTAATATCAATCAATGAAATTGGGAGAAACAGTCCAAAATGCGTGAGTCGGGAGGTTGACTAAAATAAGGTTAAAATACGGGAGACCTGACAACCCACCTGGCTGTTGCTGCAGAAAATACCTAGGTACATAATTATTAATTCACTGTGATGCCGCAAACCTGCAGTACATTCCTCGACAGTATTTAATTCGGAAAATAAATGGATGAAATCGAGTTAACCGAGAGCTATTTCCAGCAACTAGTCATATTTATGGTGTTAATACACAGCTTGTTAAGTCAGGCATGGGCGACTCCAGGATACCTTGAGCGACTTGCATTGTTTTACCTGCCACTATCAGTGCAAGGCTGTAAGCAGACTGCGCTCCGTGAGCACCAGTACCCCAGCCCATCGCCTAAACTCAAAGGAAATGTGGCCCTGAAAATCAAACCTAAGTTCACATTTTTACTTCTCTGCTGTTACTTATGTAAGTAGAGCATCCTCCCAAAAACTGACACCCACATTTCACCGGAAATACACGCTTTGAGACTCCCTCTATAAAAACGCATTTTTAGAAAATCGTGTTCTGCACGCGCTTGTGTCTGTGAACAGCGTAACTGAAAAAGATAAGGTCAACTAAATACCAAACTGGTCAGCGCCTTCCAAGAATACAATACTAAGATTTTCAAGAAAATCACACTCCAAACTACCTTATATAGAACATTTTTCAAAAATGGCACGTTTAAGATACTTATCGTGACAAATGTTCTCTTTACTCTGAATGACTTGCGTAACTGGTAAACCGTAGGAGATAGGCAAACTCTCACTATACAAAAATGTAGATCTCGTTAAAGCACACAATTTATAATCATTTTTTAGGTTAACCCTTTCCGAGATATTCCTTGTTATTAGTTTGAATTTTCCGTTTCCCAATGCTTATCCTTTTCTCAGATGGGAAGTCGTTATTTTTTCCTTCTAGCCATACAAAGGGAATGGAAATGCAAAGCCATCACATAGCGACCAGCTCTTTCAAGATTTGACTATCGTTTAAAGTCTATTGTATTCTCCCATTTCAATTAAGCTAAAAGGAAATACATAATAACCGTTTCCATAAATGTCCATAAACATGAAGTACAAGATAGAAGAATAAAAATGCATAAGAATCGTTTGTATGATAGTGGAGAAAGTCATGTGAGTGCAACACATCAGGTGCAAAGAGCTTGGAATTTCAAAGCTAACATGCAGAAAAAAATGTTAATGCAACCTTCGCTTATTCTAGTGTATCGTATAAAGAAATGTGAATTTAGATTAACCTGCAGCTAGAATTCCAGTTATGCAGACGACAAAGCTCATGTTTGGTGTTGGGATAAGTAAAACAGTTTCAAACTCTGGACTTTGCACTGGACACTTATCATGAAACATGGTCAATGGTTTGTATAGCGAAGCACAGCTGGAAGCATTGTTTCTGTAATGTTCACTGCACATTCGGATCAGAGCAATGCCTCACTTAGGTCTGGTAATTGCAAATAATTGTTCACAGAAATAAAATACCACTGTCCCAATAGTTCCAAATTATAACCTTCCGATATTTCAACATAGATTGTGGCTTCTCTTGTGCAACATTCAATTAGGATGAAAAGGACTTCAAACTGTGTCTTCAAGATATGCCTAACTTCTATGGAAAGATCACAAGTCCAAAGTTTCTGCTAAACTAGTAAACTACATTATGATCGTAGAGGAATACCTTCTGAATCCACAAAGGCGTGCCCCATTACACGGAAATCAAATCTAGTCCAAATTCCATTTACATGGATGTATCGGAAGGAGTACCTAGAAAGTAAACAGATTAAAGTTACTTTTCATTTACACTGAAATTACTTATCGTACGATTCATGTACAAAGTATTTGCTATTATAGCCGGATTTGTTCACTGATATACACTATTTACTGGATTGACATTTCTAATCATTTCAATAATTGTTTATAAAATTACAATCCACTGTTTGGGATGCACGTGGGATACGTGATATCTAGTCTTTGTGGCGAATGAATACTTCCTTTACCTTAAGATACATATCCTTCTTGCTTGCAAAACCATTCAATCACATTTTAGATTTAAGGAAAGCAAATGCGTTCCAAAATATTCCTTCTAGAAATTAGCAGCTTTGAAACATAACCCGGTTCTCCCTACGAAATTGAGAATAAGTGGAGCTTTGCCAGATCTTAAAATATTGTGAACAAAGCAGCGCAGATTACAATTTCAAGACTTTTCGAAACTTGGCTCAGAAGTGGTAGATATATATTACGAAAGTAGTTCCAAATTAAAAAAAAAAAAAAAAAAAAACTAATATTGTTAAACCTTTGTCGCGTTCACACAAAACAGAAAGGGGAAAACAGCTAAGGCAGTGTGGTTTAAACCCATGAAGAAACTCTCTCTCTGTGTGTGTGTGTGTGTGTGTGTGTGTGTGTGTGTGTGTGTGTGTGTGTGTGTGTGTGTGTGTGTGTGTGTGTGTGTGTGTGTGTGTGTGTGCGCGCGCGCGCGTGTGTGTTTTGAACCAAATCCGTTCGACTCATTTCTAAGAAGAAAATGTCACTTTAAAAATGCCGATGCTTGAAGTTCTTAATACTTCCTGTCAAATCAACGGCATGTTTTAATACACGTAAGTGACCTACCCGTTTTACGTTCAACAGTAAGTGCCAGGCAATATGAGGAAACAACACTCAACTGTTTAGAACTTACTGTTTTGTGTGCCACATAATACCCAGCCTTTCGCACAAATATTGGACACCGAGACCTTACAGGAAATACAGGTTTTGAGGTCCAATGAAACCCCTAAAAGGAATGTTGTCTAGAAAAATGTCAGTGCATTTGTAGGTGTGAACATTGAGTACAAAACAAAAAGTCACAAATGCATTTTTACATTTAAGCCAGACAGTTTTGTATATGCTAGAGAACAATTTCCCGCAAGAATTTATTATCGTGCATGGTGGCTAAGGCAGTAACGTCTGTGGCCAGCAGTCTGGAGGTCCCGGATTCAAATCCCATGGATCGACCTATTTGAAGTCTATCAATATTTGGCGATAAAGCCTTAGAAGATACACCAAGTGATCGTCGCCTAACCTATTGCAATATAGACCTTTAAGGGACACTGGGAGTGAAATTTGAAAGTTCCACATTTTTTGATAGATTTTTCTGAAATTTTTACTGTGTTTGTATTTATATGATAATAGGAGGTACACCAAATTTCATTAAAATTGGATAATTCATTTAGGATATATAAATTATTTTATGAATTTAATTGGCACATTTTCAAAATAGAGCTCGCGTCTATTGACTTTTCAAAACTCATTTACATTGTCAGAACTGGTGCTCTAAAACATGGGTAACAATTGTATGAAGAGATATTTTAAATACGTTTGCTGATTATGCTGTACATATTTTTTTAATAACAAAGAAAATTTAATCTTAAACAATATTGATTTTTTTCATACAAAAAAAAATGTTTTTGGTATTCATGTTAACGATAACATCAATATTGAAGCTTAGTTTTGTTTAGCTGCTATTTATGAATACTTTTGGAAATTTTCATTGAATTTGAAGCAAAACTCAGGCGCGACCTTCTTTTGGAATATGCAGAAATGTAGTTTTGAGAAAAACAGGCTTTTATATGGGAGCATCCTGTGTACCTTAAGGGAAGAGCGCTATTTGAAAGGGCCGTAATGACCACGTGGAGTGCGGGATATGAAAAATGTTAGCTGATCCAAATGCACCGGTGTTCCAGGAACATTTTTAGGTAAAAAAACAATTTTCGACTTTTTGACAATTTTGACCAAAATTTCACTCCCAGTGTCCGTTAATATAGTTCAATTTGGAGAAACTCTGTTCGCAAACATATGACAACACATTCGCAGTCTAGGAAACGTGTCAGGGCAGAGACTGGAACACATCCCAACCTTTCGTGGCAGGCCGTAGCATTTTGCAATAGAACTCATGTGGAGCCTCACTGCACAAAAACTCACAGGGTTGTTCAAAAGGCATTTGAGTTTCTTTTTCTCTTGAATGAAAACATATTCCTCCTTCAATTCGTTATGAAACATGAAACGTTTCGATACCTTAGAAACTGACATGGAATCACGTGTTTGTGTCCGTCACAGGCACCAGCTGACTGAAGGAGGAGGTGGGGTTGTATCCGCTAATGTATCCACGTAAGGGTCTCCAGAGAGACAAGGTTGGACATCGCTGATATACATGGTACACGAATACCGTCACATCGAGCCACGAAGCATCTTCTAGCACATTCTTCGCGATACAACCTCATCATTAAAGCGGCGTAATTTAAAAAGAAGTATTTTTTAATTCCAGAGAACCCAATACCATATTCCCAGTGAAATTATGTTATCAAATTTTTTGTTCGATGTTAAGCATTGATGATGAAGTAAATAAAACGTGATAAAGCGAGAAGAGGTGTGCATTTGCTTCATCCTAGGATGTGACAGTTATCAAACTCGGGAGTTCCGAGAATAAAGGGTGGCACTGGCATCGAGGCACTTTTCCAAGTACTGCAGTTATTTCTCTCCCTCTCTCATATTAATGAAAAGCCTGTAATCAACTACAGGACGGGCTTCTCATTAAAAATGCGCTGCAGTAACTCCAAATTCACCATATTAATTTACGTAATGGTAGAATAAATTCTTCAACGCAACCTTTGAATGCAAACACACGCGAGTTCCCAGCCGTTTAAAGCTGCAGTCGACGTGAAGTCAATGAACACGAATGTCTACTCCAAGCTGGTTTCAACTTCTTGGGAGTATGTCACGTGACGTTTATAAGGGCATTCTTCCGAACACGTCGTTACGACCTTATTTCAGGCCAAGTATTTTAAGGGCTTTTCAATAATGTGCGAGTGTGAACATTTTATTTTTCTATTTTTACTTTCTCTACTGGTAAGTAGGGGAAGTATTGTAAGCCACCCAAAAATTCGATGTCGAGATTTCACCGGAAATACTTGCTTTGAGGCCCCCTGAATCCAAAAAAAAAAAGCATTTTTAGAAAAAGGTCCGTGTGTGTGTCTGTGTGTCAGTCTGTGGACAGCATAACTCAAAAACGAAAAGTCGGTTAAAAACCAAAGTTGGTATTTAATTTTATTGTCATTCAAGAATGCGACACGAAGATTTTGAAGAAAATAGCCCCGCCCTAAACTACCCTTTACATGGAAGATTTTTCGAAAATTTTAATTTTCTTGAAAATGGCTCTAACGATTTTGATTAAAATGTCATATGTTTGAGATATTTTGATGGCAAATGAACTGTATATGTTGACCTTTCTGGCTATAGCCCCTGTAGTCGTATTTACTCTGGACGACTTTTGCATAACTGGTAAACCGTTAGAGATAGACCAAATTATACTGCACAAGAAATGTAGATCGTGCTAAAATACACAATGTATGTCTCAATAAATTTTCTTGTAGGGTGAACCATTTCGGAGATATTCCTTGTTATGTGTGTGAGTTTCGGAAAACCTAGAACTTTCGTGAAATGGGTCATCGTTGTTCATTTTTTTATGTTACGTGTGCAAAGACAACAATCTCAAAGCTTTAAAAGATTTGACTATCGCTCAAGGCCTACTATATTCTTATATTCCTGTTGCACCTACAAAGAAATAAGCAATAAGATAAATAAATAAAAGTTTATAAGAATGTTTAATACAAGAGTAGAGAAAGTCATGTGAGTGCAACACATCAGATTTTTTAAATTTATTCTGGAAATATGACAGCCGCAATATCTGTGCCTTTAGCAGCTAAAATTAACGATAAGGGTTTTTTGGTGCAGGGGAAAAATCTTTTAAAGACGCCAGTGGCGAGTTGGACTTCCACCAAGCTAAAAAACAGGGGATAGGTGAAAGTACACACATCGCGGGACTACCCTTCAGTATTACTTCGCATTGTGCCATCAATATTTATCTCCTTATTTCATCATCTTCAGATTAGTCATTTTTGAGTGAACCATTTCGGAGATATTCCTAGTTATTTGTGCGAGTTTTGCAATACTTGAACCTTTCTCAAATGGAAGGTCGTTTTTTATCTCTTGGCCAAGCAAAGAGAACGGGATATCAAAGCTTTAAAACATTTGACTATAGCCCAAAGCCATATTCCCCTTGTACCTACAAGGAAATAAGATAATTTCTACAAATGTTTACATTGAGTAGGCGTAAGACTCTTTTAGAATGTTTATATTATTATTATTATTATTATTATTATTATTATTATTATTATTATTATTATTATTATTATTATTATTATTATTATTATCCTCCAACGTAGTCATATCGGATGGTGAATGAATGAAAAGATGCTCAAATGAGCCCGAGGTCCATAGAGCTTTAAGTTGTCCTACATTCGCCTTCTCAGGATAAGGGAAAACCCCAGGAAATGCCTGATCCGCTTAACTCACCCTAAGCGAGATTTGAACTCGCCACCTCTTGGACGTGAGGCAGACACGCTACCACTACGCTACAGAGATCTGGACTAACATGAAGATAGAAGAATAACAGTTTATAGGAGCAGTTTGTACAAGAGTAGTCATGTGAGTAAAACACATCAGATTTATTAAGATTACATCGTGTGAAGCATTTGGCATAGGATAAAACCCAGATTTAACATTTCGGAAACTAAAGGAGATATCACACTCTAATTACCCCCCAGTGTGATATATGACAACAGTGAAAATAAATGTTCAGCTAAATTGGCTCAAAATTTTACAAAATCATATTTCCAGTTGTGTAGTAGAAAAGTAAAATTGGATTATAGTTTTATTGTATGTGGGGGCACGATAATTCTAGAGGAGGGGGGAGGGAGCTCGGAAGCCACTTCTGTGGATCCGTTTAGGTCAGTTGCTGGAGTGCAGAATCCCCCCTCCCCTCTGTTAGAACGATTAGCGTACAAAATCAACACCCATTAGAGAGATCACGTTAAAAAAGCATGGTTTTGACATGACGCTAAATATAAACAAGGCGGATGTGCAATATAGGTCACGGCTCTATCGAGTTCAGTAATAAAAGACGTAGTAAACTCACGCAATTATCTCCACTTCATTATGGATTGGGTCTATAAAAAGCTTTAAAACCGGAAAGCATATCACATTCCGCGTGCAAGCTTGACAAGGTTCAGTGAGAACTATGCAAACTGCTGATGCTAATTTCTTGCGTAATCGCCAACTTTACACGCCGATCCGATCATCACACCGTTTGCTGCGTACAGCACCTAATTACTGCGACTATTCCACTCATACGGGACCAACCAATCATGTGCATAACAATTTCCATTTTTATCCGACAGCGAAAATTAATCACACCTCATTATCTCCTCCTCTGAATTTTAGTTACCATCTCCTGTTTTATGTTATGATCAAGTTTGAGAAACAGCTGACGTATGTTGACGCAACATACCGCTATTCAAATGTCAAATACGGCTGACTCTCGCTTCGGTGAACCATTTTAAGCTGAAAGACATGAAATAATTGAAGAGGGGAAACCTCAGAACACAGAATACAACAGGAAATTATACATAATCATTTAAATAACATTTCATTGGCTATTACCATCTTTTAATTCGTGAAATATTCTTAATAAATGCAACTCGTGATAGTCAAATTCTCTGGATAAATTCTCTCCTCACTTCGTGACTCCAGAATACTCGTATACCGACAATTTGACAATTACCTACTCGTGGCATACTTATGAACATTCTCCTTACACCAACAAATAAAATTTATTGTGTTAGAGGAGGTAGCTCATTCCGCCAAAAATTCCATCGCGATTTCAATACATGCCTTGAACCCAAAATTCCAATTTTGCACGCGACCAAACACATGACAGTGTGGCAGTACAAAGGATTGCTAGAACCTTCGTAAATTTTCTGCCTGCCGGCAAGTTGAGAAAAGTAACATTTTCGAGAAAGATCTGGCTACAACATCGCCGGTATAAAAGCTTGCGGAGCGTGTGAGGGAGGCAGTGTGTATGTGTCGCCGTGAGAGAACCGTCGCGTCTAAAGGAAGATAGCGAAGCAGTTAATGAGTGTTG
Organism: Tenodera sinensis; assembly: GCA_030765045.1. Classification (NCBI taxonomy): domain Eukaryota; kingdom Metazoa; phylum Arthropoda; class Insecta; order Mantodea; family Mantidae; genus Tenodera; species Tenodera sinensis. The sequence continues at coordinate 20,844,048 of CM060968.1, forward strand.
AGTGATCGTATCGTCATACTAAGAGAGAACTGAAAAGATAGAATATTGAGAAGACAACAGTTGTGAGTTGTAATATTACGAAGGACTATAGACTGGTTTAACATTAGTAAAATAGAACTGTTGTGCATTCAGTTAGAAAAGAAATAAAGAATAGTCTGACTTTTGTCATTTTGTCTCGACATTTAAAATACTTTAATGACAAATGAAATGTAACTTTCGGGTTTTCTGGGAGTAGCCTGTTAATTCTCTTCATTATGACTTTTGTATAATTGGTAAACCGTAAAAAGAAACAGAAAGTTGGCTAACTAGCTCAGTGGGTAGAGCACCTGCCTGTTGTAACAAGCGTCCCGGGCTCGATTCCCGGCTGAGGAGTGGGGATCATTCTCTCCTGAGTCTGGAAGTATGAATGTGAGTGTGCGAGATCTAATGTATAAAAAATCAAAGAGCCAACACCCACTGTATATGAGCTAGCACCATTGCCTATAGACGATATATTCCAAACGAAAGGCCGCCGATATGACCATTAGCTAAAGAGGGGTATAAATCAGGTTTGCCAACCCGTACGATAATTATGGGGTATACGATAATTTCTATACCGACGTAATATCATTTTCACTGGTTTGCCACACCAGCGAAATTAAATTAATTACAAATAGCGATACCACTTTTGCCCTCATGGCCTGTCTCCACCCCTCTAAGACAACCATTTCATATCCTACTAATCCTTCTACTCTTTATCCTCTTGTTGCCACTGTGCCCAGATCTGGTGATCTCAATGAAGTCACTGTTCAGAAAATTGATGATCAATGGGGAAAACTCGGAATACCTCATATTCCGTGTGAAATAAAGAACATGCCTGAACCTGACAGTTTCTGGAGTGCTGTTAAACACATGTGTCACCTTGGTGGAAATACTGATTTCAAAGAACTGGCGGAGATTGGATTATCAGTGATTTCATTGCCCCACAGAAGCGCTTCTTGTGAAAGTGTTTTTTCCAAAGTAGGATTAATAAAAACCAAAATTAGAAACAGATTGGCGCTAGATACGGTAAATGGACTTATTCGGTCGTCTCAGCTTGTGAAAGAATGTGGTGGGTCCGAAAATCTGCAAGCGAGATGTTAAATCTCAACAACAAATTTGTATAATGCTGCAACAGTTGAGGAAGATGATGAACTTTCAGATGAATAGTGCGAGAAACATAGGTACTAAGGTTGTAATATTGATCGAGGTCATCAATCTTGTAAGTGGATAACATAAACATCAATAATATTACATTTTCATAAGTGTTATGCTGATACATTTATTGTTGTAGCATTTGGTTTATGATGTACGATAATGTTGAATCCAAATCTATAATTTTGAGTGGCCGGTACGATAATTTTACTTTTAAACATTGGCAACCCTGGTATAAATGGAAATGTAAATCTCGTTAAAGCACACAATTAACGTCTTTTTTGTGGTGTTAATAATTTCCGAGATATTTCTTAATGATTTCAATATCAAATATTTTTCTCAACTGGGAAATCATCCCCCCCCCCCCTCGTGGCCATGCAAAGCGACCGTTTTATAAAAATCAGGCCATCGCTTTACTTACTGTATCGTGCAACGAAATGTATCACTGATTGAACAATTTAAACCAAAAGTGGCACCAGTTGTGAGGTGCGCCTTGGAATGTATATGGAGTCATCTGATAAGTTTACCCTTCAAGTCTTGTGTATGTATTAGCCAAACAAGAACAGTTCACAGAACTACTTCACACGTTGAACTAATGAGAGAGGTCAACAATATGAATGGATAGACTCATCAGCTGAGACAGTTCACGGGTCCCATAATAGGCTTCTTCATGAACCAGATCCAGTGTCACTGTGAATTGTCCTGTCTAACAAAATGCTGTGAAGACTTCGACAATCAATGTACATTCTACAATATACCACTATTATAAATAGGGCTCGGATTTGTAGGTGCTGGAAAATCAGAAAATATTTTTGTGCCAAAACAAAATATTTTATAATATCTCAGTGACTGAACTAATATTAACGTACGTGATACATTATCAACAAATATTATAGAGTTACAGTATACTACCAGATGGTTCATCAAATGTCCCTTCTGAAAGATTGTCACGAACAAGTGTCCTGAAACTGATCACTCCACGTCACAAGAAGTAATCTACCATAATTGTAACATGGAATATCTCTCACAGGTTGCTCATCCCACACATTATGTTAATAGCCACCTGCAAGTATCAGTGTGGCCTGTGACTGATAGCAGTGGAAAAATTACCCATTCTTATCTTGCAGGCTCACGTAGCTTGAGAAAGCAGGATACTATACATGACATGTATCAATTCTTCCAATAATGAATAAATTGTGTCGTCTGGTATGTGTAATTAAGCATTAAAGAAGTGGATAGGGACTTGTTAAAAATAATTCTGATGCAGCTTTTATGTGACTTTTATGCAAATATGTGAACATTTTAAAAAGGGTTCCCATTAGGCGATTGTTGTCATTTATGTGAATATCCGAAAATATTTACATTAAAAAAAAACAGAAAACATGCATTATTATGTGCAATAAAACTTAAAATTTGGTCCAGTATAAATATCCACATTAAACTCAGTTTCAAGTTCGTATTAGGACGCAAATAAAATATGTATTCATCTAAAAATCCGAGCCCTAATCGTAACTAAACAGAATAATAACTAATAAGCTTTCATAACAATACGAGGCCAAACATTTGTGGTTGCTCGTGTTTGCAGCTGACTCACGTTTCACTGTCAGATCCTGTAATTACCCTAGGAGGCCTTCACTGATTCAAATCTCTGGTATGAAAATTGCTTTCGCAACGAGATTCTTTTCTTTCTCGTTTATTAAACCTATGCATTAAAAAAAACGTTATTTCCTTTTTAGCTTTACTCCTTGAATAATGTCGGTGTCCAGGGATTGGCATTGTCTTGTGACAAGTGCAAAATTTCACATTTCTCTGTACTCGGAGCCTGAAAAATTTATTAACAATAATTTCACTATATGTTTGGATTTATCTAGAGAGGATAAAAACTCGCGTGTGTTGTAACTCGCTATTTCACCATTACAAGTACGCATATAAAGATTGGAAGAAATAAAAGAGTATAAATTAACTACTGAAATATTAAATGCCACTCCCTAAGGAATTGTGTAGCTTCAAAAAACATTTTAACAAATGTCTGTAACATTAGGTCGTCTCCTTAGCGCAGTGGTAGAGCTGCCGCTTACCAAGCGGGAGACCCAGGTTCGATTCCCGGTACCGGCGTGGGGAGTTTCAGCGGATTGCCAGTAGAGCAGAGTTATTGCGCTATTCCTAATAGTTCTGACCAAGACAAACGTCATTCACAGTGTGCAACATTCTATTACAAAATCATATGGTGAACATTTCTTTAAAAATTGCAAATACATTCACAAACTTTTCATGGAACTACATCATAGTAGAAGTAAACGATATCAATGCAATTACACTATGACAGTATAAGAGTGTCTCCAGAGGAAAGTAGGATACTCCAGTGCATTTCATTTATACCTGGTTACATCCCACCTTGTTTACTCACCATTCACCACTTTAGAACCTTCTACATATATCTGCTATTTCATCAGGACTGGCCAAGAAGCACTTTCTTATACATTCTACGATTTTAATTTTTTTTTTTTTTTTATGCACGTCACTGGTTTACGGAAGATGCTAATTTCATTTCTGACCACTTTAGGGAGGTGTATATTATTATTAGTGCCAGTTTGTGGCAATATTACTCTATCCATAAGTGTAGAAGTGATTGAGGATGTTAACTCTCAGCTGGATTTTTTTACAACTACATTATTTACTGTTAGGGATGTATTATTTCCAGCGAGAAGTCTAGAGCTGTGAATTTCACTTTTTATCATACTCCATATTGTTTTATTCTATTATATAGAATAATAGGAGTTAGCCTGCAATTATACAGGATAGTCAGAAAATCTATCCTTTCTCTACTAAGTTTGCATTCTTCTACAAATTATTCTTACAAAAGCTTATTCTTCTATCTTCTGTTTCCTAATTGAGAGAAACTTTGCAGAAATGATTTTATTATGCAATGTTGCAGCTAAAGTAGTCTGTCACAAGAGTCGAAGTCTTTAATAAATGGGTTGTTATGTAATGGCTTTCTTCAATGCTTAGCATTAAAAGAAACACTGCTTATATATTAATCAAAATTATTGCAGCCAGTTCCAAAATTAAAAAAAAAATGTCCATGTAAATGATACTTTAGAGTGGAAAAATGTTCTTGAAAATGTTCATATAGGATCTTTGGAAGATGCTCATTTTCTCTTTCTCTCACCTATTCTAAAAATGCTCTTCTTGCATTCCAAGGCCTCAAGACATATATTTCTGATGAAATCTCCATATCAATTTTGGGGTGGAATGAAGCACCTTCTGTACCTTGTATAGATAAATGTAGACACAGTAAAAATGGTATTTGACTAAACACATTTCATTCTGAGACAGTACATGGGCAGTTTACACACTTTTAGTCATTGAAACTCATCTAAAATGCATAAAGAATAATTTCATGAATCTAGTGAGGCATGTTTATATTTTATGACTAATTATAGTGGATATTCAACTGATAAATTAATGTTTTTGACAAATTTAGTATTAAAGAATAACAGAGATGACAACAACCCCAAAATGTACCACCATCGAACAATCTCAAAGAAATTCCACCTGCTCCGTCACAAAGTTAACAATGAAGGTAAAAATGGAACCTTAATATTGGTGCCTTCACATTCCGGAATTTAGGGTAATAAATTGGCCAATCTGGCAGCAAAAGAAGCTACAAACACAACCTTACGCAACCCCCAATTCCTACACTGTGGATATTCCAAGAGTGAAGGACAAGATGGTTTGACACCTTGTAAAGCAAACTGTCAAATATGTAAATAGGTACAGTTCAGTAACGCAACTGCCTGTGAACAATCCATCAAGATGAGATCATGTTTTAATATCCCGATTAAGACTAGGGCACTGCAAAATTCCCCACAGCTACCTTCCAGAGCAGGACAACCGCCAATCTGCCAACAGTGTAGAGTGCAACTGACCCTCAAGCACATCATCACCGAGTGCCCACTGTTCAACCAATGGCGAGAGCACCATAAAATATTAGTGAACTTCAACACTTAACACCTCATCTGAATGCTTCAAGTTAATTCACTTCCTCAAAAGTATTAATATATATAAAAATATAGATTTTGTTCTAATTTCAATGTGTTAAATATACAAATAATTGTAAAGTCGTGATATGATTTTAGGTTAAAGTGTCTGTAAAAAAGACCCTAATAAAAAATAAATAAAACCGAACAATTACAAAGTTATGGAACAATGACTTCTGACAGTTAAGAAGACTTCTTACTATTTGTGACACAGCATCAATTATGTTTAAGGAACAGCTATCCACCTGTTGACAGCTACGGGGCCCTAAACCTTGATGAAAAAATCAATAAAGACACCTATCAGAAATATTCAATTGGGAACATAAACCTAACCTAGAATATTTTATGCCACTAGTTGAAAAGGGAGCAAAAGACTTTTAGGTTACCATAAAGGCAGTTTTTGCTTCCATGTCATCTATATAAAAAAGGGAGTAGTCAAGTGAAATATTAATGTAAAAGTTTAATTAAATAAAAGACAAATCATCCATAACCTATGCACCATCAACAAAGGTTGCTTACCAACCAAGAAAATGGATGTGAAGTTTCAAACATTGTAACGTTTCTACTGGACAAATTACAGTCTGACTGAAGCATCTGTTTTATCACTAACACACTATGCACAACAATGCCAACATGAGTTAATGGGAAAATAATTTGCATCTATTACTAATGTGCTGCAGCTGTTTGTTGATCATTGCATCTAATTAAAGCATGATGCCTACACTAGTTTCTTACTAGTTTTACAGTTAAAATGCCCATTTAAGCATTTGGCAAGCTCAGCTGTATTAAATTACTATCTTCTGGATACTTCCGTTGTCTGTTGGCATCTCTGCAGAAAAATCTCTACTACAGTGAGGGAGAAATTACTTTCCAACTGCAGTCAACTGCTGGAGGGCTCGTCATCTTACTAACCAACTGTTACTGGCCTGGGGGAGTGTCCTCCTGAAATGATAGAGGGGTTTACGCATGTTAAACACCCCATGCTTGCTTACTCATATCTCCTAGAACCTGTCACTTCCTAGATCATCTGACCCAGTCTAGATAACACACACAAAAACGTTGCACACATTTAATAAATTCCAAGGAAGCATTCTTATGGATACAGCCAGGAAAAGCCCTAAAATATGGCTCAACAGATATACTTCTGCTTATCTAACGGTAGAAGACATTTACTGCATTGTTCAAACTATATTCCACGGACTATATGGTGTTTACACGATTGTACAGATTGCCCTGTATTTTTTTGTAATGAAAGATTACTTAATGTTACTTTAGCCATGTTGGTCTGTATTACACTGGGAATAATGTATTGCACTCACTCTTGTACAAACTATTCTTACCAACAATTATTCTCCTATTTAATTGAGCTATGCAAAGAGTCGAGAACTTCAACGCCAGCATATAGCCATTTGCTTTTAAACATCTTCTACCCAGTTCCATCCGTCTCTTATTCCTCCAAGATGAACATTTGCAGCAATTATTTATCTTATTGCATATTATCTTATTCCATATTGAATATGGAAATACAGTAGGCTTTGAGCGAGTCAAATCTTTTAGAGCTGGTCGCTATGTGATAACTTTGAAATTCTGTTCTCTTAGAATAACCTAGACATAAAATAATGAACATCTACTTTTCTCTACTTAGAAAACTCAAACAAATAACAAGAAATATCTTGAAAGTGATTCACACCAAATCGTGTTTTTATGAAATGTACATTTTTTGAGCAACATTTTGTCTCACGGTTTACAAGTTATGCATAAGTCATCCACAATGAAGAGAACTCCAGCAGACATTCCCAGAAAATTCAAGATATACATTTCTTTAGTCATGAAATTATCAAACCTATGATATTTTAATCAATATCATTAGTGTCATTTAGGAGAAAATCAACATTTTCAAAAAATGTCTCTTGTGGAGGGGGGAGGGGATATACTTGAAAATCTTCATGTCATACCAAGTTTCCTATTTAATCAGTTTTTCATTTTATAATTATGCTGTTTACATGCACCTGGACTTTCTTCTAAAAATAGTTTTTCTTTATTCAGTGAAATCTCGGTACCAAATTTTTTAATGGAATACCCTTCTCTACGTAACATGTATGTGGTAAAGAAAGTAAGAACCTTTTGTAAGAATAGGTTGTTTGTAGGAACAGAACAAAAATAAACAATACAATAAGGTATTGAAAACTATATGAAGTAATACAGCAGATTTTTGTTCAGTTATATTTAGTAAAATGAAGTCGTCTAAGTTTAAAATATAAATATGCATCATTGTGTGTTACAACTGTTGTGAGAAAGAAAAATGAATGTTATTAACCATTAGTTTAAAAGTTATGAGAATTCGTGCTAGGTGATGTGATCTCAAATGAAAACTTTCCACATGAGCTTGCGATATGGAACTGCATGCTTCTTTTACACTTGCTGATAAGACTGATATTTCCCATCGCTACTAGAATAATCATTCATGTGTGTCTCAGTTCATACTAAATGTTGCATACCAAAGCTCTACTACAAGTCAATAGTAACTACAATGAGTTGAAGCTTTCCCAGTGTTAGTTATTGATGATAGTTTCTCAGGCTAACAGCCACGTCAAATTTGGGCAGCTGTCCAAGCTTTCTGCAACTAACACTGCCACCATCCTCAGAGGAACTGAAGCTAGTCGAGACTGTAAATTAGAGTTTAGGAGAAGACGTGAGCACTATAGAGGTTATAATTCATTTGCCATTCCTTTTTCAGATAATTTCTTTCACAGCAAAATCATTGCAGAAAGTCAACAAAGAATTCCAGCTTGTTACTGTGCATGTGCAGATCAATCTGTCACCCACTCGTACAATTGTAATACTTGAGAACAGGTTATCTGAATCCTGTTCTATACATACGCTAACTAGGAGCTGTACCTAACTTCAGAACCACAGGAACCTGTCATTGCATTTATATACTAATTACTGCTATTGCTCTCTTCAATATCATTGTGAAAAATATTGGAGAGCAAGAGGATTAATGACTTTATTGTCAGAAATCCAGCATTAGCTAACAACAACACACCCTCAATACTGCCCACTGTTCAGTCCTGAAGTGCATGAACAACAGGTACAAAGTACTGCAGAAGTGCAAACTACCAGAGATAACAAATATGCAACTTTGTTGTCGGTTTGGGTGGCTCAGTTGGTTAGACGCTGGCCTACTGTTCCCAAGGTCGCGGGTTCAAACCCGGCCCAGGCCAATGGTTTTTAAGTGTGCTTAAAAACGACAGCTCCATGTCAGTAGATTTACTGGCATGTAAAAGAACTCCTGCGGGACAAAATTCCGGCACACTGGCGACGCTGATGTGATCCTGGCAATTGACAGCGTCGTTAAACAACAAAAATAATTAAAATGCAACTTTGTTAAAATGTTATGTCTAATTTGCATCACCTTTTGGTGTTAATGATTGAGGACATAACGTAAATGTTTATGATTATTTAATTGCTGCGCACTTAGCAATATTGAAAAATTCAGTGTAGCCCAATTATCCTTGCACCATTAAAGCAACGCAGCCAACAGTCTTGTTGATTTCTGAATTATGCTAAGGCACTAAATACTACCTGGCAAAGTGACCAGGTGTCAGAGCACTGCATTTGCTTGTTATCTGTTTATTAGAACAGCAAAATACTAGTAACATGGCTTACAATCAGCAATGCAACACAAATGGATGATCTCTCCCACTTGCTGATATGACACATTGCTTTCTGAAGACATTACTTCTGACCTGCCATGTATGTGCAATAGGCTTGTGTAAACAACTCGGCAGTTTCACATTCTTTCTGATACATATCATGGGTTTGTCATATAGTACTAACTCATTAACATAACTATTCCTAGCCAAAACAATAATTAAATTATAATTAAACAAGGGTTGCAAATTGAATACATTCAGAGCTCTCAGCAGATCCTCATCAAACAATAACTAAACATAGGCCCATATGACCCCTTTCACAATGAAAATTTGACCATTAGGATAACGTAAACTTAAAAGTTAGATCCTATGTCTTAGATCTCTAAATCATTCACAATGAATAATGTAAACATACAAATGTCTATAGTTAGATGTGAACTTAGAAGATGGCAAGATAAGAAACAAACCAATCAGAAAGTGGTTTTCAATACGACTTTTGCTGATGTGTCAACTGCCTTTCTGTGGAAGTTTACACGTCAGATATCACTGGCATACCTATAAAAATCACAGCAAAACAAAGTATTGATGTTAGATGGTGCTTTTTTTTTTATCAGTTTTCCTTTAACGCTGCAACTAGTTTAAAATATCAAATTGATCATGATTCATTCTCATGAACCTTCAGAATTATGGAGGATCATTTTCTGTCATTTTGTGTAAAAGATTATGGAAGTCCCCCTAATCAATTCTTCTTTGATTTAGGGATGAACCCATAATCGTCTTCACAGGGAGAATCGATTTTTTAAATATGTTACTCCAAGTAAATTTACCACTGTAGTTTGTATATGCATAAACACTGTTACTGTCTATTCAGAACTAGCCATTTTAACTCAGCTATGAGTTGAGCTTCACTTGTTCTCTTTTTGATTGGCTAATTCTTACACTATATCTTTCATTGTGAATGTCTACTCAAGTTTACATGTTATGTCTTAACTTATTATATGTAAGTTTCAGCAATCTCTGAAATTGATTTTATTAACTAGACGAGCCATTTCTACTAAGTTCTGCAAGAAAACTCAACCTTCCTTTCTCGCTTTACTACAATTTCTGCTCTACTTTACATCCAGCCATGGATCCAGACCTTATATCCCTTCATGATAACCTGGTGTTCGCATCAGCTGCAACTAACACAAACAAATGCTACGTGGACTCATGAATCGTGTTTACGATACAACAGAACAATATTTACTCGGGAGTTTTAGGAGTAGCACTGCTTCGCGTTACATCAAGCAGTCTTTACCAGGGTTATACATCTTGAAAACTCGCATATAATTGCCAATATTTAAGGTACTATATTTTGGGGTGTGCTTTGGTATCGGTGTATTGCAAATTAGTTGTCGATGGCTTGTGTTTATGCCAAGTCGAGACTTAAGAGTGGAGCAATTATACAAGCTTATATGTGTAAACCAATAAATTATGAGAAGAAAAAATGTGCAGGACTTCCCAAAAATGACCAGCTGTTGCTTTTCAATGTGTATCTCCACAATTTGTAGCACAGATGTCTGGGATACGTTTTACAGTAGTTGACTACAAGTTTTGTCCATGTTGGATGCAATGCAAATAGCAATATAGTCAGTATTCGTGTCTCACTAAAGTCAGCTTGTACATGCACATGGTTGCAACTTTGGACTTAGGCAAATTGGTTAAAGTTTCATAGGCAGTACGGTCCTGCAATCGCAATGTAATGTAATGGACACATACAGCATTCCTTTAGTGCACAAGCTATACACACAATTAACAAGTATAATGAAATATACTGAGGGCCATAAGCCACAAAGCATAGCTGGTGGATGTTTTGGGCAAACTTCCACAGAGCAACCCTGCTGAAAAAAAATATTTTGTCCCAAAATATCCGTTTGGCAGATATAAATACATACCCAAAATTCTAGCTTCCAAAAATGCCTCAAACTGCCCAAAAAAAAAAAAATTACTAAAGCTCCCCAAAAAACCAACAATTTTAGAGCTAACGCTCACAAAAAAGGCATTGAAACTCAGTTTCTGTACACTTCACCTCTTCTCTCCTCCTTTACACCTTCCTTGTCCCTCACCTTTCTCGATTTGATCCCAGAACTTAAAAAACTAAGCTACACCTAACATAACCTAACATGGCGCTCTCAAACATTACCAACCGTAACATAAACAATCTTCTATTATAGGTGACCAAGTTGGCAATAAATATCTTTCTCTGATGCAATAGAAGGGAGCTTTTCGACTACGGGAAACACTCAATAGAGTAACTTTTATACTGTTTCAATGCCATTTTACTAATTTTTGACAGGATTGGTCTGCGGAAGATTGGCTGGTGTTTTTAATAAAAAGCGGAGTGTAACAGTTGTGTCCTTAAGCAACAATAAAATATAGCCTTAATATCAGAGCAGTTAAAACCCAAAGATCCCCAAATACTCCTCATTATAGGTTGCATATTAGTTCTTGGTGACTGACCTTCAGTGAAGATCCAGTGAACTAGGCTACTCTTAATAAACAGGTCAGCAAATAGTTTATGTTATGATAACAAACAGCTCTGTTTCCTTATGTTATGTTTTGAAGAAAACACAGGGTACAATTGACCGCAAAGTTGTGTGGTACGGGTTCATGTCACTGCCAGTGTTTTAACAAGAGATAAAGAAAATGACAGCAATTCAGATGAAGAAAACAAAGGAGAAATGTTTGGTATAGAAGAAATACAAGCAAACTAATTGTAAACAGTAACATATCGATATTGTAATACATATGGCTGACATCACTGGAGTACTTCTTGAGTGCAGAAACATGAGAGCATCACAGCATCTGATGTTTCTGTGTGCCAGTGTTCCTGTAAAGGAGATTAAATGACTTGCATCTAACCTAAAAAGTTCATTTGTCAAGAACTAACGCGCAACCTATCACTCAGGATTACTATGCACCTATCCTGAAATCACTGACAATTCTTTCACAAGCTTTAGTAACCATCCGCCATGCGGAACTTTGGCAGTTTAAGCATATTTGAACATGATTCTCTTATGTACATACCTTTCAGCTTCCTCTCCTGCTGCTACAGGCTGCACTTCATCTGGTCCAGTAGTAGTCACCTCCACTAATGACTCCAATAAGGTTGATGGTGTATCCGTTGCACCTTGTTGATCACTGTCCACTTTCACACCCACTCCACCCACAGGCGGTACGGTCCGCTGTGACGATGTTACAGTGGTTGTCCCTAGATTCACAAAATTAGGCACCGTCGTCTGACTCACTGCCACATGCACAAAATTCTGCCCTACCGAGGACACTGGTGGTATATTTGACACAGAACTAGGCACTGCCACAGAAGGAGGAGGCTGACCTGCAGGCATCTGGTGAGGCGGTATCATGCCCTGTCCCTGAGCCAACAAAGCTGCTGCCATTGATGTTGCCGGTTGAACATTCTGCGGTTGGGCCTGAAGGCCTGGCACTGGCACATTTCCTCCATGCATCTGCTGCATGTTGGTAGGAGGATGATGAATTGGTTGTTGCGGCTGCTGCAAAACCTGCTGGGGAGGTTGCTGCATCACTTGTGGTGGTTGCATCTGTTGTTGCTGTGGTGGCTGTTGCATTTGTTGTGGTTGTTGCTGCATCTGTTGTGGTGGTTGCTGCATTTGCTGTGGTTGTTGCATCTGTTGTGGTGGTTGCTGCATTTGCTGTGGTTGTTGCATCTGTTGTGGTTGTTGCTGTAACTGTTGCGGTTGTTGCATTTGCTGTGGCTGTTGCAACTGTTGCGGAGGTTGTTGCATTTGCTGTGGCTGTTGCATCTGAGGTGGTGGCTGTTGCATTTGTTGAGGTTGTTGCTGCATCTGAGGCTGCATTTGTTGCAACTGTTGTTGACTGTACTGTTGTTGCAGAGGCTGTTGGGAAGCCTGTGGTGGCAACTGCTGCTGCATTTGTGGTTGCCCCATTTGCTGTGCCTGCATCTGGTGGTGTGCAGGGTTACCTGGCATGGCAGACATGGAAACCACTGGTTGCGGTGGTGGTGCCTGTGAGGTCACTATTCCCGGAGGAATCTGATTTGAATTGGAAGTCTGGGTTTGAGCAGAAATGGAAGTTTGTGGTGGTGGGACCATTTGAGGGGGTTGAACCATGGATTGCTGGGAAGCTGGGGTATAGTACTGGCCCTGGGATTGTCCTTGCGGTGGAGTGATATGTTGCTGTGGAGGATTTGGCTGCTGAGGGAAGCCCTGTTGTGGCTGTGGTTGCATTTGCTGCTGTTGTTGCATTTGTTGCATATTTGCTGCCGCCATCACCTGCTGTATCTGTTGAGGTGGCAGACTCTGATGCTGTGCAACTTGCTGAGCTTGCTGTGGTGCACCTGTCATGTTCTGCTGAATCGACACCTGCGACATGCTTTGGGCATGTTGTGGCAACATCTGCTGGGCAGCCTGCTGATTCTGTGAAGGAGGCTGCTGCATCTGCGGTGGACCTACCACTTGTTGCATGCCTTGAGGTATTGCTTGTTGAGCCGATGGTATATTTTGGTGAGACATATGCTGCGCAACTGGCATAGGTTGTTGTTGCACCTGTTGCAATGTCTGGCCTGGAGAGATGGAAGGAAAATTACCACCAGGGCCTCCCGGAGCAGGCTGTCCAGCTGCCATGCCCCCCATTGCAGCCTGATGCTGTTGTGCTGCCACTGCTGCTGCTACCACCATTGCCTGATGATGCTGTTCCTGCACTGCTATTGCAGCCTTCAAATGGGATGGATCCATTCCAACAGATGCATCATCCATTCCCGAATGAACTATTATACCATCTGTTATTACAACACCACTATCTGGCCCCATATACTGCACAGATCCTGCTGTGGTTACCTCGCTCGATTCAGATGGTCTCGCTACATTGATCACAGCCTGCTGAGATGGCTGCTGTTGAACCATTGTGTGATCCAGATAATCCATGCACAGCCACCTACCACGTTTAAAAGGTTCGGTACTCTCAATTTTCACGACTTTGAAGCGCTCGTTACGTGCTCCGGGATGTCCATGAATGTCCCTCATTTCTGCTTCGTGTTGTTTCACTCCACCAACTATCACATTTCCTGCATCAGTTACACTCACATGCACGTCACCACTAGCAATGTTACCGGCACAGGCAACTGCAGCATTTAATATACTTCCTGTACCATCAGGGGCCACAATTGCGAGCCCATACTGAGAACTGGTTGGAATTACAGGAGCTGTTCCAAGAGATGTTGTAGAAGCATTGAAAAACACGTCCTCTTTCGAAAACGTATCTTCTGAATAACTTGGAGTTTCGTTTTCAACATCCGTAATTCTAGAATTGTCTACAACATCAGACATGTCGTCGGTATGGGATTCGTCCAAATCATCGGCCGAATCATCGCCTCCATCGTTGCTCGTGCGAGATCCTACAGTCACAACACTTGTTATTTGGAAAGACGGTGTTTTTTTTCTCTGGTTAGTGGTGGTTGTTATAAGAGTTGTAGGATGGTTCACCACCTTCTCAGGTTCTCCCAGGCGCATTGTCTCACTCGTAGTACGGTTTATTACGTTAGAATACTTATTTTTCTCGTTAGGTTTGCATGATTTCTGACTCAAATTGTCAGCCATGTTAGGCTGTGCAAGTGGGACCTACTCCCGAAAATAATGTTGGTTGAGGAGATATTTTACTCCTCCGAATGTCATCTACTCGGAAATATAACAAGACACACATAATCCATGGCACTTCAAATATCAGTTAAAAATTCACAAACAGTGTCTAGCACAGTAATTACACCGGAAATCTATCCAAAACACGCACACTTATTTACACACTTGCTAACGATATTATGGACCTAAGCAATATGGCGCCTGTCTACTGCACCAAAGAATCATGGGACTCATGAAATGTAGCCTCTAAACAGGTTCCTTTGCAGTGCTATTCTGTTTTTTCCCGGGAATATTTCATACCTTTAAATCTGAAATAGAATCCCCTTAAATATTTGCTTATATGCTGCACATACCAGTATTAATGTTTTCTAATCCTTTGCTAACTCGTAAAACATTCAACCTGTGCGCTGGCGTCCTGTTCCATTTTTAGCATCTCTTTGGATTTCCTGCTAGCCTCGTGCAGGGCGCAGTCATTTTCTTAGCACAACGGTATATTTTACCGCCGAGAATAAAATGAATAGCTTCCATCGCTGGAACCGCACGAACTGGATATAGTATTGGGTATCGGCAGCACAAAAATACGAAATAGCTGGGTAGTAAAAAGTATTGCATCGGCCGGGAATCGAACCCGGGCCGCCCGCGTGGCAGGCGAGCATTCTACCACTGAACCACCGATGCTTATAGCAAATTTTGTTGACATTATTAATATAAGACTATTATATTTGTATGTATTTTAAATCATATGGCTATGTGATTTTGTATGTTATACCTTTGTATTAAGCCTCAAATTAAAATATTGTTTATGCAGGTTCCCTGGATGTGCAATGAATAAACGGTTAATCTGTTTACCGGCCAGGTATGGATGGGCTATATCTTTGGCATGTACAGCAATAACAATAAAATAACATCATCACCACCACCACCACCATCACCACCATCACCATCACATCATCATCATCATCATCATCATCATCATCATCATCATCATCATCATCATCATCATCATCATCATCATCATCATCATTATTTGTTATAAAGGAGACTATGTACAAGTATGCCCCGCGCTGTCACACAATAAAAATATGAACACGTATACATATAATTAAACTGCAATCAAAATTACTTTTTCTGATAGGAGAACTAACCACTATCACGGTATATTGAGAATTATCGAAGCACCCTTAAGCCAAAGTCCTGCATGCTTTTTCTTTCTTTCTCTTTTTTAGTACATTTTTTGTGTGTGAATATCTTTATAATATTTCATTATTCAGAAATTTCAATATGACAAATAGGTACCAATTTACGGACTTATTGTGATATAGTTTACCATTCTTAGGATACCTACACAAAGAAGTTACTTAAATTCGATTATTTTCCGATTACCCTGAGAAAACTATTGTCTGAGCACCAGAAGAAGGGAGCTGGAGGAATGTACTGTGTATACATTTTCAACTGTCCCCATTATGTTTATGCACGCTAGTATCATAGACGCCACAATGTCGTGCATAGTGCCAATCACAGTAGTTACATAAGGGCTATGGGTATTATGTATATGTAAGCAATAGAACAGCAGCATGGGTGATTCATATACCTACACTCATTTCGTAATAAGGAAATCGACTACCTGCGCAGTTTTTATAAATAGCTCAAGCCCCCTCTTATACCTCAGACTCCTGTCGCCTTAAAGAACTAAAGTTTCACGCTGCTGTCCTGGCGGTTAATCCCATCTGTGAATTTAATATTTAGGATGAATTTTAGCTGGCTTTAATTTTTTGGGAACATTTTTAGGATAAAAGGCTATTACCTAAACAAACTTTACCTAATTTTTACACGTTAAAACCTATTTTCTGCTTTTAATGTATTTGACTAATGAAACGGAACATTAAAACACATGTTTAATCGATTATGTTCTAATTTGAAAGTGTGTTAGCAAGGGGAACATTTACCCAGGATGGAAATCAACACACTACACTCGACGATTTAATATGGGTAATCAGTTTTTGCTTTCTCTACTACGTATAGTAAGTTATTGTATTCTACCCAAAAATTCGAAGTCAAGATTTCACCGGGAATACGTTTTGAGGCCCCTGAATTAAAAAAAAAAAAAAAAAAAAAAAAAAAAAAAAAAAAGCATTTTTAGAAAAGATCAGCGTGTGTCTGTCTGTCTGTCCGTCCGTCTGTCTGTCTTTGAACAGCATAACTCAAAAACGAAAAGTGGTTAAAAATCAAAGTTGGTATTTAAGTTTAATAACTTTTAAGGATGCGACACAAAGATTTTGAAGAAAATTGCTCCTCCCTAAACTACCCTTAACATGAAATTTTTTTGAAAATTTTGATTTTCTCGAAAATGGTTCTAACGGCTTTGACCAAAATGCCATATGTGTAAGATATTTTATGGCAAATGAAATGTATATTTTGAATTTTTGGCTATAGCCCATAGTCTTGTTTACTCCTGATGACTTTTGCATAACTGGTAAACCGAAATAAATAGAACAAATCTTACTGTACAAAAATGTAGATATCCTTAAAACACACGATTTATAACAAATACATTTTTATTTAGTAGAGTGAACTATCCAATAATTATACTTTTCTCAAGTGGGAAATCGTTATCCGCTTTTGACGTCCTGGACATGCAAAGATAATGGAATGTCAAAGCCACTACACAGTGATCAGCTCTTAAAAGATTAAACCATCACTTCCATTCCATTGTACCCATAAGGAAATATGTAATTAATCCGTTTCTACAAACCGTTCATCTCAATTAATATGAAATAGAAGAATCAATGTTTGTAAGTTTGTACATGTGCAGAGAAAGTAATATGATTTTTTTATTTTCTTCCAATTCAACCATCAAAATCCAATAGAGTAAACATTTCTTAAATGCACATCAATTACTATTTACGATTCCTCTAATCAAAACCTTCTGAGTTGTTCCATGCTTTCATTCCTTTATTAATGGCATAGGTATAAGTTGTTTTGTTGTTTTCTTTATCAGTAGCGGATCTTAGGATCTGTGTTTAGGACGCACGGAGCACCACAAATTGTTAGCATTTCTTCGTTTCATTTTTCCGCCTGCGACTAGAGAGAGCTCTATCGGCTGTTTTACGTCACGGCCATCTTGAATAATATCCTTGCGAGGGGTCTATTATACACCACGTTGGTCTAACATGCCGTGCAGGAGACCTAGAACGAATAAGTTAAACTTGTCCAAGTCTTACACATTCGCGTTAATTGTGAACGCTCATATTATACTGCCGTATTTTAACCTTCTTGTTCTCGTTTGCATTCCTGTGCACCAGCCATTATGGTAGTGCTTTTTTCAGGCACATTTTTGAGATCCTGATCTGCTCCAATCTTCTTCCCTCTGCCACTGACTGTAAATCTTCCCCATGATCACACATCGTAAATTCATAGAGGCAAAGTGTTTATCAACTCCACGGTACATAAATCCTTCTGTTTACCCTAGAGATAATCCAGCGTAAGTGAAAGGTGAAAGATGAGAGCAGAACAAAACAGCTTAAAAAAGAATATCTGATGTGTTGCCTCACATGATTTCTCTACTTCTGTACAAACTATTCTTGCAAATGCTTATTCTTCTATCTACATGTTAACCGAAACAGACGTTAGTAAAAATGGTTTGTTTACACGTTTGCTTTTAGATGCAATGGGAATAGAAGAATAGAGTAGGCTTAAACTATACATATTGTAAGAGTTGGTCGCTGTGCGATTGCTTTGAAGTTCCATTCTCTTGCATGGTCCAGAGCAGGGGTGGCAAGGAAGGCACCTGAGGTGTGCATTTACACTCCCTCTCGTCCCCACTACTTTATTTCAATAGCCAGGTAGAGCCTACCAAACGATTCATTCTGATTGTAGCAGCGTGGCAGTGTTATCAGTGCACTGGTGGCTTGTATTTGCAACTGTGAACGACGATTTCATCGGGGCTGGGAGAACAAGTATTTGTTCATTTTTCCCTGCCATAGGCGAAACCACTGATAGACATAGGCCCAACATGAACTTGCAATTGGAATTAATTAAGCTTCAAAGCAACACACCATTGCGCAGTAAAGGTCTGGGGTTCAGTGGCTCGTTCCACCATCCGCAGGCTGCAGGCCGTGCAGAACAGGGCGCTTAGGATGATCTACGATACCGACCGTAGATTTCCATCACACATCCTTCACACTCATTCCGGCATACCACACATAGTGGACGTCGTGCGGGACAGGACTCGCACAATGTATGCCAAACTCACACCTCACCCAAACCAGTTGGTCAACACCCTGGGGCAATACGATCATCGCCTACCTAGACGGCGACAGAGCTACCGCTTGCCCAAGGACGCCCTTGGCTGGTAACTACCGCTATCCCTTCTAACACCCAATCCGCCAAATGTATTTCACACTTGGCAACACCACACCCTTCACCTATTCCTCTCGGTTTTCTGTCACTGACACTGCATTGCTCGGCGGTTCCACAAGCGGCCGACGAA
This sequence comes from Tenodera sinensis, assembly GCA_030765045.1. Classification (NCBI taxonomy): domain Eukaryota; kingdom Metazoa; phylum Arthropoda; class Insecta; order Mantodea; family Mantidae; genus Tenodera; species Tenodera sinensis. The sequence goes on from CM060968.1 coordinate 20,863,078, forward strand.
GTAAGCAGTAGGGCAGTGGTCGCTTGGATGGCTAGACATCCAAGATCTGACACATTCCACCGCCAATGACAACACAGGAAGCTAACCTGCATCATTAGAAACATAACACTAAAGCTTGTAAAACTAGACAAACCTATACCACCTCACGGGTAAATCCGTAATTAAACGCATAGGTACCGTGGCCACCTTACCATTCGCCTGGGTTAACCCAGGCGACTCGTACTCACTCCTGGACTCCTCCTGGAAATTGCAGTGGCCTAAGCCAACCGAGCCAAGTTAACCTCCTTGCAAGAAGATATCCCAGAGGACGCAACACAGTTTATCGGAAGTTCTTTCTCTTCTCTAAGCGTGGAGAGCTGACCACTCTTCGTGCCAGCACGACAGCACCGCTCTCCGCACTTCAAGTCTCCAGTCTTTCGACGTAATACGAGAGGTGGTAATACTTGGTTCTGTGGTTGCCGCCTTTGCTGCCAAATCCGCCATTTCATTCCCCGGCAAACCTACGTGACCAGGAATCCATGCACACACCACGTTAACACCAAAAGCGTGCAAAACATGGAAGGCATCCTGGTTACGTTGTACAATAGGATGGGAGTTGTACAGCTATGAAATGCATTAAGAGAATCGCTCAAAATCAGCCAGTCACCTAGTTTATGACGTCGCACATATAAAACGGCTCGGTATATTGCATACAGCTCTGCAGTATAAAGGAAGACGTCAGATAAGTACGTCTGATCCACGTTGAAATTCACGAACAAGTGTCTGATTTGGTTTGAATTCACGGCTTCCCATCGTAAACACCTTCTGCTTGTAAACATTTCTCCATACGTGGGCCAATCATAAATCACCCATATTACGTTTGAGATTGTCTACGTCGGGTTAACTCGCCTCTAACCTTTCAGTCGGCTTCCCGATCCTCAGAATTCCTGCCTACGTGGCTTTATAAGGGAAGTTAACCATCTTGACAAGTTTCCCAGAACCCTCATGGCTAATTTCACTACCTGGTTGGGTTTACTAATGATTTCTCTCAACACAAATTGCTAATGACCTAGTCCTGGCTTCTTACATCTTTCATTGATTTCACTTATATGCATTGTTTATAGCAATTATTTGTTTATCATTTCTTTAATTACAATGCATTTCGTCCCATCAATATTAGAGTTACGGTATCAAGGGAACTGTTGTGTCAGAAGATAATACCTTTATCAATCTAGTATTGCTGAAAGCTAAAGCTGTTAAGTGACAGACGTAGGCCAGAGTAGATGAGTGGAAGCTGACGTCAATCAGTACCGCTGAACGGCAACATCATGAGGAGCTTTTGTCATCTGATATCTTCACTATCAGTCACCAGCTTTGTTTCAGCCACAGTCGCAGGCAGTTTAGAAAATAATGGTATTACCAGAGGTGGGAAGTTTATACAATCGTCTAGATCCCAAATATGAATGCAAGAATATTAAAAACACTGATGTTAAATTTGTAGAAATACGTAACTTTATTACTCATTTCTTCGTAGCTGCAGGAATTTGAGAATACAGTAGGCTTAAGTGATACTCAAATATTTTAAAAGATGGTGACCAAATGGTGGCGTTGACATTCCATTCTCTTTGAGTTACCAGGATATAAAAAAGCGAATAACGACTTCCTATGATCCTCTCCTTAGCGAGGTCGTAGCGCAGCTGCTTACTAAGCGAGAGATCCAGGTTTGATTCCCGGTACCGGCGTGGAATTTTCTCCCCCTGGAAGACCTTCTCCAGGATACACTCAGCCTCGTTATGCCCCTGAGGGGCAAATTGAGGAGCTACTTGATTAAAGAAGTAGCGGTTCCTGTTCACGAAGACCGCACAACCAGCCGGAAGGGACCGGTACGCTGACCACGTTCCACTCTTCAAGTGCTGCACCCCTCATGAGGCCTGTAGCGGGCAGAGGTGAGGAGTGCAGCGCCCGGGCGGTAGGCCTTGGCCCCCTAAGGGCTGTTGCGAGGGGTTTAATCTTTTAAACGACTTTCTATTTGGGAAAAGTATAAGTACCTATGTGAAAATTAAAATATATATATATATATATATATATATATATATATATATATATCAAGAACATATTATAGGAAAGGGATGCCTTTAGATATAACATTTTGAGGTAAGATTTTGTCTGCCTCTTACGGTTTACCTGTTATATAGAGGTCTATTGCCAGAAAGTTCAAGAAATACATTTCTTAAATTTACCTATGGCATTTTAATCACAATCGTTTGAGTCATTTTGGAGAAAAACATTTTCGAAACATTTTCCATAAAAAGGATAGTTTGGGGTCTCTCTCTCTCTCTCTCTCTCTCTCTCTCTCTCTCTCTCACACACACACACACACACACACACACACACACACACACACACACACACAACACCGCACCACACCCATCACTCATATACACGCACAAACACACGAACCCTTTTCTAAAAATGATGCTTTTGGGAGTTCAGAAAAAATATTTCCGATGAAATCTAGACATTGAATTTTGCGTGGAATACAAGAATTCCTCTACTTACTGTAATACCATTGCAAAATAAGGAATGGGCCAGGTACATTCAAAAATATTTTTTCGACAAAGAGTCGAACTTAACTAATACAAAGCGGCAGTTACAGGTATAGTCATATCGTTCATCAGCTTTCCAGGTGCTCATAAAGAAATCTTTTCACCTCCGCAGTAACGAAACGTTTACAACATCGCTATTTTCTTGTGTTTGTTAAGAAACATACGGAGAAAGCTGACAACAATGCTGGTTGGCTGCCAGGTCACCTCAGAAGAGTCATAAATCCATCACATTACCCGAACGCTGGAGTCGAAGAAGCTAAAGTGGGAACAAGATCTGCACGCCTGCTATATAGGTTGAGAATGAAGGAGGTTTTCATCATTATGATGAAATAATGGAGAGATTTCTCCTATCTTACTTTCGGGAGGGAGTACAAAGGGTAACCAGATCTAGCGGCTGCTAGCACAACACAGATGGGGCATGTAAAGCTTCCAGAAGAGAGGTTTGAGCAGAGGCCCAATTAATATCCCCTATTCTCATGATAAGGTTCAAGCAATGGGTTATACCTGACCCCAGTGTAGTCCTTAGAGCACGCCCTTCGCAATACGCTGCATGCCACCTTCCACCCCAAAACTTGAATATCTCTTTACGGACGCTCTTTAACTGCTTTAATTCTCAGCATTCCAATCTATGTTGAGCATGAAAGATCGCCTAATTTTGCTCAGAGGCCTCTTTATCAGGCTTGTGGTTATTTTACCTACAACGGGAGGCCTCGGAAAGAACGTCCGAAAAAATCTATCGCTCTCCGCTGGATTTGAACCTGCGACCTTGGACACCATGTTACCCTAGACCACGCAGGATGAATTTCCACCCCATCTCCAACTTTGGAAGATGAAGGAGTAATTATTGAATTGAGAGACAATGAGGATCAGGAAAATTCTTGGTGAATGATAATCCATACCATTCATGTCCGCAAACCACGAACATTCATATTGAGTTTTGAACAAGGCACTTTCCAAATCCGAGCCTCAGACGATATCGTTAGAGCAATACCGTCTTTCAAAATATTTCCCTTTAACATCAATACATTTTGCATTCGATGAAACTATTCCTTAATGGAATGATACCACCCTTCCTGATGCACTTCAGAAAATAGGATTTTATAATCCTCCACTGTTTCATCTGACGAAAATGTGGTTTCGTTCATTTTGTCTATAATTTTATGAAATAAAAAGAAATCACAAGGCACTAGGTCAGGGCTGTATGGTGTACGGTCTATGGGGCAGACCTTTAGGGTGATTCTATTTTATGTGGACTCCATCACTAACAAGGTTTTCTCACGTCTGACTGTTGATGTAAAATGTTTTGGGTTTGAGTCATACCAATGCCCAATGTCGCCCGAATAAATTCACAAGATGTTCATCGATCTTCATCAAGTATTGCTCGAACAGCGGCAATATTTTCATCAGTAACAACAGTTCTTGGGCGTCCTTCACGAAATTCATCACTAAGAAAAAACCGATATCTTTTGAATTCGCTGTAGAAATTAATTGTTGCCTTAGATGCGGATTCTTTTCTAAATGCATTTCTAAGCCGATTTTTACATTATTTAGGCGTTAATGAAAATTTACAATCTCAAAAATCCTGTCCCGTAAATGCTGTCCAGTCATATTCATTTTTGGGTGAACACAAAATCTTTAAATGATGATAATTAACAAATCATTAGAGCAAACTGAACGAACTACATGTCCCGGGCACGCAAAGAGAATGGAATGTCAAGGTCATCACGTAGCAAGCAGCTGTTAAAAGATTTGATTATCACCTATTCCTGCTGTATTCTCCTATTGTGCTATGTCCCTATACAAGGAAATATAGTTTCCCAAATTGATGCATACACTCTTTGAAACAGTATTTCTCAGCAACATAGTGAGACAGAAGTGCAATAACTTTTGTGCTATTCCTTAAACTAACTTAAGGCCGTACATGTTCAAAATGTGCATATGCTGCCACAATACACTGCCAACAATGACATCGAACAGAGCAACATAACGTCTGGATTGTTGCTAATAGAATATCAATAATGACATGTTGAATCTGATGTCTCATTTCCTTCAGTGTCTGTGGTTTTGTGGCATACACCGTGTGCTTTAAGGCTCCCCAAATGTAGAAGTCAGAGGGTGAATCGGGAACTCCATTACACTTCCTCTTCGTCCTATTCATTGAATATGTATGCGATCGAGAAAATGTCTCACAACGATATGGAACCCCGTCTTGTTGGAGGTGAACCTCATTTTGATTCTGAAAGGGATCATTAAGACGTGGACTCATGATTTCCAATATTTGCAGGTAAATCTGACCCTCGCCAGCCTCTTTGGAGAGGTAGGGCCCAATTACGCTTTTGGTAACTTACTTCTGGAAGATTTACGGCATTTCCCCCAAAGATGTGGGCATTTCCCCCAAAGATGTGTGCATTTCCCTTAGCTCTGTGCACACAATTATGCTAAATAATTCTCCAGTTTCCAATAACACTTCAATAACCACTTATGTTCATCGAATTACAACTCACCGCCATGTTTGTTTATAAACACGTGTAGAACATGAACGTGTTGCTATGCTTTTCCAGTACCTTCTGGATCATACATAAAAATCGAATTTCTGTCTCATTTCGTTGCTGAGGAATAATATTTCAAAGTGTGTAGGCATACATCAATTTGGGACATTCTGTATGTAATAAAACTGTATCCTCAAGTGTAGATGTCGATTAACAAGAAGTAAATAGAAGAATAAACTTTTCTAAGAATAGATTGTAAAATGATACAGAAAGTCATGTGAGTGCACACGTACGACTTCCCTTTCATTCGGAGTATAGTTTGTAACATTATCACGTGTTTAACATCTCGGCAGCATTATTTAATTTAGTTAGAAAAGGTATGACGTACACCACGTGTGTATAAACAGGGGGATGTGATATACGACTGGCATGAGCAAACATCTAGGAGCCAGAAGATGCAAGTGCTATGTTCCCCACAGTTACCTTCTAGATACGAGTTTTCCTGGTCACAGGCAGTGATTTCTGGAATAAAACTGAACAACGCAACAATGAAAAGGGGCACGGAGAAAGGCGAATACAAAATAGTGAGGTTGCTTAGGCAGTTGAATATTAATCCCAACCTAATTATGTTGAAAATTACGCTCTTCACCATGTATGGAGGTAAGTTGTTAGTCGTGTGAATTCTTAAGCATCAACCGACACCGCTGCGCAACAGCCCGCCCGACCGCTGCGTCACCCACCGTAGGGGTCATGAATGGAATGCAGTACTGGAGGGTGGGATCTGGTCAGCGCCCCGGTCTCTCCTGCCGGTAGAGTCTGTTTAGTGAATGAAAGTGCCGTTGCTTCACAAAGGAAATGCATCCTAACCACGAGTGTTCATAAATCTGTCTCCACGTGTCATCCCTGTCCTTGAAGACAATTGCAACCCTGATTTTAAGGAAGCGACAGTCACATGTTTACTCCATGCGTAGTCTCAGTTGCCAGAATTCTGCATTCCAGTGTTTTCTGTTTCATTATCTGCAACGATTCAGTTAAGAAGAATGGACTGAGGAGGGAGGGCACGTGTTGTAAACCGACTATGAATGTTCCTCAAGGAAGCGGCCGGATTGCACACGCGTTTACTAAACAGTCTATACGGTCATGACTATGCGGACTTCGCACCCAGGGGCCGCTACTTCTCAATCAAGTAGCTTCTCTACTGGCCCCTCAGGGACATAGCGAGGCTGAGTGCACCCCGGACCAGGTAGCAATAGTCAAATCTTTTAAGTACCGGTCGCTATGAGATGGCTTTGAAATTCCGTTCTCTTTGCATGAATAGGACATGAAAAATAATAAATTTCTGTCTGTATAAGTATTGGATATCTAGAACAGGGCTGACGAACGATATTTCATAGGTGTGAAGAGAGAAGCTTCCCCCCACCCCCCCCCTCCACAACTACAGTAGCACACTTTAGCTAAAACCGGTTTTGCGCTTTGTTTTCCCAACTTTTCGGCTTTCGTGGTCACGAAGAGAGGGGAAGTAGGGGCATGTTTTCACACCTACCGAGTAACGTTCATCAGCCCTGACTTAAAATTGGTTATCTACAAACACACACACACACACACACACACACACACACACACACACACACACACACACACACACACACACACACACACAGGCGCGCACGCAGGTGGACCTTTTTCTAAAACGCTTCTTTTCATTCAGGGGACCTCAAAACGTGTACTTCCATTGAAATCTGGGTGTCGAGGTGGAATCCAATTCCTTCTCTACCTATGCGCATGGTAGAGCAAGTAAAAACGAATAACCGTTTTCCATTTGAGAAAAGCATAAGTATCCGAAAATTCATACGAATAACAATAACAATATATATTCCAGAAATAGTTAACTCCACAAAAATATATAATTATACCTGCTTGAGATGAATTGTGTATTTCAACGAAATCTACACTTTTTGTGTAGTATGACTTTGCCTATTTCTTACGGTTTACCAATTATACAAAAGTCATCCAGAATGAAGAGGACTTAGAGGATAGTCCCAGAAAATTCAAGATATATATATTTCATTTGTCATGAAAGTGTCTTAAACATATGAGAATTTAATCAAAATAACTAAAACCACTTTTGAGAAAATCACAATTTTCGAAGATTTTGCCCTGTTTGATATTCAGCCGAGTTTTTTTAATTATGTCATTTACAGACACACATCCTAAAAATTCATTTTTATGACTCAGGGAGTCTCAAAACATGACTTTGTGGTGAAACTCGGTATCGAATTTTCGAGTACTGTAAGTACATACGTAGTAGGGAAACTAAAATTGCTTGCAGCTGGGTTTGGATCCGGGATGTGTGCTAATCACTACACTGCAGAAATATGTATTGGCTCCACATGACATTGATCCTGACTCGCGTGCAATTTGTGAAGCATAGCAGATAATAAATCTCGTGCAGGTAATAAAAAGTGTACTAACCACAGGACGACAACCGCGAGACACCTGCAACGGAAATATAACCCTCGCGTTGACACCGTGCGTCGACATCTGCAGCATAGACCACGCTGGCTGAGGTTCAACTGTTCTCCACATTTTCCTCTCTCTGTGAACAGTGTAACTCAGAAATACAAAAGGGTGATTAAATATAAAATTTGGTATTCAAGTTCAGCATCTTCCAAGGATGCGACACAAAGATTTTTAAAATAATCTCCCCATTCCAAATTACCTATCACATGGCATTTTTTCTCGAAAATTTGGTTTTCGCAAATGTGGCTCTAACAATTTTGATTAAAATACCATATATTTAAGATACTTTTATGCTACATGAAATTTGTCTTGAATTTTCTGGGAATAGCCACCGAAGTCCTCTTCATTTTAATGGATTTTGCATAACTGGTAAATCGTTAGCGAGGGCGAACGTTACTCCCAGGTGTGAAGAGAGAAGTCGCCCCTCCCCCTGCCCCCACCAACTACAGCAGCACGCTTTAGCTAGAACTGGTTTGCGCTTTGTTTTCCCCGCTTTTCCGCTTTCGTGGTCAAGAAGCGAGGGGAAGTAGGGGAATGTGTTCACACCTGTGGAGTAACGTTCGTCAGCCCTGATAATCAAAATATTACTGCACAAAAATTTACATCTCGTCAAAGTACACAATTTACGTCATTTTTTTCCTGGAGTTAATCATGTCAGAGTTATTCCTTGCTATTTATCTGGATTTTCTAATACTAATACTTTTCTCAAATGGGAAGTCGTTATTTATTTTGCTTTCTCCTGGTCATGCAAAGAGAATTAAATTTCAAAGCCATCACATAGCGACCAGCGGTTAAGGTATTTGACTATCAGTTAAGCCTACTGTATTCCCTTATTCCCATTGTACTTATAAGGAATTATGCAATAAAACCATTTCTACAACCGTCAATCCCTAGATATAAGAATATGGGTTTGTAAGAATGAGAAAGTCAGGTGAGCGCAACGCATCAGCTTTTTAAAATGTATTTTCACCTTCTAAATACAGTTTTGTTTCCTGCTTTACGTATTTCTACTTGTTTGAGCAACTGAAGTACCTACAAATTGTTGTGACATGATTTCAGCAACAGCCTCGCTTCTGCCGTACCTGACGATACACATGCAGAGCATTGGCTTGACTGTGGACGAGATATCCATGGTGTATCTGGCGTTACCACTTACCACGTTTCTAAGTCCGCCCATCACAGGTAAGCTCGTACAACTACATCACTCTGGACTCTTCGTCTGCACCTGTTTAAAAACAAATGATGTGCTATACTCACATGAATTTATCTACCCATTCTTTAAAAAAAAATGAATCTTACCAAAGCTTATTTTTCTTACTATTTTTATTACACATTTCCTTGTAGGCAGAATGGGGATATGGGAATACAGCAATCTTAAGGGATAGTCAAATATTTTAAGAGTCGGTCACTATGTGATGGCTTTGACATTCCCTTCTCTTTGTATAGCCAAGACATAAAAACGGATAACAACTTCGTATTTGAGAAAAGTATTAAGTGTTCGAAAATTTAAACCATAACAAGGAATTCTTGAAAATAGATCCATAAAATGTATTTGCCACGCTTTGACATTTGTGAAGTAAAATTTTGTCTATCTCTTACGCTTTACCAGTTATGGAAAAGTCATTCAGAATGAAGAGGACTTCTGAGGCCATTCCCAGAATATACAAGGTATACCTTTCATTTGTCGTGAAAATATCGATATTTTAATAAAAATCGTTAGAACCACTTTTGAGGAAATACAAATTTTCGTAGTCAGGGATGGTGACATTTTCTTGCAAATTTGTGTATTCCATTCTTGGTAGATGCTGAACTTATTGTAAGTACCAAGTTTAATATTTAACCGACTTTCCTTTCTGTAAAAATGCCTTTTTGGATTCAGATTCCCGGTGAAATCTCAATATCTAATTTTAGGGGGAATACCAAACTTCTCCTACTTACTATAGGTAGTAGAAAAAGTAAAAAAAAAAAAAAAAAAAAAAAAAAAAAAAAAAAAAAAAAAAATTAACAAAATGAAAACTCTGGGAAAATACCACAATACATAAGCTAATAGTTTTTGTTCTTTCTATGTATTAAAAATACAATTTTTAAAAATGTAGACGACTACTTTTTGTATGTCTGGAAAAAAAGTGAGCGTCAATGAAGGAATTGTTGCTAAGTGTAATATAATTACGCATGCGTGTAGAATGTGACCGAGGAACGCCACTTCGATCCTCGCCCGCCCGGCCGGTGAACTCCTGGAGTATTGACTGCAGCTCAGGTTGCATTAATCCAAAGTCTTTATCTGCACTTGTTTGTCCCCAATGCACTGAGTAATACGTCCTGTTCTTGAAGGGAAGGAATTACGGAACAACATTGCTAAATTCCAATAGTTTTGCTTTGAATTGCTCTTTGACTACTACATTTACAATCTATTTCGTAGTAGTGCGGAATTTAATGACAATAACAGTCGTATTCAAGTAAGATTCTTTTAACCTACACTGAAATTTATGTAAGTCTGGCAAAAAAATGGCATTTGCATTCCATTAATTTAAACATCCTTAAGTGCCATAAATTCCAAATCTATTTTGCCTTCTTATATTATAAACACCTATATAATGCAGGTTAAAATCAAGAATAAAGTGTTTTTCAATTTGAGTTTGAGGTCTTTAAAAAAAGACAGAAATAAAGCAGGCTTTAAGCGATAGTCAAACCTTTTAAGCACGGTTCGCTATGTGATGGCTTTGAAATTCCTTTCTTTTGCATAGTCAATAAGGGAGGGGGAAGAGAAACGAACTGCTTTCTATTTGAGAAAAGTATAAGTATTACAAAATTCAAAGCAATAGCAAGGAATATCTTGGAAAAAGTTAACTCCAAAAAAGATGCATTTGACATAAATTGTATGGTTTAACGAGATCTAAATTTTCTGTGCAGCAAGATTTTGTCTGTCTCTTACGGTTTAGCAGCTATATAAAACTCATTCTGAATGAAGAGTACCTCAAAGGCCATTACCAAGAAATTCGACATAAACGATCCATTTGCCATGGCAATATATTAAACATACATTGCAATCAAAATCTTAGAGAAATGGAAAATGTTCTATCCAAAGGGTAATTTTGGGAGGGGGATATTCTTGAAAATCTTCACATCGCATTCTTAGAAGAGGCTGGAGTTAAATGCCAAATTTTGGAGTTAGGCTGTGCACAGAAACACACGCCTTCCTTTCTCTAAGAAAAAAATGCTTCTTTTGGATTAAGGGCGTCTGAACGCGATATCGAATGAAAGTCTAATACACCGAATTATAGTGCTCTTTATTTTCCTGTAACTGATCAATAAGGACGGGATCTTTGCACCTTCTTTTATACTGCTTAAGAAAACAAGATGCATTGCTTAGAAACAAATAAATATCAGCAAGATTCCATCTGCAGTTTGAGAAGTGGTTAATTGCCTATCGTACTGTGCTGAATATTCCTAGCAGCAAGCTTGCATGCATATCCTGTTCCCCACATGATGATGCATCACCTCAAAGATTCAAAAGACATCTGTAATTATTTGAATGACTCATTCGGCCTTGAGGTGGACCAATTATTTTCCATAACCTCTGGGATTTGCTGAAGAATGCTGTATGTGTTCAATATTGGTGGGTATTCACTATCAGATAAAACAATATTTTCAAAGTCTTTGGACGACTTACTCCTGTCATATTAAAACACACATACGAGGAATTTAGATAAGAATTCAAGCTTTGCCTACTACATACGTACTTAACAGTAAGTAGGGGAATATAGTATTCCACCCAAAAATTCCATACCTACAGAGATTTCCTCGGACCTAGGTACGTATTTTCAGGTCTTCTGTTACCCGTCATCCTAAGTATTTGAACGTTTAGCTATTTGAGGATTCAAATTTCAAACTAATCTTCCTTAAGGCGGTAATTATGTTTAAACGTTCTTTAACCGAATGATGAAAGATATTGATGAAATGGTGCTCAAATAAATCCAGGATCCATAGAGCTTAGAGTTATCCGACATTCATCTTTTACGATAAGGGAAAACCTCGGGAAAAGGAAACCTTATCGAGGTAACTCACCCTAACTGGGATTCAAACTCGGGGTGTTTTGAATGTGAGGCAGACGTGCTGCCCCCACACCACAGTTGCGGGATTGTGTCTATCCCATTAGCTGCATTTTTTAGTCCTTGAAAAGTTCTTTTGCTCTTGCACGGATTAACGCTATTATGTTGACTATTTCATACGAATTATCAACTTTTGTTTTGTACAAATTATCACTGGGGCATTGTTTTGTCCAGAAAGTGTCGCCAATCGTATCCCATAAATCGTTGAAGGACAATTTATTATACATCTCAATCGATTAATAATCAAAATAGCACTCCATTTTAATTTGACAACTGTATTTTTTACAATTATTCTTTTAATAATTAATGTATTTTTCCACAAGGAAGGTTGTTTGTTAACATTTAAAATAAAGTGAGAATTATTTGAGATTATAAGTAATCAGCTGAAGAAGATAAGAGAAGATTGAAATATGTGAAATTCTTGGGTTTCGTTTTCCTTAGTTGGCAATGCTAAACTTCGCTAACCGAAATGAATAAATATTAGCTTATTTTGTTACAGAATTTAACATTTTCTGGTTACATATTTGCGATATAGTATTTAAATTCACATTTTATTTATAAAATACTCCAGATTAATATCATTCGACGGTCTGACTTTCGCTCTGCTCGAGAATTTATAGGTTAGGTTAGACGTCTTAAGATACTGTTATATGCACTTGTGATATATAAACATGTATCCCACAATCTGAAAGCAATTATTCCTAGGTTGAAAGATTCAATGTGTCGCATTCACATTACTTTCTCTACTCGTTCATACACAAGCTATTATTACAAACGTCTATTCTTCTATCTACCTTATATTAATCGAGAAAATGTTATATTTGCTTCTTTGTGATTTATAATGTTTATTCTACTTCTGTAAATGTATGCACTGAAGTTTCTGAATGCCAAAACCTTCTAGTAAGAAAGTCTTGTTTTATTTCGTTCGTATTTAAGTTGTAATCAAGTTCGTAACAGGAATACTCAATATTGTAAAGAGAGAAGCTGCTAACATTACAACTCAGTGAACTGGTATTTTACATTAACAGAGAAGCTTATTTTTCTTGATGGTCGCAGAATGTGTTTTTTCCCAAAGAGGTTATCTTGGTAGCCTGGGAGTGCGAGAACTTACTTCGTTGTGTATGTTAAGTGTTTCTACATTGTACTTTTATATTATTAAATAACTATGGGACCAAAAAATAAGGCACAAAGGTTTAAATGTAACTTACTGTAACTATCTAAAAATTACTCGACCATTCTGACCGAGGATTCTTTCACCACCAAGGGACACTTATAGTACATCATTTCCACAATTTGGAAGACTGTCGGGTAAGGTTAAGGAAGTCTGACATTTCATCGATGTTTCACATTCTTTTGTAATTTATCGCTTTTTTTGTCAACTACTTTGTCCTGTACACTCGATAACTCACTTTGTTTCCTTCACAATACTTAATGCACCACACTAATTCATGCCCGAAGTTTCAAGGCGAGTGATGGACTTTAATGTCAACAGAGAAATGTGATTTTGTGTAGTTAAGTTTCTTAACATGATAACTATTAAAACAACTATTGTACATTTTCCATTGAAGTTGAATCACTTTCGTTCAAGTTATTGAATATGTTCTCAATCTTACTGTAGTGTGCAGCATTAAGCCAAGTCCCCCAACATGTTACAATGAATGGGCTGAGGGGGGAAGGGAAAATGTTATGAAATGATATTTACAAAAATATCGGAGTGTTAGATACTGCATAAAACATTACTAAAACTATGGCCTTGTTTAGTTATTTGGCCAAAATATGATCTGACACAAAAATATAGCCAAATGTGCATTTATATGACCAATAAAAGCTTATTCTTTGTATTCACAAATGTTGGGAATATGTTTAGCTTAGGCAAGAAAAATAAGGAAGGATAAACGTGGCTAATGAAAAACGAGCACAAAAATCCGAGCGCTAGTGATACTAGTGCATTCTGATTCCAGACAACACACACCAATTGCTGCTTTTTCATGTTATATTTTCAGTTAACATGATGTATATGTATGTATAGCGATAGCAGCACCGCCATTGTTACTAGTGTATTGTGTGCAGGTTATCTGATAGACAAGTTCGGCCAGTACAAACCTGTGGTGGTCCTATCCTTGGTGCTAAATGCAGCCTTTCATCACTCCTTGCTGCTTATACCTCACATGGAGATGCCTGGTGAGATGCCATCAGCATACGTCATCAAGCATCCCGAAAATGGCAGAGTGGAGGTACGTACCATATATACACTCAGCTTTATTCAAATTCTGTCTCACGTCACCTTTGTCGACTATCATTTGTTACTTACTTCCTCTAACATGTACATACATTCATCCAAAAATTCGATACCTAGATTTCACTAAAAATATACATTTTGAGATCCCTCAATCCAAAAAACAATTTTTACAAAAATGTTCATGTCAACAACAAACACCAAACTTCTCATTCAGCCTCAGCGTCTTCCAAGGATGTGACACGAACATCACAAAAATCCGCCCATCCTTAAGTATGCATACATATATACTGAATATGGTATTATGGGAATAGCCTATCAAGTCTTCTTTATCTGAATGATTTGCTTATCATAGACAAGATCTTCTTTACCTACTTACAAGGTGTAAGTAGGACTTACAAGTGAAGGCCTGGAAGCGGGTGGTGAGTCAAGCACCTGGTATGAGAGTGAGGAAGAGGATGATATGAAATGCAGGCGAAATTGATGAATGGAAAGGTGATAATTAAGCAACTGGTGGAATGAGTGGGGGGGGGGGGGACCCATGGTAGGCGAACGGTCTAACCGCTCGGCCACGGCGCCGCCAGAAAAAAATCTTGCTATACAAAATAAAATAAAAGCACACCCCAATGTTAAATATTTTTCTTTTGTGGAGCTAACGATTTCCGAATATTCCGTGTTATTGGTTTGAATTTTCCAATTCTTACATCTTTCTCGAATGGGAAGTCTTTCTTTTTTCCCCTTATAGAAATACAACGAATTTCAAAGCCATTACTTTGCGAACATACCTTAAAACATTTGACCATAGCTCTATCCCCATACTCCCATTGTATCTACATATCTACAAGGAAATATGTAATAAACCCATTTCTAGAAATATTTTTCTCGATTAACTGAAGTAGATAGAAGAATAAGCGTTTGCAAGAATACGCAGAAAATCATGTGAGCGTAACACATACGATTTTTTCTACCGCTTTCATATTTTTTGAAACATCTAAACCTTTGCGGAAATAGCTTCATTATAGATGCAAATCGGCATAGAAATCAGAATCGATAGATCTTATTATGAGCTGAAATTTCATATTTTTCTATGGCAATACGAGAAAAAAACTGAATAGCGACAGTTTTACAAAAAGGCAAAGTACTGAAAAATTCAAACCAATGGTAACGGATATCTCAGGGATGGTGCAGAGAAAGTATTTAGAGTAGATATATTGCATGTTTTGTAAAAGAGGTCTACATTTTTTTGTACTGAAAAATGTTGTTTATGTTTGGCGACTCACCTGTTATACTATTCTTCTGCTCCTTTACTATTCTCATATAATTCAAGATATACATTTTATTTGACATGTAAACATCTTAAATATATGGTACTTTAGTCAAAGAGTTATTTTGATAAAATCAAAAGGATGGATACTTTTCCACGACGACGCAGGATCAGAAATAGCAGTAACAAACGAACAAGGATTTGGAAAAGGAATTCTTCTCCAAAAAATCTGATGTGTTGCACTCACATGACTTTCTCTGCTCTTGTACTAACCATTCTTACAAACTCTTATTCCTATATCTTCTTCATGTTGAGATTAACATTTGTACCAGTTATCTTATTGCTTATTTCCTTGTAGGTGCAAGGGAAATATTAGGATACAGTAGGCTTTGTGCGATAGTCAAATGTTTGAGATTCTGTTGTCTTTGCACACTTAACACATATATATATAAAAAAAAGGAACAACGATGATCCATTTCACGAAAGTTCTAAGTTTTCCGAAACTCACACACATAACAAGGAATATCTCCGAAATGGTTCACCCTACAAGAAAATTTATTCAGACATAAATTGTGTATTTTAGCAAGATCTACATTTTTTTGTACTGTATGATTTGGTCTATCTCTAACGGTTTACCAGTTATGTAAAAGTCGCCCAGAGTAAATACGACTACATGAGCTATAGCCAGAAAATTCAAGATATACATTTCATTTGTCATAAAAATATCTCAAACATATGACATTTTAATCAAAATCGTTAGAACCATTTTCAAGAAAATCAAAATTTTCCATATAAAGGGTAGTTTAGGGTGGGCCTATTTACTTCAAAATCTTCGTGTCGCATCCTTGAAAGACATTAAACTTAAATACCAACTTTGGTTTTTAACCGAATTTTCGTTTTTGAGTTATGCTGTCCACAGACTGACAGACTGACACACAGACACACACACGGACCTTTTTCTAAAAATGCTTTTTTTTGGATTCAGGGGGCCTCAAAACATATATTTCCGGTGAAATCTCGACATCGAGTTTTTGGGTGGAATACAATACTTCCCCTACTTACCAGCAGAGAAAGTAAAAATTGCAAAAGCGACAATCAGCCAGGTCGTCGTGTCGTTCCATACCGCATTGCGAGGACTTGGGCAAGCACTGAATCCTGATGTCATTCGAGCGGTGATAAGTCATACAATACCTACAACAAACTTCAAGAAGTATGTTACATTCATACACTGAGTGAAGTTTACAGAACTTCTGCTGAAAAAGTAATGTACAAGTTTCCCATCGCTATCAGAACATGATGTCGCAACATCTGAAAGTGATGAGCAAAAACAGATTTGTTTACATGAGTTTATAGATGGAAAACGACTAATAAGAACACATTTCAGTGAACAAGCTATCGCCACCTTTTTGTAGAGAGTATGGAGGATCGAGTATTGGTACTTAAAATCAGTATCGAGTAGTCGTCCCATCAGTATGCAATGCTTTTATTTTCTGAGTGCGCCTCTGCAGCACCTGCTAAGGAAGAAGAGCGGGACCAGACTGTTTCACTGTTCGACAGCCATCAGATCAGCACCATAACATGACACTTTGTGATGACAATTCCTTGCTAGGTTAGACGTAAGGCATGTTGCAATCGTGAAATTTCATCAAACCACTACATATAAGATCGTTATGTGCTAAATGACACGACAATTGTTGCCAACAATCACGTGAAATCTTATCCTCTCTCCATAACCACTCGGTGATACCTGCACTCGGTAGGTTTGTATTCCATTTATGAATTTGCAGGAGAAGCTGTTTGGACTATAGCGATAGAATGTGTAGATCATTGCCCTCATTAGTCATTCATCTACATGAAACCTGATAATTTTTGGTGGTATCATGTGTTTTATGGTAGAATCTCCAGAGGGCATGGTAAGAGGCTGGGTGAAGTGTTGTCTGCTTTAACTGGCCATATAAAGGGTTCATAAACATAATAACATGAACCATTTGTTTGCTAGGTTTGGTGGAGCCCTTGTCCCAGTCGTGAATGCCCTGAAGAGGAAGAGTGGGATATGGTCATAGCGGACTGTGTGGATCATTGTCTGCTGGATGGTGCGACAGCTGTCACCACAACTACTACAACCACAACCACTGCAGCACCTGTACCAACCGTGTCCACAGAGCTGCGTCTGAATGCCTGTCTCAGATTGCTCAACTCAACTCAGTTTGTTGGAACCCATGAGCAGCTCCGCAACGCCGCCACCAAACGGAAGGACCTCCACTTTATCTTCGAAAAGGACAAGAAGAGTAATGCAAGACCGGCCAAACGGTAGGTATGTTCATCGAATGGTAACGTCCAGCGGCGTATCCTGAAAAGTTTGCAAAGGCATGCCAAGTTGTTCACTTTGTTTTCCATCTTTGTGTTTTTCAAATCGGGAGTAGGTCCCCATTTTTAACTAACTCTAACTTATCACAGAACGAGCGTGAGTGAAAAGGTGTATTAAATAGTATGCTTAATATAACATCATTTCGAGAATCACACATAATTTCAATATTCAGCGGCAAAATTCACTGAAACGTAAATAACGCTGTTCGCACCTTGAATGAATTGACACGTGGTGAATGCATCTCTTCATATCTTATAGGTTGCTGTTGTGACGTGAGACTATATGGTAAGAATACCTCAGCACGAACATATCCGCTATTCAGACTAGTGAACTTGGAACACAATTCATGTTTTTCTCTCTCTTAGTTCGTGAGTTATTGTTGATTCCTCTGCAATTTAAATGGTGGTCTTTTAATTATACATGAATGCTAGTCATTGCACTATTCTATAACACATGCAGTGATTTCATTGCATTCACGGAGAATACGCCAGTGACGCCATTAAACGTCACAGAAACACAGGTTCAAAAGGTGGATTTCTTAAATTGCAATTGCGTTATGGGACAAAGAATATTCTCTAATACCATTTTGATCTTATTTGTACATAATAACGACTGACAGGATTTTGCTCCACTTTTCAGTGCTCGAAAACCACGGGAACCTTCCAATAAATTTAAATGGGGGAGTTTGATCATCCCTTACAGTTTCGCGGGGTTATCTTCATCTCTTCAACCACAAGAAGTGTCTTGAAGCTTTTTAAATGCTTTTTTAAAGCAATTTTATAACACCACGCACCTCGCATTTGATGGGGTTTTCGACCGCGGCGTTTATTTTGTAACGTTATGATAAGTGAATGGCAGCGCCGTGGCCGAGCGGTTAGACCTTTCGCCTACCCGGGTTCGATCCCAGGGACCCATATGTGGTATTCGTGGTGGACGAAGCGGCGTCAAAGCTTGTTTTCTCAGGGTTCTCCGGTTTCACTCGCTATTCATTCCACCAATTGCTCCATCATCGCCTTTCCATTCATCGATTTCGCCTGCATTTCATTTCATCCTCTTCCCCACTATCATACCTGGTGCTTGGCTGACCACCCGCTTCCAGGTCTTCACTCTGTCCGGTCCATAGGTTCCTGTGCTCTCCGACAGGCGTCTGACCCTAGGTACTGGCTTGTAAGTCCTAGGGGGTGTAAGGGGAGGGTAATCAGATAAAGAAGATGAGCGAATGCATACATGGCAGTGCGATGTTCTCGCCAGCGCCGCTGGACACGCACACATTTACTAGGTTTCTATAGCGAGTTCAAGAGATTCAGTTCTCATTCCGGATTGGACACCGCATGAAAACGTGGATCCCAATCAAGCTGAATCACTGGATCCAATCCGCTTGTTAGTGGGTTCGGATCGAAATCTTGTTGCATGGATGTTGTTCAATCTCATTTCCGGATTGAATTCAACATGGAAACGCGGAAATGGGAATGGGCTCAAATCGAATTCAATGCCACATGGAAATGCAGTAAATTATGCTGCACGGCGATGTAAAAATGACGGCGCTGTCCTCACTTCTTCACACGCTGCGTGAAAATGGAGATTAGTTTCCGAATGCTCTTGTATGTTGAACATACGAGATAGGCTTGAACTTTGTAGACATATGTTTATTAGGGAAAATATTCGGTACTATGACTTAGTATAATTGGAAAACTGAGTGCGTTACTTATGTCGTTTTTGCACTCAATCACATGCATCTAAGTCGCCTTAGAATAAATTAGAAAAAACTCGCTTTAGTCACGTAATCTAAATTTTAGTCGGCTGCAATACATGAAACTGCAATATTCTTAAAACTGCTAACCTAACCTAACCTTGGATCTAACTCGTTTTATGAATATATCAGTAAAAACGATGGGCTGCAAAACGGTTTATATAGGTCTAATCTAATCTAACTTAACCTGACCTGACCTAACATAACCTCACCTCAATAACCTCCGTGGAAAAGTGGCATACGTGACTGAAAGTTAGTTCTATACTAAGTTTAACCAAATATTCTAAGTATTGTATCATTATTATGCATCTGAATCAATTGTTCTAATTGTTAACGGTTCTAAAATATATTGACAAATTCTGCAATTCACATAATAGAATATCAAGGAATAAAAAGAAAGTTGCTACTGATCTTTATATTGTAGGAAGTTTATTGTATAAGCTACCTGTTGAAATTAAGTCTCATACAATGAACTGTTTTAAAAAAATCTTAAGTATCTCATTTGTATAAAATAGATGAATTACAAATTTAGGTTGTTTTTGTAATTTTGTAAATATATATTTTGACTGACTTCTACCAATGCCTGATACTTTGGACGAGTCTGTTGACAGTAATGCGTTACAACAAATGTATTATGAAGTTTACTTCACATAAAATGTTATTATTTCAGAAAACCTACCAAAACTCATCGGCCAGCAACAGGAATTGACTTCTCTCAAGGGAAAGGCAAGAAGAAGGCCAGCATGGGAAATGCTGCATTCTTTCTTCTGATCATGCACCCAGATCTGGCAGAGCCTGTGGAGAATCTGGGGATTGAAATGGAGCCTGCAGAGAGTGGCGAGAGCTTAGATTTTGCTGAGAGGTAGTTGATTTTCATAAACTTTGGTACAAAACCTTTATCTGGTTGGTGATAGGCAGCTTATGGAAGCAGTGAATTGCCATGCCATTTTTGGTGGAAGTATATATTTTGGGATTCCCAGAATCCAAAAAATGCACTTTAACAAAAATGTCTGTGTGTGAACTAGGCATTTAATAATGCCAGCAAGCTTACTGCTGGTTCCACCTCTTAGGCATTTAAGTGCAGCGTCTTCCAAGGATGCAACGCAAAGGATTTAAAGAAAATCCCGCACTCCAAACTTCCTTCACATTTTTGAAAATGTTGATTTTCTGCAAAATGGCTCTAACAATTTTGGTTAAAATGTATATATAAGACTTTTTATGATAAATGAAATATATATCTTGAGAGGTACATAGAACTGGAACTTAAAAATGCAGTGCCACAGCTGGGATTTGAACCACAGACCTTCTGCTTACCAGGTGGGTGCTCTAGCCACTAAGCTACTGTGATAACCTACCTGGTAAGCAGAAGGTCTGTGGTTCAAATCCCAGCTGTGGCATTGAATTTTTAAGTTCCAGTTCTACCTCTCAAACATTGCCCACACACAGCTTGTGTGTTTAAAAACCCCAACAGTAAGTTTGTTGGCATAAATAAATAATAATATATATCTTGAATTTTCTATGAATAGCCTCTGAAGTGCTCTTCATTCTGTATGACTTTTGCATAACTGGTAAAGAATAAGAGATAGACAAAATTGTACTGCACAAAAAATGCACATCTGCTTAAAGCACACGAGTTATGTCAATTACATCTTTACATTTTTTTCTGAAAACAAAACAAACAAAAAAATGTAGGATTGTAGCTTTGGTAATGAATTTGTTTGTATAGCTTTGAGAATGAGTTGGAGTCAACTCGAAACTAGAGTCAGTGTTTGAAAAAATAACTTGCAACATTACTAAGATAAGTGAAGTATTTAGTTTCTAATTTGTTCTTACTTTAGAATCTTGTTGCTTCACTGTTAATAGCTTCAATTTCCTTAATTAATAGATCATAAGTTACTCCTCCATAAAGTTGCTACAATTGTCTAAGTAAAATTTGATATTATCCAGCCCTTAGGTTCTTTATCTGATTCACAGAAAGTAAATATCAAAGAATAAACATTGACGCAGATATGAGAAGATATAAGGAAGAATGTAGCAAATTTACTGTGATTGGCTATTAATAAGGAGTGTCCATGATACTCTAATTTACAAATCCATTGAGATTCTCTTTTACGAGTGGAGGTAGAAAAAAAATGATGTATTGCATTCACAAGGCTTTGCTTACTCCCCCTTCTACAAATACAACTCATTTAAACACTTATTCGTCTATTTACTTCTTATTAGTTGGGATCAATTTTCATTACACATTTTCTCATATGTATAAGAATGATATAGCAGGCTAATGGAAAATGTTTCTACTTCTTCTTCATCTGATTATGCTCCCTGTATGTAGGACTTACACGCCTATGTCTAGGATCAGATGCCTGTCGGGGAGCACAGGAACCTATGGACGGACTGAGTGAAGACCTGGAAGTGGGTGGTCAGCCCAGCACCAGGTATGAGAGTGAGGAAGAGGGTGTTATGAAATGCAGGCAAAATGGATGAATGGAAAAGTGATGATGGAGCATTTGGTGGAATGTGTGGTGGGGGAAACCAGAGAATCCAGAGAAAACCAGGAGAAACCCACCCAAATGCTACTTTGTCCACCATGAATACCACATGCAGGTCTCTAGAATTGAACCCGCTACCTTGATGATAGGCCAACAGTCTAACTGGTTTGTCACAACACTGCCTAATGGAAAATACAAATTATTAAAAAGGTGATCTGATGGTTTTAAAATTCGATGCTCATTGCATGACCACAAGAAAAGAAAATACCCACTTACCACTTAAAAAGGTAAAAGTATTTGAAAATTTAAAGCAACAACAAAGAATATCTTGGAAATGCTTAGTGCTCATATACATATTTGACATTTGTGTGCTTTAATGAGACCTACTTTTTTTTGGTGAAGTAAAGTTTTTGTGTCTGTTATGGTATCAATCATACAAAAGCTGTTCAGTAGCCACTCCGCACCCCCCCCCCCCCTCCCTTTCACACACCACATTTCTTAACTTCATTTGATATCATTTAGGAATATTGTCCATAAAAGTTTCTTCTCCAGCAGCTTATGTGGTCTGCAGAGATCATTGTGCCTCTCCCAAATCATGGTAAAACAAAGACAAGTGGCATTTGTAAAAAGCAAGTATTTATAATATTTTTATTGACCTGATTTCCAAAGATATTTGTTACTTTTCACACAGATTTGGTGAGGAGCTGTTGAGAAAAGCTCGAATCAATGTCTCTGCTTTGGAAGAGGAAGATCTGAGATGTGGTGGCACTGTGCTTGCTACAAACCTCACCAATAACAAGCTCAAAGAACTAGCAGATGATTGCATGCTACAGAAATGCAGTTTCAGGTGAGATTATATTGTAATTTGTAGTCTGTGCACTTCTTGTTTTGTTGGTGGTTTGATTTCTTGTACAAGTTGTAAGTATACACTTTGTTGCACCTAAGCTAAAGACAACTATGCCAATTGACTTAAATTCTCTTTGGGTAATAAGGAATAGTCGGTTGAATAGCAAACTTGGTATCTAAGTTTGGTGTCTTCTAAGGTGGCAGCAGTGTACTCACCTAGTTCTTCTCTGTAACAGTCATTTGACCATGTTTGTATTGTGTTCTGTGTTTCTCCACTATAAATAAATGATATGCATACACTAGTGCAGTGCAGTGTATTTCTTACTGGTGTATTGTCAGTTTAAACTTAACACTCATTGGCATTCACAGGGAGGGTGGACCGGAAGTCTGTCCTCCAGATTACAAAGAGAGTGACGACTCCATCTTCTGGCTGTACTTCTTTTTGAGATTTGTCGGCACTGTGATGTTATCTGGTGGAGTCACCATGCTGGACCCCATAGCTCTCACCATGATCCAGAAATATGGTGGGGAGTTTGGTCGTGAGAGACTCTTTTCGACTATTGGAATGGCTATCTTCTCACCTCTAACAGGACTTCTAATGGACCGCAGTAGTCGTCAGTTGGGTAAGTAAACTTTCACAGGCACAGCCAGCTCTTGGGTCCCTGATGTCACATATAAGTTCTCTGAGGATGAGATCTAAGTGTAAACTGCAGGAGGAGGGACTATCATTACTTTTTGAAGGAACTTACACATTGAAACCAATATAATATAAATTGAGAATTGAGACAAATTATAATGCAAATGTTAATTGTTACATTCACATGACTTTGTGTACCATTCTTTCTTATGGAACCTTATTCTTCTTAACCTCATGTTAATTAAGAAAAAGATTTGTGCAAGAACATTTTTAATACACATTTTCTTTTATGTACAATGGGAATACAATAGGCCTCAGTAATAGTCAAATGTTTTAATACTGGTCACTATGTAATAACTTTGAAATTGTATGAGCAAGAGAGAGAACAGCTTCCCATTTGAGAAAAGTGTAAGTATTTGAAAATTCTAATCAAGAAAAAGGCATATCTCAGAAAAGGTTAACTCCAAAAAAAAAAGTATTTGACATAAATTGTGTTTTAAAGAGATCTATATTTTTATGCGGTGAGTTTTTGTCTATCTCTTACAGTTTTTCAGTTATGCAAAACTCATCAAGAAGGAACAGGAATTCAGAGGCTCTTCCAAGAAAATTCAGGATATAGTTTCACTTGTCATGAAAATGTCTTATTCAGGTGGCATTTTAATTAAAAATAATTGGAACCGTTTTTGAGAAAATAAGCAATTTCACAATTTTTTTTCATGTAAAGGATAATTTGAGGTTGCGAGATTTACTTGAAAATCTTTGTGTCACATCCTTGAAAGATGCTGAACTTAAATGCCAAGTTTGGTAATTAACCAACCTTTTATTTTTGAGCTATTCTCTTCACAGAGAGAGAGCTCCTTGCAGCTTTATACACTTTTCCGAGTGATACTCAATAGCTTTAATACCCTGTTTATAGTGAGAACCGTCAAGCTCTACAAAATAGCCATCAACTTGGTGCTGTTTTTATTGAAGAGAAGCTTCATGTTTGAGCGATGTGGCTCTTATTTCCCTCAGGGCGTGGTAACAGATGGAATGAATAATCACACGATGTTTCTTCACCACAATGTATTATTTTATTAACACTTTTTCTCTATTTTACATTTAAATAAATCCTCTTAGCACCATTTTAGATTATTTAAGTCTTTCCACTTTTTCAGAAAGTGGAACAAAAGCTTGGTGAAAGTCTGGTAAACGTTCTACAATGTTCACACGCTACCAAAATACGTCTTATCACCTTGAATATTTAGGCGCTAATGAAAAAAGTCCATCGTCACCTCATGTGATACTACCTTTCTCGTATACATCCGCGTATGCGTCCATCAAATAGTTCCCGTATTGTTAGGGAAGCAATCTTTAGCTATTCTCCCTTTGCTATCAACATTGAACACATATAATTCTTTTATTTATACATATATATTAAAATTAAATATGGAAATATTTATGATGTCTTTAAACAAACTTAATTTTTCGTAACAATGAACATTAGTAACACGTTTTCGTCATTTAACCATCTCATACCAACATCAAAAAACAAATTACACTCTTAACAAATATTCACATAAACGATTTTCTTTTGGGGTATTTTAATATTCTGTCTCAAACTGCAGACTCCACCTCTCCATGTCAATCTGGGTGGCTCAGTTGGTTAGATGCTGGCCTACTAATCCCAAGGTTGCGGATCCAAATCTGGCCCAGATCGATGGTTTTTAAGTGTGCTTAAAAACAACAGCTCCATGTCAGTAGATTTACTGGCATGTAAAAGAATTCCTGCGGGACAAAATTCCGGCACACTGGCGATGCTGATGTGATCCTGACAATTGATAGCGTTGTGAAACAACAAAATCTTTTTTTTTTTTTCGACCTCTCCATTGTTGGTAAATCTTTTACCACTGAGTCATTTCTTCAAGTTTGGAAACAGAAAATAATCAGAAGGGCTAAATCTGGCAAATAGAATGCATGAGCAGGCAATTTAAACTTAACTCATTGATTTTGGTCATGGCGATAATGAATGTGTGAATTGTCTTGATGAAACAAAACTTTTGTTTTTGCTAAATGTGAGCATTTTTGCTTTTTTTCATTGCTCAAATACTGCAACAAGTTTGCACAATAGTCACATTGCTTGATTTTTTTTTTTTTGGAGAAAATCAGTAAAATTTATCAACACTCTTCCAAAAAACTGACGCCATGACCTTGCCTGCAGATAGAACTGGTTTTACCTTCTTTGGAGCCAATTCTCCCCTTTCAATTCACTGTTTTGACTGTTTCTTCATCTCAGGTGTGAAGTGATGTACCCATGTTTTATCCATGGTTATGAATCAATGCAAAAACTCAGTTATATTGCAGCAAAACATCACCAAACACTCGATTGAAAGGTTCTCATGATGCTGGTTTTGTTCCATTGTGAGCAAATATGGCACCCATCTTGCGTACAGCTTTCTCATATCCAAATTTTCAATCAGTATGCGATGTACAGCACTTTCTGAAATAACTGCAATGTCTGCTAGTTTGCACACTTTCAGCTGATGGTCATCCAATACCATTTTGTGGATTTTGTTTACAATTTCTGGCATGGTCACCTCATTTGGACAACCACTGCGATGTTCATTTTGGCAGCTCACATGGGTGTGCTCAAATTCTGCCACCCAATATTTTACTGTTGTAAATAGAGAAGCAGATTCCCCAGAGTAGAATCAGCTCATCTTTAATATTAGTTGGGCTAAGATCTTTTACATGAAAGTATTTTATCACATAATGATGACCAGTTTTACCCATTTTACAAATTTGCTGAGGGCATTCACTATTGATGGTGCCAAACATATACTAAACAACATAGCATCATCAAATTTCAAACTTAAGCCTTATAAATTTCGCATTTTCTACCAGTCATTTGTTTGAAACAACAACCGCTACCTACACATCAGGTGTGGGGTACTTCTGAGACAGCCCTAGTATGTTAAAGTTGACAGTCCTATTCTAGTAACTTTATTCTGATTTTAGGCCATTTATGCACTTCAGAAGATGATCTCAAATAGATTGCAAGAAATAAAAGTCATATTTACTTATGAGACAGAATGTTAGAAGACCCTAAAAGAAAATCGTTCATATAAATGTTTGTTAAAAGTGTAATTCGTTTTTTGATGTTGGTATGAGATAATTAAATGACGAAAACATGTTGATAAGGTTCATTGTTACGAACAACTAAGTTTGCACAAAGACGTCATAAATCTTTCCATATTTGATTTTAATATATGTGTATAAATATTAGAATTGTTTGTGTTCCATAATAAAAGTAGGGGACGATGATTGGGATCGCTTCCCTAACGAGAAAGAACTATTTGCGCGGATGAATAGCGCGGATGAATATGAAAAAGGCAGTGTCGCGTCAAAACGACGCCAAAAAACTGTACACACTAGCGTCTCCGTATTCGGCATGGATGGACGCATTTTTATGTGTACGCGTCATGAAATAGTAAAAGTGAATTTACTAAGTGTTTAGAGACCTTTAATTAAATTTCGGCGATGCTAGGGAAGTTGATCCGCTAAAATAAGACTTTCTACTGTGATACGATTTAAAAATTGTGAACAAGAAGGTGCAAATAAAATGTTTGACTAAAGTTAAACCCGAGTGTATGTTCATTCCATCCGTTACCAAGCCCTGAGACCATAAAGCTCTCATTAGCGTAAAGACACAGCGGCGTTAATAATAGCGAATAAAAACAGCACCAAAATGGCTTGCCCAACGTGCAACACGAATTTAGGATGGAATGGAAATTACGGTAAATGAACTTACGCAAAATAACAAGTGACGCCATATCATCGCGCCAAAAGGAAAGAAGACGCCATTAGACCATCGTTTGATATCGACATCAGAACACCGATGAACGGATAATCAACGATACATCAGAACACCGATGCACGGAATCAACGCGGGAAAACACCGGAGATCGTCTACCGAAGCCAACTGCCCAGGAGACGTACATAACTGGACAAATCAACGAAAAAAAAAAGTAGGATCAAAAATTTTTATTTTTACATCCAGTTTATTTTCATTTTTATGTTACTGAGAAGCGGCAAAGTAGTGGGACTTTTAACCCTAAGTGAATTAAATAAAGAAACTAAAATGTCGCGAAAAGAGATAGAAACAGGAGTGGGGGAAGGGGCAGATAGGCCTAGTTATCAAATAGAACCAGAAAGTGAGGAACAGGTTGCGATAGGAAAAGACCAAAGGTTATTAATGATCATGTTTGAAAGACTAGAACAAAGTTTAGGTCAAAAAATGGAACAAAACAAGGTAGAATTAGGTCAGAAAATGGAACAAAATAACGTAGAATTAAGACAGAACATAGAACAAAGTTTAGGTCAAAAAATGGAACAAAACAAGGTAGAATTAGGTCAGAAAATGGAACAAAATAACGCAGAATTAGAACAGGACATAAGTATATATTTCCGCCTACTTTGCCACAAAGACCACACTTCCTGGATGGAAAAATGCGGGTACATAGAGGAGGTGATTAACCATTCGGTGAACCCCACGACCAAGTTTGCCCCAATCGAATTGATGACCAACACAAAACCCAGAGATTGACAATTGACATTGACACTACGATGGCTGCTCAAAGGGAATTGACAGAGAAGGAAAAATGTCAATTGGCATTCAGAAGGTTACAGCAAAAGGCTGAAAAAGGGAGGAACAAGGTAAAGAGATTCGTCAGGAAATGGTCCCCACAAATTGGAGAAAAGGTGCTCTTAAAAAGCCACAAAGCATCCAAGGCATCTGAGAAAAGATCTGGAAAGATGGAACTACTGTACATTGGACCACTGGTCATAACAAAACAGCTGGGTGACCACACGTATGAGCTACAGAATACAAATGACAAGTTGGTAGGAAGATACCATAAAAATAAATTAAAACCATACAAAGAAAGGACCAAATAGTCTTTGCCAACAAATATGTAAGGCAGGAATAGTAGAGATGATGGAAAATAACAATTTTTAATGGGTTACTTATAGAAAATTATGTTCAGATTAGAAAATACAACAAGAAAGAAAATCAACATAGTCATTGGCTATATCGACCACAAAGAGCATTGTCAATAAAGACAAATGAGGACACTGATTGTCATTAAATAAATGAATTATAGCGATGGAAAATAATGTGTTTTTGACATAAGGATGTCAGGGACAAAAATAAAAAGGAATCAATTGTGATGACAAAGATAAAAATATTTTGACACAAAGATGTCGAGGGTGAATTGAGAAGAAAAATAATACAATTGCAGAATAATTATAAGTATAGAAGTTTTCTCTTATAGAGATAAGAGACAAAGAGGTGACAATTAGTGAAGTAAGAAAAACCATAATCAGAAAAACAATGCCCATGAATTAAGATGGATATAGCCAATGCTAAGCTTGAAGAAATGTTGAACCAAATAATAATGAATAAGAACCCAATTAAAAAAAAATGGTACCATTAGTAACATCAGAGTTTTAGAATCGACTCAACGACCTGCCTACACATAATAAGCTTACAAGACAAAGAAGGCAAAGAACTGAATAAAATATTGCCATAAATATGATCATAATCATTAGCTCAAAATTTGTATCCTGTTTTTCTCTCCTCATAACAAGGAACATAAGTCAAAAGCCACATAATAAACCATGATACACTTAAATTATATTTGTGTCAATGTCAAATGTACAATAACTGAGTATGTGTTGTATAAGAACTGAATATGTGTTGTATAATAACTGAACATATGTTGTACAATAACTGAATATGTATTGTATAATAACTGGATATGTTGTATAATAACTGAATGTGTTGTACAATAACTGAATATGTATTGTATAATAACTGGATATGTTGTATAATAACTGAATGTGTTGTACAATAACTGAATATGTATTGTATAATAACTGAATATGTGATGTATAATAACTGAACATGTATTGTGTAGTAATTGAATATGTGAAATTTATAAAGACATGCTGTGTCATGCCAAGACAAAAGACAAAGACAAACAGCGAAGAAGACTGTAAAAAAAAAAAATATATATATATTGTACAAAGTGATTGCATCAGGGGAGTAGGGAGAAGTATTGTATTGTGTTTCAAGATTGTAAATATAGGTGACAACTTGAAAAACAAAACAAGGGGCATGTGAGACAGAATATTAGAAGAAAATCGTTCATATAAATGTTTGTTAAAAGTGTAATTCGTTTTTTGATGTTGGTATGAGATAATTAAATGACGAAAACATGTTGATAAGGTTCATTGTTACGAACAACTAAGTTTGCACAAAGACGTCATAAATCTTTCCATATTTGATTTTAATATATGTGTATAAATATTAGAATTGTTTGTGTTCCATAATAAAAGTAGGGGACGATGATTGGGATCGCTTCCCTAACGAGAAAGAACTATTTGCGTGGATGAATAGCGCGGATGAATATGAAAAAGGCAGTGTCGCGTCAAAACGACGCCAAAAAACTGTACACACTAGCGTCTCCGTATTCGGCATGGATGGACGCATTTTTATGTGTACGCGTCATGAAATAGTAAAAGTGAATTTACTAAGTGTTTAGAGACCTTTAATTAAATTTCGGCGATGCTAGGGAAGTTGATCCGCTAAAATAAGACTTTCTACTGTGATACGATTTAAAAATTGTGAACAAGAAGGTGCAAATAAAATGTTTGACTAAAGTTAAACCCGAGTGTATGTTCATTCCATCCGTTACCACGCCCTGAGGGAAATAAGAGCCACATCTCTCAAACAAGAAGCCACCCACGAATAAAAACAGCACCACTTACAATCAAGTTTTATGGGGTTACACCATCCATAAATTATTAGCATTTGTCCCAAACAAGAGAAACACTAATCAGAAACATTTTGGTTTTGAGGGTTACACCATTTTTATGCACATGCTTTTAATTAGTCTTAGATAGTGTTTAATATGTATTTTCCTCTACTTTATTTACTAATTTTCCTGAGTCATTTGGCCTTTACTTTACTTGAATAATTTCCTACTCTTTATATATTTTTCCTTGAACTTACATTCATAATCTTTTCCCCCCATAATTTCTTTTAGTACATTGGAGCAAAGTCAGTGCTATGGCCAAGTGGTTAGACCGTTTGTCTACCACCTAGGTGGCCGGGTTTGATCCCAGGGATCCGCATATGGTATTTGTGATGGACGAAGCAGCATCAGGGTTTTCTCCAGGTTCTCCAGTTTCCACTGCTGCTCATTCCACCAATTGCTCCATTATCACCTTTCCATTCATTGATTTTTGCCTACATTTCATATCATCCTCTTCCTCACTATCATACCTGGTGCTGGGCTGACCACCTGCTTCCAGGTCTTCACTCTGTCTGCTCCATAAGTTTGTCTGCTTCCTGACAGGCTCTGACCCTGGCTTGTAAGTCCTAGGGGGTGTAAGTCCTACGTAAGGGGTGGGAAATCAGGTAAAGAAAAAAAAAGGAATATTAGAGCACATCTTTCTTTCTAGTTCCTCTCCAAGAGTTGCAAGAGATGAAATTAACATGTAATTATGTTTTACTTACTGACAGATTACACAGATTATTCAGCAGCATTCTACACTTATGATGTGCTGCTGGGCATCTCGGCAGTGACCATCCTTCTAATGCCCCTAGGTGTTCATCTCCCAAGTGACAACATAATGAGAGATCTCTTGCGGATAGTGCGTCTACCTCCAGTTCTGCTCTTCATCTTCTTCCTCTTCACGCTGGGCAACTTTTGGGGCTTTATTGAGTCCTTTCTGTTCCTGTACCTCAAGGAACTGGGAGCACCCAATTATCTGCTGGGTAAGACACAATGTGCTCATTGTTAGACAACACTAAACATATTTTTACTTTCTCTACAATGTGCCTAATAGATAGAGTAAATATTGCATTCTATCAAAAGAAAATTATACTGAGATTTCATCAAAAATACAAGTTTTGAGGCTCCCTGAATCCAAAAAACAATAAGGAAACATAGATATTTGTACAAAAATATCTGCATGTGTGTGTTCATGAATAGTATGAGCGTAACTTAAAAACAAAAAGTCAGGTGAAACTCAAATTTATTATTTTAGTTCAGTATGTTCCAAAGATGCAACACAAAATGAAAATCCTTCTCTTTTCATGGAAAAAAAATTTCAGTATTGTTTATTTCCTCAAAAATGGCTCTTAGTGATTTTGTTTAAAATACCATATGTTTAAGATATTTTCATGATAAATGAAATGTCTATCTTTACTTCAATTAACATAAAATATATGGAATGAGCACTTGTAAGAAAAATTTGAACAAGAGTGAGTAGTCATACACATGCAACACATCAGGTATCTTTCTGAAAGGTACCTAGTTAGTTTTGTTTGGTTACATGAATAAGGATGACCTTGTAGCTCAATCAGTAGAGCACCTACCTACTGTCCTGGTTTCTGTTCCTGGCTGGCAAGTGGGAATTTTTCTGTAGTCAAGATCACACCCTATGCTCCCTGGAACCTAAATGGGAACAGGTCTGGATGATTCCGCTGATTAGGCATTGGTCTACTGATCCCAAGATTGCAGGTTCAAACCCACCCCAGACTGATGGTTTTTAAGTATGCTTAAAAGTGAGAGTCCCTTATCAGTAGATTTAATGGCAGGTAAAAACTCCTGCTGGACGAAATTCCAGTAGTGCTAACATGATCCTAGCCATTGACAGGATTGTTAAAGAACATTATACTTATTTTAGCAAATATTAATAAATATTAGTGACTAAAATTTCACTTATATTTTATAACCATGTAATATCCAACGTAGTTTTTCAAGTCACCTGTTTGCATCTTTGGCTTGAATGTTTGCTTTGTTGTTACTATTACTGCCACTAGGTGTAGGATTCTTTCCTATTGCATTGCTAATTACTGAAAGTAAAACAAATTTTACAGAATCAATTGGCAGTATTTCAAAATTCATTATGAAATTTTTATTTTTCAAAATAAATATTTTTTCCCAAACCATCAAATTTTGCATCCATTTAATTCTTTTTTAGCAATTTAACCTGTGGATTTATTTTATGATTAAATGACCAAGAATGATCTGCCAGAGCTGATTTATCAATGTTTATTATTTATCTGTTTATTAGTTATTAATAAAGCCCAGATTTCTAAGCAAAATGCTTAACTTTTTCCACACTTTTAAGGAGAAGTAGAAAAGTTATATTTGTTAAGGCACACCTAGATGAGCAGATTTAACTGTGTTCATTTGTGCTTATGTGTACTTATTTTGCAGGAAAGTGTTTTTGCTTACTTACTTTATGATGTTTAATTAAAACAGCATATTTTATCCAAAACTGCAAATTTAAAATGCATATTTCACAGTTATCCTTAATTTAAGTGATTTACTATTTTCTCAGCTAAATTCATAAGAATAAATGCTAGGGTATAGCCAGGCATTGTGAAATAATACTGCAAGGACAAAAAGCTTGCTGCAATTGGGTAGAGTCAACACATCAATCAGTTATTGCCTGAGTTATTGAAATGATATCATGAACAAGGACAGTGGTTCCCCGAGTTGCAAGCAGCAGCCAAGAATGGTATTTCTCCAAAATACCTGAAATTTTAAAGCAGCTGGAGCTCAAAATAAATCTTTGCAATATTCACTTTCTCAGACTGATGAAATTTCTGTAATATTGTCGTCAGAAACACACGCGGTTGCAAAAATTGTGTTTAACAAGCTCAGTCAGCTGCTCAATCAGCTGCTATAGAAAAATTCCAGTTACAAAATACTATGTCAAATTTCTAAAAAGCTTTCTGTGAAGAAACATACTTAACAGGAATTCACCAAAGAACTGTAATGCTTTTCTCATACGCCCGTGACGTCATGCAATGTCGAAAGAACATTTTCAGTATATAAATCATTTTCCACTGATAGATGCAAGGGCTTTACACAGGAAAAGCAGGATGATCTTCATTGTATACTGTTACAGGTGAGAGTTCTGTGAAACTATAGGGCTATCAAGAAGTCACTCCACAGTCTCGTCTAACCAAAATTCCCCTAGAGACAGGAATTCCAGCAGCAGCACTGGCTGCTGCGAGCATAAGGTTATTTATAATGTTCCACAAAATAAAGTATATGATAGATTCATATGTGCAATTCATGAAAGGTAATGTAGATAAAGAACAGGATACCAAGTTATCTTGAGCTGTAGACACTGGCACGGTGTGGAGGAACTTGTTGATAACCCTTTATTTATCATTATATTTGAATTTCCTTGTTTTTGCTTAATTGGTGCTTATATTCTTCATTTTTCATGCTTATTTGCTTGCTTATTTACTATTTTTGTGTGTTTAGAAACCCAGACTTTAGTTATTAATATATGTAAATTTAATTTAATTAATTAATAAAATTAATTTAATTAATCAGCTTTTTGTTTTATATAATATTTATTTTATTATAAGTATGAATGAGAGTTCAATGTGCTTGTGGTCCACTGTAAACAGCTCAAAGAAAGAAAGAAAAAAGAACTAGAAATCCAATGACAACTGGATATGAGTTAACACCATTGTTGTTAGACAAGTTCCAAAGAAATGGATTAGTAAATGTGTTTATAATGTTACAGGTATAACAGTGACAGTGGGTACTTTAAGCAGTATACCATTCCTGTATGGAGCTGGCAAAATTCTTCACAAGTTTGGACATGTCAATATTATCATCATTGCATTTTTTTCACATGCAGCTAGGCTGGTGGGATATTCTTTCATTGAGTAAGTATTAAATAATGAATACATAGATATGTGAATATTGTGTGGTTCTATAATCTATAAGAAATACAGGGCATTAGGAGTACAATTGAATTCTATTGGTAACTCAGAACAGTGTAATGCACATTATATCAATATTTACTTCATTTGCAGACTAATAATTTTAGTTGAGAGACATATGTTTTCAGGTTATTAATAGCTCCAAGTAGGCATGGGACACACAAGCTATGCAGTTTTGTTTTCCACGAGATTGTGGGACAGGTTGTTGTGAGGGGTAAAGCAGAGTGGGCAGTCCTCGTGATAATCAATGTCACTCTCATGAAACTAATAACAAATGGGGGAATCAGTCTCTCTTCCTCTTCTGTGTTATTTACAACTTACACTTTCATAGAAAAAGAAATGAGAAAGAAAGTTTAAATACATTTAATTGAGGATTTAATCCTGAATATAATAAATATTTAGAGACTAAAAGCTTCTCTTATCTTAGTATTTGCTGTAAGTTCTTGAAATAATTACACAAACATGTTTCATGAAAATTCCATCATATTGACAGTCATCGTGAAACGTGTTCGTGTAATTATTTCAAGAAGTTATAGCAAATACTAAGATAAGTGAAGCTTTTAGTCTCTAAATATTTATTATATTTAAGATTGGTATTGCTTCACTGTTAACAGCTTCAGTTTTTCATTAAATTTGAGGATTTAATGCTTATTCTAGTATTGTCAATACATTCATTGTTTATTTTAATGTGTAACTGACTTTGAAGGAAGGCTAATGACTCCAGACTACTTGGACTAGCAAGTCACAAGTAAACAATAAGATGTGTGTGTTTTGTTTATGTGTTCTGTGTTTGTTTCTTGGATTAAGACTGTGTACTTTACTAAGATAAATGCAATACTAATTTGCATTGTTGATTTTGCTGTAAATACTTAAACTGGGTGGGAGGCAGTAATCTATAACATTAACTCATCCAACTCTTAAATTAAGCACTGCAGCAAAAAACTTCCCTTAACCAAAAGTGTTTAAAATAATGTTATCTATCAGCTCCCAAAGTTTGTCGGTATAGTTTTGGGACATTCTGTATATACCAGCTAAGAGATTGTAATCTCCACTTTTTAAACATGAACAAAATTGTTTGAATTTTGGAGAACATGGATACCTTTTAAACAAGGACTTCTGCCTGTAAAGCCTTAAAACCATTTAATAGATAAGCAGATGGAGTGAAAAGGGATGTGAACCATTTGGTTAGCTAGCACCTAGCACCAAGTCAATAACCATCTTATTCGTCAATAATGTTCATTTTTCCTTTTTCTTTTTAATTATTTTTTTATCTGCTGGAGTAGGTGTTTGATTGCATGTGAGTGTTAGTTTCATTTCCCTTTCTTCTCCACTATGAACAGTGTGGTCATGCTTCAATACACTCAGCCTTGCTCTACTCCCTACACTGTGCGCTCATTACTGAAAGTTAACACAACCAGTCTTAAATACTTTATTCTTCACATAATGCGAACATTGTGCTTTTTTATTTTATGAAAAAAGCATAAAAGGTGTGACAATTATGCAATGAAACACAGTAATAGTAACATATTTATTTGTCCTATGAAATTTCTGTTTCCCATAAAGTTTCACTTGGTTAAAATAGAAGAAATCTTTGGAACAGATATTTTATTAAGATTTTATTCGAACAAATATACCTAAGAGAAATATTTCTAATGACAACCTTGAAAGGTGTTATTCATTTTTCTGACTAACAGCCAAGCTTATGATATATGTAAAGCAGAATCAACAAAAACACTTACAACTGTTTTCATTTGCAGGAATCCTTGGTGGTGCTTTCCGTTTGAGGCTATTGAATCAGTGGCGGTACATCTTATGTGGATTGCAGCTGCTACTTACTGCGCTGTTCTGGCTCCAAAGACTTTGCTTGCTACTCTTATTGGTGTTCTTGGCATGGCTCACTTTAGTCTAGGTACTTTCAAATATTTCTCTTGCAGATCTGCTGAAACATTTGTGCAATAATAAATTACAGTACATTATTACCTCAGTATTGAACATTTGACATCCAAGTTTAAAAGATAAGTGTTTTTGTTTGGAAGTGAAACATTTTTCTTGATTTCTGAAAAATTTTCTTCCATGCATTTAATATGTTTTGAAACAATGCTCTTCAAATGTTCATTAATATTTGTTCCCTCATTTATAAGAAGCAGGTCTATTATTAACATAACTCAAATAAATTAGCAACATCACATGTAATTTTGCAGGTCGAGGTAGTGGCAGCTTCCTTGGTGGCTGGCTGCTGAGCATTGTGGGAACCAGGGAGTCCTTCAGAGTGATGGGGTTCTTGGCTATTGCAGGGGGTGTCCTTTATGGACTGCTTCACTATTTCTGGCTGCGCAAGGTTGAGCTTAACAGTATTGACCTAGATACTACAGTCGCTGCAGGTAAATAACAGGAAAATAAAACATACATATGCACAAGGTATGTATATAAAGATTAGAGGTGTGCACAAGTATGGGTCAGGCTTAGGCTTAATTTGAAAAATGTTGTCGGGTTCTGGCTCGAAAATAAAAATGAAGAAAAGTTAATTTATCACATTTTTTGGTCTATAATGTTGAGATGACTGGAATAGCACAATTATCACAGCAAGCACACATCCATTACAGTGTGTGTGTTTTGTTATTTTGTTGTTTAACGACACTATCAATTGCCAAGATCACATCAGTGTCACTGGTGTGCCAGAAACAGTGTGTGGGTAACAGAGGTTGCCCACTGCAGCCCTGATGTGGATCTCTGCAGGCTTCCACCCCCCAGAGGAAAGGGATGAAGCAAAGTGAGACCGGAGGGCACATCAGGGTGCGGAGCCAGTGAAGCCACCAGAGATGCATGGAAATCCCTAACAGTTCCAAACTGTGACACCCGGCACACACCTGAAGGCATATCATCTACCTATGGAGAGGACGACAAGGCAACCCTAGCAGCCTGGGCAGCGATTTCCAAGGAAGGCCAGGGAGAGAGCTTCCAATAAGCAAGCAACTATGCCATCTGCCCGATAATGCCAAAATCAATTGCACTACCAACCGAACCTGATAGATGACAATGAAAGGAAATGAGAAAGGAAGGGAAAGGAAGCCATGGAGAAGAGATGAAAGCACCCCAGTATCTGCCTAGGTGACATGGGGAAACCATGGAGGAACCCATATCAGAGTGCACGACCATGGGGATCGAACTTATGACCTCCCGAATGTGGGCCACAGATGTTGCTGCCTGAGCCATCCCGCTCGGTCATCCATAACTGTAGTAATAATGGGAATTAAATTAAGTACCCTCTTCAACCAATTCAAATAATGTTAAAACAGCACGGAAGCTGCAAACTCCATCTCCTGACATTCAGTTATACCCAGGACATCCTGAGGAGAGTGCAGTAATAGTGATGGCATGTGGTCAATGAGCACATTCCTTAGTAGGCACCCCTGACAGAGAAAAACTCCCATTTCAGTAATGGAAATTAAATCTGAGTTCCTTTGAACCATGGGCAGTAGTGCTTGATAATCATAATGATAACGATGATGATGACAACAATAACAAATAAATAGTAATAAACAACAACAACAATAATAATAATAATAACTAGTAATGATAATAATTATAATAATAATGATAATGATGAAGATGATAATGATGATATAACAGCCAGCAGTATGCACTACAAGGCTGACTGGTAGCCTTGCTTTGTGGTGACACTGCTCCCTCCTCAGGGCTGATCATCCACCTCTTAGTGCAGATAGCTCTACCTCAATGCACTGTGATATCATACTCCATAGCCCGATGCCTGTACGTCTAGAAGAAGGCAGAATGGAAGGTGTACACAGGTGGAAGGAAAGGCAGTGGTGGTTGTATGATTTGTAATAACAAAAAGCTTGCACTTGTATTGGCAGTGTCAACTGTATTCAAGGTGAAACAGAAATAATATTTCATATTACATTCAACTGGATGCTTAATAGAACAAATTAACATTCCATTTTGTAACTGCTGTGCCACTTACCCTCTAATTATTATCTTTACAATATTTGAAGTTAATTGTCTTTGTTCTACAAAGCCAAGACATTTTAAATTGTCAGATAATTGGCTTCTGTGACCAGGTTTACAGATTAAATTAATGAAGAAAAAAAAAAAAAAAAAAAAAAACTACTCACACAAGTGAATATATCCAAACATGCTTAATTTGTTGTGTGTGTGACAAACTTTTGTTGGTCCATTGCATGCTGCTGGAATGGTTCCTTGGTGCACCTTCAGGATTCTCTGCAACTGCCAGTCAGTCTTGCAGAGATTCTGGCAGATGATAACCAAGTGATTGAAAGAGTTTTTAATCATTTATCAATGGCAAACTTCTGAATAAGATAATTAAGGAAATTGAAGCTATTAACAGTGAAGCAATAAGATACTAAAGTAAGGACAAATTAGAAACTAAAAACTTCACTTATCTTAGTAATATTGCAAGTTCTTGCAAAGCTTTGCACCAAAGAACTTGCAATATTACTAAGACAAGTGAAGTTTTGCACCAAAGAACTTGAAATATTACTAAGATAAGTGAAGTTTTTAGTTTCTAATTTTTTCTTACTTTAGAATTCTGAATAAGAGTTCATATCTAAGTTTTTATATTTTTGCACTCTATTTGTAAATTTGTTTTAATTCATTTTCACTTGTGTATATTTTTTTTATATTTGTGGCTTTTTTGCCAGGATTTTTATTTTCTATTGATGTATTCACCTCTGGCTTTTGATATAATTTGTTTTATAAGAATGGTGATGACCAAGTAGTTGAGAATCCTTGAACATACAACATTGTCATTGTTACCACCATTGTCATTGCTACCAGCACTATCACCACCATCATCATTGTTAAACTTGCTTAACATGTGAGCAGCGTGTCTGTGGAAATTTGGACTGAGGAAATTTTAAGTAAAAATCAGTAAGATTATTTTGTGAGGAAAGGACTTCTTCATTTCCCATTCCCGATTTCCCTGCCGGTTTTTCCTTGGGTTGAGGCTGCCTACCTTTGTGGGCCAGACTATCCAAGTGTACCATATGTAGAGCAGTCCTTGCAATGGCTGTGAACCTTGAGGAAATATCCCTTGACCAACTTAGGGCAATAAGAATACTCAATACACTGATTGGCCATCTCATGCATGTAGTGAAGATGGTCTACAAGTGTTGCCACATAGTTGACTGCTGGCTGTTCTGCTCCAGGGTGGCTTCCAAACATAAGCTCACAGAGAAGATTAACTCCCTGCTCAATGGTCAAAATGAATCCTCTGGAGTAGAGAAGTCGCACACAGTGCCTATTGTTCTGAGGGGAACTACAGATATGTGTCACATTATTTACACTAATACATAATTTATCTGACTCATATTAGTAAAACGATGAACATTTGTTTCAGAAGGTGCTGAAGGACATCATTTGAATAGTGAGGCAGATGAGACTGCAGCTGCTAGTGCAGAGAGACTTAGTATGGTGATAGAAATGAATAACAGAGGATCACTGCTGTCCCTGCAGGACTGCAACCATCATGACAGCTATGGAATCAAGATTTGCAGTCCACCCAGACCTGCCTTGGAGCTTCACCATCAGAAGCCTTCTAATACTCAAACTTTTTACAAGGACACATTACTAGGTAGG
This sequence comes from Tenodera sinensis, assembly GCA_030765045.1. NCBI lineage: Eukaryota > Metazoa > Arthropoda > Insecta > Mantodea > Mantidae > Tenodera > Tenodera sinensis. The sequence continues at coordinate 20,902,791 of CM060968.1, forward strand.
TAACGTAACACCATGGCACAGCAGCCCATCTGGGCCAAGGTCTAGCACCCTACTGCTGCATCCTCTGCCTCTGCCCATCACAGGCATCATGAGTGGGGTGCAGTACTGAAGGTGGGACATGGTCAGTGCCCTGGTCCCCCCCAGCCGGTTATGCGGTCTTCTCAACCAGGGGCACTACTTCTCACTCAGGTAGCTCAACTGGCCCCTAAGGAACCTATCGAGGCTGAGTGCAGCCTGGACCAGGTCTTCCAGCAGGAGAAAATCCCTACACTGGTACTGGGAATCGAACCCGGGTCCCCTGCTTGGGACCAATGCTAAATCTGTTAAATTCATGACCCATTGTCTAGAAACTATTTCAGATATAGGATGGAAATTTTTACTCAATGTTGTTGTTAGCCAGTGCTGGATTTCTGACAATGAAGTCATTAATCCTCTTGCTCTCCAATATTTTTCACTGATGGATGGGGCGTTAGAAGTGGTTGGGCATATTTGAAGGTAGTCTTGGTCCATTTCCTCTTTTAGATCACATAGAGGACAGAGTGGTGAAGAATATATTCCAATTCTGTTCAAATGTTTTGCCAGACAATCATGTCCCGTAATCAACCTGAAGGTTGCAACTGCTGTTTTTCGAGGATACTCAATGTAAAAACATGCTTATAAGTTCACTAATACACTATAGTAGAGACTCGCAAATCCAAGGCTCCATTAAATCCAAGCCTCTTGAAGACACAACATTTTTAAGGCCAATTTTTCCTTAACTGCCAATACAATACCTAGTTAGTTTACACTTGACACATTTATTATATCCTTCTGCTCCCCCACCTTACCGTGGAGGGGTACAATTGATGAGTCTATAACCAATTTTTTTTTATTTCCCCCACCTTTTTCCGAGCAGAACTTTCTATGTTTAGAGATAGAAAGTTATATTCATAGAACTTAATTCAAAGTAAAACAAAACATTGTAACAAGGGAGTGCCTCTTTGTCTGATGGAAAACTATAAATTTTTCTGATAGATATGTCACCTCCATAGTGCAGAGTTAGTGCATCTGCCTCTGGCGTGAAGGACCCAGGTTCGATCCCTAGTACTGGCATAGAGATTTATCTTTGCTGGGAGGTCTGGTCTGGGGAGCATGCAGCTTCGTGATGCCAACTGGGACTCCATATTCGGGCCACTGGGAATCACAATGGAGACAATATATCTAGATCACATCAGATCCTTGTTGGAGCTGACAAGGATCACAGATGGAATCTAGGAATCTATCTGGTGAGCGTAATATCCTAGCATTGGCAGGCATTGACACTTGGGTGAGAAGCAATGGACCCTCCCCACCATCCAAAAAAAAGTTACATCCTTCTCCTTTACATAAAACAACTAAGTTCAAATTGTAACATTCTGTAGTTACTCTTGTGCAAGGAATTCAAAAAAGAATTATTACTGTGACACTAATTTATGAAGCAAAATTAGTTTGTTCAAATTCAGTTATAACTGTCTGAACCTATATAGCAGAGGGTTTATGATACTCCGCGCAGATGCCATGGTTTTTTCTGGATAAGCCATTAGTTGCAAGTGTTGAAAAAATATGACTTTCGAGAGAGTCATCGCTGAGAATCCTCCATCACTGTGGAGAGATGTTAATACGGAAAGTGGGTAGAAGACAATTTTATTGTGTTAAATGCTTTTAACAAAATCTTTCTTAATAAAACAGACACTTTAAAACCTTACAATAAATAACTTTACCTTCAGTAGTTCTTGGTTTCAGTTCATCTTTCATGATTTTACCTGTGATGCTCAGAGGAGATTTTGCTGCATCTGATACATAGTCTGTGCTGTTATATTTATATTGAGAATGCTTTCCACTGATTGGTGTGGATGCCGGACAGCTGGCAGAGCTTTTTCTATGGTGTTGCTCTGTTTTGATTGGCTCGTTTTGTATTCTCCTGTTGAAGTGATCTTTTTTGTATTCAATGACTGTAGGCCAGTTGTAGCCATTGAGATTTAAAGCCTCTCTTTCTTATTGAAATTGTTGGGATATTTTAAATTTCAATAGTTTTGTATGAGTACATCACTGAAGATGCACACCATAGTAGTGGATGAAATGCCTGGAACATCCATCTCCAACAAACCATGCCACAACAGCCTAAAAATAACCTTCAGTTGCATTGAATCTGGCTATGAAAGCCTACGTTCTCTCAATAACAATGATAATGATGATACTAATAGTATTAAAGATAGTGATGATAATTATCATCGCTGTCATTGTCATCATCGTCATCATCCTCGTCGTCGCTACTGCCACTGCCACCGCCATCATCGTCATCTTTCTGTACTACTACAGCCTTGACAGGCCTAGGGCTGCCAACTTGACTGCTGGCCTCACGTGGGTGACCATCCAATGAAAATGCAGAGGTGATGGGGCCAGCAGGATCACTTATATTTTATATGGTGAACATTTTCATTAGTGCAGAGTTTACCATGTGCTGCAAATATATTTGTATTATTGTGTGCAGGTATTCCCAGACAAAACAACATCACAACCAAAAGAGTGGAGATAGAGCAGAACAACATTAATGGAGAAAATAAACCTTGCCTATGTCATCTGGAAGGACAAGGGCGTGAAGCCATTTATAAAGTACGTGGACATCCACATCGGCAATCTACCTGAACCAGAGGGAGATCTACAATTCCTTTAGAGGGGCTGATATATTTTGAGACACCTTACCAATCAGCAAAATGCAGTCAATAATAGAGCATTTTATTTTTCTAGGTTTACAAACATATTAAGTAACCCATGAATCATCTTTTGGATGTAAACATTAATTTAAATTTTATGAAAACTTGTTTATTAAATAAATATGCCTTTTAAACATAATATTTAAGTAGTTTGATTATTCCATTTTACTGCAAGTTTTTGCTCTTGTTGTTTCAGAGCTTAATTCTTATTCAGAAGATATTTACAACAGTAGAATTTAAACATTAGACTTAAGATATTTCTTGGAGGGGTATGTTTCCATGGCAATGACCCCTCCATTATTGCAGGGCCCTAATGATCTAGCTTTCAACAGGCCCTTAAACCCTACTTACTCACTCACTCAATTATTGCTCTAGCCAGCAAGGTGCTCTACCCTGCACCTACAAGCTGAACTTTGAGTGGTAATGCATTGTCATCTTACTTATACACTGTAGGACATGTTGGTCTGGGTGACTCAGACATTGGCCTATTGATCTCAAAGTTGTGGGTTCAAATCCGGCCCAGAACAATGGTTTTAACAGCCCATGTCAGTAGGTTTACTTCCATGTAAAAGAACTGTGGGATGAAATTCTGGCATGTTGGTGGTACTGATATGATCTTGGCAACTGAGAATGTTGTTAGTACACTCACAAAAAAAGTACTATATCACATGGTTTACTTGCATTTCCTTTATAATTGTAATTGATGGCTTTGTTAAGTGGTTGTGCGCTGTAGTGTATTCAATAGCCTTTAATGTTCAAACATTTAAGTAGATGGCCATCTTCCTGATACTAGCATACTCAATAGGGACTTGCAACCTGCACCGTAGTGGTGGTAATTAGTTAGTAGGACTGAAAAAGAAAACGAGGGGAGTGCAGACCCTAATACTGGGAATCTGCAGAACCACTACTAAGAAAAGGGTGCCCCCCCAAATATTGGACAGTACAGTTTGTGAACTAGACTTAAAGTGCGAATATGAATAACAATGGAATGCCCTTGGCAGATAATAACAAATAAACCTTTGGGAATTAACATTCAATAAACTTTACCATACATAACCATGTATTAATATAAAATTGCCATATCACCAAACAAGGTAACTCTCGCCATGCACTGCCTACATGTAATCAGAAAATGTAAGAGAATACAGAATTAGAATTTGGCACACTTAAAACCCAAAATAAATCATCACCCTATATGAACTGCACCCCTATCCAAACATAAAAAGATGCAGCTTCAGGTATCTTAATAGTCATAATATTTCAACAAGGTTAATCAAAGCCAAACTATAATATGTCTCAACCTAGTTCCATCCTGTTGTAAACATCTGGGCAGGAAGAGAAACAGAGACAGAGATATTGGGACAGAAAACGGTTAAGCTGTTGATTGGTTTGGCGAAGATAATGGGCGTTTTCTTTTATTTGCATACGTACGATAAACCCCTCCTTTAAGTACAGTATTGTAAGTAGTTTTCCGATCACTACTCTGCACGAGCTAATTACGGACACAGAAAAGTATGCAAATGTTTCGATTCTTATAAACGTAAATAGGCCCACATTTTATCTTTCTGTTTCACATACCACATAGATGTGTTCTCGGCTCGTGACTTCTGAAGAGAATATATACATAATTGTATACTATATACAGATTAGACAGAAGACAGGTGAAATTATACTCACTATTAATGTATTATGTTAAATTAAGCTGCATTTTACTCAACAATTACTAAAGCACACTGCTATTGTATAATATTTTTGCATTCCTATACCAGGCAACTCTCTCGCAACGAGGTCTGTATGGAGTTGAATGCTGATTAAGATGTTTTTGTTTATAGTGTGGGGTTGCTTCTGATATTTTACACTGTATTTCCTGTACATCTCGCGGACCTCACAAGGCCAAGGACACTTATGTATATGCAATTTAAAATCAGTAAGCTTTTCATCATGGAGCAGGCTAGTGCTTCAGCCAAAATGAAACACAATCGAGGCAAACCTTTAAAAAGTGGCGAGAGGCGAATGATCGCGCATTGTTTCGCAGTACTTAAAGAAACAAACCCGGAATCGTCTATAAAAAACATTGGGAAAGAATAAATTAAATAAGGAAAAATTGAAGCTATTAACAGTGAAGCAACAAGATTCTAAAGTAAGAACAAATTAGAAACTAAAAACTTCACTTATCTTATTGTTTTTGGTGCTGACCCTGGGGTTTCAAGCTATGTCCAGCTCATTCTCAAAGCCAAAACAATAAGATAAGTGAAGTTTTTAGTTTCTAATTTGTTCTTACTTTAGAATTGGGAAAGAAACTGGTGATCTCCTTGGTGTTTCCACAAGTAGTGTACACAGTGTTAGAATGGAACAGCAAGCATCCGGAACTCTAAGAACACCGGAAAAATCACGTAAATGCAAACAGCGTGTGGAGAAATACAAGGATTTTACGAAAAGTGCTATACGCTGTAAAGTTCATGGTTATTTTTTCAGAAATGAACCGCCGACTCTAAACAAAGTTTTGTATGCGGCGAATTCTGACACGGACTTGCCGAATTTTTCACGAAGTACTCTCCACCATTTGCTGATAGATATTGGATTGAAGTTTCAAAAGCGAGGCGGAAATCAGTTATAGTGGACAGAGAGGAAAGAATCCGATTAAAGGTAACCATTATGTTACTGCATGATTCTATTAATATTCCAACTCATAGATTTAATAAATTAATGTGTAACCCAACTCTATTTATTGTCTAGAAGTTAGCGCTGCTATATATACTGCTAGTGTTGCAAAACTTTTGTGCGTGCCTGTACGTCTAACACGTGGCGAGTTGAGTCAGCTCCGCCTTGTTGTTTACAGCAGGACTGAACTAGGCTGAGATATGGTATAGGCCCAAACATGGAACTCACCCCGAACTTGATGTCCATACTGCCAAGCACAAGCACTCACTCCTCAATGACAAGAACAGATCGTCCTGCTCTCGCCTTTACCAAGCACTACCAGTGGCAGTTGAGGGTACTAATTACAAGGGTAATTTAGCTGATAATTATGTGCAGCTGGCACAAATCTAACTGAGAAATAAAAATCACTGGATGGGCAATGTTTTGGTTTTTGTTTTATTTTATCTTCTGCAATAGTCATACTCATTTGTCTCATTTGCACTGCAGTTTCTGATAGACAGTGTCATAGTTTTATGGTGAGACCATGAACCGCAATTGTGCATGGTTTGCTGGCACTGCAGTGCGTGGAGCACATATACATGTGGTCTGTGGCCTCAGCATAAAACAATGGCACTATATAATACCCATATTTGAAACCATTTCCCTGCAATCCTGTATCATTCCAGTTTAACTACATACATCCTATGGCGTCGGTCTGGGTGATTCTGTTGGCGTACTGATCCCAAGATTGCAAGTTCAAACTCGACCAAGACCAATGGTTTTTAAGTGTGCCTAAAAGCAATAGCTCCATTTCAATAGCTTTACTGGTATGTAAAATAACTCCTGCAGGATAAAATTTTGGTGCACTGGCAGTGCTGATATGATCTTGGCGATTGACAGCATTGTTAACGAACATCAGATCCTATGGCTACTCCTCTTCTTATAAAACACATCCCTTGCTATGTTAAATCAGTCATTGGCAGTGTTTATTAGTCATGTGTTGGCAGCTCTGCATATGCAAAATGCATGAACAACTGGAGGATAACATCTTAAGGAAAACTCAAAAATCATTTTGGGACTGAAGTATTATAATTTATCCCAAGCCTTTCTTATAATATCCTGAAAATGTTTTGGGGCAAAACTTAAGTTTGGCCACAATAAATATTTGAAAACAGTAATATTATACTGTGCATGCAGCAATCTCATCATACACATTCAAGGGAAGAATTAAAAGATTGCATGGCTGCGCATTTGAACTTACATAAGATTGATTTGTCTAAAATCCAATATATTTGCAATGATCACACATATGCCCTAATATTAAATCATAAGTTGCCCTACCTTTTTTGTTCAGCACTTTTATACCAATGTCAGTAGTGATATTTTAAATGATATTAAAGATGTCTTTGATTATTGAAATTACTGTTAATACGCTATACATTTGATCAATTCATGCACTGCTAATCCAGTTACATATGCAAGTACAGAAATTTTGCAATGATCTTGATTTCTTAACTACTTTTCCACCAAATGCCATATATTTTGTCCACAAGTTTTTATAATTTACATGCTTAGGCTTTCACGGTTGGCATTAATCCAATAGATAGTAGTTTGTGGGCTTGTAGGCTATGGTCCACTTGATGAATTATCTGACGTTTCACCAAAGACTACTTTGGGCATCTTCAGAGAGTGACTCCTGCCTGTTTAACAACTAGAACTATCCACCTTGCACAAAAACAAAAAAGTTTTCATGGACATATATGAATTGAAAAAGCAAACAAAGAAACCCAATTGGAATTGAAAAATGGTAACAAAAATGGCCGAGATGGATGGTGGACCATAGAGCGACCTGCATTAGAATCACTTCAGTCGATATCAGAGTGGCTTTAAGAAGACAAAGAAGTTCTAGCATTATAGAGAGAGTGTATAAAAATGAGGATGGGTAGGGATGATGGGAGGAAATGAGGAAGATGAAGTAATGAAGTGCAAAAAGCAAGTTAGTTGGTAAATTATTCCTCTCCCCCGCCCCCCGCCTCCAAAGCTAAGCTTTCACTTCCCCTAGAAAGATATCCAAAAGTGCCATTAGTGTAGTTTATCATAAAATTAAAATAGGCTTAAAACAAATCAGTCACTGGGTATTTATCTAAATAATTACCCTAAAAAATTGTTTATTTTTAAAAATATAATGCAAAACACTTGTTCCACCACAGACTACTGAAATCTCACTAACATCCATAAATGTCTATCACTGTTTATTTTATGTAAGCCAACCCCATCCTTTACTACAGGCTTAGTCATTGCAGCAAGGATTCCAACCTATTGGAACCTCTACATTGATGTGTTTTAGTCCACTCAGGTAAGAACTTGAGAGCAGGTCAGCATACCTTTCAAGGTCAAATATATTTATAATGTACTGTTCAATCGAGTTGAAAATAAACAAGGCATGAAAAGATTAAAATAAAATAAAGAGAGATATAAATCCAAATAAAGTAATGCTGGTTGATGGTTAATAGTGGGTCATCCATTCATTGTGTCTACGAGCTCAGAGTGGGTTCAACAGGAACAACATTTGTGTTATCTGCAGCAATAACTGGTTTATTCAAGCTCTCACAATGCAGTTTGTATTGAGCTTCAGCTGGAGCAACACATGAAGTGGGAGTAATGGCACTATTGTACTCCATATTGTGTTAATTTATGACTTGTATGGTACTCTTGCTGTCATATTATTTTAAGCCAGTACTTTTTATCTCTGGGAATCCTTAAAACAAAATCAAATCCATTTACTTTAGATGAACTCAAGGACATTTGAGAGGTAGAATTGGAACTTAAAAATTCAATGCCAGTTGTGGCATTGAATTTTTAAGTTCCAGTTCTACCTCTCAAATTTTGCCCACACACGGCTTGTGTGTTTAAAAACATCAACAGTAAGTTTGTTGGCATAAATAAATAATAATTACCATCTCAAGGACATTTGCCAAGAGATCAATTTAATTTCTAAAAGAGAACTAGGAACAGTAATTGGTAATTGCATGAGAAGATGCCAGAAATGTGCTGAAAACAAAAGCAAGCAGTTTCAGTATCTCCTTTAGTGAGTAAATGACTTTTAAAATGCACTTGAATTTATTAGGCAGTCTCTCTTCCTTGATAAACAATGGGTGATCATATTAATGAGCAGGCAGGAAGCAACAGCTTACTCCACCTCAGCTGCAGAGACAAGATACATGGATGACCCTGGATTATGTAAATGAAAAACTGCACTTCTTTTGATTTGCTGTTCACTTTATTTTGACATTTCTAAATCTATACAATCAAATGTAAAGCTTCTTTTTTATTCAGAAACGTCAACTAAAAGCAACAGTTAAGATATCCAGTTTCAACAGTTTGAGCCTTGGCAAATGAAATGTGAAAGCACATTAACTCTGGCTAGTGGCAGTGATTTGCTTGGCTATCACTCAAATATATATTGGCAAGACAAAAAGGCCCACAATCTCACAAACTCTTCTACAAAATCTAAACTTTCTTCATTCTAAAATTCAGCACACATTTATTTACACTATCACTTCACATTTTATTTTCTGAAAATTTAAAGAAAAGTTAGTATATATATGTAACACAATAATGAAGCCAATGGAATGTAAGAAGATACCTAATTTATTTCTTACAGACTATAATAAATAAAATTTTTAACTGAGTCAACCCCAACAAAAGCATGATTTAACGGCACTTTTATAAAAGATGTACATGAAGTCTCATTTGGTGTTTTTTGTAACAGTCACAGCTTTTTAAGGTTTTTGGCAACATTCTAAATAGCACACCTGGTACAGAATGTTATGTGCAATAGAAGAATAAACAGGGTTAGATATGAAAAACTCAATTGCCTGGCCAGGACTCGAACATGAACCTTTGGCCTTCCATACTGATGCACTACTACTGTGCTACCACACTGAGTTACACAAATGCCTGTTAAACTTCTCTCATTTGATTTATCCATCCCGGTAAACCTGCAAGGCGATCTTAATTATTCCCAAGATGTGATACATTAAAGGTCACTTGAACGTTGCAAAATTTCAAACTGTGGGTGAATAATACCTGTATAATAGGTAAATGTGAAGTAAAATATCACATTTTTAAAAGTATTATTTGTATGGTGTATGCATATGTAATCTTTTCATGCAACAATGGCCTATTTGATTGTAATGAATATACAGGATGTGGAGAAATTGTAGAGTGGGAAGACAGCACTAAACAAATAATTTTGAGGTTAGGAGTATGAGTCACCGCTTGCCTACCACCTAGGTGGGGCCCACATGTGGTATTCGTGGTGGACGAAGCGGCATCTGGGCGAGTTTTCTCCGGGTTCTCCAGTTTCCCCTGCCATTCATTCCACCAATCGCTCCATTATTACCCTTCCAATCATCCATTTTGCCTGCATTTCATATCATTCTCTTCCTCACTATCATACCTGATGCTTGACTGACCACCTGCTTCCAGGTCTTCACTCTGTCCAGTCCAGAGGTTCCTCTGCTCCCCGACAGGTGTCTGACCCTAGGCACTGGCTTGTAAGTCCTACATAAGGGGAGGGTAATCAGGGAAAGAAAAAGAAGAAGAGTATGTATGAGTCATAGAGAAAATATATTCACAGGAAAATTGCATGAATATATTGAAATGTGAGTTCATGACATATCAAAATGAAATGTACTTCGAGTACTGTCTCAATAAGTACTGATACACAATGAGTGTATTGTACCAAACAACACATTGGACACCTAGCAACAGTCACTAGTATTGCACAAGAATGCATTTTGTTTTCAATCAGATTTCACAATGAACACTCTAAGAGAGTTAATATTGATGGATGTAGCACAGTAAAAAAAGCTTCTTTGACTCCATGATCATAACCTCAAGATGCTTATTTTGGTACTGCCTTGCTACTCTACAATTTTCTGCAGAGTATTATATGCCTTTTCCAATATGGCAGAACACCTATAGGTTCCATTCACATGGCTTAAAATGTACACTCCCAAGGATGATATAGAATCCAGAAACATTCCATAGCCAAGCATCAGAACTCTGCAATATCTTAATTGCTTTCCTCAAAGACTAATTTCTAATGGGATTCAAATTAAAAGAGACTGAAATATGTTACTTATTACTCTATGTTTTTTGAAAAATATTACATAGCTGAATTTTCAAGCATGATGTTTTTGATGAGATTCCATGTGTACAAAACCTTTAACGGACGAAGACTTTCAAAATATTGTGTACATAAACCAGTTACTTTGAGAAACTGTTAATTCAGTCACATTGCAGCAAAAGGAATTAAATTAGAGGTACATGTTTGTGCATTATTAAACTCTTTAGTTCATTTTAATTTTTATTAACATTCCAGAAAAAGCAGTTTTATTAAGAATTTTCAAAATGTCATGTAACGTTCACATTGTATTGAGCAGAAGAGAGAAGAATGAGGAGAGAAAGAAGCGAGAGCAGAATCTTGGCAATTAATGCAAGAAGAGCTGAGAGTTCTAGTATAAAATAACTCCACACCATGGTTAATTGAAGACCTAAGTGCAAACCTCGATGTATTGGAGCCCACATGATTTTTCCATTCATCCATTCATCTGGTTAATTTAAATGCTTATAGCATAGTAAGTTACCATTAATTAAGATTGCCTTGGAGGTTCACCTGGACACATGAATCAAATGACAGAAGTTTAATGTGTGCTCATGCAACTTGCTGCAACAACACAACAATGGTGCAATTAGTATGGAAAGCTGAAAATTCATAACACTGAATTTTTTTAATTTGATCCGAATTTAAAAATGAATGACCAGTGCAGAAGAGATTAATGCAATAGTACTTAAAAATTAAACACAAAGCATTTATTAAAGTCACAAAAGTATATAAAATGTTTAGTAAGTTTTAGTATATTTTCTCATAGATGAAGTATTTTGGAAGATGTGCTAATATTTACACAAAATCCAAAAGATGTATATACTGTTTGATCATCAATATCTTCGTAATACATTGAGATACAAGGCTCAAATTTGGCGAAGATATACCACTGTTGAAATTATTAAAATCACTGGAGGTATTTGATGTGGCCATCATGAGCAAATACAGTGATACCATCGAATAGAGTCACAAAAAGTCTACTGTTATGTTTTATACAGTGGAGTCACTGCACACGATAACTCAATTTTTTTGCATAATGCAACCGGTTTTGATGACTTTGCCCAATACACATCCTTTACGATCCACCAGAGGTAAAAGTAGAGAGATCTGGGAACCATGCTAGATATTCGAGAGTGCCTCTTCAGCTTATCTATCGTTTGAGTGTTTCACCCAAGCATTCTCTAATGGTAGCAAACTGGGACATCTTGTTCTCATACAGCTCTCAGGGTAAAATCAAGGTCTGCAGCTTTTTGAGATAAACCACACCAGTAAAGGTTCCTTCAAAGAAGAATGGTCCATTCAAACCCTGAAAGCACAACTCTCACCACACATTAAGCCCTGGTGGATGCACCACTTGTTCATATGGGGCCCAGTACATACAGTCTATTTAGTTTGGAGTGTACCTTGTGTGTAGACAATCTTGTCTACATAAGCTCCATGCTCCTCCAGCCTGCTTTTCAACCAGTGACAGCTCAATTCATCGATATGGGACATCCCCACTCATTGTGTGCTGTAATCTCAGAATGTCTTCTACAAATATGAAAGCTGTCATCTCAATCATTACAAAGTTATTGAGGATCAAACAGCATATATACATTCTTTTGGGCTCCTCTGTATTGATGGTCACAGGATGTTTGCCCATACATAAATATTCATGGTAATCAAATGCTATCATGCATCATCTTGAATCAGCAATTGGTTCAGGTCTTGGCCTTTGAGGCCTGCACCTGCAGTGCAAATTAGTTTATATATTCCCCAGCTTTTACTTCTACAGAGCCTTTGTTTTGATACATGGCTGGCCTAATAGGAATTTTCTTGGCACCAAGAAGCATGCTGTGTGTTGTCAGGTGTTCATTCATAACCCCTTAAATTCAAATGCATGGATTTCTCATGAAAATTATAACATATCTTCATTATAGAAGTTGGGAATTATGTCCACAAATTTCTCACACCTTTTAACAAAATTTGCATTAGCATTAATTAAGCATGGCCATATAAATAAAACCATGATTTGTCTAAATGAACAATTAAATGCGGGTCATTAGAGTAATCATTAGCACTACTCAACATCCAATTGTAGAAATTAACTCACATTATCATGTGGTTGCAATTCCTAAACTACAGCTAACTTTTAAGTTTTAATTTTAAAAGTTTAGTGGCATTCCAAACTGAGATTTACAAACCTAATTTCTGGGCAAGCTTTCTGAGAGTTTTCTTTGCACTTTGTTCTAATTAGTATCCATGTATAGTTTTTCTCTGTAAGAACACAGCAATTAACTTTAGGTTTCTAATCAAGAATATTACTGTTTCCCTAAATCAATTCATAAGATTACAACTGTATCTTTGTGAGGTGTGCAAACAGCATGTAATTTGTCTATAAATCACATTCTACTTCTCTAGAAGAGTTTGTTGTTACATACGAATCATACTTAATATTCTGTATGCTGAAGGATACAAACTTCTCTGCATTATAACACTGGAAGATGTGGTCTCACAATGTATTAACCTCTGTACAAAACAAATTTGCACATCAACTGATTAGCCGGTTCATGGAGAGGGAACAGAACTGGTTAAAAACAGCGCAGTTCAGAGCAAGCGATTCCCCCATAATATGACCATGCACTGAAACAAAGGCTTTGTACTTGCACTGCTATGCCTTATACGGCTACATTTATAAGAAAACAGAGGTGACATATTTAATGGTAATTAATTTCCTATTCTGGATTCAAGGTTAATTTTGCTACAGTCACGAATAAGGCTGACCTTGACCACCAAAATGTTCCAGTGACAACTACAGTAGTGCAGCAAATGTAGAAGATTCAAGATTAAAATTTAATTTCTTTTCAAAGTGCACTTGTACACAGACATTCTAATTCTATTTTATTCTTAAGAAAATGGAAGTGTTTTACTGGGTCTTTGGTTAAAACCTGACTGCTTGCTTGATGTTGAGCCAATGCCAGCTGGCTTCAACTCCCTGCACCCTGCACTCACAACAGGCTTTCTGTCCTTCATAGTCATTAGTGTTAGAAGTCCACTTTCATTTGCAAAGATGAGAAGGTGCACATTTTTTAGAACAACAAAGGTTAACTTTAAATGTTTACACATCACGCTAAACAAAACTTTTCACAAAGTAGTGAAAAAAGATATACAAGGTGTAGCCAAAAAGTAACTGGAATTTTTAAGTTTCGCAGGCTTTATAGATCCGATTTTCAAAACCTTTTTTAATCTTGTTGGTACACATGTTCCTGATGTATGTTTGCATTTTCAGCTGTTTTGAATATTAGTTTATTGTCGGCAGTCGAAAAGGTTACAGGTGTTTGCGAGTGTTCGGCAAATTTTTGCTTTCGAAAAAGATGGATCAAAGAATTTGTATTAAATTTTACTTTAAAAATGGAATAAAGTGCAGCACCGCATTCAAAATGTTTACTGTAGCTTTTGGGGAATCTACTATGAGTAAGACAAGAGTTTACGAGTGGTAAAGATGTTTCAAGGAGTAACGGTTTGATATTAGAGTGATTAGCACTGATGTGCGGCACTCCCACCCCAGATGTAATAGCCCGTTATCTTTACCTGTAGAGCATCCTGAAGAACAAAATATACTGTGACAAATGACAAGCCTGGTTACTTTTTAAGTCACTTTATTTCTTCTTAAACTGTTAGCAAAGCGCTAACATAATTATAGAAGTCTCTCTTTCATGTACAGAATCACTAGTCATCACTGTTTTGCTGTACTGTAAACTTGCAGCTCACAGCTCACTGTTCTAACTGTCCTTGACAGTGCTACAGTAACACAACTCTGACAAACAACTTCTTAACTGTTCGCAAGTTTGACAATTAACTAACTTGTTGGTCTGTGTCGGCTTGCTTATATAGTCCAGTATTAGCTACTGGTGAATTCTCTGGAAACATGAAGTTTCTTGGTTCTTGCTACAAAGAAAGCCTCTGCACTTTGAAAGCTTCTAGAAATGTGTGCAACAGCATTTGTCCTAAAGCTGACACATTGTCGTGTTATATATGCCAGCAGTTACAAAGGAAGTGGTGTAAGATAACAGTTAATCTCTCTTTGAGGTGCGGCTGCCGTGACAATACCAAACAAATCCTCACATATCGGAGGAATTTAAGGAAAACATACAAACTGGGATACAAAAAATTACAGTGGCCAAGCTAAATTGTGCCAATCTAAACGTGTTTACTTGGTACAATGCTTTAGCTGCAGAATGACATTTGCACCTTCGCTGAGGCATGAGCTAATTTTGTTATATCTTATATACAGATTTAAGAAAAAAAGACAGAGCACTGGTATGGTTGGCTGTGGCATGTTGTGCTACCCAGACACAAAATTCTGTGTCAGCCTGGGTGACTCGGTTAGGCACTGATCTGCTGATCTCACAGTCAGATCTACACCAGTCAGATGGTTCTTAAATATGCTTTAAAGTGACAGCCCTGAGTCAGTAGATTTACTGGTTGATTTGATCTTGCCAAATGACATCAATGTTAACAAAAAAAGTCCTGTACAAGCAGTCAGGTCTTTAGTATTACAACATGAATATGCAAAAATTATTTATTTCACACAATCAGTATTTGTAAAGGTGAAGAAATAGCTTTTAGTTAGCAGAGCTGCTAAGCAAATAAATATAAACACACAAAAATATGGGAAATCAGAGCAATGTCCATTTTATCTTGCTTTACTTCAAGAGCACCACAAACAGGGGCACAGAGAGTAAATTGTCCCCCCACCCCCAGCCTGAGAGAAATTTGTGGCAATTGTATTTTACAATAAAACTTTTAATTAAACTTGGCAACTTGGCGAAAATTTCACTTAGCTACCATCAATTGTAGATAAAAGTAATTCAATATTTACTACATAAGCTTGTTCTTGTTAAATATTTACCTTATTTTTCCTTCTTTTGGAAAATGTTAAATTATGACCACCTGTTTCCAAATATGAGTTGCCCTCTTACAAAAAGATTCTATGGATGTCCTTGCTTTGCTCTGACTCAAAATACATCTTAACTGTTTATAGGCACAGTGTATAATCCATAGTATAGGTAATCTTGCATAGGAATTTGGACATCTTGCATTGAGTTGTAGTTAGCCTGTCTTTACTGATATGTACATCTATCCAACATTGCCCCCCCCCCCTCCCCCTGCTGAGAGGTCTGGCGTGAGGTGCACTTAGCCTCATTAGGTCCCAATTGAGTAGCTATTTAATACAGAAGCAGTGATCCCAGGTCGTAAAGACTGCATTACCAGCCAAGAGGGCTCCCACCCTCCAGTAGTGCACCCCACTCATGATGCCTGCAGTGGGCAGAGGTGGGGGATGCAGCAGGCAGGTGGCAAGCCTTGGTCTGCTAAGGGCTGTTGCACTAGGGGTTATTTTGTTGTTATTTAGCATTACCACATGCTTCTCATAAACCCATCACATTTCCATCATGGGATATTCACATTTACAAAAGAGAAAGCAATCCTTGCACATCATTTTAGAGTTGTTACTATGTTGACTTAGAGTCAATATTTTCTCTTCATTCTGAACAGTCCATACTGTAACAAATCTACACAGTATTAAACTGCAGACAGACAGTTGCATAACAGTTATTAAAATGTTGAAATTAGAACCTGACGTGGCAGGGCTCAGTTCACTACATTAAGAATGTATATGTAATGGTGCATCAAGACTGCCAGTTTGCTATGGTAAGTATCTAAGTGCTTTAATTCTTTGCACTATTCAGGAGCCCAGCTCACCTGGAACCTCCCTATGTAACATTACTCTCTCCTCCAATCAGTAGCAATGTCACAACAGCATTAATCATTGCAGAAAAGCATGCATAACTGTGTGCAAGATGAGAAGAAAACACCCTGCACATTAACAGAGAAGGAGACTAATTTCCAGAGGAGAGCAATGATGACTTACTAGAATGGGGTTTTAAGTATTGCCAGATACTTTAATCTCTCAACTTGGTTCTATTCATCATCATTCTCTAGGCTTTGAAGAAACAACTGCAAGGTCCTCACTTTGACAAATTTTAAACCAGGAAGTACTTGTCCAGTAAGGTGGATGAGACAATCAGAAAAACGTTAAGACATAGGTGCATATAACACAAGGGGGTCATAACTTTCTACCAAATTGTAAATTAGTAATTCTGTAGTGAAAAATCAAGCATAAATTAATGTAGTATATCCATCACATATAGTTGATCAAGGTCAGATCTATGAAAATAGCAATATCAGCTTTTGGACCCAAGATAGGAAATTAGTAATGAATGAACAATAACCATATTGTAATTCTATGGTCTGCAAGTACAACAAATTTGTTTTTATTTTCAGTGAGTAAGGCTTTTTCTTTTCCCCTGAAAATTGCCTTAGCCACTTTGAACATACAACACTGGGTGCTAAATAAAAACACATCTCTGTTACAGCAACTTTAATTTGCATGAACTAAAGTGTTTATTGGATTTCAGTTGACAGCGCTAAATTTTTATGTTACTGCTTGTAAGAGTAATGCATTAACTTTTGCAAAATGGGATCCTGTGACCACTAAATGGTATTAGGTTTTAGGAATATAGCACAGGGTATATGTGGGCAAGGTAACTTTTGTGTTAATCCTTCATGCCTGTCACTTGCATAAAACTTTCAAAACGAAAAACATAATATAAACACAAATTTTATTTGTTTCAAGCTTTCAGAACGGTATAACTAGAACTTCTGTAAAATAAATAGATACATAGATTCTGAAACAAATGAATAATAGAGGTAACATTTAACAAACCTTTCTGAATGGCACAAGCATCTGAAAAACTATTTTAACCATTACACATCGTCATCATCAACCTGGTGCATATGATCTTGGTAGTTCAACTACCTAAGGCCACACTATTGTCAGTATTCCAATTTACATTAATGAAAAGATTTTGTCACATGAAATTATATTTCAAGAATGGTCTATGGAGTCATAAATCCATAAACCAATTGATACACAGTTGGAAAATATTTGGAATTCAGCCTCCATGAATCTGCCCTTATACAAAAAAAGCACTACCTATCAAAATATTTCTTTTCTCCGTGCAACACACAGTCATATACCAAACATATTTCCTCTATATAATATGTACATACACACACACAAGCTTAGGACCAGCTTCCACATTCCATTTGCATTATACTGGCTATCTGTAAGCTACAAACTTACATCAAAGGAGATCTACAGAGAGATGAATTAAATGCTATTTTATTCACACAGCGTACCACAGCAAATGGCACATATTTTAAAATATCTCTTTTTATATTAAAATGTTAGTTTCGATTCCTTTCTATTTTAAATTTTTAGAGCTTAGGAATAGTGATGGGCAGAAATGAATGTTTCCAAGAATAGATTACCTTGTATTCAAACAATTTTAGGAATTGAACATTTTATTCACATATGAGTACTTGCTGTGATTATTTTCATGTCCAGCATAAATTGTAGCAAAACCTGGGCTTGGATACCCTTAATGATTCTCTTCCAATTATACAGTGTCTCAAAATGATGCACACACTATTTGAAAAAATATTTCTCAGCAATAAAATAAGATACAATTTCTGTTGTGTAGTATTCCTTAAACTTCAAAATATACATGGGTAAGTCAGAAAGTTAGTTCCCCTAAATTTTAACAGCTAAAGAGTTTGACTGGTATTCAATGAGCTTTTTTATTCCCTGATGTGCCCTGTTCAGTGAACCATTTCAGTTTTCACTTGATTAACTGAAAAAATGTCTGCCTGAAAGATGAAAGTCTGAAGGGGACAACTATGGCCTCTATGGATGGGGAAAACATTGTGCCAGGTGTAAAGCAAGCCTGCTGTGACGTAGACATGATGGGGCCTTGCACTGTTGTGCACCAATTCTATCCAGATAATTATTAATGTTGAATAACTTCCTTAAGAAGTGTTAATATCACCCAATATGCACAAGAAGGAACAGGGCAATCACATGAAATCTTTAGTTTATTGATAGAAATGGTCTAGCGGATACATTCTGTTCTATGGTTTCAAAATAATGATACAGGGTAATTTATTTTTTTGGCTTACCCTAGTATTTTTTCCACGAACAAGCAATGCATTAATGCTCTCCTTGCAGAGAGAAAATGAGTATACTAGTAAGCTGCTGTGCATTATTACTGAATGGTTTCTGCTCCAAAGTCTCTTAGCTCAAACTTGTGGCAGTTCACAGGTAATTCTAATAGGAGTGTTACAACAATATTCTTCAGCTCTTAAGACATTGCAGTATGTGGTTTTACATTTATATAGAAGAATCACACTTCAAATAGGTTGTTACTGTTGCATGTTGTGATAGACAGCCTTCATCATCCTCCTCCTCATCATCCAGAAGACACACCAATAAAGTCTACCTTGTGTTCCAAAAAATTAATGTAAGCAATTTTTCTGTAATATTTGCCTATGGTCAACACTCAATGGGCTTGTTTTGCAGTGTCTCTCATTAAAATCTTGTGTGTTGTTTATATACTTGAGGTTTTGAAAGCCTTTTGTTCATAAAATGCAACTGGAGCTTTCTCAAAATTTAAAATAATTTTACATCTTCTTTGTATAGAGACACCCAAAAACATCCAAACTGCTGCATGGTGTTTTCCCACTGCACACACGGAAACACAATAACACAGCTACTGTACACAAGGTCACATGCGGTTGACTTGTTTTATTCTGCTCTGAAAGTGCAGTATTGAGCTGATGTGATAATGAGTGATTGAGTTATTACAGTGTGCTTTATTATTTTGTCCTGTACTTAGTCACAAAGTGTATTATAGCTCAGCATTTGTTTTCTACTGCACAGTGTTTATTTATGATTTGTATGTGTTAACTCAGCTCATCAAGTTTAAGTGTGATTTGCAGAAAGATTTCCAGATGATCTGCGATTTCTATCTTCTGGGTAACTTAAAGCATAAAGTGTACAAGACAAACCCACACACCCTGAAAGAATTAAAACAAAATATCTGCTAGGAAATTGCCAGCATTTCTCAATGTGAGCTATGGCGAGTGATGAATAGTTTCCTAAGGAGGTGCCAAAAATGTAAGGACGATAGTGGCCAGTTTCAGCATCTCCTTTAATAACATTGGTAAGTGAAGCTTTTAAAAGTAGTTTTAGAAATGTTGCATAGTTTCATCTGTGCTGTTCTATGACAGCAGTAGTCAGCACCGAGGATGCATACAGGCAAAACACTGTGCAGCCGGTTCAGAGTATTTTGGATCACCTGTTACTACAATTGCTCTTTCAGTGCCCATGAAGAGAAATGGGAGATTCTGTAGGTGACCAGAAGAGGAATAGATTCAGATATAGCTATTCAAAGCCACAAATTGTTCCATTTGAAAACTCTTTTTAATATGAGGTGTGGCTATAAAATAAACAGAATAGGGCCTCAAACTTTTTATTGAAAAAAATTGCATACCTACTAGAAATATTATTCCCTTCAAAATAGTCTCCTTTCTGGTCTCAACGCCACTCCATATGCATGCTTCTCAGACTGTTCAATAGCTTCATTGTTTTTGCTTTCACTGCATATAGAGACTCAAACTAGGTTTCTTTCAATGCGAGCTTGATTTTGGGGAACACAAAAGTCATAGGGGACCAGCTCTGGTCTCTATAGTGGATATTAAAACACAGAAACTTCTTAACACAAGGTGCATTTTCTTGATGCATGATTCAGGAGTGGTTCTTACACATTTCACGTGTCTTCTGTCTGACCTGCACAAACAGGGTTTCTAAAAGATCCTTCGTAACAGTTTCAGTAACTTTTGTGATGTTCATCTGTTTGTGATGCTTGAGGGATACTGTTTGGGATCATTTTCAATCACTTTTCTTCCTTCTTTGAATTTTCTGATCCAATCAAAAGTTTGAGTGTTAAATACACACTGATCAATAAACTGTGTGTAAGAAATTGAAAGTTGTTGTAGTGGATTTTCCAAGTTTTACAAAGAATTTCACGAGGTTCTTAGAACAGCTGCTACAGGGAGACACTTAGTTCCATTTCAGCATCAGTTGGAGGATGAATGGAGTAACAGATTCCACTTGCCTGTACAGGGAGTTGGGGAAAAAACCAGTCCAGTTATTTTATAGTCATACCTTATAGCACCTTGATACTGATCTTAACATTTAGAAATACATTCAAAATTTAAAATGTTCAAATTGTGTTTTTAATTTTAGATTTCAGTTTGGTGCATTGAGTGAGTGTTCAACAAAATAACTCTGCACATATTCTTGAGTAAAAGGCCTATTTTGTCTAGCACTTGTAAGTTTTAGAAAACCCTTTAGAATTCAAAATGAGATAATGGCTCTGAGTTATGAATCCTATTGGGGCATCTTAACGACCCCTAGCAACAGTTTCTCTAATCAGTCTCTTTTTAACAGTCCTTGTTACACTATATATGAACATGCTGGCTCTAAGCATACATACTACAGGAAGATAATTCCATTCTGATTTGAGGTTATGGCTTGAATTATTTATTTAAACTGGACACAATGAAGGTTATTTTAATAAAAATATTGTTTTACATTACAAGCTAAACATAAGAACAGTTTTTTTGACCATTTATATGTCACCTAAGGTTTTAACATGTCAGATCAGCAATTTTGCCGTTGGAACAATTGCTAATTGGCAATGACATTCATTTGTTTACTGTTGTGTATCTCTGGGTTGCCTTTATAAATATTTATTCTCCCTCATACTTCCAGGCTATAGGAAGGATGGAGAATAATCCTGGCTAAAGGAAAAATCCCATCTTCCAGCTGGGAATTGAACCCGTGACTCTGGATTTGGAAGCTTGCATGCTAACCACTAGATCTAGAGGCAATTAGAACAATATTGCTTTGCAGTATTTCTGCAGTTCTCAGACATTCTGAGGCCAAGAATAATACTTCTGTCATTGTTTCATATACATGGTGATTCACAAGCAATTAAACAATAGAACATGACTAATTAAGAGCAGTTTTTCAGAAAGATATAAAAGAGAGATATTTACAAAAATCAATTTTCAAACTGTAACATATAAAATAGTTTCCATTGATTTTCCAATCATCTCACTGTCTGTACGTTTTGTTTTCTTTCTTTATTTGTATTTCTCTTTCATAGTTTAGGTCACCACACTGCATCTTTAAACAATTAGCTGAATATCTTACTTGCTAATACTGTTCTTTTCTTTTAGGTAATGCAATATGTAATCAGCTCAATGCCAACTAGATGGGTCAAGGAGAAGCAGGCACTTATTGGGTGAAAAAATAGCCGAGAAATTTTTGCTCAGGAATGCTTTTCTCTAGATATAAATTTCTTCTATATCAAAATAATCATCACATAGTACCAATAGCTTTACTTCCCTTTCAAAGAAAGCCTTACCAAAGACTTTTCTGAGGAAGATCCATTCCTTTACCAAGCTAAAACCTATGCAAATTTTAACAAAGTAAAAATATTTTTATGAGCAGTTATGAACTATCACATTCAATATATTGCACTGCAAGTAAGGAATTAGATTATTTTAAACTTTAATGAAACTTAATAATAGACATGTATTTGAGTGATACCTCGAGAATTTTAAGAGTCAAATAATTGGATATTTGCATTCAAGTTTGCCCATCACTACTTAGGAAGCATCACTCTGTAGGAGGGATCAAATGTACACTTAGTTGATTGGCTAAAATGGACCTCTGGATCCAATAAAATCTAGAGTTAATTTAGGAATCAGTTAAAACACCTGTGACTTGTAAAATAGATTAGCTTTTCGGTGTAAATGATAAATCTGTTGGAGATATTAATATTACATATATATTATATATATATACTTTATCCAAATCACTATCAACATTATTGGAACTATTAATTTAAGAGTTACATTAAGTCGTAATCTTCTCAAGCAGTCTGGTACAGCTCTCCTTTTACATTGTCATTCAAACCCTTTACATGGAAGACCAAATTTGGTACTTCCGCAAAAAATTTATGGTACAAAAAAAGGGGAAAAAAATATGCACTATAAAAGCTTCAATATATATATAACAACCAATATCACTTTTCATTTTTTAAATCACCAGTTCTACCACCACCACCCTTTGGTCAGCGGTGGTTTTTGTCCTTTCACATCACAATAACAACTGCGTAAGAAAGTAAAACTCTGAAAAATGGGGATGCTTGCTGCCTATATTCAGTTGTGAAGATTACAGAGGAACAAGAGAGTGCAAGTGATTTATACATAACCTTCTCCAATGGCAGAACTCCCCCAATTTCTTACGCAATTCCTTCAATACAATTTCTAGAAAAGAAAGGCCACCTATATTTTTTTCTTGATGTTAACAGCTTCAAGTTTGTCAACCATAATCACAGCATTTGCAGGACACACTGGAAATATCCCAGTCTCTTTCTGGCAATCGCCAGCATGTAGCGGATATCCAGCCGCTATGGGAACAATCAGATTACGCAACATTCTGGAAATGTTACTACATTTGCTGCGCACAGCAACCTACGCATTTTTTCCTAACAGCTCAGTCTATAATTCTTGGTTCCTGTACAACAATTTAGGTCAAATAAACTGAAATAAATAAATAAACAAGATGTGGCTAAACCAACAGTTGAAACTGTTCAGGGGAATAATTTATTTGCCCCAATAAAACTTCTTATGCAAAATATAACCTCAGGTTGCGGCTTCCACTTAATTTTGTACACTTCAAGTCAATTCTAGAACCATAACTGACAACCTGCCTTCTTGGATTCACTAGCAACCAATAAAAATCTGATTTTCTGTAATTACGTTACTTTCTATACTCACTCTTTTACAAATGCTTATTCTTATATCTGCTTCTTGGTTGGGGTTTTATCGGCCTCCTGCCTGTCAACCTAAAAGGATTATGGGCCTGTGCACCATTCACGATCAAGGTTTGAATGTGGTCAATTTGACATTTGACCATTTTCAATGCTATTTTTTGGTGCACTGACAATGATCAAAGTTAAACAAGGCAGTTGATTATGGTGAACTTTGACCGTGATTGCTGGACTGATCAATTCCGTTGACTGTGGTCAGGTTGTACAAAATGGCCACCCGTTTTGATTTTCTTGAAGGTATACTGGATGAGATGATGTACTTAATTACTTAAACTGGGGCTAGCATCAAACCAAACCACTGCAGAAAGAGGTGAGCCTCCGGGAGAATCGGGAACATGAAATTTGAATAACTATTCTGGCTATTAAGAGATACAGTGTGATAGCTAGCAAATAAAAAGTCTGAGGTATGAACCATAATCACCTTGTTTCACGCATGAATATAGTTTTACAAACAACTCTGAGACCATAACTACAGGAGTTTTTAATATTGATATTGGGAATAATTCTAGCAACCACCAAACAATGGCATTGCATATTATTAGTAAATGGAAAAGATGATGGTTCTTGAATAGAGGTTGTAAAGAAGTAAGATGAAATAATAATGATGGTTGGGAAGCACATGGTAGGAAGGTGATGTTAAAAGACAGAGCTGCCATAACAGGATTAAAAATCAGTAATTACAAATTGGAAATATCTGTCAAATTGTTGGATCTAAAGACCAGTTCCCTGGATTGTCTTGGTCCATGATAGATTTTCCACCAGAGCAGCTATTTGCTCTAGATTACTTTTTGACTTTCATTGCACATTTACACATTTCGTTGTAGGTATAATAGGATATAGTAGCCTACAGCGAGTCAGATTTTTATTAAATGGATCATCATATAACGGCTTTAAAATTCCATACAATTTGTACGACCACAACAGATGAATAGCAACTTATCATTTGAAAATTCAAAACAAAAACAAACAGTAAGCAAAATGGTTAACACCACAAAAAACTTATTTGACTGTGTACTTGAATGAGATTCACACTCTGATGCAGTAAGATTCTGGTTTATCAATTATACTGAAGTCATTCAGAATAAGAGGATTATTTACAGAAAATTCAAGATTTATATTTTGTCATGCAAATATTTAAACATATGATAGTTTAATCAAAATAGTAGAGGCAATTTTGAAAAAATAAAAATGAAGAAATATTTTGCATGTGAAGGAGGCACTGGCAGCTACACTGCTTCAAAGTGAGTGAGTGAGTTGGGTTTAAGGACCCGTCGACAACTAGGTCATTAGGGCCCGTGCTTTAAAGTGGTGGGCAGTAGATGGCGCCAAGAGCTTGCTTGCTGAGCAGTGACCAGTCATGTCACAGCAATGGATAGCAGTGGGGGTTCAACATTTGGCAAATGAAATATCTCCCCAAATATTCATAGGCTGGTTAACAGAAAACTAACCCCAAAAATAAAACATTCAATATAAGTTCCAGTCTAATTTTCTTCTATTTTATAATTTATATAAGTTACTTATTCATAATTTCTCATCAGTTAGACCTTTAACTGTTCTAATTGTACTATCTATCTTAAGTTTTTGTATTATGAAATATAATTTAGTTCCTGTTTTATGTTTTGCTGATTAAGTCGCCGTACATATAGGCGTAAAATAATTAAATTCATCAAGTAGATAAACAGAGCAAAAGTATTCTGCTGCAAGTGCAACACAGAACTATGTATGATAAATTGTCTGACAAATTGGAAGAAATATGTCTAAAAGGTATCCAACCTTAATTTTTGCTGTTCAAAGTAGTGCTATGGCAATGCCACTGTGCATGGTGGCAAGAGGAACCTTAATGCACATGCTTGAATTTTCTCACTGCATTCGTGTGTCATTCGCTGGCTGCAGGTTGCCAAGTGAGGTGTTGTTATAAGTGTTCATTGGACTGTTTTCTTGCAAGATGACTGAATGAATTGAGTGAAGATACTGCTTCAAATTTTGCCAAAATCTAGGTGATTCTTGAAAAGAAACAATTTGTAAAATTCAGCGGGTGTTTGGAGAAGATGTTATGGGGGTAACACAAATTAAAGAGTGGTTCAACCAATTCAAAAATGGCCACACTTTGGTGGGGAGTGATGAGCTTTGGAGGCCACAAACTGCTGTTGTTGAGAAAGTGAGAGATCTGGTACTGGGAGATCGACGTTTGACCGTATGAGAAATTGCTGAAGATGTTCGGATCAGTAAAGATTCTGCACATGCAATTATGCATAATGCAGTTCAGCGGAAAAGACTAGACCTCTGGAGGACGAAAACCTGGCAGTTACATCATGACAATGCTCCAGCACATTCATTGCAATTGATCCAGACTTTTTGGGTGAAACATGAACTTCCGGTCGTTCACCAAACTCCCTACTCTCTGGACATGGCTCCTTGTGATTTCTGGTTGTTTCTGAAACTGAAGACGCCATTGACATGACATTTTGAGAGCAGAGAAGAGATAATGAGGAATGCGATGGTGGAACTGAATGCCATCCCAAAAGAAGCTTTCCAGAATTGTTTTCAGAAGTGGAAGGAGCAGTGGGCTAATTGTGTGAATGCGCAAGGGAACTACTTTGAAGGGGATTAGGGTCCTAATCCCATCATGTGAATAATCTATTTTCCCAGTCATACATTGGATACTTTTTAGACATATCTCATACATGCACTTTGTAATGCTATAAATGTAGAATATTGGTTCACTTAATACACATTCAGGTTAATTTTACCTGCTGTATGGTTAGTTGTGTCATCAATAAAGCATGCCACTGACATAACCAGAGAGCTACAATGAGGCTCTGAGCTAGCAGCAAACCAGAGCAAGGCTTGATCGAGTAAACCAGTTGGTGCCTGTTGTAAACGATAGTTTGGGGTGGGGAACTTTCTTAAATATGTTTGTATCGCATCCTTCAAAGATGAACTTAAATAGCAAGTTTGGCTATCTTCCTTTCATAGAAGTTTGAAAACAGTGTTGTAATTAATTTAATTTAAAAGGTGAGTTAATTAATAACACTGAACAACACTTACAACATATTTTTCCGGGACGTGTTTCAAAGGTTAACTTTCCTCCATTATCAACCGGACAATAACTCAGTTATTGTTACAGTTATTGTCCGGTTGATAATGGAGGAAAGTTAACCTTCGAAACACGTCCCGGAAAAATATGTTGTAAGTGTTGTTCAGTGTTATTAATTAACTCACCTTTTAAATTTTAAATTAAAAGCAAGTTTGGCATTTAACTTTTTTGAGTTATGTGCACATGTACACATAGACACCATTGTTTTTTAAAGTAGTGTTTAACAACTTTCTATGACACTAAATGCAGTGGACATTTGTGATACACAATGGTAATCAGGAAAGGAAATTTGGGAAGGAAATATTCCGGGTCAAAGCTTAGGGTAACTCCCTGACATTTGCTCATTATGAGGACTAAGGAAAACCTGGAGAAAAAAGCAGTCAGGGAGCATGGTTTTTGTGGGATTTGAAAAGTTGATCTCCAGCTTACAAGTCCTCATCTGTCCATGTTGGTGGATGTAGTTTTCATGTTGATAACCATTAAGAGGTTAAAAAAAACATAACACTTATTAAGGGAACAAGATATGCACATTTCATCATGTAATCATGATAGCAATGCTTTCTGGAGCATTTATTTTACATCAATCATCAATAATGAGCATGCCACAAGCATGGTGTAGCACTTTGTAGAATATTGAATTGGGATATATTCTTCACCACTCTGTCCTCTATGTGATCTGCAAGAGAAAATGGACCGAGACCACCTTCAAATATGCCCAGCCATTTCTAACACCCTATCCCTCAGTGAAAAATATTGAAGAGCAAGAGAATTAATGATTTCATTGTCAGAAATCCAGCATTAGCTAACACCACCACCATATTCTGTTAAAAGTTTCATGTGGAGATTTTGTATTTAACTGATCACCACTTTAAGTATTTCAAATTCCACTAGTTATAAATGCATAAGAAGTTTTACCAGGGGCTATCAAGACTTAAAATAAATAAATAACAGTATAAAATATATCTTCATGTCATATGGCTATACCAGCAGTCATGCCAAACAGTTACTGATCAGTTTTATGTGCAAATGTTAATACTTGTACAATAATTAAATAACACTTATACAGTGAAATATGATCTGAAATTAATTTCTGTAAACGGCAATATATTAAGTGTAGCTATTGACAAAAAATGCTTAAATTTGTATTTTAAAACAACTTTACACCATAAAATATTCCCATTATTTGATTAAGTTTTATTTTCTGTATATCTAACATGCACTGTAAGAAAACTTGAGAACTTCAAAAAATCATGCATTTATTTAATGAGAGAATGAATGAAATTGTAGTACAACATTTAGCGTGAAAAACTGCTGTGATGTTCTTAAAAGTTACGGGGATAAAAGTGCTGAATATTCAGATTCTCTGATACCTTTTTGCTAGTGTAAAAAATAAACACAAAACACATGGAAAGGTTTCTTTATATTAATTGTGCTCCAATGTATTGCTGCTTGGTATTGTGAATTGCTTCACATGTTCCCGCTGCCACGGTTATAGCCCATATTGTGATGTACGTAAGGGTTACCAGGAAACGCAGGCACTCCTACTGTACCGGAATGTGCTATGGCAGCTGCCACAGCCGAGGACATGGAGGGTCCTTGGTGATGCTGATAAAGGTGATTAAGAGATGTAGAGAAATCGTGCAACATGGCACTGCCGCCCTGTTGCTGCTGCTGTTGACTGTGATGATGCATCTGCACAGCACTACTTCGACCATCCAAGTCCAACATATCACGGTCTTCGCGACTCAGCACAGCCAATCCGTGGTGGTGTGATGCAGACGAGGTCTGTCGATGAACCTGATGCACAACACCTGCAGAGTTGAGATGATGTGGTCTCTGCCCAACTGAGAAACCATCCATGACTCTCCTACCCCTGGACATCAGCTCTGATTCGTCCATACTGGACAGACTGGGCGAACCTGCTAAAGAATGTGGTTGTTGTTGCTGGCGACTAGCTGCATGTATTTCTGAAATGTTGAGATTGAGAGGTGTGAGGGATTGAACATGATTGTTGGGGCTCATGACAGAATCCGGCGTTGAGACATTCATGTCAGGACGTCTAGAGCCATTAGTGTTCATTGTGACCACTGACTGGCTGCGATTACAAGAATCATCTGAATGAAGTCCACGGGATACACGCATGCTGTTTGAATCACTGTCTCGTAGCATAGACGCTGCAGTGAGTGGGACAAGAGATGGGAGCATAGAGGCATTCCTCAACATGCTCGCTGCTCCCGAACTAGACGCCAGGTGACCCATCACGACCCGAGCCATATCTGACTCTGACGCACTTGTATAATCAATCCCACCACCAGTTGATGCCATGGGGTTCGCTGATGATCGTGATACGTTTGAAAGACTTTTGAGTCCCACGGGACTGCCATACATGTTAGAGTCAGCTGATGAAGCATGCCTCTGGTATTCAGATGATGGTGTTGGTACGGAAGTGGTAGCTTTAGGTACATTGGAAAGGGCGTTGTGTAACGAGGTTGCCATTTGCAGAGAAGTAGCGATATGCAACGAAGGTGATGTGTCTATTTGGGACTGATGATGCTCCGATCCTGTGTTTGTATTTTGTGTTCCGTTGTCTGTCACAGACTGAGAGTCATTGTTCTCTGCTGCAGCCAGCGATGCCTCGTAAATTCTCAGCTCCTCAGGATGCATTCGGCGCTTATGCGAGCGGCAGTTAGAGCCATTTGCAAATGTACGAGGACAGAAGGTACAAGTATATGGCCGTCGTCCTGTATGAAGATTATGGTGATTCTGAAACCGGAGTACAAGATTTGTATTTATACTATAGTTAATATAAACAATCTACATCTGTACACACTCTTGCCATTTCCTCATTAGCATCCTGAAAATTTAAGAAAACTGAGAAGTATGTGGCTTATCTGAACACATACTAAACCCAAAAAAACATGCATATTTCTGAGTACCTTGATAGATAACTAAGACAATCTGATATGCTGTACTCATGTGACTATCTCTACTCACTCTTGTACAAACTATTCTTATAGAAACTTATTCTTCTATCTACTACTTATTAACAGATATAGAAATTTGTAAAAGAATGGTTTATTACCTACTTCCCTATAGATATAATGCAAAAGGGAAAATACAATAGGCTTAAATGATAGTCAAATCTTTTAAGTGCTATTTGCTGTGATAACCTTGAAATTCTGGAGAAAAAAATAGCAGTTTGGCAGTTGAAAAAGTATAAATTAATTGATTAAAGTATTTGACCTTTCAGACCTATCAGAAAGAATTTTTTGAAAATGGCTAATGCCAAAAAGCATTTTCTTTGACATACAGTATGCGATCTAATGAGATCTTCATCTTTTATACAGTAAGTTTCTATCTCTTATGGTTTACCAATTATAAAAATTCATTCCTAATGAAGACTACTTCTCAGGCTATTTCCAAAAAAT
Organism: Tenodera sinensis; assembly: GCA_030765045.1. Classification (NCBI taxonomy): domain Eukaryota; kingdom Metazoa; phylum Arthropoda; class Insecta; order Mantodea; family Mantidae; genus Tenodera; species Tenodera sinensis. The sequence goes on from CM060968.1 coordinate 20,932,709, forward strand.
TTTATTTCTCATCCATACATTTTAAATATATGGTAATTTAATAAAAATTGTTAGAGCCATTTTTCGGAAAATAAAAATTAAACAAATTTCCATATAAAGGGTAGTTTGGGATGCATGGGTTTCCTTGAAAATCTTTGAGTCATATCCTTGGAGGATATATAAAAAATTTTAAAGACACACTTGTCTAATTAATTGGCTCTATATAATTTTGGGTAAACTCCATTTTTTGGATTTTTTCTTCTTATATTTTTCAATATTCAAAATGCTTCTTGGACCATAGTTTATAAATTATTAGCTTGACATTTTCAAGAGAACTTCAGGAATTATGGATTTGAAAATTGTTGTGCACTAGTTTATACATAAGAAGTTCAGCTGAAATGAATTATTTTCTATAATCAAATTGAAAAAGTTGAAAAATGAAATAAGGTGTAATTAGAGAGCCTTTTTCTCTTGAATTAACTAAAACTAAGAAGTGTCTGGAGATAGTTTCTTTACATTTGTATACTAAGCTCAAATTAAACATTTGGGAGGAATATGATAAACCATGGATCCAATGAGCTTTTATACTACCGTATCAAAAAGTGATTATAAATATGAATAAAAAGATGAATATCTTAACAGTTTGACATAGCTCGTTAAATGTACTGTGTTCCAGGTAAATGGTAAAAAATTCAAAGCAATCACAAGAAAACCATAGAGTTTTCATTTTCACAGATGCATTGTACGACTACAGAAAACAGAAAAGTGTAGAACATCGAGATGTGAAACTATTTAATACAAAGTACAAGTATGAATGTAATTAATGGTACAGTCATTTTGTACTAACTGTAAACAAAAAGCTCAAGTTCGTTGTTTGTATTACCAATATGAATAAACAAATTACCTTAAGGTCCTTGGCACGTCGAAATGCTTTACCACATGTTGCACATTGATATGCTTTTGTATCACGATGGACCACTAGATGCATTCGCAGTGTACGTCGCGTTGACAGTTTAAGTGGACATACAGGACATTCATAAGGTGTCTCCCTGTGGGTGTCACTGTGAATTTTTAATCGATACTTTGTCTTGAAGCTGTAAATAAACCAAATTAATATATTATAGCACATGTTACAACTCATTTGAAACAAGATGTACAATGAAATCTACTATTGCTTTGTTGTGTAAAATCTTATTTGTTGAAGTAAATATACAGCACACTGTAGCTCTTCCTATTGTGGTTCGTTGCTTCTCTTTGAATGCACAGCATTACACAGAAATTTCAATAAATTTAAAAACATTTGATGTGTTGCATTCACATGACTTTCTCTACTCTTATACAAACTATTCTTACAAATGATTATTCCTCTATCTACTTCATGCTAATTGACATCAACATTTGCAAAAATTGATCAAACTGCGTAAGCTTTCACGGCCAGTGTCATTAAACAGAAAATGATTATTTGGGCTTGTGGGCCGTGGTCTAGTGGAAAAACTTTTAGACATTTTGTCCAAAGCTGCACTGAACATCTTCCGTGGTGTGGCCGTAGTACTCTGCTAGTCTCGGCGATGACCGATAAGGAGCCTTTTGGTGTCACAGATTTTATATGCTTAGCATGGGTGGGTGGAGCTAGCTGCCAGTTGGTCCGTTCTTTGTTTATGATTGGTGTTGATGTGCTGGCATTTATTGTGGCTGAGGCTGTTGATGGCGTATGATCTTGGACTTGTCTCTGGTTGGGTTTGTTGCATGCTTTGTATAATGCTGGATACCAAGCTTTATTTAAGCTGAAGTTATCTTTGTTTGAAAATCTCTATGACTTTGCGACTTAAACAGGCATAACAATGAACCCTGGAAGATAGGACAGCTGTGTCTGAATACTGTATAATGTGTTCCCCTGTCAGTAGTCAAGTGTGTTCTGCAACTGCAGAGTTTTCTGTTTGTCCCAAACAACAACGCCTCTTGTGTTCTGTAATGTTCTCAACACACTATAAACATATGCATCTCTTGAGTCTTGGGTCACATCCTTGTAAAATGAACTCATACATCAGAATGGAACATCCATACCTTTTGTATATCTAAATTAGAAGAAAGCAAGGTTACGCAAGGTTACTAAGAATAAAATTTCTTCCTGTTGATTTTTTGCATTGTTGCCCCAGTCAACTATTAATAAGCATTCTTGGTTTTAACATGCCTTAGCTAATTCAAATGATGCAAAAATAGCTTATCAATTCCATGTTAATGTTGCAGTTTGCAATGCAATTGTTAATTTATAATGCAATCTAACCACTCTTTCATGTAACTTATTTTAAATGTGAATTAAAATTTACATTACCAACATTTAATAGTTCACAGACCGGCTTCAGACAGAATCATAGTACAAGTGAAAATGTACTCCTACTAAGCCAAGACATCAAGGAAGCTTTCAATAGAAAGGAGGATACCTTGGCAGTATTCATTGATTTTAAATCAGCATATGACTCAGTCTGGAGAAATAAATTAGTTGAGAAGTTGCAATCAATAGGTGTGAAAAGTAACATGCTTAAGTGGATAACTCAGTTTATTTCACAAAGATTTTGTGCCACAAAATATAATACATACATTTCCAAATATAAACAAACACACCGAGGACTTCCACAAGGTGCTGTTCTGAGCACAACACTCTTTAACATATATATAAATGACCTTCCATCAATAATAAAAACTTTAGAAACTAAAATTGCTTTATTTGCTGACGATGTAGTCATTTGGACTTCAGGCTCTTCAAAAAAACCTGAATTAATTAAAGACAGAATAGAAACAGCCCTAAACAAAGTACATGAATGGAGCTCCAAAAACCTCATGACTATCAATGTGGAAAAAACAAATTATGAATTATTTACACTAAAATACAAACCAGTTAATATTAGCATAAATTATAATGGTAAACCACTCAAAGCAGTTGATGATGCCAAATACTTAGGCATCACTTTCGACAGAAAGCTAAGTTGGAAAAAACATATAACAAACATCTCAGAAAAGGTTGAAAAGAAATTGCAAATCCTGAAAAGGTTAGCTGGTGCTAAATGGGGCTGCTCAAGGAGAGTCCTTAACACAACATACAAAATGTATATTAAACCAAACCTCTTGTACTGTTCTGAAGCTTTAATAACAGCAGCAAATGCTAACATCAATAAACTTGAACAAATACAAAATCAGGCTCTTCGCCTAATCACTGGAGCAGTTAAATCCACACCTATTGATGCCATGCTTGCCTTAACACGGACCCCATCAATAACAACAAAACTAGAAGAACAAGCATTGCTCCAACACGAGAAAATGTTACGACTGCCAAACTCTAAATGGACAGAAGAGAACCTCCCCCCTTCAATCCTTAAAACTCATAGTAGTTTCCTAGAAAAGGTAACACAGATTAAATCCAAATTGAACATTCCTAACACCAGAGAAAATCTACTTATAAGAGAAAATCCATTGGAATTATTGCAACCTACCTTCAATTTGGAATTAATAGAGGAAATAAGTAAATCAGACACACCAAAAGAAATACAAAAACTTCTAGCTCTGGAAACAATCAATACTAGGTATCCCACAGAAGAATGGCTGCACATATATACTGATGGATCCTCGAAGGAAAACCTTACTGGAGCTGGAGTTACGTGTTCACATTTTTCCTTTTATCATTCTGTTGGCAGAGACACAACAAATTATGATGGAGAAATAGAGGCTATATACATTGCTCTCCGACAATTATTAAATCTTCCCTTAAATAAATTTAACAAGGCAGTAATTCTTTCAGATTCTAAAGCTGCAATTCAGGGAATATGTTCAAATACTACAAAGAAGTCAACAAAAATTAGAGAATGCTACAAAATGTTAACACAACTCCAAAAAGTTAATAAGACTGTTCATCTCCAATGGATTCCAGCACACTGTGGAGTCATGGGGAACGAAGCTGCAGACTCACTTGCAAAGAAAGGCACAACAATAACACAAAAGTCTAAATTCAATTTCTCATATTCCTCAATAAAACGCTTGATCATTAAAAATTTTTGTCATTCATATCTACAAGAAATAGAAACAAATGCCAAAGATAAAAAATGGATTACACTACTTTCCAACCCAGATATAATCCCCCAGAGACCAAGGAAAGCAGCGGTTGCAGCCTTCCGACTATTGACAAATCATGACTGCTTAGCAAGTCATCTCTACAGAATAGGTATCTCAGCCTCACCAATATGTGTCCTGTGTAACGATCCAGCAGAAATGAATGAACACTTGAAGACCTGTGAAGCATTAAGATCAGAAGAAACTACAGTTCAAAAGTATTGGAAAGCACGAGTGCTAATGGCTTCATTGCCAGATGCAAGGCACTAGAAAACAACATTTAACAGAGAAACATAATGATCATCTCAATGAAAATACCTAAACAATATGGCTAGCAATATGACATTTGGGGAGTACTTCAATGAGTTATGTTAAACAGGAACAATAAATAATTTAACAGCCTTGCACCTTTCACTTAACAACTACAATCACTTTCTGATTTCATGTATTTCGTTATTTGAAAATGCTAACATTTGCTACTCCTTCATTTTGAATTAAAGATAAAGAACTGAAAATTAATTCACTTCCAAGCTCTAGTTCTAATGCTATACATTTACCTTTTTTTACACTGTGTGCATTTGAACGGAGTTTCATCACTGTGGATAGTGAGATGTTCCTGTAATATGCCTTTGGAAGTGAAGCTATGACCACACTGATCACAGACAAACGGTCGCTCTCCAAAATGCACAGCCTTGAGATGAGCAGACACTGCTGATTTACTGCTAAATCTGCAATAATAAGTAATAATAATAATAATGATAATAATAATAATAATAATAATAATAATAATAATAATAATAATAATAATAATAATAATAATAATAATAATAATAATAATAATAATAATAATAATAATAACAATAACAACGATGATAAATACTAAGTAGCAGTAACAACAACAACAATAATAATAATGGTAATAATAATGGCGGTGGTGGTGGTGGCGGTGGTGGTGGCAGCGGCAGTGGTGGTGGTGGCAGCGGCGGCGGTGATGATAACAGAAACAACTGAAGAATACTATTTAAAGGACTCAAGGCACATAATATATGATGGCAGTTTGATAAGTCAGTAACTTTGATGAGAAATTGACGAATCACAGGTTTCTTGTTGGCACCAAAGTTGTGTACCTATTCAGTGTATAATTCCAGAAATCCATAAACATCTGTTTCTTAGAGCATCATTGTCAGCCTGTAAAGGCTCTTGTTTTGTGTTGCTTCATAGAAAATGGAGAAAAGTCAATTTTGTATTTGTAAAAAGCATTATATTTTGCATGGTAAGATAATGAAGAAAATGGAAGAAATGCTCAAAAATTATTATGGGGACTCTGCTCTATCACATGGCATGGTTCACAGAATTTTGATGTGCCCATTCGAGAGCATAAGATGGTCGATTGATGTTACAACAGAAGAAATGGTGAGCAAAGCTCTGGTATATTGTGAAGGAAGGCGGACAAGTGAAAATTCATGAGAGAGCCAAGACTCTACACATCTTAAATGAATGGGTACGTAATATTCTGCACAAATATTTGGGTATTAGAAAGCTATTGGCAAGATGGATGCTGCAACTGCTCACAGTTGACAACAAGTGGAATTGTGTGACCATTTCAACATGTTCCAGTGCAATCCAAATGAGTTTTTGCAGCATTTGATGAAACCTGGATCTATTACCATCAGCCTGAGACAAAGTAACAATCTAAGCAGTGGATTTTCTTTGGTGAACATGCTCCAAAGAAAGTGAAAACAGCTTCATCAGCAAGAAAAATCATGGCAGTCATCTTTTGGGATTCTCAAGATGCGATATTCATCCACTACCTTGAAAAGGGTAAAATGATCACAGGTTCATATTATTCCACAGTACTGGAACAATTTCTCAAGGAATTATAAAAGAAAGATCCCATCTGGTGAAAAAGGTTCTCTTTTACCATGATAATGCACCTGTGCATATCTCTAACGCCATTGCAAAATTTGTGGAATTGGTCCATGAAGTGCTACCTCATCTACCCTATTCTCGAAATTTGGCTGCAAGCTGCTTCTTCCTCTTTCCAAACCTCAAAAATTGGGTCGGTGAGAAGAAATTCACATCTAACGAAGACATCATGTTAGAAACACACTATATTTTGACTTTCAAAATCATATTTTATAGAAGGGTTAAAAAATTGAAGAAACGTTGAGGAAGGTGTATAGAGCTAAAACAAGACTATGTTGATACATAAAGTTAACCTTTTGGAAAACTATGTTATTTTCTTTAAGAAGACACAAACTTATCAAACCGCCCTGATAGGAATACAAGTCAACAAGACAGCTGATAAACTTGCAAAGGAGACAGCCGAATTAAATAAAATCTGTTACAAGAAATATCCATCATAAGAACTAAAAGTAATCTCATAAGAGAATCTATGAAATGATTCAATAGAAACGGCGAGAAACTTCAAATTATAAATTAAACTGAATTAAATAAGGAAAAGACATATATGAAGAAGTTCAAAACCCATCTAATAAATTTCGACATTTCCTTGTTGCTCCTCAGCCTCATTGTACCTCCACTAGATGTCTCTCTCTCTAGAAATACAACATTCACACAACCAGTACGGTTCCAGCCAGTCAACAAATTCTTGACGATTCTTCAAGTGAAGGCATAACGCGTTGGAAAGAAAAGTTAAGGTATGTGAAGTATGAGTGTCTCAGTTGACTCTAAGTGTTCAAGGTTTTCACTAATATAAGTATTATTATTATTATTATTATTATTATTATTATTATTATTATTATTATTATTATTATTATTATTATTATTAATATTGAGACAGAATATTAGAAGACCCCAAAAGAAAATCGTTCATGTAAATGTTTGTTAAAAGTGTAATTTGTTTTTTGATGTTGGTATGAGATAATTAAATGACGAAAACATGTTGATAAGGTTCATTGTTACGAACAACTAAGTTTGCACAAAGACGTCATAAATCTTTCCATATTTGATTTTAATATATGTGTATAAATATTAGAATTGTTTGTGTTCCATAATAAAAGTAGGGGACGATGATTGGGATCGCTTCCCTAACGAGAAAGAACTATTTGCGCGGATGAATATGAAAAAGGCAGTGTCGCGTCAAAACGACGCCAAAAAACTGTACACACTAGCGTCTCCGTATTCGGCATGGATGGACGCATTTTTATGTGTACGCGTCATGAAATAGTAAAAGTGAATTTACTAAGTGTTTAGAGACCTTTAATTAAATTTCGGCGATGCTAGGGAAGTTGATCCGCTAAAATAAGACTTTCTACTGTGATACGATTTAAAAATTGTGAACAAGAAGGTGCAAATAAAATGTTTGACTAAAGTTAAACCCGAGTGTATGTTCATTCCATCCGTTACCACGCCCTGAGGGAAATTAGAGCCACATCGCTCAAACAAGAAGCCACCCTCAAATAAAAACAGCACCAAAATGGCTTGCCCAACGTGGAACTCGAATTTAGGATGGAATGGAAATTACGGGAAATGAACTTACAAGAAACATCAAGTGACGCCATATCATCGCGCCAAAAGGAAAGAAGACGCCATTAGACCATCGTTTGATATCGACATCAGAACACCGATGAACGGATAATCAACGATACATCAGAACACCGATGCACGGATAATCAACGTGGGAAAACACCGGACATCGTCTAGCGAAGCCAACTGCCCAGGAGACGTACATAACTGGACAAATCAACGAAAAAAAAGTAGGATCAAAAATTTTTATTTTTACATCCAGTTTATTTTCATTTTTATGTTACTGCAAAGCGGCAAAGTAGTGGGACTTTTAACCCTAAGTGAATTGAATAAAGAAACTAAAATGTCGCGAAAAGAGATAGAAACAGGAGTGGGGGAAGGGGCAGATAGGCCTAATTATCAGGTAGAACCAGAAAGTGAGGAACAGGTTGCAATAGGAAAAGACCAAAGGTTATTAATGATCATGTTTGAAAGACTAGAACAAAGTTTAGGTCAGAAAATGGAACAGAATAGGGCAGAATTAAAACAGGACATAGAACAAAGTTTAGGTCAGAAAATGGAGTAAGTTATTTCAGGACACCTTAAGAACATTAGGAATAAAATTATACTATTCCTCAACGTATTATCCTCAAGGAAACCTGACTGAAAGAACGATGAGGGATATAAGTATATATTTCCGCCTACTTTGCCACAAAGACCACACTTCCTGGACGGAAAAATGCGGGTACATAGAGGAGGTGATTAACCATTCGGTGAACCCCACGACCAAGTTCGCCCCAATCGAATTGATGACCAACACAAAACCCAAGAGATTGACAATTGACATTGACACTACGATGGCTGCTCAAAGGGAATTGACAGAGAAGGAAAAATGTCGATTGGCATTCAGAAGGTTACAGCAAAAGGCTGAAAAAGGGAGGAACCAGACCAGACAGGGATCCATCCGGATGAGCAATTCTTTGTGGAGAACATGAATGTCCACAAGAATAGGTTGGTAGACCTAAGGGTAAGTAAGGAGAAAACAGGATGGACGAGCGAGGAGGAAACTAATGTTTGCAGCCATTGGATCTGCACAGAAGACGAGTGTGTTACCTCGAAAAACTACCAACCTGAACAACTACCAACAGATGGAGAAGAACCGATGTCACAGCTAATCGACGAGAAGGTCTGGGGAGCACATGGCATCTCTGAAGAGGAAAGGAACCAACTTAGAAAAATATTGATTAAAAACAGGAAAGTTTTTAATAAAAAGCCACAAAGCATCCAAGGCATCTGAGAAAAGATCTGGAAAGATGGAACTACTGTACACTGGACCACTGGTCATAACAAAACAGCTGGGTGACCACACGTATGAGCTACAGAATACAAATGGCAAGTTGGTAGGAAGATACCATAAAAATAAATTAAAACCATACAAAGAAAGGACCAAATAGTCTTTGCCAACAAATATGTAAGGCAGGAATAGTAGAGATGATGGAAAATAACAATTTTTAATGGGTTACTTATAGAAAATTATGTTCAGATTAGAAAATACAACAAGAAAGAAAATCAACATAGTCATTGGCTATATTGACCACAAAGAGCATTGTCAACAAAGAGAGATGAGAACACTGACTGTCATTAAAGAAATGAATTATAGCGACGGAAAATAATGTGTTTTTGACATAAGGATGTCAGGGACAAAAATAAAAAGGAATCAATTGTGATGACAAAGATAAAAATATTTTGACACAAAGATGTCGAGGGTGAATTGAGAAGAAAAATAATACAATTGCAGAATAATTATAAGTATAGAAGTTTTCTCTTATAGAGATAAGAGACAAAGAGGTGACAATTAGTGAAGTAAGAAAAACCATAATCAGAAAAGCAATGCCCATGAATTAAGATGGATATAGCCAATGCTAAGCTCGAAGAAATGTTGAACCAAATAATAATGAATAAGAACCCAATTAAAAAAAAATGGTACCATTAGTAACATCAGAGTTTAAGAACCGACTCAACGACCTGCCTATACATAATAAGCTTACAAGACAAAGAAGGCAAAGAACTGAATAAAATATTGCCATAAATATGATCATAATCATTAGCTCAAAATTTGTATCCTGTTTTTCTCTCCTCATAACAAGGAACATAAGTCAAAAGCCACACAATAAACCATGATACACTTAAATTATATTTGTGTCAATGTCAAATGTACAATAACTGAATGTGTTGTATAATAACTGAATATGTGTTGTATAATAACAGAACATATGTTGTATAATAACTGGATATGTTGTACAATAACTGAATATGTATTGTATAATAACTGGATATGTTGTATAATAACTGAATGTGTTGTACAATAACTGAATATGTATTGTATAATAACTGGATATGTTGTATAATAACTGAATGTGTTGTACAATAACTGAATATGTATTGTATAATAACTGAATATGTGATGTATAATAATTGAACACGTATTGTGTAGTAACTGAACATGTGAAATTTACAGACATGCTGTGCCATGCCAAAACAAAAGACAAAGACAAACAGCGAAGAAGACTGTAAAGAAAAAGAAAAAGAAAAAAATATATATATATATTGTACGAAGTGATTGCATCAGAGGAGTATGGAGAAGTATTGTATTGTGTTTCAAGATTGTAAATATGGGTGGCAACTTGAAAAACAAAACAAGGGGCATGTGAGACAGAATATTAGAAGACCCCAAAAGAAAATCGTTCATGTAAATGTTTGTTAAAAGTGTAATTCGTTTTTTGATGTTGGTATGAGATAATTAAATGACGAAAACATGTTGATAAGGTTCATTGTTACGAACAACTAAGTTTGCACAAAGACGTCATAAATCTTTCCATATTTGATTTTAATATATGTGTATAAATATTAGAATTGTTTGTGTTCCATAATAAAAGTAGGGGAGGATGATTAGAGATTGCTTCCCTAACGAGAAAGAACTATTTGATGGACACATGCGCGGATGAATAGCGTGGATGAATATGAAAAAGGCGGTGTCGCGTCCAAACGACGCCAAAAAACTGGACACTAGCATCTCCGTATTCGGCATGGATGGACGCATTTTTATGTGTACGCGTCATGAAATAGTAAAAGTGAATTTACTAAGTGTTTAGAGACCTTTAATTAAATTTCGGCAATGCTAGGGAAGTTGATCCGCTAAAATAAGACTTTCTACTGTGATACGATTTAAAAATTGTTAACAAGAAGGTGCAAATAAAATGTTTGACTAAAGTTAAACCCGAGTGTATGTTCATTCCATCCGTTACCACGCCCTGAGGGAAATTAGAGCCACATTGCTCAAACAAGAAGCCACCCTCAAACAAAAACAGCACCAATATTTCGACAGTAAAAAACATGCTGACTAATTAAACAACCATGATGATAAAACTGCTGATTACTAAGTTAGATTTGCCTGGAATACTGAGGTGCAAAGACCTTTTTGAAAATTTTCTTAAATATCGCAAGGCAATTTATCAACATTTATTCTTGATTATTATTTTTCTAGGTTATAGACAAAAAGTAACATTTTTTCCTTGTTGATACTTTACGTCAGGCCTTTCCAACTTGAGTACTTAGCATTGAGGCATGCCAGTGCTGCATTCAGTGGCCTTGGTGCCTTACCCACATAGTAGCTACTGCGACTGCATGTGTACGACAAACAGTAAGAGTAACATTGTCTCTCTCTCTCTCTTTTCAATGCAGAGGTGATGTTAAATAAGATATAGCAGATAGCGGAGCAGTTATTATAGCTTCTCCTGGGTTACAAAATGTTGGGAACATATATTGCATATATAACATACATATATGGGAACACATATTTTGTTGTTAATACTGAAGGGAAAACCCAATGCTTAATTTGTCAAAAAAATTAACAATATGGCACCTAAACTTGAAATTTTTATGACCCCATTTTCAGCATGTCCTGAGAAAGCACCATTAAATTTCCAAACAGAGCTGATAAAATTAAAGTGACATAACCCTAAAAGACAGAGACCACAGCTGTGATTTAATTGAATTTTACAAATATGTTAATGAACAGGAATTTCCCAACATTCATGCACTTGACTTAAAATTTTTGTCAATGTTTGATACAACTTATGCATGTGAACAGATGTTTTCAATTATGAATTTAAATAAAAGTAAAAGCAGAATGTATCTGTCTGATGCTGCCTTAGAGGTGGTACTGCAAATTTCTACTACAAATCTATTGTACCAAATATTGATAAATCAGCTGCAGCAAAACAATGTGAAAAGTTTATGTAAATGGTAAATGCACACAACGGTAACCAAAATATATGCTGGGAATAAATGATGTGTTTGTGTGTTCACAAAATTGTCATTAATAGTAATTGCTTTGGTAAGCTGCATGCTGAACTTGAGTTCTCCCATTCAACAGTGAATGCAACATTCACCCCACCACAGGTACATTGGCTACCGCTACCACAGTACCTTCTTCATGCTGCCTCTGCTGCTTAACCTCTTGAGCGATGGCGATTTAAAACGTCCGCAAGCCGAGAACTGCTACCCAATATCCAGCGCAGGGCATTTAAAGTGCGTCGTATATACGCAGCTGTATTTTGTGTAAATATTAAGTTATTTTAATGAAACAAAAACTGGTATAAAACTCGTTATTTGCAGTATAAATGTACGTCATCGGCAAAGTTGAGTTGTATTTACAAAACGTTGAACTGGCACAATTTTGTTTCACTGTGGTGAAAAGTCAACTTTGCTCTGTTGAACGCATCTAATATAAGTTCTCGGAAAGAAACAGTAAAGAAACACCCATTGTATGTGTGGCTTATGCGTCAGCATACTGTGAAATAAAGCACTACTGTATGCGAGGTCTCTTGAGTCATCAGAATAGAGCAACATTGCAACTTTTGCTTACGCGAGTTTTGTAACTTAGTAGAGTCTGTGTCTTTCTTTGTTGAAATACATACGTATACTTTCCTGCTTGTAGCTGAAGGGAGAAGTGGTATAAAAAGGTGTTTTTGCACCAACTGGATATAACCATATACAATTGTTTGGTGATTTGGACAGCTCTCTAAACCCACATAGGACAATGACCGACCTTGACTTCCGACTATAAATAGCTCGCAGCCTAATTGAACAATACCACGTTGGGGGTTGAAAATACAAAACCCCTGCACCCCTCAGACTTCAAGGAAAACATTATTCTAAAAGGATACCACCAACAGCAAAGAAGTCCCGCCCATCTCGAAAGTATTTCGTGTGCCGCAAGAAGGGAATTTGCGAATGTGGAGATGTACCTACCTTTATGTGTTTATCCCTGTTTTGAGGTAAATCACTGCAGAAAGAACATATTAAGGTAAGCCAATAAAGCCACTAAAATGTTTCATAAAGGGAAAATTAAAATAAGTTGAGTTGGATAAGGGATAAATAAGGGTTAAATGCTTAAACTCACAGGACGTGTATACACGCCCATATCGCTCATCCATCATTTTAAATGGACGTGATTTCACGTCCATATCCCTCAAGAGGTTAACTTCCCCCCATCTCTCTGGTGCCCAGCTCAGCACTAGTGCTACTGCCAGTGTCAGCCGGGGTGCTGCCGGCACCTCAGTTGGAAAGGCCAGCTTTACGTTATGGTTGACCATGTATATCCTACATTTTGATTATTTTAATATATGTTTCTCATTATTCTGGACATGCACAGATTGAAATACATATACATACTTAATAATAAATAACATCTGATTTTCCTTTCATAGAAGTTTGAAAACAGTGTTGTTATAATTAATTTAATTTAAAAGGTGAGTCAATTAATAACACTAAACAACACTTACAACATAATTTTCCGGAACGCGTTTCGAAGGTTAACTTTCCTCCATTATCAACCGGACAATAACTGGGTTTCCATGGTGTTTCATGGTGCGGATGGCGATGTTTCTTCTGATGTTTCTTCTGGTAATGGTTCAAGGAACTTGCTGAAAATATCTTTCTGAGGAATGTCGAAATTAAATACTCGGTTTCTATTTTTTAAAATGAAGATTTGTTCCCATGTGGACAGTTCTTGTTTTCCGGTTATATGTTTGAGAAGTTTCGGTTCTAGCTTTATGTCATGATTTTTTGTCCAAAAGTGAAACACAACTGCTGATATTTCTAATTGTTTACTCTTGATATTCCTAACGTGTTCCTTGGATCTAATTTCTAAATTACTTTAGGTTTTTCCTATGTATATTTCATTACAATCACTGCATTCAATTTGGTATATGCCAGATTTTTTGTTAGGTGGAATAGCATCTTTGATGTTTGAAAGTAGCAAGCTTTTTATGGAGTAATGGTTTACTGGTGCTAGCTCAATGTTGTATTCCTTGAACACTTTTTTAAATTTATCAAAGGCCCATGGATGATATGTGAATTTTTTTAATGTCATTTTTGTTTTTGCTGCTGTGAGAGTTGTAGCTTCTTTTAATAATTTTTTCTTTTCTGCTCGATTTACTTTTTTATCTACTAATTCTTTGGGGAAGCCGTTTTTTAGTGCTATTTCAATTATTTTGTAATAATTTTCAATAGTTTAACACATAGATTGGTGAACATCCCTCTTTCAACAGAAGAATACAAAACAGAATATTACAAAATAATTAAAATAGCACAAAAATACGGCTTCCCCAAAGAATTACTAGATAAAAAAGTAAAACAAGCAGAAAAGAAAAAATTATTAAAAGAAGCTACAACTCTCACAGCAGCAAAAACAAAAATGACATTAAAAAAATTCACATATCATCCATGGACCTTTGATAAATTTAAAAAAGTGTTCAAGGAATACAACATTCAGCTAGCACCAGTAAATCATAAAAAACCTGCTACTTTCAAACATCAAAGATGCTATTCCACCTAACAAAAAATCTGGCATATACCAAATTGAATGCAGTGATTGTAATGAAATATGCATAGGAACAACCACAAGAAATTTAGAAAACAGATCCAGGGAACACGTTAGGAACATCAAGAGTAAACAATTAGAAAAATCAGCAGTTGCGTTTCACTTTTGGACAAAAAATCATGACATAAAACTAACCAAAATTTCTCAAACACATAACCGGAAAACAAGAACTGTCCACATGGGAACAAATCTTCATTTTAAAAAGTAGAAACCGAGTATTTAATTTCGACATTCCTCAGAAAGATATTTTCAGCAAGCTCCTTGAACCGTTACCAGAAGAAATATCAGAAAAAGCATCGCCATCCGCACCATGAAACACCATGGAAACCCAGTTATTGTCCGGTTGATAATGGAGGAAAGTTAACCTTCGAAACGAGTTCCAGAAAATTATGTTGTAAGTGTTGTTTAGAGATTAATTGACTCACCTTTTAAATTAAACATATGATTTATTGAGACAAGTTTATGGTGATCAGTGTCTATCTCGTATGCCAGTTTTCGAGTAGGTTACGAAGTTCAAGGATGGTAGAGAAGATGCTAAAGACAATCCGAAACCAAGCTATCCTTCCCCTTCAAAAATTGAAAAATTTTTTTTTTTTTGTATCTGAGGGGTTATCTACATTATTGGGTGTCTGAAGGTCAGAGTGTCAATCACATTTATTATCAAACTGTTCTAAAGATCTTACGATAAAGGAGACCAGATCTGTGGAAGAATTGCTCATAGATTCATCAGAATAAAGTGCCAGCCCATAACTCAATTTCTGTAAAAAGATTTTTGGCAAAAAACATTTCAGTGATGGAACATCTGCTGTACTCACTTGATCTAGCACCATGAGACTTTTTTCTCTTCCCAAAAGTGAAGTCTATGCTCAAAGGAACCAGGTTCGAGTCCGTGGATGCAGTGAAGGAATTCTGACCGAGTTCAGAAACACAACTCGTTTCTAAGAAGGCTCACAGCCACACTAACCACCAAAGTGACGTGAAGTTTTACATACGTGTCAGAGAGTGTCCCAAGGCAAATCCCCCACTCTTCTCTTTGTCATTGACGAAGCTGAAAATGAGCACAACTAACCCAGTTTCTTTATTGCCACACCTTATAAAGCTGTCTCCCCATTCTCTAAATCACATCAAAGAATTTACACTCAATATGAAAGAGAACCTTAATCAAATGCTAGTATTACCCGATTATGATTACTGTGACGTTAAATTTACCTATGTAAACTCAAAACTAACAGAAGCATTGCAGTGTATTCACAATATGTGCATACATTTTATCCATATTATCTGCAAATTTGACCAAGTAACTCCATCCTTAGTTCTCCATTGTGAACTGTCACATGCAGCAAGAGCTGGAATACAAGCCTCCACTTTCAACCACTACTACGAAGCTACAATGAGACCTCAGGAAGCTCCGCTAGTTACTCTAATACAATATGCAGCCCTTTAGTGCAACGTGTGATATACTAGTTGTGGGATGAATAGGAAGCTTACTATATGGAAGCACCTCGCAATAACTTGTTTTATGGACAAAGAAGTGTGTGCAACATGACTTTATTTGCAACTGTTGTTTACTATATAAATGTTCACTACCCTGCTGTAATAAGTTGTCACTGTATCTCCTGTATTTTTTTTTAAAAACAAGACACTTTGTGTGCAAATATCATTTTTAATTCTGAAATTAATACCTTTCCCAATAAAATGCTCACATTATAAGTCACAGAGCAGCAAATAAATGTAATAATGTTATACATCTTTCAGTTTTATGAGAAAATATTAAAAGACAGCGGAGGGAAGGTGAATGGATAAGCTATATGATCTTTTAAAGTAGTACTTACTTTTTAGAACAGATTTCACAGGGATAAATTAGACGTTCCTCACGGGGAAGATGAACACGCTCATGCTGCCTCAGAAGAGCCTCACAATGGAACCTTCTTGCACACTTGCAACATACAAAAGGTTGTTCTTCTTTGGGAACATGTGAAAGCACATGTATGTCATATAGTGCACGTCGATGGAATGCTTTATCACATTTTGTGCATCTGCAATTTGAGAAAATTGACAACATTCATAAAATTATCATAAATAACTTGTGACGAATTTTCAAATATGTATGAGGTTCTATGATATAATTTTATCTGAGAAAAGGGGCATTCACAATACAAATTAAGGATTAACATAAAATCATAAAGCTTAAGCATAAACTTAATGCAATATTATGTAAAAATTAATACTATTTAGAGTAGCAATACAAATATAATACTATAAATAGTAGTGTTATGACAGGGCATACCTCAAAGGATGCTCAATGTCAGATACCTCACACCACTATATTGCTAGGCAACATGCGACAAGAACAAAGGCTCGTTCTTAAACAGTTTGAGAAGTTCCAAATGCTGGGCTTTTACAAGAAGTTTCAAGAAACGTATATTTCCAGAAAATTTGCTGGTAATTTGCCTGGACTATATAAATGAACTGGCACAAGCAAGTTAAGGCTGGTTCAACACCACTGACAATGGTGACAATAACCAGAATGAGAAACTTGAAATATATGTATTCAAATCGGAGTGCTCACAACCAATGGGAAGCTTTCCCGGAATCTGGGAACCAGAAAAAAGACTTGGCCAAATATTAAGTTATTTGTTGCCGTTATTGGGCATGGCATGTTCGATTCATGTTGTACGTTTTAGACCTTTAGGTGTAAAAATTAAGCAAGCCGGCTGCACCATGAAATAGCTGCTAGAGTTCTCTCTAGTCGCAAGCTAGAAAAAATATCATTTGCTAGTTAGAAACAAATGAATTCCCAATGTGCAATATCCCCTCCATTTTCTGGTGTCTTCTTATTATCGTTCCCGGGCTATTGTGAACCAAAATATTGAGTACTGCGTTGCTTACTCTTTTTGGAATCATTATGGTCACTGTTGTCAGATGGTTGTGGTGCAGTTTTTTTTTATTACGCAATGCTTTGTATGCATTGAGCTATGAGAGTCTTCTGCTATCTCGGGTCGTGTTACAGGGTGAAATGAACAAACAACGGACGTAACTTTACTATACACTTTTATTTGCACCTTTCTCGTTGAATATTACACTCGTTACATTTAAATTAACTTATGCTAATGGCTTCATTGCCAGATGCAAGGCACTAGAAAACAACAACAACAACAACATTTAAATTAACTTTCGTTGCACATGAATATACTTCCTTGATAGCCTTTTCACGTTATTAGTTATTTTAGATCACTTAAAGCATCCACATCTATGCGTGTCACAAAACATGTCTTTACTCTCCGGACGCTACTAAGAAAAAAGTTGGTGTCTCTTTACATAATGCGTTAGTATTCATACACATATGCGTTCATTTCCCGTGAAGCACACTTTGCAACCCTCCTACATGCTAAATAGTTCCTGTAATGTTAGGGAAGCGATCTTTATCTATCCTCCCTACACTTTTAATATTAAATATATATGGTTCTTATATTTGTACATATTAAATTTGAACATGTTACTTAACATTTATGACATTTTTAAACAATTACTTTTTTATAACAATTGAGACAATGGCAATACATTTTCAGTACTCAACAAATCCTTACCAACATGAAAAATAAACTATATTTACAACAAATATTTACATAAATTCTAAAATAAGAACAAATTAGAAACTAAAAACTTCACTTATCTTATTATGTTGATATCCTTTTTTTAATAATCCTGACCCAGGGGTTTCAAGCTATATCCAGCTGGATATAGCTTGAAACCCCTGGGTCAGGATTATTAAAAAAAGGATATCAACATAATAAGATAAGTGAAGTTTTTAGTTTCTAATTTGTTCTTATTTTAGAATCTTGTTGCTTCACTGTTAATAGCTTCAATTTTTACTTAATTTACATAAATGCTTTCTTTCCGGGGTCTAACCATATATTCTGTCTCAGTTGTGAACCAGACTTAAGACAGTTTCTGGTTTGAGTGGAGTAGATTGGTTTTTATACAGTGAGCAGTATTTTGTCAAGGTTACAACAGAACAGAGAACTATGTTTTGTGAGTGAGTGAGTGAATCGGGTTTAAGGGCCCATTGACAACTTGGTCATTAGGGCCCTGAGTCCAAAAGTAAAATCACGGAAGGTCAAGTGTTAAAACATCACTCATAAAAAAACTAAATAGTGCTATGTTTTGTGATTCAGTTTTAGAAGATATAAAGTAAACATTAAAAGTAACCAGGCTTGTGACACCATTTGTTAGTATTAAAATATAATTTCAATTAAAAGGACATGTTTTGCACTCCATTAATTGCATCTTCAGCTTCTTCGTTCACTTTGTTTACTTATATTGTTACAGTCACTGTGCCAGGTGATGGACTGTTCAGTGCTGGATTGTCAACTACTGGATGTAAAATAAATTTGTTGGTAGAATCAACTGCCAGTACAGTAGAAGCCTGAAATACTGCAGATTCGGATTTAACACGGTGGAAAGTATGTCCCCCGAAAATATATCATACTTTTTATTTATTTATTATATTTTTGAAGTTGAGTTTAAAATTTTCTTCAAAGAGTGCCACTGGAATATACTTTTTGCTACCTCTAGCGTTGAGCTTGGCCACTGCATTGCTAAGAATTTGCCGAAGGAACGAGACATGCACACGAAAGGAGATATTCTGCAAGTTAGTGAAGTGACAAGTACCATAAACAAGATGATTCTGTGTATGCAGTAACAGTATTCATCTCCATCTTGCTACAATCAAACAATATTGTGACTTTGGTGGATGTCAAGTAAAGAAGACAGATGTAGTCGAGATAAAGAAACACTTTTATTTCCGTAAACAGTAACTTCGTACACTCGTTACAACAGCAAGAAAGTCTTTACCGATTCACCAACAGCACAGCTCTGAATTAGTAACACAAAAAAACTGTCCCTTCTTACACTTTACCGCTATTTATATCTCCCAGGCACTATTCTGGAAACTTCAGGAAAGTTCAGTTATTATTGCGGTGAAAGACAAAGCAGAAAATTCCAGAAGTCTCTATCCCTTTCTCTCTTTCGGCAAGCGCCCCAACAATGCGGCCATTCTCTGTCTCTTCCCTTCGGCTCCTTTGCGGTAGTGCCGACAATAATGCGATGGGCGACAATATGCAGAGAAAAAAAGCGTGAATTATGCAGACACACAAAACTTATTGATTTCTTTAAGACAATGCAAAATTAGATTAGTATAAAATGGGTACAGTGTAACTGTATGTACTGTATAAACTAAGACTGGATGTAGGACTGGAATACACTCCTAGCAGAACTGGTACATAACTGCATTTAATAGTGGTGTACTTTACCATACATACATACTTTACAATGTACTGTAATTTATTATTGCACAAATGTTTCCCACTACCTCTGCGGGATCGATTTTTGTCATTTCTAAGCTCACATTTCGATATACCATGGAATCGTTATAATGTGAGGCAAAAGCATGTTTCCCAACAACTGCATTATTTCGGGATTGTACTGCATTACAAAATTAGCATGCGATGTATTCTTGAAAATAAATATGTAACCAGAATAAATTAACACTTTAGCAATATTACATATAAACAAATTGAGAAACCATCAGCAGTGGCATTTTGGTTTTGGTCTTTCAATCATGAAATAAATCTAGAGCTTACTTATTGGAATATTTAAATGGACCCATAGATTTAATGGTATGGGAAAAAATAACTATTTGAGCCACAATGGTAACATGCTAATGCAAAATTAAATTCTCCATCTGACTCACATTTTTGCTGGTAAACCACATGGTGTTCTCAAGCCCAGAACTCTTAAAGTGCTTACTACAGTGGGAGTTAGTATTAAGGTATGATTTTTCAAAATAAATTTGAGTTTGCCCTTAGGTTTACTGGAGTGAAAATTTAGAGCTGTACCAGCATATTGCTGAAGTAGCAGTGGCTCACTAAGTTAAAGATTCATGGTTAAATCCTGGCTATGTTCCTGAATTTTCTGGTTTTACTTTACCTTTCCAAATGAATTAGGCTAATTGTACCTTGCACTTCTGCTCTATTGATGCATTTATGCTCATTACTAAGCTTCAATTACATTTTCCCCTGCATTTAAAATATACATTTTCACCTAGAGATTTATATTATTTGGTTATGCATGCAACCAAATAAAATAAATATAATTCAGATACACTTACTTTTTAATCTGAACAATGCAATTCCTAGTCTAATAATCATATAAGAACTCAACTAACCTGTACTTGTAAGTGTTTGTGTGCTTAAGACGATGCTTGATAATGGATGCTCTGCTGGCCAGAACTTTTGCACACAGGCATACAACATGTGCTGGTTCTTCGTGCATGCGACGACAATGCACAGACAAGGAATTCCAATTACGACACACTTCTCCACACACATGGCATTCCCACCTGTAGCAAAAAACTGGTATTTTTATTCTGCAGGGTATATTGTCTTCACATGGATAGTAAGTTATTTACATTTGCTAAACTGTCAAGAAGTCTGAGGCCTATTACTAGGTTGCATTTCCTCCAAATATTCAATTTCAAGATTTCACTGGAAATACATGCTTTGAGACTATCCAAATCTGAAAAAATCTGATATGTTGCACTCATATGACTTTCTCTATTCTTGTACTATTCTTACAAACTCTTATTTCTATATCTTGTTCATGTTATTCAAGATAAACATTTCCAGAAATTATCTTATTGCTTATTTCCTGGTAGGTGCAAGGGGAACATGAGCTTTGAGCGATAGTCAAATATTTTAAAGCTTTGAAATTCTGTTCCCTTTGCACAGTTGTTGTTGTTGTTTTCTAGTGCCTTGCATCTGGCAATGAAGCCATTAGCATTCGTGCTTTCCAATACTTTTGAACTGTAGTTTCTTCTGATCTTAATTGTTCACAGGTCTTCAAGTGGTCTTCGTTCATTTCTGCTGGATCGTTACACAGGACACATATTGGTGAAGCTGAGATACCTATTCTGTAGAGATGACTTGCTAAGCAGTCATGATTTGTCAGTAGTCGGAAGGCTGCAACCGCTGTTTTCCTTGGTTTCTGGGGGATTATATCTGGGTTGGAAAGTAGTGTAATCCATTTTTTATCTTTGGCATTTGTTTCTATTTCTTGTAGGTATGAATGAGAAAATTTTTATGATCAAGCGTTTTATTGAGGAATATGAGAAATTGAATTTAGACTTTTGTTTTATTGTTGTGCCTTTCTTTGCAAGTGAGTCTGCAGCTTCATTCCCCATGACTCCACAATGTGCTGGAATCCATTGGAGATGAACAGTCTTATTAACTTTTTGGAGTTGTGTTAACATTTTGTAGCATTCTCTAATTTTTGTTGACTTCTTCGTAGTATTTGAACATATTCCCTGAATTGCAGCTTTAGAATCTGAAAGAATTACTGCCTTGTTAAATTTATTTAAGGGAAGATTTAATAATTGTCGGAGAGCAATGTATATAGCCTCTATTTCTCCATCATAATTTGTTGTGTCTCTGCCAACAGAATGATAAAAGGAAAAATGTGAACACGTAACTCCAGCTCCAGTAAGGTTTTCCTTCGAGGATCCATCAGTATATATGTGCAGCCATTCTTCTGTGGGATATCTAGTATTGATTGTTTCCAGAGCTAGAAGTTTTTGTATTTCTTTTGGTGTGTCTGATTTACTTATTTCCTCTATTAATTCCAAACTGAAGGTAGGTTGCAATAATTCCAATGGATTTTCTCTTATAAGTAGATTTTCTCTGGTGTTAGGAATGTTCAATTTGGATTTAATCTGTGTTACCTTTTCTAGGAAACTACTATGAGTTTTAAGGATTGAAGGAGGGAGGTTCTCTTCTGTCCATTTAGAGTTTGGCAGTCGTAACATTTTCTCGTGTTGGAGCAATGCTTGTTCTTCTATTTTTGTTGTTATTGATGGGGTCCGTGTTAAGGCAAGCATGGCATCAATAGGTGTGGATTTAACTGCTCCAGTGATTAGGCGAAGAGCCTGATTTTGTATTTGTTCAAGTTTATTGATGTCAGCATTTGCTGCTGTTGTTAAAGCTTCAGAACAGTACAAGAGGTTTGGTTTAACGTACATTTTGTATGTTGTGTTAAGGACTCTCCTTGAGCAGCCCCATTTAGCACCAGCTAACCTTTTCAGGATTTGCAGTTTCTTTTCAACCTTTTCTGAGATGTTTGTTATATGTTTTTTCCAACTTGGCTTTCTGTCGAAAGTGATGCCTAAGTATTTGGCATCATCAACTGCTTTGAGTGGTTTACCATTATAATTTATGTTAATATTAACTGGTTTGTATTTTAGTGTAAATAATTAATAATTTGTTTTTTCCACATTGATAGTCATGAGGTTTTCGGAGCTCCATTCATGTACTTTGTTTAGGGCTGTTTCTATTCTGTCTTTAATTAATTTGCACAGTTAAGATATATGAAAATGAATAACGATCTTCCATTTGAGGAAAGTATGTTTTGCAAAACTCGCACAAATAAGAAAGAATATCTCCAAATGTTCACCCCATAAAAAAATTCATTTGGACTTAAATTGTATGTTTTAACAAAATCTACACTTTTTGTACAGTAAGATTTGGTCTATCTCTTACGGTTTACCAGTTATGCAAAAGTCATCCAGAGCAAACAGGACTAAGAGTGCTATAGCCAGAAAATTCAGAATATACATTTCATTTGCCATAAAAACATCTTGAACATTTTAATCAAAATGCTAGCCATTTTCGAGAAAATCAAAATTTCCCAAACATTTTCCATATAAAGGGTAATTTAGGATGGAGTAATTTTCTTGGCCGCGCCGTAGCTGAGTGGTTAGACTACTCGCTTCTCACCAAAGCGGCCTGGTTTGATCCCAGGCAACTGCATGTGCGATTTGTGGTAGACAAAGAGGCGCTGGGGTGGGTTTCCTTCAGGTTCTCCAGTTTCTCCCGCCATCTCATTACACCGGTGCTCCATCTTCATTCCATGTATCATCAGTGCCATCGCCTGCAGTGCTGTATGTAGTAAAAGTGGGCAGTAAACACCCCCCCCCCCCCTTCCAAGAAAAGACTTCAAAATCTTCATGTTGGATCCTTAAAAGACATCAAACTTAAATACCAATTTTGGTTTTTAACAGACTTCGTTTTTGAGTTATGCTGTTCGTACACGCATGCTTCCACACACCTTTTTCTTAATGTGCTTTTCTTTTTAATCTTGACATTAACTTTCTGGATGGAATACAATACTTCTACTTACTATACATAGTAGAGAAAGTAAGAAAGCATTTTTTAGAAAAAGCTCGGAGTGTGTGTGTCTGTGAACAGAGAATTCTAAAACAATAGTTAAATTTAATTTAAAAGGTGAGTTAATTAATAACACTGAACAACACTTACAAAATATTTTTCTGGGACGCGTTTCGAAGGTTAACTTTCTTCCATTATCAACCAGACAATAACTGGGTTTCCATGGTGTTTCATGGTGCGGATGGTGATGCTTCTTCTGGTAACGGTTCAATGAACTTACTGAAAATGCCACTGAGGAATGTCAAAATTAAATACTCGGTTTCTATTTTTTAAAGTAAAGATTTGTTCCCATGTGGACAGTTCTTGTTTTCCAGTTATGTGTTTGAGAAGTTTCGGTTCTAGCTTTATGTCATGATTTTTTGTCCAAAAGTGAAATGCAACTGCTGATTTTTCTAATTGTTTACTCTTGATGTTTCTAACGTGTTCCTTGGATCTGATTTCTAAATTTCTTTTGGTTTTTCCTATGTATATTTCATTACAATCACTGCATTCAATTTGGTATATGCCAGATTTTTTGTTAGGTGGAATAGCATCTTTGATGTTTGAAAGTAGTAGGTTTTTTATGGAGTAATGGTTTACTGGTGCTAGCTGAATGTTGTATTCCTTGAACACTTTTTTAAACTTATCAAAGGCCCATGGATGATATGTGAATTTTTTTAATATCATTTTTGTTTTTGCTGCTGTGAGAGTTGTAGTTTCTTTTAATAATTTTTTCTTTTCTGCTTGTTTTACCTTAATTAGTAGATAAAAAGGTAAAACGAGCAGAAAAGAAAAAATTATTAAAAGAAACTACAACTCTCACAGCAGCAAAAACAAAAATGATATTCAAAAAATTCACATATCATCCATGGGCCTTTGATAAATTTAAAAAAGTGTTCAAGGAATACAACATTCAGCTAGCACCAGTAAACCATTACTCCATAAAAAACCTACTACTTTCAAACATCAAAGATGCTATTCCACCTAACAAAAAATCTGGCATGTACCAAATTGAATGCAGTGATTGTAATGAAATATACATAGGAAAAACCAAAAGAAGTTTAGAAATTAGATCCAAGGAACACGTTAGAAACATTAAGAGTAAACAATTAGAAAAATCAGCAGTTGCATTTCACTTTTGGACAAAAAATCATGACATAAAGCTAGAACCGAAACTTCTCAAACACATAACTGGAAAACAAGAACTGTCCACATGGGAACAAATCTTTATTTTAAAAAATAGAAACCGAGTATTTAATTTTGACATTCCTCAGTGACATTTTCAGTAAGTTCATTGAACCGTTACCAGAAGAAACATCAGAAGAAGCATCACCATCCGCACCATGAAACACCATGGAAACCCAGTTATTGTCTGGTTGATAATGGAGGAAAGTTAACCTTTGAAACGCGTCCCGGAAAAATATTTTGTAAGTGTTGTTCAGTGTTATTAATTAACTCACCTTTTAAATTAAATTAATTACAACAACACTGTTTTCAAACTTCTATGAAAGGAAGATAAATAGTTAAATACTTGGTATTTCAGTTCAGTGAATTCTAAAGATGCAACATGATTTTTAAAAAAATCCACCCACCCCAAACTACCCTTTACATGGAAAATTCTATCATCTCAAAAATGGCTCTAATGATTTTAATTAAAATACGAGGGTGGTCTAGAAAGAAACCTCTGTTTGGAAATAAAAATTAAACCAGTTGAGGTATAAAAAATGTATTATTATATCTGAAAACTACAACATTTTTTTCTATTTTTCCACAAATTCACCAAACAAATTCAAGCACTAGTCATACCTTTTAATAGCCTTTTAAATACCCTCTGCATAAAACTCTGCCGCCTGTGAACATAGCCAGCCCGTCATGACGTGATGAAGCTCCTTATCATTGGCGAAGCGCTGAGATGCAAGCCACTGTTTCGTGTATGGGAAAAGATGAAAATCACTGGGGCTAAGTCCGGGCTGTAGGGGGGATGGTCAAAAACGTCCGATTGGAAACTGGCCAAAAGTTCATCTGTTCTTCGAGCTGTGTATGGGCAAGCATTGTCATGCTGAAACACAACACCAGATGTCAGAAGACTACGACGCTTGTTTTGGATTGCCTTTCTTAGTCTTTTTAATGTTTCACAGTAGGTTTCAGAATTGACAGTTGTGCTGCGTTCCATAAATTCAACGAGTAAGATGCCCTTGACATCCCAAAAAACTGTAGCCATGACTTTCCTCGCAGACAAGGTTTGGCAGGCTTTCTTTGTCTTGCTTGGAGAAGCAGTATGTCCCCCTTGCATTGACTTGCACTCATGTAGGCCACCCATGTCTCATCGCCAGTAACAATTCTGTTCAAAAATGCTACTCCTTCAGTGGCATAGTGAGAAAGAGTCTATGGCAGAACTCATTCTTTGGTTTTGTGTTTGTCGGTCAGCAGTTTTGGTACCCAATGAGCACAAAACTTGCGGTAGCCTAGGTGTTTGGTCACCATCTCATGCAAGACTCCGAGAAATTTTGGAAAAATGATTGGAAAGTTCCGTTATCGTGACCGATGGTTCTCACGAACTTTTCCATCCACTTTGTTCACCAGGTCATCATTGGCAAGAGTAGGCCTGCCACTTCTGTTTTCTTCATGAATGTTTGTTCTTCCATTTTTCAAAAATCGTACCCATTGATGGACAACACCTTCATTCATAATGTTAGGACCATACACTGCACACAATTCACGATGCATTTCGGCTACTGAGTAATGTTTTGCCAAAAGAAATCTTATACCATCGCGTACCACACACTTGGCGGGATTTTGTATTGTGACGCTCATGTTTTGAGGTTATATCTTTCAAATGCGCGACAGTACAATGCTCTCCCTTAGACAGCTAGAAGCACACTGATCCCTGGGCACATTAATGTGTAGATGACGGTGCAACCCCCACCACTTCCTGCGCTACGCACAAACTGTTGTTCCTTTCTGGCCCACAAGATATTTTCCTAAAAATGATCTTGAATTTTCTGGGAATGGCCTCTAAAATGCTCTTTACTCTGAAGAACTTCTGCATAACTGATAAACTGTAAGAGATACACAAAATCTTACTACACTAAAAATGTAGTGTGGGGGAAAAATGTCTGTCTTGATGTTCATGAGGTCTTGAGTCAAATCTCACTTACTGTGAGTTACCCAGGTATGTTTTTTATCAGGGTTTTACCTTTTCTAAAGATGAATATCACTTATCCTAAGCTTTAAGAACCCCAAGATCATTTGAGCATAAATTCAGGCATTTCATTAATTCATTCTTCAATATGATCTACCAGGTTAAAGGAGGTAGCAAATTTAATTAGACCACCCCCACAGTGCAGTGGTAGTGTGCCTGCCAGGGGGACCTGGGTTCACTACCCAGTACTGTCATGGGGATTTTCCCTGCTAGGAGGTCTGGTCCGGGGGCCACTCAGCCTCATTAAGTCCCTGGGAGCCCAATTGAGAAGCTACTTGATAAAGTAGTGGCACCTGGTTGCGAAGACTGCATAATCAGCCAAGAGGAACTGGGGTGCTGACAATGTCCCACCCTTCTATACTGCATCTCACTCATGATGCCTGCAGTGGGCAGAAGTGGGGGACGCAGCAGCCGGGTGATAGGTCTTGGCCTGCGTAGGGCTGTTGTGCTGGGGTTTAATTTAGTAGATCTCATTACGTTGTCTCTCTAATGCTAAGATAGTGCTGCTGTTTACCAAGCGACAGGGCTGGGCTCGATTCCTGGTACAGATGTGGGGATTTTCCTCCATTGGAAGACCTGGCCTGGGATGCACTCAACCTTATTAGGTCCTCAAGAGACCAATTGAGGAGCTACTTGATCGAGAAGTAGTACCCTTGGTTGTGAAGAGTGCATCTACAAGGAGGCAGGGACTGAGTGCTCACCAAAACACACCCTCCAGTACTGCACCCCATTTGTGATGCCTGTGGAGGACAGAGGAAGATGACACAGTGGCCAGGTGGTAGGCCTTGGCCTGGACAGGGCTGTTTTACAGCAAGATTAGTAATAGATCTCTTTAATGCATACAATTTTTGTGACGTTAACCATTTCTGAGATATTCTTTGTTATTGGTTTGGTGAGGTTTTTCTGAAAAGATTCTTATTTAATATTTCGGTGTCTTATATCACCACATACTGCGGAGCTATCTGGTGCAGCTGCTCAGTATTTCTGGGCGATTATCATAGAGCGATGAGAACTGTCTTTATCTCGGGTCGTGGTTACGGAATAAAGCAGCTACTGAACTCCTTAAATTAAATTGCACACTTCTTAAATATCACAATTATTAAGCCGTTATATTGTTAAAACACTTTCTTAAATACTTTGTACTGAAGATTGCTCAACAATGTATATTATCTTATGCAAATGCGTTGATCCAAGAGTATTTGTAAAAGTTTCCTATACTTATCATGACAATATCACTCAGCTATTGTCTTTCTTAACAATACCCTCTTACGACGTCAGAACCATCATGATGACATCATACGTCGCGTATTGTGCATGACTTTATGATTATTTTCACTCAAGCCAGGAGAATAGGATCAATTTATATTTTGAAACCCTTATGTGGTATAACACAAGATAATTATTATGTAGACATAACTGAAATGTCAAAACAAGGTTGACAATAATTACCACTTCCACAAATTGAGAACAGATCAAATAACAAAAGAAAAATGCTAAATTAACAAACTCATGCTGATGGTCTGGTTTAATGATTTCTTGGAACATATAATACATGCTTCAGGTTTCAAATATACCTTTTAAAATAGGTAAGCTGTGATCATTTTGCTCATGGTCACACAAGCACAAGTTTGAAAGTTTGTTAAAAATCTAAATGCTTTAGCATACTCTGTAATAAAAGCTTATATGGATTAACAAAAAATAGGCGGAAAAATAAGATTTTTAAGAATAGTTTGTAGAAGAGTAAGTAGAGAAAGTCATATGAATGCAATACATTAGATTTTAGACATCTGCTTCTCCAAAGTTAATGCAAGTCTTCATCTTTATCTAGTCATGTAGTTACGATAGAGAAACTGCAGAGCTGTGATGTAAGCCTCCCAAAATGGTTCACTTTCCTTGGGCACATCTTGATTGGCTTGGCATATACAGCATCAACATAGTAGCTAGGCATCTCCAGAGAGTACAAATAATCCTGTATACAATATTCCAGCATTTATATTTACCTGAAAATAGCAGGTTGATGATTTCCTTCACCTGTTCCTCCCTTATCTTCACCATCTTCTTTTTTAATATCACCACTTTCACTGCCAGCCCCTCCACCATCATCGTCCTCATCATCATCCTCATCTTCTTCCTCATTATTTTCATGATCGTCGTCAAACTCTTTGTTATCACTACTGTCGTCACCTGCAGCATCTTTGTGTGTGTCCACATTATTTTCACTATTTTCCTTCAAATCTTTATCACAATTTTCTTCACCGACAAGTTTCTTGTCAGCTACAGGTGTTGCAGAATCTGGTTCAGCTTCTACTTCTGCTGCTGGCTCTGACGCTGTTTCTGTGGTTTCAACTGGTTTAGGTTTGACAATTCGTGGAGTTTTGGCTTTCCTCTTTGCTGCTCCCACCAGTGCCTTGGAGGGCCTGCCTCCTGCAAAGACAAACATAGTTATATTAGACTTGAGAGACTTATATTATGAAAAACTGAAGCTATTAACAGTAAAGCAATACAATTCTAAAGATTATAACAAATATCTTAGATACTATAAGCTTCACTTATCTTAATATTGACTGAAAGTTTTTGAAATGTTTAAAGAACATGGCATAATTTTGGTTCCAAACAATATAATATAAAATAATTGTTGAATTTTTCTAAGAAAGGATATAATTCCAAATTATCAAAAGTCTGGCATTTATAAATTTAGCTTCTTGGATTGTGACAAGAGTTTACATAGGTCAAACCAAACGTCATTTGGAAATCAGAATAAAGAAACATTTTAAAAATATTAAATATAAACAGAATGATAAATCAGCTGTGGCAGATCATTTTTGGTCATTTAATCATGAAACAAATCCAGAGGTTAAATTATTAAAGCAATTAAATGGATCAAGAGATTTAATGGTTTGGGAAAAGATATTCATTTTGAAAAACAAGGATCGCATAATGAATTTTGAAATACAGTCTACTGATTTGCTTAATAAGCTTTTGTTTTCATGGTTAGGTAAAACAGAAATTTAAGTGATTTAGGTTGTTACGATGGCGATCAGTATAAACACGAGTTGCAGTGAGGATACAGTTAATATACCGTCAAACTAGACTGCATTTAATTTCAAGAACTTTCAGCAGATATAAGACAAGTGAAGCTTATAGTCTCTAAGGTATTTGTTATAATCTTTAGACTTGAGAGAGTTGTTTGCTACTGGACACCTTGGGCTTCTTTCATTATTTTGATGATATGCAAAGTAAAGTGAATACTCTGTTACAAGTAATAAAGAAGACTATAATTGCTTTTTTTTTTTTAATGCCAATCAACTTACTGCCATATGTGGGCAATGTTTGAGAGGTGGAATCAGGACTGAAAAATTCAATGCCATAGCCAGGATTTGAAACACAGATTTTCTGCTTCACACACAGCACTCTAACCACTAAGCTACCATGGCAAACTTGCCAGTATGACATTAAATTCCCCAACTGATTTGTACTTTCCTGGTGGACCACAAGGGAATCTCACATCATAGATAAATAACCCAGGGATGGCTTACTATCTAAGTACTTTATATCCCAGGTTTAAGTAACCTTTAGATGGTACTTATTTCTTTTCATGTCAACCAACTTACTGCTGGTGCAGCAGAATTCAATACATGTAACTGTGCCGTTTTTACTAGGGTCAATTTGAAAAATGTTCAACAGCAAATTGACTAAATGCTTAAAGCTGATTTTTCAAAAAAAAATTTTACAGATTTTTTTTAACATACATACTGCTTTACGCAATTAAATTTTCAACCAAATTTCTTCAAACTTTTATAGTCCACAAGGCCCTTTTAGAAATTTTTATTGTCAGTAAGAAGAGTAAAGCAAATTATAGATTAGCAACTTGTACAAAAATTAAACTTTAAATTTAAACATTAAAATTTATTTATTTTTATTTAATATTCAAAGATCAGTCAAATACATTGATGTGACTGTCTTCTCATTGCTGCTTGTAACACATAATTTTAGTTTTATTGAAGTTTTCCAATTGGTTCATCATGTGGGGCATTTTAAAGCCAATAATGTTCATTAGAAAACTAACAAAATGAGAACTAAGTAGTAAGAACGCAAACAAGATTACAATAATATGAGATTGAAGCTATTACCATGCTTCAATGGGTTATATTAGATAAGCTCATAAGATCCTGCTGTATAGATTTTATGGTTTTTGAGAAAAATGCATATATGCTTAAGAAGCGTAGTTTTAAGATAATCTCAGAGCCGTAAAACCTCCAGTCCAGTACATTTTATGGGCAAACAGTAAAAACTGGCAAGTATAGGCATCTCTTATTTATGTCAGGTTAGAACCAAAGGAATGTTGGTTTGTTTGTTACTGCACTTTGTTTCCAATGTAGAAGGCAGTAGCTATGTAGGTTCCTGCTTCACGGCAGGGCAAGTGAAAAATATAGAGAGTAACATGGTCCTTTTAAATTTATGAAAAAATTGAGCCAGAAAGTGTGCCTACTATCTGTTCACTGGCTCATGGTCTCAGGGGAACGAAGGGAAAAGGAGAGACATTCCATGTAATGTAACCTGAGTGTTGTAAACTTCCATGCAAACATTGCTCTGTTGGTTACATTGCCAATTTACTTCCAATGCTATTTGCGTTATGTTTACTCTCTGCTAGTTTCTCTTATTTTCAGTTGTAAAATCATATGAATCACTAGTTTTATCTTGGAAGTGATGAAAAAAGAGTGTAGAAGTACATAAACCTATGCCTAGGAGTGCTGTGAAATCTGCTGTGATATTGTGGTTGCAGAACAAAGGATTCAGAGTGACAGTTCTATGTGTAGCCAGGGGAAAAATCTTCAAGACACTGCGAATTCGGCAAGATGGGTTTCTACCAACTAAAAAACCCCTCCAGAATCATTAAAGCTTCTTCTTGGAACTACCCAGATGGTATTACTTCAAGAAGAAGATACAAGGTGTTAGTTGTCTATGTCGGTCAGTATTTGTCTTAAATGTCATCCATCTCTCGATGTTTACGAGATAGTATGTCATGGGCAAACTTGCTGATTATCCTCCAATGAGTGCCAGACGAAAGCATGAAGGGGATCACATGTCGAGGTGTGAACGTTGTCAGTTTGAACTAAATTTGTTGTCGGAGGTTGTGCCATCTAATACAGTCAAAAAACGTGTGTTCCACTGTGCCCACCTTCTCACAGTAAATACACTCATTTGAAGCACTAAGGCTGAATCGATAGAGATATGACCTATAACAACCGTACCCAATGAGAAACTGTGTCAGAAGTTTAGTTCTCCACTCCAGCGATTAATCCAAGAGATCAAGTACAGGATTAAACACTTGGTCCTATGAGCAGTTCCATCATCGGTGTCCCAAAGCACTTGCCATTGTTTCAACAACTGTTGAGCCTCGTCCTTGCTTATATCGGTCTGCTCTCGTAGAAGGCGTTCAGTGACCAAGAGAGAAATGGGAGGCATCATTGCCAGAACCAATAAAGCCTTGGTAGACGTGGCATGATAGGCACTTGTAATGTGGATTGCAACCTTCCATTGTAAACTCAGGAGCCTGGTGGTATATAGCTTCTGGTCTAGCACTTTGTGCTAGATACAAACACCGTACAGTAAAGATAGAAGTCACAACCGAGAAAAGAATTCTTCTGCTGCTTTCTCTTGGTCCTCCAATATTGGGCATTATACGACTCAGGTGAGCTAAGGCTGTTCCTGCCTTCGCCACAATGGCCTTCACATGGTACCCCATATACATATTATGGTCCACATGAATTCCAAGGTACTTAATTGTATTCTGACTAGTGATATGTAAATCACCAAGTCGAAGGTAGATATTTGGAATCTTCCAGCCACCCAAAACAACTTCTGTTTTACGTGGTGGTAGCTTAAGCTTTTTGGAGGTTAGATAAGCATCTAGGGAAGCAGCGCTAGGTTAGCTACCCTCTCCAATGTCGCTGCATCTTCACCAACGGCAACAAGTACCAAGTCGTCTGCATAGGCCATCAGAGTGATTCCCTGGGGCATGGTTAGCCTCAGGACCCCATTAAAATATACATTCCACAAAAAAGGACTTAATACGGAGCCCTGTGGGACGCCGCACGACATTGCCATTCAACTATGGATTCCAACTAGGAGTGATCGATCTTGCAGGAAGCTTGCTATCATGTTGCAGAGGTATGGGGCCAGATTTCAAGAACTAAGCTCCTGGAGAATACCACCCCAGGGTGCTGAATTAAATACATTCTGTACATCAAGTGTGATGAGGGCACATAGAGACCTCCACTCTTGGGGCCAAGATTTGACTTCCTCAGCAAGCTCCTGAACTCTCCTCATGGCTATTATGGTAGACCGTGTAGCTCTGAAGCCATGCTGAGCGTCAACCAGCCCTCCGCTGCGCTCCAATCTGAGATCAACTTTTCCAGAATCAGATGTTCAAACAGCTTCCCCAGCACCTTGAGCAGACAAACTGGGCGGTATGTGGTGACGTTTAGATCTCATTTCGGTTTCTCTAACAATAAGAGTTGTGCCAGCTTCCACTCTGGCAGAAAAACACCATTTATCAATAAATGATTGAACATTTCCAGGCACCTCTCTGGGTAATTCTTTGCAACTGCTTTTACCACCATAGGATGTAGGCCATCCGGTTCAGGGGCTTCATTGTCCTTGATTTTTTCTATGGCAATAGCAAGTTCATCAGAGGTAAATAGAGGTATCTCCTCCTGGGGCACAATACGTTTAGACCAAGAGATGGGAACGTGAGCTGGAAATAGTGTCCGTGCAATCTCTGACGGGCACCAGGCAGGGAAGCAGACAGTGAGCGAAACTTATTTGTGGCAATCTTGTAGCCCTGACCCCAAAAGTTGGAGTCAATTTTGGCGAGGACCTCTTGCCAAGCTACTCGTTTGGCTTCTTTTATGGCCGCCTTCAATAGAGCTCTACGTTCTCAATATTGTTCCCAGCATAGGTGTTTTTGAAGTTCATTGTCCCACTTATTGGCCCTAACCATGGCATGATGTCTCTGCAAGATCTGGTGTTGTTTGAGGGCTATCTCATCAGACCTGCGTCACATGTGTGATCTCAATCCCATAGAATCAGCTTGGGCCAAAGTAAAATGAATACTTAAATAAATGTATCAGGTGACTTATTCTTACAGGAATTACACAATATAACGCTCGAGGATATGTTGCTTGAGACCAAAACAGACTGGTAAGGTTTTTGAAAAATACAGAAAAGGTAGAAAATGATCAGTGGGAGGACAGAATAGTTGAAAACATTGTTTACATTTTACAAGCTAAATATACTCCATGAACTGAAAATAACATCTAAGTTCCACTATTTTGAAAGAGTTCTTTGCTATAATCTAGTGTGAATACATGTTCCAAGGCTGATTGCATTCCTGCCAGGGACCATGAGTTGGTGAATAAATAGTACGTGCATCACATATGCTGATTTTCTTTCTTTTTTTTTTTTTTTCGTCATACCTTGACTGGTTTCAAGAACTAATTGTTCCCATGATCAGAATTAGCTGCTGGAGGGCCAGACCGATAACTTTTAAGTGTGCTTAAAAGCGACAGCCACATTTCAGTACATTTACTGACATGTAAAAGAACTTCTGTGGGACGAAACTCTAGCACACTGGTGGTGCTGATATGATCCTGCCAATTGACAGCATTGTTAACACACAAAATGCAGTAAAACCTGCCTAAAATGGAACACGATGATTCCAGTACAATTTTTCTGTTTTCACGGGTTTCCGTCTTACAAAGGGTTGTACATATTTTAGTAAAACAAATTACAAAATAGAACTGAACTGAAGGAATAATTTAAAATAAAATTCTGTAAATAAAAAAATAGGTTCATTTGTAAGTTTTGCTGTATTTTTAATGTACATGTCATGCTTAACTGCAGTTTCTTGATTAGTTTCTTTTCCCCCCACACATCCAACAAAGTGCACTGTCGCGACTTCTTCACAAGATCTATGATCTCCTTTGCATTCTGTATAAGCTCCAGGAGTTCTGGAACATTCTTGGAAGCTGCAAATTCCTGAAGGTCACTCACAACAGATAATGCTTCTCTAAAAGTGCATATTTTTGGCTCCCTTTTGTTGGCTTTGTTGTGGTCCATTCCTTTTATGACTTTACAACTGCTGTTTCTGGCAGCAATATCTGCTGCACTTTCAATGTCTTCAGTCGTGGCAAGTTTGTTATCAAAGCACGTGACTATGTATTAAGTATAATGAAAATCTGTCATAGGTTATTTATGTCAACAGTTCTGGAAAAACTATTCCGTTTCCGCGTTAGGCAGTTTTCTGATTTAGAGTGTTACTTAACATAGGAAATAGCTCTGTTTTAAGATTCATTTCCTGGTTGTCCAGGTTTCCGGTATAAAGAGGGTCCGACTTAGTCAGGTTTTACTGTATTTTATTTTAGTTTTGGCTTTTGGTGGTGTGTGGTTGTTGTTTGTGATGACATCTAGTTGTGGAGTGATAACTTCCATAGTGGATTTATGGCGGCAATTCAAAATTTATTAACCAGTGTGTCTGTTTTATGGTTAGAATCTTTTCCCAAGTATCCAGATCTCTTGTTGAAGTATATTTAGTAAGTTTTAGGAGTGTTATGTTACAATTGGTGTGAAAGAAGATTTACCCATCTCTTTGAAATTGATGCATCTCGTGTGTTCTTTTAATCTGGTTTCTAAATTTTTCTTACTTTTACATTTGTTCGCATTCTCAGCAATTGATTTGACAGACAGCAGCTTTTTAGTTCTGAGGTGTTGGGGTCCTTGATTCATTGTAAAGTAATTTTTCTATGCTGAATTTATTTCATGGAGCTAAGCAGATGTGTTTATGAGAACGTGAAATTTGTAATGAAAATCAATTTATTCTTTTATTGGATGAGTTTTTGACATGCCTAAATTTTTTGGTTTTTGAATTTTTTGTTATTTTTTTGTCACTGACTTGTTTGGTGAAGCCAATGTTTACTGCTGTGTTGACTATGTGTTTTCCTTCTGTTAAAGGAGTGCAAACCAGTCTATGGGTTAAACTGTTAAGCACTACATGTTTGGGTGGAGTCAGATTGAAGTTGTTGCTTTTTATGTAATTCTCAGAATTTGTTGGCTTTTTGTAGAACCAAAAGTGATACTGTTCTGGCATCTAGTTACCTTAAACCTAGGAAAGGTAATTTTGTTGGCTTTTTGTAGAACCAAAAGTGATACTGTTTTGGCATCTTGTTACCTTAAATCTAGGAAAGGTAATGTCACTTCATTTTGATTTCCATAGCAAATTGTATTGCTTTGTTCTATAAGTTGAGTAATTTGAGTGAATCCTAGATGAACCTGTTTGGTACTATTATAAAGATGTTGAAATACGCATGCCAACTTTGTACATGTTGGGAAGGATATTTGGGAAAAGTTTTTAATCATAAAACACTAACACTGCTTAATGAATTTTGAATTGCTGCCACCAAATTCATTATGGAAGTTCATCACTCCACAGATAAATGTCACCACAAATAACCACCACACCGAACAATGCCACAGAGCCAATTAGTCATATCTGATAATAGGAGCAATCAGCTCTTGAAATTGGTCAAAACATAAAAGGCGCTGTAAGTGTTTCAACTTCTAACTCAATTGTTCCATTAATTTAAATTCACACTGTTACTAGCTTATTCAAATATTACACAAAAATGTTTGTATACTACTCTAGATTACTTACGCTTCTTAACAGTAACTGAACTAGCAGCTGGTGGTTGGTACGCTGGAGGATCGTTTTCTTTGGGACCTGCTGGTTCTTCTTCTTCCTGTTTCTCCTCCTTGATTTTCAGTTCCTCCTCGCTGTCAAGGGCACCTGCAGTGGCTAGCTCAAACTCCCGCTGCATCTGCACGATGCCCTGAAGCCGGGTACTGCGACGTTCCCCATCTGTTTCACTTCGTACCCTCGGCAGAATTCTCGGAGATGCTCTGCATGGTAGTTTTCTCACTCTTGTCTTGGGTGCTTTGGCTGTACGCACTATCCGCTTTCTGCCAACTTTATTGGTTCGTGTGCGCTTTGATACCGCTGAACTGTTATCAGAAGTAGGATATGGACCCTCTTCTATATCTAATATTTCAATACCTTTTTTAGAGTCTTCTGGCTGCAATGAAGATGGCTTTATTTTAACAAGTGGCTGCAAATAACAATAAAATACATTCATTAACTTTTTTATTCATAATAAAGTTAAAACTCTAATATGAATGCTCACACAACTTGCTCTACCCACAACAATCACAAATGTCCCTTACACATATTCATAAAAAATTCTAGACATAGAGAGACCATATTCAAAAAATGCTTTTGTTTTATTGAGTGTATTTTAAAATGTGCATTTCTGGTGAAATTAGGACAAAAATTTTAGGGTAGATTACAATACCTCCTCTACTAGCTACAGTAGGTAGCAGAAAAAGTAAAAATCAGATTAACTCTAAAGTTCATATTTAAGGATGCAAGACAGATACTTAAGGATGAAGTGAATATTTTGGTGCACAAAATTTACATTATGATTTAATAAAAATTTGAACACATACTTTAAGTACAAGTACCAGTTACAGACTAAATACAATTTAAAAAAAATCACAGCTAT
The DNA here is from genome assembly GCA_030765045.1 of Tenodera sinensis. Lineage (NCBI taxonomy): Eukaryota > Metazoa > Arthropoda > Insecta > Mantodea > Mantidae > Tenodera > Tenodera sinensis. The sequence goes on from CM060968.1 coordinate 20,970,278, forward strand.
TCTTGTTTTGAACCCCATACTTATAGAATGTACCAATGTAATGCATAGTAGGACAGCTATAAGGCATAAAGGGGATGGTTAACTAAAAATATCTCATTGATAAATTGTTCAATCATTTCAAAAAGAATTGGGGGAGGTAAATTGACATTTGAGTTTCAAAATCTACTCTTCTAACGTCAAGCAGCCAGGATACAGCAAAGCTTTCGTTCCACTACCTTTCTCAAAATGACCTCATCCTTGAACTGATCTGATATACAAATGTTTGTCATTTTTGTACGCAGTTTACAAAAGAAAATAAACTAAATTACAAGCATTTTTTCAGCATATTGTAAACTTTTGATTTTTCACCTAGATAAGCCAGAAGAACTGCTTCAGGTATCTTCTTCACATTCTTATCTTGTCCCCACTTTACAAATTCAGAAGCTCCTATATCAAATTATCTTCCATATAACTGGTCAGATACAGTCCATTCATACTCTTGTCAGACTTGTAGGGGTTAGGGGTTAGACTACCCTGACCTCCCCACTATGTCAGGTAAGACACGTAGTGGTTATGTAGCAGGCGTGAGCATTAGGAATATTAGCAATGCAATATCATCCTTTCTGTGCAACATGGTTGCAAACTTTGTTAACAGTATATTTGGCTGACAATTGCTTCGATGTGATTGTAAATAAGAAACCGAAATTTATACGCTGGAGAAGATATCAAGGACATACAGTAATCTGCAAACATGAAGAGTAAATAAAACTGTAAAATATACACAATATTTTATTGTACCAGTTTCACCATGAAATTAATGTAACATTAATGGTCATCCTCTGAAAATGTATTGTCCTCGTCTTGCACATTGATTATTAGAGGCTGGCTGTTTTCCACTATACCTTTAAAGGAACAATATTTGTTTTCAGTTCTTCAACATCACAAATGTAGTCAGGCCAATGATTCTTGTTTTTAATGTTCTTTACAGCATTTTGAACTAATACTCGAATTTCAGAAACATTTTTTATTCCGAAGACATTATTGGCTGCCATGTTAGTCTTTAGTTCTGACCATACATATTCTATGGGATTCAAAATAGAATGATAAGGAAGCAGTCTAACAATCACAGGGTCATACTTAGCAGATAATTCATCAACAGCGCGCATTTTGTTTATTGCACGTTTCTTTTATAAGTTTTTGCAGCCTTAGTACTGTCTTGGTGGTGGCTTCTTTTACCATTCACTTGCAATAGAGAGTAGAATGTTTAACGTTGCCTGTATTGTTTACATACGTACTGTGTGTGCCATCATGCGCTGCTTGATGCATGGATCTCTCCTCCCCTCCCTGGTGGCCGAAAAGAATGAGAATAGACTGTATATGGAAACTATTACAGTGGAATTCCAATAAATCAACCTAATGTGTACTGAGGGGCTGTCGAGTTAACAAAATGTCAGGTTTTATGGAATAAGGGTCTGTTATTCACAACTTCTATCATAACACGGCAAATTACATAAATACATATTGTAGCACAATACAGGAAACAAAGGTATTACATTCTAAAATTAATTACATATTAAAACGTTCCCCATTGTTCGGTCTCTTTAACACATTCATTTAATTTCCATTGTCATGTTAACTTGTCTTTTCTTCTCGTTCGATATTTTCACTGGCACAAACACAACAGTAACAGCAAGCCTGAAACTCAAATTTTAGCTTACCATCTACACAGGTATCTTTTACATGTGGCAAACAATCTTGCTTGAACATGCACGAGTGACATCATGCAAATTGATGATGTGGGTAATGTATCTATTTATTTCCTTGAAATGCGAGCAGGCTGTACCTAAACACGCACAGTTCGCGGAAGTCGAAAAGATAATCAGACACCTCTATGGCCTTACAAACACAAAAATGAGCTCGACCATAAATCACTGCACAGCTGTCATGTCTAAAAAATACCTTTGTACTGGGCAAAGCAAAAAAGCTTCAAACCTTCCAAACAAGTGTTTGTGCTGTATATCCACATTATTGATGACAAGCTTTTGGTGACAATGGTCTGTCGGCTGCATATATTCTGACTACATAACTAAGGTCAATACGGGGTCAGCCCTTTTGTTACTGTGAGGGAGGTTGCAATAGGTTGTACACATATACTAATTACAATTTACCTATACTAATCATATTGCATGGTAGATAATAGAAATTATTACAGTCAAGTTTAACAATAAAAAATGAATAAACATTAAAATAAAACAAGGTTTCAAGTTACATGGAATGTCGAGTTATCAGATTCTACTGTACATAAAAGTCTTGAAGCCTGGGACTTAAGCACTTACGATTGTAAGTCACCATTGGGAAGTGTCTCGAATACGATTTTCCCTTATGGTCAACTGGGAAAATCCAAATCAGTTGAATTTAAGACTGTGCCAGCATGTTGTCACTGTAGCTCGTTGTTAAGAGCAGCCGCACATAGAGCAGATCAGTGGTTCAAATGCTGGCTATGGCATTGAATTTTTCATTTCTGATTCTATCAAATTATCTGCTTATTTGTATATATCATGTGGAACAACAGTTTCATTGCCCTGCAAGTTCATCTTGTTTAAATGTAAGAAATTTGTGTTCAATAACTGTAAAACGCAATCACACAAAACATTTACGAGTATTTTCACAACATCAGACTCTAGCAATACAGTTTTCACTACATCGCTTCTTACTAACTCCACTGCGAATCATGAGGAGACCTTCATATGCATCTCCTACACTTCAAAAATGATAAACTGTGAACATAATGACATACTTTTAAGGTAGCTAGTAGAAACAATTATGTATACAACTTTTATAGAAAGTTTCATTTCTGAACTTGTTTTCATAACATGCCTGGAGCCTCACTCTGAAAATTTCTCACATCTTCAGAAACGTGTCACTTTCTATACTTGTGAGATAAATAACTATTATGGCATTAAACATTTCAGAAATATTCAGTGGTGGTTCTTTTGTTTCTAATGAACCCATGTAAGGTGTATCTAATACAAAGCTAGCATATAATTAAAGTGTGCTTCTTAAATTGTTGAGTGCTGTCTTGGCCTATGAAAAAAAAAAAAGGTATATACACAGGGTGTCCCAAAAATAGACCGACAAACTTTGGGAGGTGATAGATAATATTTTAAACACTGTTAAGGAAAGCTTTTTGCTACGGTGCTTCGTTTAAGCGCTAGATGAGTTAATGTCATAGATTACTGCCCCCACCCATTTTAAGTATTTATGGCAAAATCAACAATGCAAATTATTATTGCACTTATCTTAGGCACAAAATCTTAATCCAAGAAACACAGAACACATAAACAAAACAGAAACATCTCATTGTTTACAGTTAATCACAGCTTCGTTATTCAAAATTAAACAAACTTTTAAACCAGAGAAATGGCTGGTGTCTTTGCGAGAGTGTGCCAAAATAGGGCATGCTGATGCGCTCTTTGTGTTAATTGCAATGGACGTATGTTCCAACATTTACTTTGAATAGTAAAGCTGTGATTAACTGCAAACAATGAGATATTTTGTTTTGTTTATGCGTTCTGTGTTTCTTGGATTACAATTGTGTGTCTTACTAAGATTAAGTGCAATTCTAATTTGCATTGTTGATTTTGCCGTAAATACTTAAACTAGGTGGGAGGCAGTAATCTATGAAATTAACTTGTCCAGCGCTTAAATGAAGCACCACAGCAAAAAACTTTCCTTAACAAAAGGTGTTTAAAATACAGTTATCTATCAGCTCCCAAAGTTTGTCGGTCTAATTTTGGGACACCCTGTACACACACACAGTATTATGTAAATAAAAATCATTTCTACTGAATACTCACCATCTTCATTTTTAGAGTTTAATAATAATAGTATAAAAAGTTCTTTTTTCTTCAAACTGTACGCTGCCCTGTCTTTATCAGTACGCAATAGTGCCTTTATCAATAAAAAAAATCCAAAATCAAAGTGTTTACTCAGTATTTTAATAGACCTGTTATCATTTGAAACATGGTTTGTGCTTCAGATTTACTGCTTAAGGTGGCAGTAATCATAACACATTTCCTTGACTTTATGGCTTCAAATGAAGTTTATGTGCTGATAAGTTGCTGGGTTCAGATTAACATGAGTGAGATTTCACAGCATAAAAAGAGTACATTTTGATTAAAACTGAGACAGATGCAATAAATGCATTCAGACAGTCTAATAGAGCAACTTTCAAATTGACTTCCTTTATTTGGATATGTTATGCATTGCACTGCATTGCATTGACACTTTAGTGTGTGATCTGACAAACTTCGAGAGACAAAAATCAGATGCAACTATTTTAAAAAATGTTACTATTCCTTATGCTTCAAAATATGAATGCCTTTGCAAGCTGATTGTTCACTGTCTCCTATTATAACTTTTATAAGTGTCCACCGTTCCTTTAACTGCTTACTCACATTTTACAGACAGAATGCACCATTCAGCTCAGGTTTTTGGATTTCTTTTAATTCTTATGCAATGTTTGTTTCAATCTCAGCAACTTTATTTGTAAACTAGGAGAACACAATAACTCGAATTATTACATTAAATGCATAGATTCTTTCCTTACTTTCTCCCTTCCCTCCCTCTGTTTTATACAGGTCTCTTCATTTAAAACCTAATGGACACACAGCATTTCACCTGTGTGGGATTGGGTGTACCACAGCCGGCTTTGCTCCTACATAAACTTTGCCTGTAAAGCATGTATAACACTCTTACTTTATAGAAGGTGCTGGAAATATCATCCACCTTTGGCTAAACAAACATTATATCAGGAGAACACATGCTGATTCACACGATTAGGTTGGGCCACTGTAATGTTTCCAATTTCATTTCTAATATTTTGTTTTAGCTCTTCCAAAGTATGAGGATTTGTCTCGTAAACTTTGTCTTTCATGTTACCCCACAAGTAAAAGTCACACACTGTTAGATCGGGAGAGTGAGAGGGCCACATACCAGCACTAATCACTCTATCTTCAAACACTTCCCTAATTTTATTCATGGACTCCTCTGCTGTTTGGGCAGTAGCAGAATCTTGTTACAACCACACATATAATTTCTCTTCTTCCATCAGTTCATGATAATGTGGGGTCAAAATGTCATTTTGGTACCTCTCTGCATTTAGTCTGCTCGTAGAATATTGGATTGATTATGCATCTAGTAATAATGGCACACTAAACTCCAACTCTTCAATCATAATGAGGGATTTCTTGATGTACATTTTCAGAGGCACAGTGCCGACTAGCCGTATGCACAATGGCAGCCGGAAGCGGGGAAATCCAGCACGGTCACAGGAGAGACGAAGCACCATGTGCTCTGTTTGGTTTTAAACGAAGAATCCTGTATTTTCTCTCCCTCTCTCACATTCTTCTATTTTCTGCCTTTACTCTCTCACCTATATAAGTAAAAGGTTAAATACTGTACAAACTGGTACTGTTCCTTATACCTTCATTGCAATTACAACTATAAATGTTAATATGTTAACCTGTTCATATACATTAATAATTGTAATAAAAAGATCATGTGTTGCATTCACATATCTTCCTCCACCCATTCATCAAGAAATATTCTTACAAAGGTTTATTCCTCTACCTAGTTTATGTTAATTAAGCTATTGAAATTTATAAACATCCTCACAATTTCAATAAGAAAGAAGCAGCTTTGAAACTCAACAGCAACTGGTATCCTGTCAATGAAGACAAGAAACGACACATGACAGGAGTAATCGAATTGAACCAAACAGGAACAAGCAACATTTTGAATGAAGTCTGACCCCTCCCTCCTACCATCTGCCATTTGGACCAATCAGTGGAGGCCTCTCGGAGATAAATACAGCAGCTTGGACAGTCTTGAGATGCTAGGCAAACTTCTCCAAGGAGACTACGACCGTGCCACTAAAGATGTCTGCCACAGTTGTCGACAAAACCTCTGGAAACTCTTTGTTTAACAGCCCAGAAATAACTTCTAGTTATAATTTCACTTAATATATACAAAGTGATATAGACAGTGAAACTTTTCCACTGCTTTAGAAGTAAATGAGTCGACCTATAGACACTTATAGTTTCTCTTACACTTATTTTTGTCTGAATGCATTTCGAAGACCAGCATCTTCATTCTCAACAGTTGGAATAAAAAATTTAAAAAAATATATGAATAGGAAAATTTGAGACTAAAAAATTAAAACTACATTATAGTTTAAAAAAACTAAAAAATATGTTTTTAAAACAAACCGAACTAAAAAGTATAAAATACTTTTTAAGTATGAAGAGTTTGTTCTATAGCAATATAAAGTCAACTATAGTGCTTTTCAAATGGGAAGGAATTTGTCCTTGAGCATCTCCAGGACAGTAACCAATTGGAGTCCTGCTATGTTGTCATATTGCTTCCCCCTTAAGAGGGGCTTGACATGTGCCAAGAAATATGAAGAGTGGGGATAATGAGCTTGCAACGCTGTGCATGTAAACGTATCTCACTAGCTGCAGATCAGAACTCTTCCCATTTGAAATGCACAATAGTTCATTATATTTCAAAATTTTGTAATAGTTTAAAATAAAAACTAATTGACATTAACACAAAATAATACATTTTATTGTAAAAAAGTGTGGGGTGCTTTTTAGATAATTTTATCAAATACTTACTTTTATGAAAAGCTATCAATGAACTATTTATAACATTTGACGTCATACCCCCCTCTCCCCCAATTGGTGAAAATTATGTTACAGTGATAAATTTAGCAGTCTTTTTTTATCCTGATGATTTTGGTCAGGACATTAGGACAAAGTCATGATATTACTGTACTGTCATCGGTCCTTGACAGGTGTGCAAATTTTCAAGTAAATCAGACAATTGAAAGTTAGGGAAAATTACGTCGAAAGAGTCTGTTACATTGACAGATTTAGCTAATTAATTGTTTTTTATCCTGATTATCTTGGTCAGGACCTTAGGACAAAGTTAGGATATTATTGTATTATCATGGTTCCTTGACATATGTGCAAAGTTTCAAGTATATCAGACGACTGTAAGTTGATGAAAATTACTACAAAAGATTCCATTACATTGAGAAATTTAGCTAAATAATTTTTATCCTGATGATCCTGGTCAGGACCTTAGAACAAAGTTATGACATTATTGTATTGTTATGGGTCCTTGATAGGTGTGCAAATTTTCAAGTCAATCAGACGACAGAAAATTGGTAAAAATTATGTCACAAGATTCCGTTACATACATACTTACAGGTGAGGATAATATAAAGCGTGTAAAATATGATGGTCAATGTGTTTAAGCATTTCAAATTTAATCTTCATTCTTGTTGTGTATTTGCTGCTTTAATCTGTCATGATTTGTTACTGTGTGCAGTCATTGTTGATTCCAGTGAGCATGTGCAGCAGTTATTTGTGTTCCTACTATGCATTCAGTCACCGCATGATGGTGGCACCAAAAGTGACAACACGTCTCTCCTGGTGAAACTTCAATCAGCAACTTTAGAAATGTTTAAGCCGAAGTAAACAGAAGAATAAGGTTGTAAGAACACTTTCCATAAGAGTGACCACAGAAAGTCATGTGATTGCAAAACATCAGATTTTTTACCAAAGGTTAAGAATGTTACAATAAGTAAGGTATGAAGAATGATGCGATGTCACTGTGCCTAATTCCTTCCAGTTTTCCTGATGTAAACAGTCTTGCAATTGTTATATTGGCTCCATTAGATTTTCCGAAACTGACACAAATAAGGACTATCTCTGAAATGGTTCACTCCACAAAAAAATTTATTTAGACATAAATTGGTGTTTTAGCGAGACCTACATTTTTTGTATAGTAAGATTTTGTCTATCTCTTACAGTTTACGAGTTATTCAAAACTCATCCAGAGTAAACTGGACCACACAGGCTATAGCCAGAAAATTCAAAATATAAATTTTCAAGACAATCAAAATTTTCGACAAATTTTCCATGTAAAGGGTAGTTTAGGGTGGGGTTATTTTCTTCAAAATCTTTGTGTTGCATCCTTGAAAGACATTAAACTTAAATACCAACCTTGGCTTTTAACCGACTTTTCGTTTTTGAGTTATGCTGTCCACAGACTTACAGACGGACCTTTTCTAAAAATGCTTTTTGTGGATTCAGGGGGTCTCAAAACATATTTCCGGTGAAATCTCGACATTGAATTTTTGGGTGGAATACAATACCTCTCCTACTTACCAGTAGAGAAAGTAAAAATACAGCTGTAATAAACTTGTGAAATCACTTCAATCATTTGTAGTAACCCTGTATTTAAAATCACATACCTTTCATGTTTATGGTAATTTGAGGTGAAAATCCATAACCATCTGACTGCCACTGTAAAACTTTTTCTAACAAAGCAGCAATAAAAAAGAGCAGGATTTTAAAGTCAGCTTACCTCTTCGTTCTCTTGCGTTTTGGTTTCATTTTCTTGTAGGAACTCTTCTCGGATAAGACCGACTTTAGTGTCAACCTCTTCACTGGTTTCTCCTGCGGCTTGCATCATGGCACGAAACATCGCTTGCACTCGCAAACATTGTTCAGCATAGCAGTCAAATGATCCCAGTCGCTGTGAACAACTTTGGCAGATTGTCTGTGGCAGGTCATCTTGACTGTCAATCTGAAATTTACACCATACATTTTAATGTAACTAAGCTGCAACAAATTTACTTATGGTTCTTACACCATAGTGCATTCTCTTCTTGTATGAGGGTCACAATGAAATTCGTGAGCAACCTATTTTAAAATTAAAATTTTAACAATGTATGAGTAACAAAAATGACTGCAGAATTACAATGTACATACTTTACACCACATGTTACCATATTGTGATGTCATTAGTTTCTATCATGTGGCCACAGGCAGTATTTCCAATATTGCAGACATCAACTCCCTCGAATTGCCTTCAGGGAATGCAACAAGGGAAGAATTGATCAGCTCATTAGAGAAGACAGGCTTGTTACTGTGGATAAAATCGCAGTAGGACCCAGAGCAGTGCCAGAAACGATTGAAAGCTTGGGTTAGCAAAAATTTTGTCCCACTTTTATTGACTGAAGATCACAAACTTCAGAGATGAACCATAACCCAAAACATTCTTCAGAGATTTCAAAATGAAGGTGATGATTTTCAGAAGTGTACTATGACAAGCAATGAATACTAGTTCCATCATTATGAGCCTGAAACCAAATGCCAGAGTATGGAATAGCACCACTTGGATTTGCCATTGAAAAAGAAAGCAAAGGCAGTGCAATAAGCTGGAAAAGTTATGGACTATGTCTTATGAGAGCACAGGTTTATGCTATGGTCAATATTCTTGAACATGGTCCAACCATGAGTACTGCCTGCTCTATCCAGACACTTTTGAAGCTCTGTCGAGCATTGCATAACTGCCCTGTAAAGAACATCATCCTGCAGCAGGATAATGCAATTCCTCACACTGTGGTGCCACTGTGTCAAAGATCAGGATATTTGGCTGGGAAACACTCCCACATCCTGCCTTCAATTCTTTTCAGAAAGCAGCATATCATTGTCTTTGGGGAGCAGGAACAAAGTTCTATTATAAGAGTATTTTCAACCTTGTTAAAACAATGGGAAAAATGTGTTCAAAGTTGCTCAAAGCTTTCAGTATGACCCTTGTACTTCCTCAAATATTAATCCCTATAAATAACAGGTAAAGCATTATATAAATACATTAATTCACAACCTACTGCTTTGTCTGCTATTTTATAGGTGAAATTTACTTTTTGGATCAGCTACACTATAAAATGCTGATTACATGTGGTTTAAATTATTAAGGTGTCTACTTCAACAACTTATCATGATCTTACTTGGCAGTGCACACAGCTCCTCTATGCCCATACCTTCAACACAGCAATCCAATATGACAGCAAAAGCAGGAGCGAGTATTGAAACCAACATTAATTTAGAAAATTTAACATGGCCAGAAATTGAGACACAGGCTTTGAATGCAATTAATTGTTCTTCCACACAATAGCTGTGTGTAGGACAGGATTTCAAAGGGTAGAATGAGACTGAAAAATTCAATGCCATAGCTGGAATTTGAACTATGGCTCTACCGTTTACAGTGCAGCTACTCTAACAACTGGCCAATGTGTCGACACAGCATTAAACTCTCCAATTCACTCACATTTTTTCCAGTAAACCACACAAGGAGATTTCAATTCACATGAGATAGCATACCTTAATGGTGACTTACAATATTGTAAGTATTTAAGTCCCGGGCTTCTAGTTGAACCAACTGTACTGATTACAACACTCACCTAATTTCAAATGTTCCAGTGGAACTATTCTAAAGATAAACTGCACAAATTGCACAATCAACAATTTTAAATAGGTTAAAATCAAATAATCATGAGCTCAACTTCAAACGTTCCACTGGAATACATCTCCAGATAAACAAAGGAATATGTGTATTTAAAATAAAATAAATTCTGTTCATTGTGACTTTAATATTCTAATAAACTGAACTCATTTCCTTTCCTTCAATGTACATTGCTTCCATGTAACCTGGAAAACATCAATAAATACAGTGTGGACTTAACAGTGCAATCATCTGATCAGTATTTAATTACACACAAGTAACACGCTAAGATCTTTCTGTAAAAAACTTAACGTTTTGAAATTACAGAATGGTTCACCAAAAACAGTCATAAGCAACTTGACTATAATGTTAAGACATTCATATGAAAATTACGAAACCTGCTACTGCTCATATCATAAATACACTCCCATCTTAATTACCACCATTATAGTCCTGTGCATAATGTACTATACAACCACTAGACTGCGGATATTAAGCTTAAAACCTATTTTCTTCTTGACAGGTATCTACACCAAATAAAAAAAAAAAAAGTTTTATTTATGTTTTATCCTTACCCATGACTATTAAAGCCAGTTTTATAGACTAAAAATCCTATTTAGGTGTTGGAGACCATTTTTGGCTTATTTTATGCTAAATCAATCAAATCTTAATTTTCTCTTAAACCAAAAGCATTATTGGGCTAAAAGTAATCTAGAAAGCCCATGGGATGTTCAGAGCAAGATAGAAATATGTTTGCGCACTTAACAGCAGACAATATTGTCCAAGCAAGATTCCCCATCTCTTCTTTTGGCAATTGTGTAGGACAGTCTTTTGTTTAAGGGTTGCTGACTCGTACTTAATGGTGCTCTGTGACCATCAGTTTTCCATTTACCAAGATACCACTTTGTTAGTTCAATAGAAGTTTTCAGGGTGTGAGTATGAAGTTACCAAAATGTGCCTAAATTTGATACATCAAAATCTTCTCTAGTTCGACAGTGGTTGAACAACTTCCCATGTTTTACTTCACATTAATTTTTTTTATTATTATTATTATTATTATTATTATTATTATTATTATTATTATTATTATTATTATTATTATTATTAATTTGTTGAATTGGATGTAATACAAGTAATAATGTTCATTCAAATTATAGGAATGGTGAATTTAAATAAATAAAACTGTGTCCAACTGCCAGGGTTAGACACTTCTTGGCCCCATAAATTCCACCTAATAGGTGTTTTAAATGTTTAAAACAGTGATACTTAATATTGCTTCATAGAAAGCTGTGGTGTAATTTTATTGATTTTGTATGCATAATTTCAGTAAGCTGTTAGTAACATGTTTGAGTTGCTTTGACATTTGAGTTTCATAGTAGTTTTAGGACCTATTTTACAACCTACAAAGCCAAAACAAGGTGTTTAAGTTTTTAGGACCTAAAAATCCACGGTCTAACCACTACCTATCCACATTAATAAAGGAAGTATTGTATTACACCGAAAGAGCATTATTTCTTCCTCTATCACATACCTCGTAGGCATGGGCGTCGCGAAGGGGGGGGGGGGGGGGGGGGGGGCGGCGGCAAGGGAGGGCCGCGGCCCCCCCTTGGAAATTAATGAACTTAATGTGCTGACTATTAAACTATTATTTTAATAGGTAGAACTGGAACTTATTTGTTGGCATAAATAAATAATAATTATTATTTTAATTTTTATGTAAAGAACAATTTCTATCCAGCGCAAATTTATACGGTTATCCGCAACAAATACTATAACTTTTGACAACAAAATAATGAATTACTATTATCTGATTGCAAAATTCTAACATTTGGCCCCCCCCTGGAAAAAAGTCTGCCGACGTACATGCTCGTAGGTATAGAAAGTACTGAATTTCCCCAAATATTCAATGTTGAGATTTCACTGGAAATACTCTTTTGAGGCTTCCTGAATAAATACATAAATAATAAAAAAATAATTTTACAAAATCTATGTGAGTATATGTGCATGAACTGCATAAATGAGAAACAATATTTTTAATAAATATCAAACTATGTTTTTAACTTCAGAGTCTTCCAAAAATTTGACACGATTTTCAGGGAAATCCCTCTCCACCCCAAGCTATCTTTTACATGAAGAACATTTAGATATTTTTGATTTTCTCAAAAACAGCTCTGATGATTTTGATTAAACTGTCACATATTTACAAATTTACACGACAAATAAAACGTTATCTTGAATTTTCTGGGAATGTCCTCTGAAGTCCTCTTCATACTATGACTTTTGCACAACTCGTAAACCATAAGACAAGCAAAATCGTGCTACACAAAAAAATGCAGATCTCGTTAAAACACACAATTTATATAAAACGTTTTTTAAGCTGGCCTTGTAGCTCAGTTGGTAAATCACCTGCCTGCTGTGTGAAGGCTATTGGGTTCAATTCCCAGTTGTGGGGTGAGAATTTTTCCTCTTGTCATAATTATTCCCTAACCTCCCTACAGTGAGGAAATATGAATAAGAGCGTGAATATGTGTGTATATGATCTAATGTATAAAACCCGAAGAAAAACTAGAAAATTCTTGACAACTGCATATGAGTGAACACCATTGCCGATGACAATACATTCCAAAGGCAAAAGGCCACTGATATGACCACTGCAGCTTAGTGCTGGGTATCAATAGAACAATTAAAAACATTTTTTTGCAGTGTTAATCATTTCCAAGATATTCTTTGTTTTTGGTTTAAACTTTCTAACCCTTTTTACTTTTTTAAGTGGTATGACCCCATGATTCAATGATAACTTACAGAGGGGACTTAGCACCTCGATCAAAAGGCAACCTTTAATGCCTATACCCCTGACAGGGCACATCTAGGGAGGATGGATGAGGTGAATGGATCCTAAGGGCGGCCGGAATGTTGCGATGACAGAGTAGAGGGCAGAGTCTCTAGATTTTCCCAGCTAGAAGCACCCCGGCCGGCATGGGATGGCTCACCCCAGTTCCTTTCCCACCCCTTCGGGTTCATACCTCCATGGGGGGCATGGCACTTGGAAACTGCCTCCTCTCCCCCCTAAAGCTATAGCATCCCATGGGGGCTCAGAAACCAGGTGCACTTGTGCCTTCCAATCCAGGGGACAAGATTTCCAGAGTGCCTTTGTTCCCCCTGTCGTGCTGCTGCCAAGGCACTTGCTCACACTTCCAACCCTGAAAGAAATCTAACGGTATGACGGTGAAATGAAATTTTTAATGCAATGAAATGGATGGACATGAAATTTGGAGAATATGGAAATCCTTCCCACCAATTTGCCTGGCGACCAGGGAAAACCTCCAAAAACACCCATGGGTCAGGAAGGTCGGCCACGGGGATCGAATCCGTGACCTCCTGAATGTGAGCCACAGATGTTACTGACTGAGCCATCCGTTCGGTTTTTAAGTGGTAAGCTACTATTCATCTTTCTTGTGGCCATTCAAAGACCATGAAATTTCGAAGTCAACACTGGCATTTCAAAAGTCTGACTGCCAGTTTAGCCTTCTGTGCCCTCCTTACAGCTACAATGAATGTGAATTAACTAGAAGTAGATAGCTCACAATCTGCTCACATTCAGTATTGAGTTGACGCGATAATGTGCGGCTGCCTTATTACCAGTGTGCTTTATTACTTAGTTCTGTACTTAGTCACAAAGTGTATTATGGCTCAGCATTTGTTTTCTAATACACACTGTGTATTTATGATTTGTGTGTGTTAACTCAGTCAGCTCGCGAGGTGTATAGTGCACCATTAGTGAAGAAAGAGATATAGGCCCAATTATTTTTCAAGTCAACAGTTGATGTCTGTTCATACGTGAATACAATTTTGTGCCTTTTTCTTTTAAAGACTTAACTGATAGGGGGCATGATTTTGCCTTTTTTCAACAAGACTCTGCAACAGCTCATACAGCCAATCTTTTGATGAGAACAATAATTTTAATTATTGAAAGTGTGTTTCAGGACAGAATTATTAGTAGAATTTTGTGGCCTCCTTAGTCCCTTGACCTAACCCCTGATATTTCTATCTCTGGGGTAACTTGAAGCATAAAGTGTATAAGACAAACCACACACCCTGGAAGAATTAAAACAAAATATCCGCCAGGAAATTGCCAGCATTTCTCAATGTGAACTATGGTGAGTGATGGATAGTTTCCTAAAGAGGTGCCAAAAATGCATGGACAACCATGGTGGCCAGTTTCAGCATCTGCTATAATTATATTGGTAAGTAAAGCCTTTAAAAGTAGTTTTAAAAATGCTGTATGGTTTTATCCATGCTGTTCTATGACAGTGGCAGTCAGTGACAAGCGCAGAGGACCCGTACAGACAAAACACAGCACAGCCAGTTCACAGTGTTTTGGATCACCCGTTATAACAATGGATACCATCCACAGCGTCTTGTGTTATTCTCTGAAGAGACCGTTCTACTGCTGCTATAATTGACTGGTTCTAAAGCAAACTTCTCTAAGTGGTAATTTCATTTTCAGAAGAAGATCAAACTCACATGGGTCCATCATCTTCATATCCATAGCATTCTAAGCATAATCTCATTGTTTCCATTCTCTGCCACACTTTTCCTCTTTAAGATTGTGTGGAACCCATCAGGTGCAGATTTTCCGTATCTTTAACTTCTGTAGTGTATGAAGTGTATGAAGAATTGTACCAGGAGCAATTCCAACTTCCCTTGTTAGTTCAATACAAGCCAAACAGCAGTGCCCTAACAGCTTTCACTTGGTGATTGCTCCATGTTTTTTATGGACATCATCCCTATCTTTGCGCCCAACTAGCCTTGTTACGATATGGCAAAGACTTTCTACAAGCTTCTAGTAATGCTGCATGGCATTGTCAAGCATTCTTGTCTCTTGCAATCTGAATTTTAATCCCTTAACATAAAAGCCCAAGTGTACTCGTGTTTTTAATTTTGACAAAATAGTAAAATGCAGAGTATACTTGGACTTAACATACATTTTAAAATGGTGAATTTGCTTGTTCTGTCTCATGTTTTAGTAGTTCCTTGATTTTTTCTCTAGATTTCACTATTGTCTGATCTTTTGAATGTACGAGGGTCATCCAGAAAGTAAAGAACGATTGCACATTGTGCTCCGCGCAGACCACTGCGATTGCATTAGTGGAAGTAGCTTATTTCTTGGCTTCACTGTGAGCCGAGTCTCGTTGCTGTGTGGTTATGCTAATTGTTTTTGCAGTGATTTGAAATGGTGTTGCCAATAGAAAATTCCACCAAATGTGAAATATGAAGTGTCATTCGTTTTCTGAATGCTCAAAATGCTAAGCCTATTGACATCTACAGGCAAACAAAGAATGTTTACAGTGAAAGTGCAATTAACGAGTCATCAGTGAGGAAATGGTAAATTATGTTCAATGAAGGAAGGACCAGCATGCATGATGAAGGTCAGAGTGGGAGACCATCGCTTGTTATGGAAGAACTGAAGAAAAAAGTTGATGACACAATTAAGGTAAATTGACGTTTCGCTTTGAGCTCATTACATGAATCTTTTACACAAATTTCACATTTGCTCCTGCATGAAATAGCAGCGCACCTTGGTTACAAGAAAATGTGTACTCAGTGGGTACCAAAATTCTTGAATAATGGCCACAAGGCAAATTGCATGGAGCAGCCCTTGAATTTTTGACACAATTGACAAAACAATTTGCTTGACTGCATTGTTACTGGAGATGAAACTTGGGTTTCGGCCCTAGTATATTTCTACCAACCGGTGCCTCTGAATCAGCCAGCTCATTGATGTTTTTCAGCATGTTTTATTCATACTAGAGGTCTCTGTTACAACCTGTTCTTGCAGCTTATGTATTGCTTTCTCATACTTTACAAAAATGGAGAGTGAAAAAGAATTAAATATTGAATTTAATGGGTCTGAAAGTTCTGAAGATAGCTATGAGGAGACTTCAGGAGAAGAAAGTGATGAATCAGTTTCATCAGAATGATATTGCGGGTGCCACAGTGTGGTGCGAAATAGGCCCCTGCCACCTGCTCCACTAAGTTTTTAAACCTGCAATTAATTTCAACCCTGAGAATGGCATGCATTATTGTAGACAATTCATTGATGACAAATTCATGCAAATTTTGGTTGCCAACAGCTATGCAACACAAACATCTCGGCATGGAAAGAAACAACAATTGATGAAATGTACCTATTTATTTCTGTAACATTGTTGCAAAGCATTGTCAAAAATCCCATATATCAGATGTACTGGACCAAAAGAGCTACACTAGCCATGTCAATTTTTCAAGATATTTCTAAATTTGAAAAAGAATTTAATGCAACCTAAAATGCAGAAAGGCATCCACAACCAAAATTGAATTAAACATGGTCTATTGTGAGCTACCTGTCAGCTAAATTTAGAAGTATCTGTGTCCCAGAAATAGACATGACCATAGATGAAAGCTTGATGTTATATAAAGCATGACTGGGGTGGATCCAATATCTGCCACTCAAGAGAGCTAGATTTGGCATCAAAACATTCATGCTATGTGAGTCAGCTACTGAATGTTTGGTCCCTAATTATTTATGTAGACAAGAGTACTAAATTTGGTGAATACAAAGATCTGCCAATGTCATCACAAATTGTTATGACACTAATGAAACCCTTGCTAAACATGGGAAACTGTTTGACTGTAGATTATTATAGTTCTCCACAGCTTGCTGACCTTCTGCTAACAAAAAGGACAGATAGGTATGGCACAAAGTGCCCAACAAGAAAAGAAATGTCCCCTTCCCTTTAAACCAAAAAACTAAGTAAGGGAGAGGTTGTCGCAGTGGCATAGCTAAGGTTTTGGGGGCCCCCTGCAAATAAATATTGGGGACCCTACTTCCTAATAAGGCTTAAAAATGGAGAGATTAGAATATTACATATTTACTCACATAGAATAAGTGTTAAAATAACACTCCCTGATTATCAACAATAACTAAATAAACAATATACAGTCGCTAAATGCATAATGCACATAGGTGGAACAAAATCTTTACCTGTCAAGTAAACTTCTATTTAGGATACCTCAGATATCATTCAGAAACAATAATACTAAGCAACAGGTTAGAACAAAACATTAATATTTATACTTAATGACCAAATTCTAAAATAATACAATTTATTGGCCATTCGACAACATTTTCGCATAGGTAGGTACTAGTCCTACATACTATGTAGTTTTTTCGGTTTTTATAGCAACCATATTGATTAAAATACTGCTTTAATGAATTTCTCTATATGATTGTGAATGCTTATGAGAGCATACACACTTGGAGGTAAGCTTGCTTCACACTTTTAAGCAAGAAGGGATAGGAAATGCTTACACTTCTGTTGTCAATATGTGAACTGCATCTGTTCCAGCACTTCTTCCAAGTGATTTTCATGGTTGAAGAGAATATAAAATGCCCTTTTTAAGAAAACTATTAAAGGCAGTCTGGGGGTTCCATAAGATCGACTCCCCGTGTCCCCGTGGTCCTTATTTACGCCACTGGGTTGTCGCATTCCTGTGAGGTAAGATAACTGCACTAAAATGGAAAGACAAGAGAAACGTCTACATGCTGTCCACTATCCACAATGAAGAAATGCAGACATAAAAAGTAAGAGATATATTGTAAAACCAGTGGCTATTTTTTCTTGGCACAATGGGAGGTGTGGATAAGGCATACCAGCACATTGCAAACAATCCACTGCCACGCAAGAGAGGCAAAACGTACTATATAACATATTTTTTCATCTCTTGGAATTAGCAGTGTGGAATGCCTTTGTCCTATTCAAAAATACATGGAGGAAAGCACAATGCATTCGACTTTCGTGTGGCTGATGCCGAGGAACTCATTGCCAAACATCAGGAGGAGGAATTTTCACCAAAAGTGTTGGGCCACCCATTAGCAAAGGCAACTCTAATGCAACTTGTTGGACATAATTTTCCATCTGTGATTCCTCCAATGAGAAGAAGTAAAACCCAACAAAGATGTGCAGCAATGTGCATTATGTCAGAGGTATGAAGACACAGAGGAAATCAAGATTGTAATGTCGCTCTATGTATTGATCCTAGCTTCAGGGTATTTCACACAGCCACAAACATATAAACAATGGTAATAACATTGGTGCTGTTTTTATGATTTGTTGCATTGTATGCGCTG
The DNA here is from genome assembly GCA_030765045.1 of Tenodera sinensis. Classification (NCBI taxonomy): domain Eukaryota; kingdom Metazoa; phylum Arthropoda; class Insecta; order Mantodea; family Mantidae; genus Tenodera; species Tenodera sinensis. The sequence goes on from CM060968.1 coordinate 20,988,786, forward strand.
AGCTATGAGATTCTTTTTCTACCCCAGGTCGTGGTACTAGATGGAATGAACAAACACTTGATGTTAACTCACTATAATATATTACTTTATTAACACTTTTTCTCGGCTCTACCCTTAAATTACTTTTCGTCGCACCAATTTATATTATATAGATAGTCTTTCCAGTTTTTTAACAACTTTAGAACAAAAGCTTCATGAAAGTTTAGTCAATTTTCTACTCACATCCAAGAGCACTATAAAAACATGCATTCTCATATCAAGTACACAGACGCTATTAACAATTCTAGCGCCACATCACATGATGCTACCTTCCTTTTGTGTACATCCGCGTATGCGTTCATCAAATAGTTCCCGTATTGTTGGGGAAGTGATCTTTAGCTATTCTCCCTTCGCTTTAATATTGAAGACATATAATTCTTTTATTTATACATATATATTAAATTTAAATATGGAAATATTTATGATGTCTTTAAACAAACTTAATTTTTTTGTAACAATGAACAATAGCAACACGTTTTCGCTACTCAACTAACTCGTATCAACACCAAAAACAAATTACACTCTCAACAAATATTCACATGAATGATTTTCTTTTGGGGTCTTACAATATCCTGTCTCAACATTTAATATATACTGTTGCTGTTCATTTCTAAGTGCTTCAATGTCCAATATTTGTAATTTCAGCAAGAAAAAAAAGGTAAAACATATTATGACTATACTCCCGATTTCAATCTAGGGATATTCTGAGATTAAAATCTCCATTGTCAAGCCCACAAAAATTAGGAAAAGTAGTGATAAAGAAAACTTTGCTAGTTTTATAAAAAGATGGCAATGTTGACTTTGTTTAATAGTTGCGAACTATGACAAAAAAAAAAAAAAAAAAAAAAAAAAAAAAAAAAAAAAAAAAAAAAAAAAAAAAAAAAACCTAACAGAACTTTCTCTACTCACTCTTCCACACACTATTCTTATAAAAGCTTACTCTTCTATTTACTTTTTGTAATGTAGATAAACTTTTATTACTCATTTACACATTACATTGTGGGCATAACAAAAATATACTAAGGTAAAGCAATAGTCGAACTTTTTAAAGCCGGTCAACAAAAAGGCAACAAATTTTAGGTTTTTTAAAATTTAACTTACACAAAAACCGTTGAATCTATTGAAATACATCAAAGGAAAAAGTTGTTTATTCAATTTTCTATGAATATAGCCATAAATCAAGAACCTTCAATCAATAATAGTTCAGCCAGGTGATAAATATTTTTGATAAAAATATTTTTTTTCTGGAAAACTATAAACTTTTCAACATTTTGGTATTAAAATTTCTTGTTATTCACAACATGAGAAATTTGCTGTTAAAGTCTGACGGATCATTCACTTCCATCCTGTATAGTATTTTTATTAAAATCATTAGAGCCCTTTTAGAAAAATGACAAGAAATGAAACATTTTCCATGCAAAGAGTAGTTTGGGGAGGGGTCAAAATCTTTGTGTCACATTTTTAGAAGGTCTTGAACTTATCCAAGTTTGGTATTTAACCTACTTTACATTTTTGTATTACGCACACCTTTTACTACAAATGCTTTCTTTTTGTGATTTCAGAAGGTCTTGAGACATGTACTTCTTGACACTGAATTCTTGGATGGAATACAATATTTCCCCTACTCACTATAAGTGCATATTTATTAGTGCAAGTATGCAGAAGTGAAAATATTAGAAACAAACTGAAAGTAGTAAATATTCTAGATATAATGAAAGAAAATCAATACAATTGCAAAGTGACATGAATATGACCCAAAGGGAAGAAGTTAAATTGGAAGGCCAACAAAAAGATGACAAGCTTAAATGGATGGAGGTGAAACAGATCAACAAATGTATTATCTTGAAGATGATGACAGAATAATCATCCAATTTCAGCTTCAAATGACTAAGAAGGAACTGTCAATGAGAGGAGAGCCTGATATTTTACTGTTATCTTTGAGGTATGATCAAGGTCCATAAAGATTTGTTTGTCCATTGAGATTAGAGCTGTAGAGGCTTCTCCTTCCCGAGTATGCAATGCTTCAGATCTGTCTCCCAATCAGTACAGTAGAGTCCCGTCGATCCGAAAATCTGCTTAATCCAAACAGGACTAGGAAAACATATCTACCAAATTTGTTTTGAATTTTAAAATGGGGAAAAAATAAAGATTACGATTAAACTAGTTTTTTCAAGTAAATACATCAATTTATTAGCACAGAAAAACATGGAATTAACCTGTAGGAGTAAACAGTGAATCTGTTGGCTATCTTATACACAAAAACTAAAAAATGGGAGGCCTAGATCTACTAACAATGTGCATAACAAAGTTTGAATGTAATTTTTTTGTGTTAATGAGAAAACAAAACGGAAAAGCAAATCAACACTTAAGTGATGTCAATGGTTTTCTTTTGACGCAATGCACTGTAATGACTTGAAGAGGCAATGTTTCGCCAACTTCCATTCTGACTTTCACCAGGCTACTTGCGCTAGGTAGACACCAACAGAGCTTATAAAAACATTACAGTAATTGGTTTTCGAGCCTCAGAATATAGTTGTAAAATAAATTACAGCATACTGTACTAATTTCCTACTTTCAATCAGTTTAATACTTAACACATAAACGCTTAAGGCCAATACGTTGTATTTGCCGAAAATCTACCTAATTTGAATTGTCGCTAATCCAAACAGGGTTCGGTACCAATTAGTTTGTATTAGTAGGACTCTACTGTATTTGCAAATTCAGGACAACAAAATACCCAATGGGCAGCGCAGTGTTTGGCCTCCCAGTAACCTTGGCACTATCATAGAAAGGCACAGATGAAACCATACAACATTTTTAAAACTACTTTTAAAGGCTTTATTTACCAATGTTATTAAAGGAGAGGCTGAAACTGTCCATCATCATTGTCCATATATTTTTGGCACTTCTTTAGAAAATTATCCATCACTCGCCGTAGTTCACATTGAGAAATGCTGGCAATTTTCTGGTGGATACTTTGTTTTAATTCTTCCAGGATGTGTGGGTTTGTCTTGATAGAAATTGCAGGGGGTTAGGTTGGGGGACAGAGGGGGGCACAAACCTCTACTAATAATTCTATCCTGAAACACACATTCAATTGTTCTCATTGAAAGATTGGCTGTATGAGCATTTGCAGTCTTGTTGAAAAAAGGCAAACTCATGCTCCCTGTTGGTTAATTCTCTAAACAAAAGGAGGGAGAGGGGGCAACACTTTATTCAGGTATGTGCAGGCGTCAACTGTTGACTCAAAAAAATTGGCCTATAACTCAGAACCTAATATTGTTCAGGAACTAACCCTTCATGACAAAAAAAAACAGTGTATGGTGCGCCATTAGCGGAGAAAGGTTTCTCAGAGCTCCAATATGCAATTTCTATCTCTGGGGTAACTTAAAACATAAAGTGTACAAGACAAATGCACACACTTGAAAGAATTGAAACAAAATATCTGCCAGGAAATTGCCGGCATTTCTCAACGTGAACGGCAAGTGAGGGATAGTTTCCTAAAGAGGTGTCAAAAATATATGGACAACAGTGGCCAGTTTCAGCATCTCCTTTCATAAAGTTGATAAGTAATGCCTTTAAGAGTAGTTTTGAAAATGTTGTATGGTTTCAACCCCACCTTTCTATGATAGCAGCAGACGCCAAGCGCCAAGAGGCCAAACAGCTGGTTCATAAGTTTTTTGTTCTCCCAGTATTACCCAAAAATGACCTAACTAAATGCAATACCTATGATGCAACAATTAAAAAATGACATATCATCAGAATCTGAGTCTTACTGTTACTGTGTGACATGTTCCTCGTGTGAAAATGTGGGCTACGGACCTCAGGCTCATTAAACACCATTTCACCAATTTCATTCATTCATTGTCCAATATGACTATGTTGGACAAAAATAGGAGGGATGTAAGAAGTAATTAAAATGCTTCATGTCTTACTGCTGAGTATTAAACTGGTGAATGTTGTTTGCTGCACGACATTAGCAATCAGTGTTGCCAGGTTGAGGGATTTTCCCTCGGCGCTGGTATTTTTCAACTGGAAAGGGAATGAGGGAGTTCTTTGCAAATAAGGGATTTTTCAAGTCAAATTTTGAAATTCAAGAATTCAGTTGCATTTACCTATGCAGTTCTGGTTAAAACCAAGAATTTTCCCTCAGCTAACATTTCAGCATTAAATGAAAGTATTACTTCAATAACAATTTCTGCAATTTACTTAATGAAACACCATTGACGCAACAATTACAGAAAAGAAAATGCTGTTTCTTAGAACAGCCACATGTGCAAATTATCGAAAAGTGACAATGAATCATCTGTTGTTCAGTTCTGTGTTGACAAGATAGTAAAACATCTTTACACCAGAAAGATATATTACAGATAAATGCTCCATAAATTAACAGTATGTTTGTGAGAAAATCAATTTATGATAAACTAATCCACTGCACATGGTATGAAACTTAAACAAACACATAAACAAATGTGATCAGCAGGACAATAGAGGAAGAGAATATGGAATCATTGTAAGGAAAAGTATTTTCAATTTTGATTGATGAAAGCACAGTTTTAGGAAGTGCTAAAAATCTATGCATTGTCACAAAGTCTATTAGTGACTATGGCCTTTCATGTAGCAGTCTTCTCTCAGACTATGTTCAAATTAAAGACACCACAGCTGAGAACCTTTTTTGTGTTCAAACTCTTGTCTCTCAAAGCATGGTCTGCGTATTCACAGACCATGCTATAACGCCAATGGCATGACAGGCAAACACAATTCTTTATTACATCTTTTTTAAAGGAAAATATTGAAATTGTTGTTTTTGGTTGTATTTGCCATTTTCTTAATTTGGCTGCTAGTACTGCATCAGAATGTCTTCCCGAAAATGTTGAGTCACTGCTAAATCTTTTTTTCATACCTTTCAAGAAGTTCAAAATGACAAAGTATTCTAGATGAGTTACAACCTTATATGAGAACAAATAAACCAGGGCAGAAAGGGAATTATTTTGATGTTGAAGGCTTATAGGGGGATTTCCTCTAATAAAAACTTGGCAACACTGTTAGCAATATGGGATTTCAAGAATAAACACAAATATAAAATGTAAAGAGCTGTTTAAAATGGAAGATTCCAATTTAGAGTTAATAATAGGGCTATGACTTGTATGCAAATGCATAATCTTTTCGATAACTGAAACTTATGCCAAAGCAGTTTTCAATGTGGTATGTGGTAAGTGATGTTCATCAGTAAATTGCAGAGGGAGAAGCTTTTCTTTTGTTGGATGAACAAATAATATGGGCAAGTGAAAGAAGAAACAAAGAAAGAAAAAAAGAATCCAGTTACGTGCCATAGCATTGGACAAATTTTAATAAACAAATTTGTTCAACTAATTTTTCACAAAACTGAAATTGCATATTTGCTAGTTTTACAAAATCCTTCATTTTTAAATTCCAAATGAATGCACGCCCAACTGCCGCACTATTTTTAAAAGATACACAGATCTTGTAAACACTGTCAACCTGCCAAAAATTGCGAGAAAAGAGCATCAGATGGAGACAGCTTTTAAGAAGCAATATTATTAGTAATTAGAACCGTAATATTAAAAAATTGAACGTTATTTTAAACATTAAAGCCCTTAAAACAATGAATGAAAGTGACAAAGAAAAGAACTACTATACAACAATGAATACAACATTTATAAACGTGAAAAAAACACTGAGCTATACTTTGGCGAAAGTATACTCCCAAAATGTTGTACTACCTTTACATTTTGCTTGCACATAAACCAATTCTATGATCAACAGTTTCGCATAAGATTTTGTTTATATTGTCACATTCACTTTAGAATACACTTAAGTTGAAACATTCTTGCAAGGATCACCAAAATCGATTTCGACGAAGCGCCGTTTGGCAGATGGGATTCCACTGTCCGCATTTAATTCCAATTGGGATGCATTTGTGTGCAAAGTAAATCAGATGTATCAATAAGAAAAGCGTATACTTTACTGCTTCCTACCCGGTTGTGTGTAAAAACATGGCAGCCTAGCTTGGTCTTTTTGACACATCCTATAGGCTGGGGAGCCGCAGAACTTACCGAAATTGAAAGGTACTTCACAATCTTTTCTGGTAGGAGAAGCTCTTTATTTTCGAACACATGAATGCCGTTTCCTCCTGAACTGGCACATAATCGACACCAACTTCTCCATTCTAAACTCATAATTATATAAATATTTATTTATCATTTACGACAGTCGAGATTGACACTTTATTAGAAATACACTGTAAAGTTTAGTTAATTTCGATGTTATTTTGTTTATGTTTGCTATAGCCAACATTGTAGATTTCAGTCTGAAGCTGTAAATCTTTCTACTTATCACTACAAAACTACAAAATTCTGCTGCACCAAAATTCCTCCATTATAAAACCAATCAATCGTATTACTAAAATACATGTAAGCTGTCAGCTGCCACTTTCTTGACAAAAGCAATAATAGAGGGAGTTGCATAATTAATGTTGGCTATCCTGGGAGGACACATTGCAGCGCGCTCTCTGGTAGTGAACATTGTGAATGGCATCTCTCCAGTCACAGCGGCTCACTCGCCAACTATATGCTAGTGTCTGTGGTAATGTTCTAAGCAGTCTAATAGACATGCTCAATTGTGTGAAATCAATAGTGCATACCGATGCTGAATTAATTAATTAAATTATTTATGGCGTCGTATAGTGCAACGCACAATGGAAACGTCTAGGTCAGGATGTGATAACAATAACAATAATGACAATGATGATGGTGATGATAATGATAATAATGATGGTAACAACAACAATAATAGTAATACTAATACTAATAATAATAATAATAATAATAATAATAATAATAATAATAATAATAATAATAATAATAATAATAATAATAATAATAATAATAATAATAATAATAATAATAATAATAATAATAATAATAATAATAATAATAATAATAATAATAATAATAATAATAATAATAATAATAATAATAATAATAATAATAATAATAATAATAATAATAATAATAATAATAATAATAATAATAATAATAATAATAATAATAATAATAATAATAATAATAATAATAATAATAATAATAATAATAATAATAATAATAATAATAATAATAATAATAATAATAAACTCACAAAGTGAAAGAATACAATAACGAAAACTGAAGATGAGACAAAGGTGAAATGAGCTTATGAAAATCCAGACGGAGAAAATGACGTGAACAAACATAAACCCAAAGATTGAGGATTTGTAGATGAAGACTTACATCAGTTTAAAATAAGATGTTAAAAATGAAATGCATTAAATGCGGGAAATGGAATTATAAAAATAATCCTTAATATCTTTAAGCGATCTTTACCTTCGCATAAAATACTTCATGCGCTTATTGTTTTGCTCAGGAAACATAAACTGCGTGTTTCTCGAGGTGGAAGATGTTATTGCAACAAATTCCTGGGAAATGTACTCACTTCGGTGCGATATTTTCGTTATCTCACTGCATTTTCTTACCCACTTGAATGTTGTTAGATTACGAAACGCCTCGATTTTTAGGAAATTTAATATTGCTTACATTATGACGTTTAAAACTCGATTATAGAGTCAAAAATATCAATAATTCAAACTAATTCTTCCACTTTTCACCCAGCTGGATAAATAAATGAGATAATTTTCTTGAAGGTGCAAGAGGAATATGGGAATACAGTAGACTTTGAGTGATAATCAAATTTTTAAAGCTGGTCGCTAAATGAAGGTGTTGAAATTCCGTTCTCTTTGCAGGGCCAAGAGATAAAACGGCGAATAACGACCTTCCATTTGAGAAAATTTGAAATATTGTAGAACTCACATGAATAACAAGGAATATCTCCGAAATGATTCAATTAAAGAGGCATTTGTACATAAATAGTGTGTTTTAACGATATCTACATGTTTGTAAGTATAGTAAGATTTGGTCTATCTCTCACGGTTTACCAGTTATACAATAGTCCCCTGCTTAACTATACGTAGTAGAGAAAGTGAAAGGGTCAAAAGGAGGTTGTGAGGATCTTTTTCATGGACTATGACCTGTGCAATGGACATCCTGAATTAAGGAATATCATGGTAAAACTGTAGTTAGTTGAATATTAGGTGATACTGTTCTGAATTATAAGTGCAATTAAACACAAACCTGTGACTTGGAGATATATCGAGAACTGATCACCAGGACGACTGGCTTTTCACAAATATTCGTTGTCTTGTCATCTCATTGCAATGTCCTAAAGCACTGCCCTCTAAGAAGGCATTGGTTGAAGTTCCGCCATAAAATCGCTCCATAAATAGCGTAGGTATATGCAATGAACTTCATTTGGAGTGGTTTTGGAAACTCCAAAATGTGGTAAAGCAAATTACTATGGAAATCAGGCACTTCTGTTAAATTATTGAAGATAACTTTGTTTAATGACTTCATGATGATTCTTCTACTGGTTTCCCAAACACCAAACTTGGACTGACCACACACGAAATAAAATATTCACTCTGTCACACACGCTCGAACATTCAACAATGAACACCTGATGTTTTATACTGTTCATAGGAGCAAAACGCTTGTGGAAAACACCATTTTCATGTCTTTTAGCAACAGCAATACTGAGGTGATGGGGACTGGGGGATGAATAACGCTGACTGGAGAGAAAACTTCCAGGGTAAAAGCGTCCTTGAGAGAGGGTTGTAAATCTGCAACCTTTAACGGCACATGGCCATTTACCTCTTGGGAACTGCCTTTCACAACTGACAGCTTTATTATTCTTTCCAAACTTTCCCGTCAATACCCCGTAGCTGTAGAATCTGTTCTAGCTGATGTGTAACAGTCACACACCTTCCTGATTCAATAAATGTTGTGCCTAAATATTTATGCATTTCAACAAATGGACCAGTGGTGGCTGATGCACATTTGAGTTGGTGGGGTACAACTTATAAAAATCTAACCTGTCACATTCACACGATCTTTTTCTACTCATCTTGTACAAATTATCCTTGCAAACGCTATTCTTCTATCTACCTCACGTTAGATTAATTAAATAATTCATTAGAATTATGGCAAAAAGGCATTACAGCGTTGTTCACACAATGTTTGTGCGACAGTTAGTGAAATAATAAACCATTTATATCCATTTGTCAAAAAGCTAGACGGCTCCAAATGTTTGACACAAGTTATTATTATTATTATTATTATTATTATTATTATTATTATTATTATTATTATTATTATTATTATTATTATTATTATTATTATTATTATTATTATTATTATTATTATTATTATTATTATTATTATTATTATTATTATTATTATTATTATTATTATTATTATTATTATTATTATTATTATTATTATTATTATTATTATTATTATTATTATTATTATTATTATTATTATTATTATTATTATTATTATTATTATTATTATTATTATTATTATTATTATTATTATTGTTGTTGTTGTTGTTGTTGTTGTTGGTTTTTCTTCTTCGGCGAAACGGTTCTTTATTGGACATATTTGTTCCACTCGTCATGAGGAATCCCTGGTTAACTTGTGGCCGAAGCAGTACCTTCCATTCTGTATACATATATGACAATGTGTGTATTATAATGCGAAATACAAAATTTTAGAAAACATTTCCAGGTAAAATATAGTTAATTTCAGTCGGTCTGGGTGGCTCAGTTGGTTAGACGCTGGCCTACCGATCCCAAGGTCATAGGTTCCAATCCGGTCTAGACCGATGGTTTTTAAGCGTGCTTAAAAACGATAGCTCCATGCCAGTAAATTGACTGACATGTAAAAGAACTCCTGGGGGACGACATTTCGGCACACCGGCGACGCTGGTGTTGTGATCCTGGAAATTGACAGCGTCAATTTTGTAGTTAATTCCACCTAAAAATCCAGGGCTATGATTTGTCAGATTATTTGCTAATATACTTTATTATTCTTTACACTACGTAGCGGGATTTTCAATTTACCTTCAACAAGACGGCGTTTAAAAGCACAAAAGAAAACAAAATACGTATTCTAGAGAAAATTAGGGACGTCTTAACTAATAAGTACATTGTCATATCTTTGCTGTTGTGAGATCCTCTCCAGCGGAGAGGTTGCTTTGAGGTTAAGGCTTCTCTTGTATCTGCGTGCCGAATGTGATGTCCACATTCCATTACCTCAGGACTTATTCGAAAATTAATTGTAATCAAACGACGCGGAGTCATCAGTTCTAACAGAGTGAGATGGCTCAAGCTGTAAGGCTGTAACCCCCATTCAGGAGGTCGCGGGTTCGAGCCAGGCGAATGCTGGGTAGGTTCGTTACATCCCCCTAATTTCCTGTTCCTCCATTTCACCACACTCCTCATTTCCTTTTGCCTTTCATCTGGCTGATCTCTTTCAGGGTAGCAAGAAACGCGGGGTTTCGGCGTTGCATGGCAGGGCATAGCACTCTGTAAACAGGCGTCCTCGACGGGGCGATCTCTGGTCTTCGAACCCGCCTGCGGGATGTCCAACACCGAGAGTGCGCGAGACACCGGCTATACTGCACGCCGTCACGTCACGTCACGTCACGTCATCCCAAAGCCACCCCCACCCCACCCACATCACCCCACCCCTACCCCACTCCCTGTCTCGTACCTTACCCTCTGCTCTTAGGGCGCCGATGACCAAGTAGTTGAGCGCTGTTAAACGGAAATGTCTTCATTTTTCGAAAAATTCTCCATGTAGAGGGTAGCTTAGGGTGGAGAAATTTTCTTCAAAATCTTCGCGTCACATCGTTAAAAATTATTACTAAACTTAAAATACCAACTTTGGTTTTTAACCGACATTTTGTTTTTTAGTTATGCTAAACTGTATAACACACACACACACACACACACACACACACACACACACACACACACACTCTCTCTCTCTCTCTCTCTCTCTCTGTCTCTCTTCAAACTTCTCATTGTTTCATAAACAGACGTGAAGTCATTATTAATTGTAGGACTAAAGTGTTTATATCTGTTAGCTTTTCTTGCATAAATACCATTATTTGAATCACCGGACCTGCTTAAATAACATTTTATGTAGTTTTCAGTGATGTTTTTCTGTGTAATTGCAAAAAAAAAAAGCGTACACCCCCGTTATTTGTGTTGCTTCTGGCAAATATATTGTTAAATATAATTTCGTTTTTAAAGTTTAAGAATACCTACTTCACAAATACAGTTTACAAATGTATGAAATTGTGACATGAAACACTTATACTTCTTATAACATTTCATTTGTAAATATTTAAGTTTGTTTGTATTGTCCAGCATTACAAATTTCCACTGTGAAACAAATTTTTACGAACTATAAACAAAGTTCACAATTTACAAGGATTGTACACGGTCTGAAACAATCCGTAGCGACCATTTTCATTCCTTTCATCGACGTATATGCTATCGACGAAATGGTGATGTCTGCAAAGTCGATCTCTCGCAATAACAAAAACAAATGAAAACGCGTCCGCCGCCGCTTCAGAGACGCTAACGCAGTAATATGCGGATGTTGCAGTGTAACAAACAAGTCTGGTTATTTGATCATCGCCCGGGGCTGAGATGAAAAACATATGTATACACAACTCTGGTGTGTGCAATCATTTGGGTCACACCGCCCCCCGTGCACTGAGAATGATTTATTTATTACAATGCGGGCTGAAAGGGAGGACGAGATTTAAATGAGATCCTCTGGGGTGGAAGAAACCACCAAGTATTTTATCATGTGGATCCCTGTGCTGAATAATGTAGCAAGCTTTTTCACTCCTAGTCCAGAGTTCGAATTTAAACTTCCTGTAGGCATTTTTCCCCTTCATTCTGTACTCTTAACTAGCGGAACCTACGACCCTGCTTGCATTAGGTATAAAATTCCAACAAAGCGTTCGATATCAAGAATAAATGCAAAACCCCTAAATAGAAATACGAAGTGATGACTCAATGACAACTTCCGGAGGAGGACTTAGCACCTCGACCAAAAGGCCATCTTTTATGCCTATTCCCCTGACGGGACACCCACCGTGAGGATGGATGAGGCGAATGCATCCCAAGGGCGACCGAAACATTGCCACGGCAGAGCAAAGGGCAGGGTCCCTACATTTCCCCTGTTAGAAGCATCCCAGTAGAGGCTGGCTCAGCCCGTTTACTCTCCCGCCCCTTCACGTTCGTACTCCCAAGGGGGGCTTACCCCCTCCCTCGGGCTAGTAACACCATGGGAAGCCCAGAAACCAGTAGGCTCGCCTTCCAATCTGGGAGACAAGATTTTCAGAGCGGACACGCTTCCCCTGCCGTGGTGCTGCCGCGACGCTCGCCGAAACTTTCAACCCTGGAAGAAACCTACGGGAATGAAGGGTGAAATGAAATAATTGATGTAACGAAATGGAGGGATAGGAAATTCAGAGGATATGGAAATGCTTCCCAGCATTCGCCTGGTGACTCGGGGAAATCTCCCAAAAAACTCATGTGTCAGGAAGGTCGGCCATGGAAATCGAACCCGCGACCTCCCGAATGCGTGCCAGAGAGTTACAGCCTGAGCCATCCCGCTCGGTTAGTGGAGATATAAATACAAAATGTATCTAAATTAATGACAAATATTTCGGGGACGTCCTCCCAAAATCAAAACAATAAAAAGCTCATATGGACATTAGTATGAAAATCATTTATTGCTGAATTACAAGAGAATTGAAGGTTACAAAAATTATTTGAAGTGACTTCTACAACTAGCTGCACTGTGCTACAGATGCGCAATACCTTACGTAATTTGACGCGACAGAGCCGCTATTCAAATGTCTAATATGGCTGATTATCGCTTACGTGAAATATGTAATGCTGAGATAAATGAAATAATTCGAAGAGGGAAATCTCAGAACGCAGAATACAACAGGAAACATGTTTGGAATCAGTTTGATAAATTTTGTATTAAAAGAAATTATAAATTAACAGCAGAAACTCCAACTACTGACATTGCCAAAATCTTAAAAAATTGAAGCGTCAATATGATAATCTTGAAGGCCGTGTCAATGGACGCTCATGTATGTATTCATGCTACATGTTTAATTTAAGAGGTTAGTAATTACAACGCAGCATTTAAATAACATTTCATGTCATCCTTTAACTCGTGAAATAGTCTTAATAAATGCAACTCGTCATAGTCAAATTCTCTAGATAAATTGACAATCACTCGTGGTATTGCGATAAACATGAAGTAGATAGAAGAATAAGCATTTGTACAAGAACAGAGTAATTCGTGTGAGTGCAACACATCAGATTTTAGTTTTGCAACTTGAGACTTAGTTGAAGCTAATGGAGATTAGTCGACACAGTATTTTTTGCCAGTTGCATGTTCCGGAAGTTTGAGTTAAGTTCATTGGGTTTAGCATCAGCTGCGATTAGGGCTTGTGTGAAGATGATTACTGCCCTGGGATAGCCAAGGCCCTATAATCTAATGGTCTCCTCTAAGTACTTAGCATCAACTTGGCATATCTGATAAACCAGGAGATAGTGGCTTTCAAACTTAGCTCTGATGCTGTTCGTCATACATTTTAATGAGGGCTTAACTTTAACCACAAAGATGACGGAGCCCTCCAGGATCTGACATAAGCAGTTGTACTTAAACTATAGTGGAAATAGCTGAGGTTTATCTAGAAATCAGAGTGTTTAAAAGTGTCTGATATGGCAACAGCAGTTGGGGTTCGGCAAACGTAGAATAAATGTTCCTAAACATATGTTTGGAAACAAATACCTGTTGAGGTACGAGCCACTTTACTTGTGTTGAGTATTTACACCAGACGATGGACTTCATCCAACGGATGGATAGGTCAAAGAGGGCCAGTAACATGGCCTCCTCATTTGCCGGTCGTTTGGAAAGAGGAGTTGAAGCATGTGTAGAAATGCACATGCAGCATGTCCTATCGACATAACGTGCAGATATTACCACAGGACAGAATGGAAGGAATCATATAACCCCTGTTTGCTGTTTATGGATGTTTAAGAATTATTCTGTTCACCATTTGTGACATATAAGTGTTCCCTAATGGATGAAGTGCATTGTATGGTGTAAATACTCAACACAAGTAAAATGGCTCACATCTCAACAGCTATCTGTTTCCTGACACCTGTTTGTAGGAACATATACGAACTGCTGTTGCGATATCAGACACTTATGAGAATTATGAGAATTTCGGACATACAGGTCTCCGGAGTGTCAATATGGCGGACTCCTGACCATACTTTTGAGTTGCTAGAAATAATGTGAAATTATTTTATCTGTATGTAAAATATAATGCTTTCAGATGGAATGGTTATTGCTCAGATTTTCCTTTTAACAACATTTTTACCACCTATATTTTAAAATTTGCAATTGCAGTGTAAATAGTGGCAATTGAAATCATAACTAAGCAGAGCAAAAAATAACTTTTAGAGCTGCAGTTCTATATAGTTTCTGGGCTAATTTGTGCAAAAGTTCAGTTATCCATTCAATTCAAAAGGATAACTTGCAACGTAAATTAAACAGGTTAATAAACGAGGAATTCTATGCGTGTGATGCAACAGAGAGAAGTAATATATTTTAGTAAGTATAGGAGACGTGATATATGTATATTTAATAATCGGTACATATATGAAATGAAGATAATTTTGCACAATGAATACGATTTGTTATTCTGAGAGCGCATTTGTAACAATTTTTAACACCTTTAATTGCCCAGCATTCTAGCCTCCTCACGGGTGCATTTCTTATGTCACACTCGAGCGCCGATGACTGTATTTCTCGCTGGCCATGGTTACACTCTATCACAACTAGAGCAGAGGGACTTAGCACTCCGACCGAAAGGCGATCGTTTGTGTGTATGCCCCTGACGAGGCATCCTCCGGGAGGATGGATGAGGCGGATGGATTCTAAGGGTGGCTGGAACGTTGCCACGACAGAGTAGAGGGCAGGGTCCCTACATTTTCGCAATTATAACCACCTCGATGGCTCAGCCCGGTTCCTCTCCCACCCCTTCGGGTTCGTACTGCCAATGGGAGCATGGGACTCGGAAACGGCTCCCCTCCCCCCCTCGAGGACTCATAGGGGCACGGAAACCTATAAGCTCACCTCCAATCCGGGGACGAGATTTCCAAAGTGCATCCCCCCCCCCGTGCTGCAGCCGCGACGCTCGCTGACGCAGGAAATTCGGAGGATATGGAAATCCTTCCGAGCATGTGCCTGGTGACCCGGGGAAACCTCCGGGAAGGTCGGCCGCGGGGATCGAATCCGCGACCTCCCGAATGTAGTTAACAGACGTACTCGGATGGTTACACCCCTAGTGAGAAACTCACCTGGCTTTAACATGCAAACTGCATATTTGTGAGCAACGCACGGTGTTGAAAATGCATATAAATGTGTGTTTTGGAGAAAATGTATTAAGTGAGGAAAGAGACTTGAGATTCTTGTAGAAACTGCAGATCAAGAGGTTAGTGAAGTATGCAGACCGTGCTCCTTAGACCATATGAGAGCGCTACTATATGTAGACGCAATCTCCTTAACGCTAGTGCAAGTTTTCTGAAAGATTGCAACATTTTCTTTCACATCAGACTTGCACACTGAAGGGGGGGGGGGGGCGGAAAATGTGAAACCGTGATCAGAAGTTCAACTCTTGCTTTTCGGATTACCCAAACGATGCTCTGATCATCGAGCTACCGCTTCCTGGGACGTGGTCAAAATTCATAAACCCATAGTCCGATAGTCCCTAAAATTTGAAACATTTGCTGATCAGAGAAGATAAGGAGAAAACGGAAAGGACTTAGAAAGAACAAGAGCAGGAGATTTAGAATGGAAGCGTTTTATATTGCCAAACTTTCAAGAAATTATTGAAACAAAGGTCATTCCACTGTAACAAGATTACATTACTTTAAATTAAAATGTAATCTTTTGTATAGGTACCTACTATTTTTACTTTTTCTAATCCGTATAGTAAGTAGAGGAAGTATTGTATTGGACTTCCATGTCGAGATTTTACCACAAATATATGTTTTGAGGCCCCCTGAATTCCCCCAACAGCTTTTGAAAACTGTCCGCACGCGCGGACTTGTACTTGAGCCGATTAACTCTTCTTTTTAGGATCACAACATTAAATACAAGATTCATCACCATTAACTATATTCCAAACCAAATTAGAAGCGCCACCATTAATTTTTCCAGAGTTTTTCTGCACGAATCAATGTGTTGTTTTTAATCAGGAGTGTGTTTGTGTGGAATCCATTGACAACAAAGTTTACTCACGTCTATTGGTCTAAAATGCTTTGGATTTGACTCATATCTATGTCGAATGTCGTATAAATAAATTGATAAGATGTCCGACGATCTTCTTAAAACATTGCTCGAACAGTGGCAACATTTTCATCGGTAACAGCAGTTGAAATTTATGACTAGGAAAAAAACATGACGTGTTGCACTCACATGACTTTCTGTACTCTTGTACTAACTATTCTTACAAACTCTTATTCCTATATCTTCTTTGTGTTGTTTGAAATAAATATTTGTAGAAATTATCTTATTGCCTATTTCCTTGTAGATGCAACGGGAATATGGAAATACAGTAGGCTTTGAGCGATAGTCAAAAGTTTTAAAGCTTTGATATTCCATTCTCTTTACACGATTCACATATAAAAATGAACAACGATGTTCCATTTAGCGAAAGTTAAGTTTTCCGAAACTGACACAGATAAGAAGGAATATCTCCGAAATGGTTCACTCTACAAAAGATTTACTTGGGCATATATTGTGTGTTTCAGCGAGATCTACATTTTTTTGTATAGTAAGAGTTTGTCTATCTCTTACGGTTTACGAGTTATTCAAAAGTCATACAGAGTAAACAGGACTACATAGGCTATAGCCAGAAAATTCAAGATATACATTTCATTTGTCATAAAAATATCTTAAACACATGTCATTTTAATCAAAATCGTTACAGCCATTTTTAAAAAAATAAAAATTTTCCATGTAAAGGTACACACACACACACACACACACACACACGCGCGCACGTACGCACGTACGCACACACACACACACACACGCGCGCGCGCGCGGACCTTTTTCTAAAAATACTTTTTTGGATTAAGGGGGCCTGGATTAAGAGGCCTCAAAAATATATGTCCGGTAAAATCTCGTTATAGAATTTTTGGGTGGAATACAATACCTTACTTACTAGTAGAGAAAGTAAAAAACTATGAGGCATTAACTTCGATAGGTGACGACATATTAATTATTATTTATTATCATTGTTATTATTTATTATTATTATTATTATTATTATTATTATTATTATTATTATTATTATTATTATTATTATTATTATTATTATTATTATTATTATTATTATTAATTATTATTATTATTATTATTATTATTATTATTATTATTATTATTATTATTATTATTATTATTATTATTATTATTATTATTATTATTATTATTATTATTATTATTATTATTATTATTATTATTATTATTATTATTATTATTATTATTATTATTATTATTATTATTATTATTATTATTATTATTATTATTATTATTATTATTATTATTATTATTATTATTATTATTATTATTATTATTATTATTATTATTATTATTATTATTATTATTATTATTATTATTATTATTATTATTATTATTATTATTAACGAGAAATACATAATGTACATTATCTTCGTTTAAGGAATTGTTTCTTAAACGCCATTAATACTATCACAAGAAAGCAATGTTACTCGTTTAAATACGTGCAGAAAAGAATGTGCTGATTTCTTTTGTTTTGATACAATAAAATTGATTATTTAGCTCCTTGTTTGCTCCCCACTGAGCACACATCGGAGGAACATACAAAAGTAAATAACTCTGACGAAGCCATTGCTGGGCCGGGCGAAGCAGACGCAAGTAATTCATAAGAACATTCATCTCTTTCCCCTACCTCTTGTCCATTGGAGAACATTTGGAGCCGACTGTACGATAAGGGACCACCTGCTTTCCTTCCCTTTCGAAGGAAGTCATGTTAAAGATTTTTACCTCCGAAAAAATCCATCAGTTTCCCCCGGGTTTGAACCAGCGACCTCGGGAATCCTAGACTATGGAGGACGGCAGTATGTGTAGAAAAAGTAATTAAAGTGTAGAAAAAAATAGTGAATTTTCGTTAGGAAGTGTATTTTCAACGTATACGTATATTCTTTTCTAAATTGATTTACTTCTAGTTAGAAATATTTTATCACTGTTTTATGGCTATACAATGTAATTAGCTATTTAAGGTCAGCGCTTGAATTCGATTCAACCGGTTTTTGCCAGTTTTCAATGCATAAATAAGTGCATAATTGGGGTAACGTACAAGAAATGGCTTTGCTAGCGAAAACTCAGGGCATGCGCAATGGGAACTCCGCGCAGGGTGGGGGTGGTGGCGAACACCGTGTGTCGTCAGTAGTGTGTTGGAGGGGTACAGCATAGCTACGTCTGGGCTTTGTGGTAAGTTACAATTTCTCATTATTTACAATGTGCTCGTGTTAACATCGTTGATAAGTGATGTCATTGCTACCACAATAATGCTTTGAACAAAACTGTGTGAATGGGCTTTGTCGACACGGTTAGACGAGAAAAATACAGCATAAGAACTAACTGGGTGGGCAATGAAACAAAAGAATCTCGCACGAGGTATTTGCATTACATACATAGTTCTGTTCTATGCACGCACGGTGTCAGCCGTAAGTTCAACGCGCCAGATGAACCACGCTAGTTGAGTTAATGATACACTTTACAGGTGGAGTTGATTTGGTGGCTTCTTTTCTAGCTTATTGAGATAGAAATTTACTCGTCTTTTTGCGTTTCTGTAATACATGCTTTATTGACGACAGTATTCCAAACATAGCAACACTTTTGGGCAGAAATATTGGGCGTTTCTTGTAGCAAAACTATATAAATATGCTTTTATTTACAAATTGAACATGTGTTCAAGTAATGCTCGGTTGTTTAATAATGAGAGACCACTGCGAAATGTTTTGTCTTTTCAGAAATATGCCATAATTATCTTCATAGGAATGTGTCTGCTTGGTTAAAATTCAAATGCATAGGAAAATTTTGGTACAAAAAATCTGATGTGTTACACTCGCATGACTTTCGCTAGTTTTGTACTAACTATTCATACAAATTCTTATTCCTCTATCTGTTTCATGTTAGTTGAGATAAACATTTGCAGAAATTATCTTATTGCTTATTTCCTTGTGGGTGCAAGAGGAATATGTGAATACAGTAGGCTTTGGGCGATAGTAAAATCTTGTAAAGCTTTAAGATTCCGTTCTCTTTGCACACTTAACATGTAAAAAATGAATAACGATGTTGCATTTGGCGAAAGTTTAAGTTTTCCGAAACTGACACTTCAAAATATACATTAAATTTGCTATAAAAATATCTTAACATATGGCAATTTAATAAACATCGTTAGTCTTTTTGAGAAAATCAAAATTTTACAGAAAATTTTAATACAAAAGGTAGTTTAGGGCTGAAAAATTTTCTTCAAAATCTTTTTTTCGCGTTCTTGAAGGATATTAAACTTAAATGTGAAATTTGGTTTTTTAAACTACTTCTCATTTTTGAGTTATGCTGTTCACAGACACACACGCACACAAATTTTTTCTAAAAATGCTTTTTTTTTTTTTTTATTCAGGGGGTCTCAAAACATGTATATCCAGTTAAGTTTTCGACATAAAATTTGTGGGTGGAATACAATACTTCCCCTATTTACTTATTTACTATACGTAGTAGAGAGAGAGAGAGAGAGAGAGAGAGAGAGAGAGAGAGAGAGAGAGAGAGAGAGAGTAAAATGTAATGATATTCGACTTTCGTTTCGTTTCGTTTTTTTTTTTTTTTTTTTTTTTTTTTTTTTTTTTTTTTTTTTTTGTGCATACTGTTCTTTGTTGAGTTAAAATAAACCTAGCAAATGGTGTTCATTTGCTGGCTTTATTTTTCTAGGTTAAGAATTTAATATAACTGAGGTAGAAATTTACTTGTATTTTGTGCTTCTGTGATAATTCTCTATCATAGTATTTCAAATGTGGAAGCGCTGTTAGAAATGCTGGGAGTTTCTTGCCCCAATAGTAGACATTTAAGTGTTTTCATTTATACATTAAATATGCTTTCATGCAATGCTCGTTTGCTTAATATTGAGGCAATACTGGAAAGTATTTTGGGTGGCGTTTGCACATATGTATACCATAATTATATTTTCAAAACACAACTTGTATGCTCCTTTTAAGAGAATGGAAATATTCTATGTTACCAATGTTAAAATTATAACTTTGTCCAGTTTTCTCAATGCCTGTTGGCCATAGATTGTTGACGTTTTTCTATCATATTCATTAAGCCTTATTTATGAAATATACATAAGGTTGATGGTGTTTGAACTGCAAATATTTTTTAAAAAATTCTTTTTTTTTAAAACTTATGTGATAAAATCTCTTGTAATTTGACAAAATCTTCTTTAAAAGCTGCAAAATTCTAAATATATAGATATTCTAAATATATATAGATGGCGTTGATTTGGTGGTTTTACTTTTCCAGGTTTAGAATTTGGTATTATTTAAAAGGAAATTTAGTCTCATTTTGTGCTTCTGTGATATAGCTATATTAACGACAGCATTTTAAATGTGGCAGTGCCTTTTGATACAGATACTGGGCGTTTTTTTGCAGTAAAACGCGTTTGCATTTATACATTGAATATCTTTCATGTAACGTTCATTTATTTACTGATAGGGGTGAGCGACTTTATGCCATGATTACCTTAAAAAGGAATTCCCATCGGTAAGTTTTGGTAAAAAGATGTGAAAATGTTAGGTTTTTTTTGCACATTGTATTTTTGTTGAGTTACGATAAAGTTAAGGGGGTTGGTACAGTTTAAAGTTTTAAAAAAATAAATTTTTAAAAATATATGGATTTTTGGATATAGCAAAACTTTAAGTATATTTTGTAAAAGGAATTATTTAAATATCTGCATTAGTTTCAGAGTAATAATTTTAAAGGTAAGGTGCTCCGTTTCGTAGATACTTAAAAAGGCACCTAAATTTTAATATCAAAGTTTTAAAGCTCAATTGTCACAAAATACATTTCTGTAAATCTTAACTTGACAATTCAAAAACTACTGAAGGGATTTAAATGAAACTTTTTGTGTATGTTGTTGTATGGATAATCTAGGGACATGACCAAAATTATGCTTCTTTGATCATTTTTCTGAAAAAAAAATTAAATAATCTAGAAAAATCACCTTAAGTTAAAAATAAAATATTTGTATACAGATAGAAGCATAGTTCTGGTCATTTCCCTAAAAAAGCTTATGTTTTAAAATAAAAACATCCAAATTGAAATATCTTTGAAAATAGTCAACATATTTGGGATAACCCTGGTTCCAACAAAGGAAGGCGCCGCCATTTTGAATAATTAAATTAGGCATGTAAATTAATTTTGCGAAATTGAAATTAGGTTCATCTTGCATGTAAAAGGTATGTTTTAAGACTTAAATATAAATTTTATATAGTGGATACATATAGAATTCAATATTACATATCAATAATTTTTACACCCTTTAAGGTGTACCCAACCCCTCGGGTACAAGGTTGATAGAGGAAGCAGAATCAATAGTCAAATGTTTAAGAACTGAACGCTATATGTTGACTTAAAATTCCACACTCCTTCCATGACACCATATTTGTATTACTAAGGAGAAAAGGTTTCATTATACATTTCCTTGTATATACAATGGGAAAAGGGAGAAATTCAAGTAGTTGGATAACTGCCCTATTTAAGGGCTCTCATAAAGATCTGCAGAAAAACACAATATTAAACATGAACAATAAAGGCTGCAAAATGTATAATGTAAATATATTTGACAGCTAAGTGTAATAACGGGCAAAATTATTATAAAATTTTGAAATAGCACAGGTAACCATTTTAGAATTATTTATTTCATTTAGTATAGTATACAAATGATTCTGTAAAATGTACAATGAATCACAGATAATTTGGAAACCAAATATATTCCAAAACACTTACATGCAATTCAAAGCGTCCGGACAGATCTGCAGTAAACTTGGTAACGAATCCACGAGCACCAAAAAATAGACCAATCACTTCCCTGGGAAATTCTTAAATAAGGAATGCAAGGCTCATAGTGCAGTTTTTTCCCTTAACATGCTCCACATATTCTTCAAATCGAGTTGTAACGAATCATTAGGCTTAAACCTTTTAAGACTTGGTCGCTATGTCATGGCTTTGGAATGCCATTCTCTTTACATGACCAGGAGGGAAAAAAAGGAATAACAACTTATCATTTCAGAAAAGTATAAGCATTGGAGAATTAAAAAGAATAACAGGAATACCTTGGAAATGTTTTTTTTGAAATATGTACTTGACATAATTGTTATTTGATATTTTTGTGGGGTAAGATTTTTCTGTTACAGTTTACCTGTTATGAGAATGTTATTCAGAATGAAGAGCACTTTTAGGAACATTCGCAGAAAATTCTAAATATACCTATATTTCATTTCTTATGAAAATATCTTAAGCATACGGCGTTTAAATAAAAATTGTCAGAACCATTTTGAGAAAATCAGATTATCGAACATGTTTCCATGTAAAGGGTAGCTTGGAATGGGGAGATTTTTTGAAAGTGTTCATGTCACATCCTTAGAAGATGCTGAAGTTGAATACTAAGTTTGGAATTTAAACGACTTTTCGTGTTTGAGTTCTTTTTTTTATTACATTTTATTTAATGTCCTCCAACATAATGTCATATCGGACGGTGAAAGGATGCTCAAATGAGCCCGAGATCAATAGAGCTTTAAGTTACCCGACATTCGTCTCCTCAGGATAAGGGAAAACCTCGGAAAAAAACCTTATCTGGATAAATTACCCTAAGTGAGAATCGAACTCGCGACCTCTTGAATGTGAGGCAGACATGCTATCCATCACATTACCAAGGCGAGCGCTTTTTTTTAGTTCGTAGGCGCGCGCAAACACACACACACACGCACGCACACGCACACGCACACGCACACACACACACACACGCACACCACGCACGCACACCACGCACGCACACACACGCACACGCACACACACACACACACACACACACACACACACACACACACACACACACCTCTTTTTCTACAAATGATTTTCTTTTGACTCGAGTAGTTTTATATGTATTTCCTCTATTACTGTAAGAGTAGAGAGTATAAATATAAATGCGATATTTTAATGAAAATCATTAGCCATTTTTTACTTTCTCTACTGGTAAGTAGGGGAAGTATTGTATTCCACCCAAAAATTCGATGTCGAGATTTCACCGGAAATGTATGTTTTGAGGCCCCCTGAATCCAAAAAAAGCATTTTTAGTAAAAGGTCCTTGTGTGTGTCTGTGTCAGTCTGTGTTTCAGTCTGTGTGTCAGTCTGTCAGTCTGTGAACAGCATAACTCAAAAACGAAAAGTCGGTTAAAAACCAAAGTTGGTATTTAAGTTTAATGTCTTTCAAGGATGCGACACGAAGATTTTGAAGAAAATAGCCCCACCCTAAACTACTCTTTACATGGAAAATTTTTCGACAATTTTGATTTTCTTGAAAATGGCTCTAACGATTTTGATTAAAATGTCATATGTTTGAGATATTTTGATGGCAAATGAAATGTATATGTTGAATTTTCTGGCTATAGCCCCTGTAGTCGTGTTTACTTTGGACAACTTTTGCATAACTGGTAAACCGTTAGAGATAGACCAAATTATACTATACAAGAAATGTAGATCTTGCTAAAATACACAATTTATGTCTCAATAAATTTTCTTGTAGGGTGAACCATTTCGGAGATATTCCTTGTTATGTGTGTGAGTTTCGGAAAACTTAGAACTTTCGTGAAATGGATCATCGTTGTTCATTTTTTATATGTTAACTGTGCAAAGACAACATAATCTCAAATATTTGACTATCGCACAAAGCCTATTGTATTCTAACATTCCCCTTGCACCTACAAGAAAATAAGCAATAAGATAATTTGTACGAATGTTTATCTTAACTAACACGAAGAAGATATAGGAATAAGAGTTTGTAAGAATGGTTAGTACAAGAGTAGAGAAAGTCATGTGAGTGCAACACATCAGATTTTTTTTAAAATAAAAAGCTACTGGTCACTTTTCTATTTAAAAGATCGTTTAGAATGGGTAGAAGTTCGTTTCTTTCTTCGTTTCTTTCTTTGTTTGTTTCTTTGTTTGTTTCTTCGTTTGTTTCTTCGTTTGTTTCTTCGTTTGTTTCTTCGTTTGTTTCTTCGTTTGTTTCTTCGTTTGTTTCTTCGTTTGTTTCTTCGTTTGTTCCTTCGTTTGTTTCTTCGTTTGTTTCTTCGTTACTCTCTCTTTCTCTCTCTCTCTTTCTCTCTCTCTTGCTCTCTCTCTTTCTCTCTCTCTTGCTCTCTCTCTTGCTTTCTCTCTTGCTCTCTCTCTCTTGCTCTCTCTTGCTGTCTCTCTTGCTCTCTCTCTTGCTCTCTCTTTCTCTCTTTTTCTCTCTCTCTTTCTCTCTCTCTCTTTGTCTCTCTTTCTCTCTCTTTCTCTTTCTTTCCTTCTCCTTTCTCTCTTTATTTTCTTCTCCTTTCCTTCTTTCTCTCCTTCATTGTGTCCTTTTTCTCCTTTTTCTCCTTCCCTTTTGTTCCAGTGGGGTCCAAAACATGCATACGCTGTGAAATCAGTCATGGATTGTTTAGTTGAAATACAAGAGTCCCTCTTGGTTCTATATGTAGGCGCAAGTGAACGCAAAAAGTGGCAAATTATGTCGTCATATGCAATTAAAATGTTTAATGTACATTTTCCATTATCTAAATATTAGTTATTCTGCACTAATGAGTTCACAAAACAGGTAAATACAATACAATTGGATCCCAGTTATGAAATAACTCGTTTTTCAAAGCTTTACTTTAGAAATTCATAACATTATTAGTCCATGTATTTATCTATGACGAAAACACAATATTTTGTACTATCTGTTCACACTGCATTAAACTTTCATGTAGCAATTGTGTTGTGGTATTTTAGCGAGCTCAAATTTGTTTATGTAATGTGCGTAAAAGGTGTTTACTCAATAACATACCCCACATTTGAATAATTAATAGGACAATGTGGGACAAAACCAACCAATCACAAAGTATTGATACGAAAATATTATAATGCAATCTGTAACCATGTTTTGTAGCAACCAATAAAGTGGGACCTCGATACTCGATAGTATCGAAGTAGGTCGTCTAACACTTGAGATATATCTTCGATACTGTGACAAAATGACAAAATCCAGCCCAGTTACTTTTCTATCAGTTTATTATCTTCTGAACTTTTGACCAAAAGACAGTTCTCTTATACTGATGTTAACGCAGTGTACAGTCTTTCGTGATATTGCAATTCACAACAGTTTTCTTCTCGTAACCGTCTCTCACACATCAGATTTTTAAGAGTTGTTTTTGCGAGAGTGAGTAGTGAAAGTCATGTGAATGTACACGTCAGATTTTATCTACATTGATATGCTGATGTTTCCATTACAATAGAGTGCAAAGGGACGTCCCGCCCATCCTGTACAATAGACTTTGCCTATCTGAAATTAATTCCTGTTTGAGACAATAGACTCTAATTTCCTAAGTGCAGTTATGAGAAATGCATCTTCATTTACAGTAGCACTTGGATAGAGAGCGAAGGGTTGTTTTATTCACTCTTTCTTTCAAAGCAAAAATCACACGGGGTTAAATAGGAAGGCTGGAAGGCAGGCAGACAGGCATTGTATTCTTGCGACTGGCTCTCTTTTCCCGCAGATGCCCAATTCAGCTCTTTTGGGCGTCTCCCCAGTGTCATTCTCCGGAACATGCCAGCCAACACTCCCATTTTTGTGGTGTGAAACCGCCACTTCATTATTATCACTTCGCCTTTCATAATTTGATTAAAACCCTCTCTACGACTAAATCAAATAATATATTTTTAGTTCTCTGAGAAGTATCAGCTCCGACAGCGCACTGGTTTTAGATTTGTCTCCAAGAACGAACTGCTTGCGTTGACTTATGACTGTGTTTGGAAGCAGGTTTCCCTTTTGCACCTCAGCCTGAAAAGACTTTCCGTGCGCTTCCTGTTTTCTAATCTAGAGATCTACTCTCTGACTCTTAAGAATAAACATGCACAGAGAAAAAATGTGGGCCATTATATTTTGAAGGACTCTCGTGGTTTGGTAACTTTGGCCTGCGTGTAGAGCGGAAGGTCAGGAATGTCGGGGTTAGAAACTGTCTACTCAAGTCTCGTGAATACTGCTCGGAAAGCTTGAAAGAAAACTATCCCTCCCCACGTTACTTGCAGTAGCTGATGGCAATCACAGACACTTGCCGAAACCAATTCTCGCATTTGTTAAAAAAAACGTAAAAACTTAAAGGAGTATCTACTTTTACGATCGATAAATTTGTTATTGAACTGCTTTGTCATATTTGAATCTACAATCACGTGAAATTTACGCACTCACACCCCTAACATCCTGTATGTATGTGTGTAAAATACAGAATTTATCTCATAAGTATTTTTTGGTATCACCTTTTTGGAGATATTATTTGTTTGAATTTTCAATAGTTCGTTATATTTTCGAAATGTTCTTGGTGTTTAACTGTTTTTTTTTTCTCGCGATATTGGAAAGAACCTACGGAACCATAAGGCCACCATGTAGCGTTCAGTTCTTAAACAATTCGACTCTTACAATTCCTTTTGTATCTATAACAAAACGTGTAATGTAGCTATTTCTGTAAAGTTCTATCTCGATTAAAATGAAGTAGATAAACGAATAACGATAGTGGACGGAGAGAGCCATGTGAGATGTTTTGCAAAGTTCGCTCGTTGAATCCGCTGTAATGTGTGAATAGCGACTAGAGGCTCCTAGCGGCTGAATGTGGAGTTAACTCCCTAAAGTATAGGGATTTACAATGCTTCAGGGAACGGGCAGCTGATGTGTGTTTTCCAGTCACTGATTCTGGAACCTGAAACAAAAAGTGACCAGCATTTGTCTTTTCGTTAAGTGCAGCCAATCAGAAGTCTTAATGTCAAGCAAGGTGAGCCAATGAGAGAGAACCCCTTTTCCGTGCAATTTAGCTGGAGTTTTATCGTCCCTGGGTCGTACGTTGGACGCCGAAGACAAATAAGAGGGATTTAGGAGAAAACTCTCACCTTTTTATCTGGGGGCTTCAGCGACGCTATGTTTTACAACCTCTCTTGTCTGTTGGGAACACCTTCTACTTGATGTGTTGCATTCACATGGCTTTCTCTACCCTGTCTTCAAGAGCTGGTCACTGTCAGATGGCTTTGAAATTCCATTCTCCTTGCATGGCCAGGGCATTAAGAGAAATGTGTTGCACTCATATGACTTTTTCAACTCAATATTGTACAAATTAGTCTTACGAACGCTTAATCCTCTATCTACTTCATGTTAATCGATATAAACGTTTTCAGAAATTAACTTATTGCTAATTTTCTTGTAGGTGAAAGGGGAATATGGGAATACTGTAGGCTTTAAGCGATAGTTAAGTTTTAAACTGGTTGCTATGTGATGGTTTTGAAATTCTGTTTTCTTTGCACGGCCAAGAGTTATAAAAATAAATAAGGACTTACCATTTGAGAAAAATATAAATATTGGAAAATTTAGACAGATAACAAGGAATATCTCCGAGATGGTTCACACCACCGAAAAAAATAATCATTAGATTTAAATAGTATAGGTAGTTTAACGAGATATACATTTTTTGTGCAGTAATATTTTGTCTATCCAGAATGACAGATGTTGTTCGCATACACACTCACCTTTTTCTAAAAATGCTTTTTTTGGTCCAAGGGTCCCTAAACATGTATTTCCGGTGAAATCTCGATATCGTAGTTTTGGATGGAATGAATTACTTTACCTACTTGCTGCAGAGGAGGGGAAAAAAAAAGATAAATTCTTATTTGAAAAACGTATACATTTAGAAATTCAAACCAATAACAAGCAATGTTCCTTTTGTGCGTTTTTCAGACTTTCTCAAACATTTGCAGTAAACAGACATGTGTCCCAATCGGCTAATCTTCTAATGCTATTATAGTAATGTGCTCCGCCTTATAAAAATAACTTACAACCATCATCCTACCAGCACTGCAATTCGTGGAACTTCTGTAGGTTTATTGCTGTTCGAAACATGCATGGAGCTAATTGAGTTTTCATTTCAAGATCATAACAATAAATCAAACTCATCACCAGAACATTTTGCCAGAATTTGTCTGCACCAATCAGTGCCTTGTTCTTTTTGATCGAGTCAGTTTATCTGGAATGCATTGACAACAAACTTTACTCACGTCTAACTTGATATAAAACGTTTTAGATTTGAGTCATACCAGTGTCCAATGTCACACTCTCCATCAAGCATTGCTCGAACAGCGGCAATATTTTATCAGTCCTTCACGAAATTCACAACTAAGAAAAAACTGGTCTCTTTTGAATTCGCTGTACTAATTATAAATTGTCTCCCTAGATAGCGCTTTTTCGCAAAATGCATTTCTAAGTCGATCTTTACATTGTTTAAGGATACCCATCTGTGAAATTTTGAAAATCTACAGTTTTCATTGGATTGATTTGAAATTTTTACACAACAATCACTGTATCGTGAGGAGTAACTATGCTAAATTTCATACATTTAGGCAGATTAGTTGCAAACATATTAATATTTTATTATATTTTTTTTAATATTTGCATAAATGGTTCCCCATGATGCAATTTTGATTTGAAAAACTTGATAATTTTCAGTTATGTCCTGTAATAGAATGTTAGCAAATTGATGAGATAATTTTTTAATCTTGTTATTAGTTTGGATAAAAATAAATTTTGAAGTTTGAATTCATTATTTTTTTCATTTAAATTTTGAAATGTAAATTTTAATATTTAATTACTCAGCGGTTACTCACTTTATGAGAAAATGATCTCATCATTTCTTTTTAATGTTATTTCTAAGCAGGTACACCAAATTTCATGCATAAGTACTGAAAATTGCATCGTGTGGAGCATTTTAAAGAGCAAACAGTGCTAAAAATAAAAACATGGAAAAAACTAAGTTTGAAGTCATAGCAAGAATAATGGAACTGTGTGGATTTAAATGGACACGACCACTTACAGGCAATCAGTTAGACGGCCATGTGACATAGATAAAAAGACTGTAAGGCTGTAAAAAGCATATCAAAATAAAGCAGACGATTTATACTATTTGATAAAACAAAAATCCATTTTTGGCAATTTTGGAAATTTTTAGCCTTTTTTCACAGATGGGTATCCTTAAGCGTTCATTATGATTTAAAAACATAGTCAGGAAACGTTTTGTACTCAAATTAATTTCTGGGTGAACACAGAATCTTTAAACGACGATAATAAAACTATTAGAGGAAATGGAACAAACTATATTTTGATAAACTCACAAAACATTATAAAGCAGCTGTTAAATATCGACAGATTTCATTTGTTTATAGAAACATGGCGTTGTATGTTCTGGCCGCGTATTTCAGTTGTGTATGTCCTATAACTGTGGTGTAATGAGGCCATCGGACCAGACTGAGTGCTCCCAATGTTTGTATGTCAGGCAGGCAGTTCGCCAAGGGGACGAGGACTTTGAGAACCATGCTGCCTAAGCTATATGGATTTGAACTGCGTACCCGGTGAAGTGGATTTCCTTTTGAGTTTTGCAGGCAAAACTCAAGTGGGTAAAAGCGTGGACAGCGTAAATGAGGAAATGTTGCTTCGGTGAACCGAGGATAAAACCTGTGCTTGACCTGGAAATCTTTGCCTGCAATCACCTAGGAGTAATGTCGTGCTTATACGACTTTCTCTACTCACTCTAGTAGAAACTATTCTTATAAATGCTTATTCTTATACCTACTTAATGTTAATAAAATGAACATTTGTAGAAAAACTTTTATTGCACATTTCTTTGTAGATGCAATGGTAATATAGGAATACGAACGCCTTAAGCGATCATGTATTTTAAGAGCTGATCGCTGTGTGATGGCTTTGACATTTCAGTAATCTTTATATGACCAGGACATAAAAGTACGAAAAAAGATTCCCATTTGAGAAAGGTAGAAATATCGGAAAATTCAAACCGATGATAATGACTATCTCGGAAATGGCCAGCTTCACAAACATTTTCACATAAATTGTATGCTTTATGGAAACTTGCACTTTTTGTGTAGTAAGGTTTTGTTTAAGCCTTGCGGTTTACTAGTTATACAGAAGTACTTGAGTATGAAGAGGAATTTAGAGGGTATTTCCATAAAATGCAAGGTATACATTTAATTTATCGTGAACATATCTTAAACATACGGTATTTTAATCAACATCTTTAGCCATTTTTGAGAAAATTGTAATTTTAGAATAGTATTCAATAGAAAGGTTAGGAGTGCGGGACTTTTTTTGAAAATCTTCGTGCCTCGTGCTTGGAAGACGCCGAACTTCTCTTTCCCTCTTTCCCCCTCTCCATCTCTCCTCACCCTCCGCTCTCCCTCTCTTCTCTCCTCTCCCCTCTCTTCTCTCCCTCTCTATTCCCTCTCTTCTCTCCCTCTCTTCTCTCCTCTCCCTCTCTTCTCTCCCTCTCCTCTCCCTCTCTTCTCTCCCTCTCCTCTCCCTCTCCTCTCTTCTCTCCCTCTCTTCTCTCCCTCTCTTCTCTCCCTCTCTTCTCTTACTCACTTCTCTCCTCTCTCCCTCTCCTCTTTCCTCTCTTCCTCTCCCCTCTCTCTCTCCTCTCCTCTCTCCCTCTCCCTCTCTTCTCTCCTTCTCCTCTCCCTCTCTTCTCTCCCTCTCCTCTCCCTCTCTTGTCTCCCTCTCTTCTCTCCCTCTCTTCTCTCCCTCTCTTCTCTCCCTCACTTCTCTCCTCTCTCCCTCTCCTCTCTCTTTCTCCTCTCTCCTTCTCGGTTTCCGAACTCTCCTGCGGAATGTCTAAAACTGCGAGAGGGTGTGACCCAAGTTGTACTATACGCCGCCGGGGAGTTTTAATCTGTAAATGGTGGGTACTCTGCCCTCTGCTCAGTCGTGACTCCTTGGATCGGTCGCCCTCTGTCTCTTCTCGCCTCATCCTTCCTCCCAGGCATACCTCACAAGGGGCACAGGTAGAAAACATCTTCAAAGTCCACGTGTCGAATCCTTCCTGCGACTTCCTATCCTAGCGATGTCCAACGTTCGCGAAAGAGGGGAGTTTGGGTTTACCTCATTCCACTGTACGTGGACTTTGCCTCTCTTTGACCTTTAGACGTGTATTGTGTTGCAGTGGCGGGTTGATTTCAAATCTTATGCTATCAACATCTGTTCATTAGTGACTTCTTTGGTACTGCTTATGTTTAAGAAGTCTATCATTATTTGGCGTCAAAGTCGAAGTGCATAGATACAGACTTTTAGCATAGTTCAATTTGGAGAAAATCTGTTCGCAAATATTTGTAGAACTAGACACGCTATTATACACTATTCTTGCAAATGTTTATTTCTCTATCTACTTTATTTTAATCGACATAAGCGTTTTCATGAAGTATCTTATTGCTAATTTTCTTGTAGTTGCAAGGGGAATATGGGACT
Source organism: Tenodera sinensis (assembly GCA_030765045.1). Classification (NCBI taxonomy): domain Eukaryota; kingdom Metazoa; phylum Arthropoda; class Insecta; order Mantodea; family Mantidae; genus Tenodera; species Tenodera sinensis. The sequence continues at coordinate 21,020,523 of CM060968.1, forward strand.
AAAGTAGGTTTTAAACGATAGTCAAATATTTTAAGAGCTGATTGCTATGCGATGCCTTTGAAATCCCGTTCTCTTTGCAAGACCAAAACATAAAAAAACTAATAACATATTCCTATTTGAAAAAGTAAAAGTATTTGACATAAATTGAGTGTTTTAAACAGACACATACTTTTTATTTAGTAGGTTTTGTCTTTTACTGTTTACCATTTATGCAAGTCATCCAAAATGAATAGGTCTCCTGAGGACATTCCCAGAAAATTAAAGGTATGACTTAGAAATGGCCTTAAAATCACCGTCCGTCACTGGATTTGTGTCCGTCATTGGATACTGACTACCTGACCTTCCGACTGGAGTAGTGGAGTGGGGTATAGCCGTTCACTACGTAAGGTTCTCAAAAGAGAAATGGTTGAACATCCCTGTCCTAGCCTACCCTGTGCTATGCTATCCTATCTTATCTTTATGTAAGGCAAGATTAAACAGGAGTACCGGAGCACGACCTGAACGAACGCAGGTCACCACACAGTGCAATCTGTTAATGAAGAATCTTTAGCATTGAATTTTTCACCCCAACTATACCTTTCCAATCTTTTTTCTACACAGGGCTAATGTGAAAGAATAATATGAATAATTTGTACACGTATTAATAAACGATAAACGATAGAGAATTCCTCTTTATTGTGCGCGATACGCTCGTGAGCGCCAGTCCCTTGGCCTGGGTTTTACCCTACAGTCAATTATTGGTAGGCTCAGCAGCTGTCCATACAGTGCTGCCGTTTGTTGCCCAAATTGGCTTTGGTAAGCTTGTATTTTGGTTTGTAGCTTGTTTGGACTTTTAGAATGTTTTACCTTCTCATTTTTAACATCTAAACGGCTTACCTTTTTAGAACCACTTTTAAGTTTTAACTGTTTTACCTTTTAAGTTCGCCTTTTTAACGTCTTGACGGTGAATTCCAACAGCTGGTGAGTTTCCCAGTTTTTATCTCTTGACTTGGGGCCAAAATGATCTAGCTGTCGATGGGCCCTTAAATACCATTTACTGACTCATTGACTCTCACTCACGGACTCTCACTCACGGACTCTCACTCACGGACTCTCACTCACGGACTCTCACTCACGGACTCTCACTCACGGACCCTCGGTCACCGAACCCTCGGTCACTCATTGACTCTGACTCTCTCATTGACTCTGACTCTCTCACTGACTCTGACTCTCTCACTGACTCTGACTCTCTCACTGACTCTGACTCCCTCACTGACTCTGACTCTCTCACTGACTCTGATTCTCTCTCACTAATTCTGACTCTCACTGACTGACTAACTCACTCACTCACTTACTGACTCACTGACTGCATGACTCGCTGACTGACTCACTCACTGACTGACTCACTCATTGCATGACTGACTCACTCACTGCATGACTCACTACCTGAGTCACTCACTCGCTCACTATTCAAAAAGCCTTGTAGAGATAATATCAGATTTTTTCTTGTAAAGATGTGGTCTCATAGCTGTTTCCGACAGAAAGTAATACATAATTATATGCAGGAAAAAATAAACAAAAAAGGTTTCCCTTTGAAGTAGCCAGAATTACATGACAAGGGGTGACGCAGGCAAAGCCCAGAGTATTTCGTTTGATGTGTGGTGAAGGAATAATAATAACAAAGATAAAAAGAGTGGGTCACAGTGGTGTCAGTGGTGGGACGCACAGTTTGATTATTAGCGCTAATTGGAGTAATGAATATCTGAAACGTGTTACAGAATCTGACGTACACACGTGTGCATATTGTTTTTCCGCTCGGATGGGTACATTATTCTGACCAGTACATGGTCCACTGGGATTTTATGTAAAACACATTCACCCGCGTGTTTCTCGTTTACGATTCACTGCGTTCAGTAATAGGTGTGCTTGCCCATTCAAGAGCTGCTGACCTAAACATTATTTTTAAAATTACACCCTTCGTCGCCCATGTAAGGGATGGTTATATTCTGAATTTGTATAGCAATGTATATTCGGGAAAATTAGAATTGTCCGCCAAAATTAAAACAAAAACTGTTTATAATTAAAATACACTTCTGTATTACAATCATATCAGAATAAATTTTTGGCCCTTTCTCTAGCTATTATCACCGTGTGTATTGTGGTCATTGAAAATTAAGAGCAGCAGTTGCTCTATTTATCGCCAACATTGGTGAATATTCAGCATTTATCGTATATTACCTGTGAACTAGAAGTGAATAATCCTAAACAGCGGTCTTCATTATCAATGTCTTTTGCATAACTGGTACACAAGAGAATTTACTTCAATTTATTTTTGGTAGTATCTGTTTCTTATCGTCTTACAGGGTCACGCAAGGGATGAGGCATAAGTACTGACCAACGAACTACTGACAGTTGCAATACGGGGCTAAAGGCGTGGTGCTGTAATGAGGACAAGGAAAGATGGGGGAGGGTAGTTACACCTGGCCTTGTAGAAAGGTCACGTTTTAATTTTCTTTAGAATTATCTCCAAATTCTTAATGCCTGTTATGGAAAATGTTGCAAATGTTGCTTCCGTTATCAGTAAGCAGAGAAAGACATGTGAGTGCAAGATAGCAGATATTTTCTTTAAGAGTATCCTAATTTAGCTACGACGGTGACGAACATTTTTAGAAAAGGAAACTAGGACTAATTTTAAAAATTAAAACAATTTATTATTTTTGATATTTACCTTTAAGACCAATACATAGTTGCATTCGCTGAAACTTGTACTTAAAACAAGGATGCCGCTCTTTTTTGAGACACTTCAGAAACCAGATTTTTACAATGTTCCACTGCTTCATCTGATGACGAAAAAGTTATTCCACGCCCTTTAACTTAATTTTGGAAACAAAAAGAAATCGCAAGATTCTGGGCTAGGGCTGTATGGTGGAGGGTCCACGTTGCTTACCTTTAGGACATAGAAATACTCAGTTTTGCTGCGCAAACTCCAGTGACGTAATTCTCATAGTCTGATCACGTCTAGCTTTTGATATAAAATGTTCTGGATTTGACTCATACCATTCCCCAATGTCACTCGAATATTCATAAGATTCTGTTGATCTTCTTCAAGCATTACTCGAGCAGCGGCAATATTTCTAAGCCGATCTTAACATTGTTTAGGCCTTATTGACGATTTAAAATCATAAAAACTTACAGCATGGAAATCTTGTCCTGTCAAATTGATTTTTGGATGAACTCAAAATATTTAAGAAAGTATTACAGCAAAATAAACTCTACGGCTATCAACTCTTAAACCATTAGAAAGTAGCTGTAATATATAAATAAATTTAATTCGTTTTCAGAAAGCTCATTCTATAAATATTCACTGTGGCCCCCGTATTTATATCACAGTGATCATGTTTGCCAACTTGGGGACATTTTGTCCAGTGTTGCAGCAAGAATCAAGCTGTTGATTATTGACAAATACTCGAAGGACCCCTTCCCACACAATGACCCTTCACCACAACCGGATCACTGTTCTGGACGAGTTAGCCGAATTAATTGAACTGGGAATGAGGCGAGAAATCTGTGTGTGACATCCCACAAAATTTTCTCCTGTGAGGCAATACTCGCGCAATGATACTTAGTGTTGTGTGCACAACTGAGTGACAATAATGGGATCCATGAGCTCAAATCTAGTTTAGGGCAACTTACCCGGAATACGGTTTCTTTGGGAGTTTTCCGTCATAACAAGGTAAATGTTGGTTAACTTTGAGGACACAAGACAGTTTGAGTATGACTTCGATTTTAAGTTTCTCAACAACTGTTTAACATAATGAAACGAAACTTTCACATTGAAAACAGCAATGTTTTCCAAACATAATTCATGTAAAATTACTCATATATACTATAAATTAATCTACTCATATATTTTTTTTCTTTACCGGACTATCCTCCTCTTATGGAGGACTTACACATGTGTGGCACGTACAATAAAAAATATAGGAAAAAGTACCAAATTTTCAGACCTGGAGCGAAGTGGTGGGCCAAGGGTTGCATCGCCCCTGAAGCATGGCAGTTATATGCACATGAGACCAGAAGGTAGAGGAGTAGCTGCCCTGAGGCCGAGAATTTCGAAAGACACTATCGGAAACTTGGAATAATATTACCGTACAACAATAAGGAAATCATCTGAACAGTATGCCAGAAAATGTTTGAAAGTGTTTGAGAACTAAAAGAGCCCTAATAAAGTAAAAAAATATCTTCTATGTATGTTTGATGCAATATGTTATACATTTATAACAGTATAAGAAGTGTGTTCTTCGAACTGAAGATTTCAAAATAACAATGGGTGTCCTTAAACTTTTGGTAGGACCTATATTATTAGCAATATGAACAATAATTTTAGATGTAATACGTGGCTCTTGAACTGAAAAATGACAGTAAAGATTTCATGTTGAAAGTGCACCCAAAGTCTGAAAAATACGAATACAAATTACTGCAAGTGAATATTTTCTGTATTTATGACCAAATTAAAGCCCCTTATGCATAGAAAACCCCAACACGATACATGCTTTGAAAGCTGAGAGTTTCTAGTTTTTTAAGAATAAAACACAAAATCGATCTTTTTACCCAAACTGGTCAGTGTGCTTGAGTTCTATGCCATATTTGAGTTATCACTATACATTTATTCATTCCTCGTTCGATATGATATACCAACCTAAAGAATGTTAAACTTAATATATAATCAAATAAATAAAAGTAAAATAAAAAATCTATTTCTTACATTAAGGTTACTATTTCCACCCATTCTGCAAACTATTCTTACAACGCCTTATTTTATCTACCTACTTGCTCTCAAATGCAGATCTCATTTAAACACACAATTTTTGCTAAATGAATTATTTTTGTAGAGTTAACCATTTCCGAGATATTCCTTGTTATTGGTTTGGATTTTCTAATAGTTATACTTTTCACAAAGAGGAAGTCGTTATTCATTTTTTATGTCCTGATAATACAAAGAGAACGACATTTCAGACATAATATAGTGACTGGCTTTAAAGGATTTATCACTGAATTCTAATATATTCATGTTACTTACATTTAATACGTAAAAAAGTCATTTGCAAAAATGTTTTATCTCAGTTAACATAAAGTAGTAAGAGGAATAAGCGTTTTATGGCTCGTGGCGGTCCAGTCAGCTTTAGAACATGCTTGTTTCAAGGATCAGAGGGAAATGCTGATGGAAAACGCCAGGCGGCGTGTTGCATGCAAAGCTTAACACTTTTTAGCCAGCAAAAGAAATATATACTCCGAAAATACAGTGCTTTCCCTTTAACGGTAAAGAAAGCCTCATTCCATATTCATGCTGTAGGTTTTTCACCGCCGCTTCAGCAGCACAGAGAGGGCAGTAAATAGCCTTGCAGGATCTGGCGCCAGTGTTACATCACTTTCTCTACTCACTCTACTTGTACAAACTGTGTATTCTTACAAAAGCCTTTCTTGTACTTATTTTATGTTAATCGCGATAAACATTTGTTGAAATTATATTATTCCTAATTTTCTTGTAAGTGCAAGGGGAATATGGGAATACAGTAGGCTTTAACTGATAGTGAAATGTTTTAAGAGATGGTCTCTATGTGGTGGCTTTGAAATTTCGTTTTTTGCATTCCTACCCATGGAAAACGAATAACAAATCCCTATTTGAGAACAGTATAAGAATTTGAAAACTCGCATAAATAACGAGGAATATATCCGAAATTATTCACTCTACAAAAACGTTTTGAACATAATTTGTTTTAACAAGATCTACGTTTTTGAACAGTATGGTATTCAACCGACTCTTCATTGTTGAGCCGTGCGTACGCACACACACACACACACACACACACACACACACACACACACACACACATTAAGGACACTGCAAGCCCATATTTCTTTCTAAACTGCTTATACTTCTTGTACTCATAGATGCATATGTCCTCTGAACTCTGAATGACTTTGGTATAACTGGAAAACCGCAAGAGACAGACAAAATATTACTACAGAAGAAATGTAGTTCTCGTTGCAACACACAGTTTACATCAAAAATAAATTTTTATGGAGAACCATTTTGGACATATTGGTTTGAATTCTCAAATACTTGTACGTTTCTGAAATGGGAAGTCGTTATTCGATTTCTGGTCCTACCCATGCAAAGAGAACAAAATTTCAAAACCCTCATATAGTGACCAGCTCTTGAAAGGTTTAACTATGGCTTAAAGCCTATTATATTCCCACATTCCCCTTGCACCTACAAGAAAATTAGCAATAACATAATTTCAGCAAATGTTTCTCAACATGAAGGGAATAAAGGAATAAGAACTTGTAAGAATAGTTAGTACAAGAGTAGAGAATGTCATGTGAGTGCAACACATCAGATTTTTTGTAATGGAGAAAATCACTTTTTGGAATCGGGTAGATATGTTGCTGAAATCAGTGCAGTAGCAAAAATGTTTTTCTTAATGTCCCAAATGTATTTTAATTGATGTTTTTCTCAATTATAGTGATTGTTTTAAATGTGGGTGAGTGTTTGCCGAAAGCTAAAAGCGCTGGGATTTCCCTGCCCCCAGCCATTAACCTACAAAGCACATCTTCCGCTCCAGATCACCTCTAATGGATATTTTCAAGGCTCTTTCATGAAACGAACCGCCCTATTCACATTTCATTCCTGGTTTAACAGTCACATTTTAAAAATAAATTGTTAATTTTCTTATAGTTACAATGGGAATGGCAGAATATAATAGGCTCAAACGATAGTCAAATCTTTAAAGAGCTGGTTGCTATGTAAGGGTTTTGAAATTCCATTCTATTTACATGACCAGGAGGAATACAAATGAATAACGATATCCATTTGAGAAAAGTAAGTGTTGGACAACTCTAACCAATAATAATGAAGGGTTATCGCCACAAAAGTTTTATATGACATAAATTGTATCCTTTGAAGAGATGCACACTGTTTTTAAAAATAAGATTTTGTGTATGTGTTAGTGTTTACGTTAAAATCAATCACAATGAAGAAAAGTTCAGAGGCCATTCCCAGAAAATTCAAGATGTATATTTCATTTGTCATGAACATTTGTTAAATACACCCGTTACTCTAATTACGTACTATAGAAAGTGAGAGAAAATGTTCGAACGCTCCTGAAATGTAACCATCTTGTTATTAGTTGTATTTGTTTCTCAAGTTTCTAGATCATCAGAAATGTTACAGCTTACTGAACTGTAATTGCACTCTGCAAAAGTTGGACTTTAAGTTGGCAGCTAAGGTTGTTGCGGAAAAAGAGAAATGTTGATAGAGATGTCAGTGAGATTGAAGTCGTAAAACTTCCGTCCAAGAAACCATATTGGTGATGGAGTATCGAGTCAAGTTGTTTAAGCCAGGATTAGATGAGAAGGAGCACCTTGTTTGAACTTCTGCACTGAATTTTTATTCTTATTAAGAATTAACCGATACCTACTTCTCTTAAGAGATGGTTCTATCTAAAATCTTGCGTTTGTATTTACATGACTTTTCCACACTTCTCTACTTTTCCCCCTTTATTTATTTTACGTCGTTTTAACTAAGTGGTCACATCTGTTAAGAGATGCCTCTTCCGAAGCAAGCCATGCTAAGGATTTTAACGCCTGGAAAAAAATCCATACCCTCTTTCGGGTTTGAACCCATGACCTAGGGAACCAGAGGCTATCGCGTTTCCTTTAGACCTCGGAGGACACTTTGTTACAGGTATCCGTATTAGAGCCATTATTCTCCCTTGTTTCATCACAAATGTAGATGATTTGTGAATTTCTTGGATTATTTGATACATAGAGGCGTTAAATTATCATATATCTTGCCATTGTTTTGTTTAGGCAGTGTCGCCAACTCTATCCCGTAGATGGCTGAAAAACAATTTAACACATTATAATCGATTAACAATCAAAATAGCACTCCATTTAAATTTGACAACTGTGAGTTTAACAATAACCTTTAATAATTAATGCATTTTTCCAGAAGAAAGCTTATTTGCTAACGTTAAAAAGAAAGTGAAGTTTATTTGTGATCATAAATTAGGTTCATGTTCTAATAAGAGAGCAAAATACATGTAATTCTTGGTTTTTTTTCCTCAGTTGGCAGTGCCGGGTAACTCAAACTACACTAAACAAAATGGATATACACGTATTTTAGGTTATTTTTTTTATAGAATTTAACATTTTTTTTTGTCAAATCTACGACATATATTATTTAAATTCATATTTTATTTCGAAATAGTCCAGACAAATATAACTGGGTGGTCGGATTTTCCCAGATATATTACATGGTGATTTAATGTATCTTAGAACTTGTATAGTACGTTTGGAATCGAAATTATGTTAGTTAAGATAGTTTTAATTGACTGTAGTGCTCAGTGGAGGAAGATAGGTAATCTGTGGAACAACTGTGATGTGGTTACATTTACAGGAGTACAATCATACATTTCACTTTAATCCCGTAACATGTACAGTAAAGGAGGCATGGACCCCAGCCCCAGCCCCAGCCCATATTTACTGTTGTGCGCGCGTTTAAGCCCCTGTTTACTAATTTAGAAACCAGAAAATGTGCAACGGCTACTCCAGATAGCCTGAGCCTGTTTTATATTGCTTCTCATTTTGCAAATAAACTTTTTAATGTAATTACAAACTTTATGTGTTGGAGATTAACTTATTTCTCCCGGCGGAATAGAACTGTACGTTTATAGTTCCTCTACTACGTACTTAAAAATTCGATACCAAGATTTAATCAGAAATATACGTTTAATCTTAGTGAATAAAAATAAAGGATAATTTGGGATTGGGGTATTTTCCTAATTTCCTTTGCATCCTTGAAAGATGTCTTACCTAGATAGCAAGATTGGTATTTTAACTTACTTTTGTTGTCTGAGTTATGCTGTTGGGGGAGAGGGAGGAAGAAAAAATAAGGGGCAGCTGACTCACCTGGTATATGTATATACCTACATGTTAGAATAAAACTGATAACATATTTGGAATCAGCACCTCAAAATTAGGTAAAATTGGTATTCAAAACTAAAACTTCCATTGTTTTTTTCAAAATGCAGAGCAGTTTTGTAAGCGATGTGTATCTTTTGATGCAAAAATTTATGTTGTTGATTAGTTCTGCATGACCCAGACGATTTATTTACCCTCGTAACCTCTGGAGACCTCGATCTAACTCGGCGGCTACATCCGAACCCCAGTTCTCCAGGGCGATGATGGCGATTCTGCAATATTAGCAATGAATGTCAATAACACATTAAACTTTAAATTTACGTTACTTTTAAATAAATAAAACTGGGATGGACTGTTAATATTACCATAATATATTGTGCGACAAGAGCATAATCGCCAATATATTCAGATTTCATACGACTGTTTATGCTTGAGCACGTACCTATGTTTAAAACATGTATAAAATGTTTTTAATATTGTACGTTGCATGTTGTCACTGCTGTCCAACATTTTAATAAGCCATTGCTAATGGTGGAAATACTCTTTGTGAAGTTATGAACCTACTATTATGTAAAATATCGAATTGCGTGGAACAGATTTGTTAGCAATTGTCACAAGATGAGATTCGCAACAATGGGTGATCGTTAAGGTCTACGTTACCAAGGAAACTAGAAAAGAACTTTGAAAGCAAGAGTAACCAAAATGATTTATGCTCAATCATACCATAATGTAGCGCTTATCGTACTTACAAACAGTATATAGGATGTAAGGTAGAAAATGTTTCTATAAGACTGCAAGTGAAGGAGCTATAACTGAAAATGCCCCAACATATGGATGAAGAATACACTGAAAACATTGGAGGCCTATATCTGTAAATTACAATTTTTACTTTCTCTACTACGTATAGTAAGTAGAGGAAGAATTGTACTCCACCCACAAATTTTATGTCGAGATTTCTCCGGAAATATGTCTTTCCACCCTCCTCCCCCCTCTCCTCCCTCTGCTCCTTCTGCTCTCTATGCTCCGACTGCTCTTCTCCCCTCTCCTACCCCTCCTCCCGCCCGCCCGCTCTCCTCTCCTGCCCTCTCCTCCCCTCCCCTCTCCTCTCCCACCCTACTCTCTCCTCCCTCTCCTTCGCTCTTCCTTCTCTTCCACCCATTCCGTCACTGCAGGATGGCATCCTCTCTTAGGGCCACGAAATGATAGTTCCTTTTTTAGTGGCTTTAAGTTTATCTCTGTGATTTCTCCAGTAACGAATCATGTTTGGTTGTACCGAATGCTCTCAGCCCGCTGCTCGTACATAATTTTTTTCAGCAAATTCCAAAACATCTAGCTTAAAACCTATAGTTAAACTTTTTCGAGAATTCATGTTGCCGCTAACATAAAAGTTGCTGCTGTTGTAAGCAAAAATCTTGTAGGTACTAGTAAAAAGAAATTAGAAGGATTGAAACTACTAATGGGTGAAGATGAAAGTCTTAATTCCCCGCTCCTTTTTTTTTTGCCCAAACAAGTGAAAGACAGAACGATCTGATGTACAGCAACAAAGAAATTCTAAAGAGGGTGGGGGGCTATTTTCGAGTAAATACGGTAAATATTCTTCTTTTTCTCTCTTATGAGATAGGCATCAGTCTTTGTTGACACCAATTCTGCAACCTCGGATAGCTGAAATTAGGAAATAAAGTAATCTATGAGATTATATGGAAACTGCAAGGTGGTCGTAAATTTGGTAGCACAAAGGACAGTTAGGTGGAGGTGAAATATAACCCCAGGCTTAGTGTTTAACAAAAGAAACAAATGAGTGAAGCAGTAATTAAAGGCAGGAACCATAGCCGAGTGTGACAAAGCGAGCGTTTTAACCTATCGGCGAGGAACGACTTCACAATGCATTTTACACGAGGTCTCTTTTTTGCAAGGTAATGTGGCGAACAATTGAATCAGTATGGAACATTTAGGCTCGGTTGCATAAATATCGCAGACTGAAGATCAGTTTTAATCTTAGGTGAGAACATGAACTAAGATCAGCGTGGAATCACATTGAATAAAACTAACGTAACATAATCGAGTCTTAGTTCAACTTTGATCTTAGTTCGTAATAAGACGTTTGGCTACGTCGTAAAACAGCTGAAAATCACTGCTTCCGGGCAACAGCAATTACTTGTTTTTCACCTTTCCCACGCATACGACAGCAAAATGGTCGAAAACAAGAATTGTAATTAAAAGGTATAAACCTATGGTTAAAAGAAAAGGAAAAACCGAAGCAGTTTGTTTCTCAGAAAGAAACTGCATCAAAGGACATTTTAAGTCGAGGTTAATTATGTATTTACCTTACTAATCGTTTGTATTTGTGTATTGGATCAAGGCAGCACCAGCTAAGAATTAACTATTCTTTAAATCTACTGTATTCCCATATTCCCCTCACACCTGCTAGAAAATCGGCAATTAGTAATTGCTCTAAATGTTTATCTTGATTGACATGAAGTTTGTAGACGGAGGAATAAGAGTTTCTAAGAATAGTTTTAGAAGAGTGAGTAGAGAAGGTCATTCAGTTGCAAAAGATCAGATTTTTAAACTAATTTCTGTACTGCACTCTTTGCCCGATTCCTCTATTCGAAAATTGTACCCGAAAAGTTCGCGGGTTTCCTTAATCTAACCTGTTTTCCCATACGCTGCCAAAATTTGAATTCTGTCTTGGATCGAGAAAGTCATTTTCCATAGTGCTAACATAACATCAACGTGTATATGAACTGGTGAAGTAAACTAAAATGCTGGCAGAAAAAAAGCCAACTGTCAAGAAGACAGAAGAATGCCAACTATCGATTGAAGAGAGGAATGCAATCTATCGATTAGTTAGAATGCCAACTGTCGAGTGCACAGAAGAATACTATATATCGATTTTTCATTTTTCTTAATAATTCCTACTGATTTAGTGTAGCTAGATCCAATTTAAATATAAATTTATATTAATACAAACGGAAATAGTGCATTTGCATTCAAACAGGACGCGAAAAATTTTTATCTGTGCCACCCAGTATATTGGCTAAAATAAATTTTAAGGGTTTTGAAATAATGGGGGTTCTAAACCATAAATTAGGAGTATTTTCTAGAGGCCAGCGACAATAAAACAGTTGTGTTAATTATAGAGTAGCAGCAGCTGTCCTCCCTTGGCCGTTAATTTCAGGCAAATATATCTTCCGAGTTCTTTTAACAGGGGAGTATATGAATTAGTGTGGGAGTTAATAATAATCCTACTATTAATGTAAAGAAATAAAGAGCAATTAGCGCGTAAGATTATTTATGTTATGAGAATGTGTGAAGTTTTAATTTCTTGAAATTTATTGGCTCCCAGGGGCGGTGTTTGAAGGGCAGCAATGCAGAAGTTTCTTATGACGACAACATTAACCCGAGAGCGGTCGCTATCTGAAAAGTTACAAAGTTTTTATCACAGAGACAACCATAGAGATTCCGTAATTTTTGTGGTTGAAATGTAAAGTTTAGTTAGCAGAACATATTATTTATGATTTCAACAACTAAGTCTATCCCTTGACACCATAATATAAAATAGTCAGGGTCTTTTGACATTTTCATTATCAAAAAGCTAAAAATGTTAGTCGTAGTGAGAATTTTCTATTCAAACAATCCTTGGTATTTGTGCTTCGAGTCTCCAAGTCACTCTTGATGTCCCACTCAAAGTTCACTGCTTGGAATTCATAAAGTTAACAATGAAGGTAAAAATGTAACCTTTGGGTATCTTCACATTCGGGAATTTTGGGCAATGAATCGGCTGACTGGGCAGCAAAAGAAGCTATAAAGATCCCTTTAAGCGACTCTTCAATTCCTACACCATGCAGTGACATTATCAGATATGTTAATTTGGCTTTAGATAGTCATAAGCGAACTAAATACCTATGTTAACCAAAAATACCAGAAATTATTCTAAGATATAAATAAAAGCTTATAATATGTCTTTCATAAACTAAAACTGTATAATTCCTAGCAATAATGGTAAAGAAGTAAATAAAGTATAAAAAAGTAATAAATCCCAGTAGTGGAATTTTCCGCGTAGCTTTGACACAGTAAAGGCTGGTTGGTTCACAACTATTCCCGAATACGGGCTTCTTGGTGCGCAATGTCGCTAAACCATGCCAACTTGACATGGAGAAACACGCTACTGGACAGAGGTTGGCAACTATGAATCAGAGAGAAATACGGCTAATGGAACGGAAGCAGGATCTAAAACTGAAACAGTGCAAACAGTGCTCACTACTTTCATTTTTCATGCGTTGGCACCGTTGGTTACGCGGTCCCTAAGCCCGTATCCGGCAACATTATCAAATTCCCAACCATAGCCGGGGATCGGACCCAGGACTGCTGGCACAGCAGACAGGTGCTCTACCGATTGAACTACGGGGCCAAATTTATAAGCTATTGATCTGATGTTGTAGATATTCTCGTTCACAAAAATGGAACACTTTATTTCTAAAAGGCAAATATATTGTTTTATACAAAGATGTAAATCAGGTGTCAGTGCTGGGTTAAAAGGACGAAATAAAAAGAACCGTGGCAATCATTAGAGGCCTATTCAAGACTTTCTTTTCATGTGTCCGTACCAACTTAAACGTGCAGTCCAATAAAACAAATGACGTCGTCGTTGGTTTAGCCTCGATTCAAGCTATTCATTAAAATTCCGTTCCTTAATGAGGCCACATCAAAGAGGAATGTCATCTTTAAATCCTTCATTTACATCTCACTGTGTTTAAAAATATTTCCTTTTAAGAGATGAAGAGGGATTTTTGCATTTGATTACAACTCGTGTACAACATCTAGGATTTGCTTTAGAACGGTCGATTGTGAAGCACAGAACACACAATCTAGGACATTCTTTGATCTCTACCCTACGTCACTACACAAACAAAGAACGATAAACAAATGAAGGATCACAGAAGTAAACTTAAAAGTTAACAGGGGAAAAACAGAACTATAAAACAAAGGAAGATGCTTAAAAGGGGGAAGAATCCTTTTAAAAGAAAGAGGGAAAAGTATAACAAAACTATAATTAAATAACTGCAAAGCTTTTTCCCTCTTCTGAAGGCTTTTAGTTGGTAACGTGACTTCCTAAAGGATTGACAATATAATTATGAAATCAGTTTTTCTTGTACGGTTACTTTGAGCATCTCTAAGGTTGAGTGGGCAACGGGAAATATAGGTTATTTCTCATGATAGATAAAAGAGAACGGGATACACTGATACCGCAATGTTTTGCTGTAAGATTAATAATTTTATAAACAAACGATAGGGAGGTTTATAAATAATTGCAATAAACCATTTGCGTATACGCACCACGGACTGGGGATTGTAGCGCAACAGAAAATTCCTTTCTGTAGCGTCCAGAAGCTTCGTCCTCAAAGTTCTGCCTTGGCTCGTGCCCAAAGGACAGTTAAACAGTAAAACGTTTGCGGAACCATCGGTGGACGGCAAGCGCAGTTCAAGGTGACTCAATTTGAAGATAAATTGTTTGTTTTGAGATTACCAGAAGTAAGTTAATTCAAACATTTGAAGCCCTACCACTGGACAGTTGTTCGGATTGGGTTGGACTCGGCAGGACAGAACTTCCCGATACCCATGGGAGGTTGGATACATCTGGGCGGTGATGCGCAGTCAGTATTGTTGTTCCTCCGGCACTAACCTGTAGAGCTGGTAGTTGGTATACTAGATTGTCGGCGGCCCAACCGAGGTTATTGGTACTGTTTACGGATGGATCGACGCGCCTACTACCGTCTCTGTGTAAAAGCAGGGGGGGGGGGGTTAGACTCAAGGAATTCTTTAATGGAAATACCCACGGAGGGGAGTGACACTCGGTTGCCACCCTTCCTTGATACTAGGTGGAGGGGGAGGGGGAGTTTTGACTCCAGGTGGACCCTCGCTCAACATTGCAACATGTCGTTAGTGTAACACTAATGCAACGCTAAGAGCATATTAAAATCAAAGCATAATGTAAGAAGATAAGTGAAATTTTTGTCACAAGCTTGAAGTCATTAGCAGTTTTGTGTTCAGAAAAAGCAATTAGTTAAGTTTTGTAGCACTTAACTTTGTCGTCTTCATTTCAAATACAAAAGTATACGTCCTCCCATTTATTGTGGGACGTATACCATTTTGACATTGTAATACAAGTCCGTGTCATCCGCCTCTGAGTATTAAACTCTCCCGTTGCCTTGGCCAGTGGAGGGGGAAAAATTAGATGTGAAGAGCAATCGAGCGTGTACTGCAGGGTTGAACAACCTTGTTTTTCCTGGTTTCGAAAATTTTTTATGTAGGTATAGGTAGTTAAGGGTGGAGGAATTTTCTTCAGTCTTCGAATCGCATTCTTAGAGGATAAACTTAAATGCGAATTTTGGTTTTGGACCGAGTTTTCGTTTTTGAGTAATCGTGCCCACTGGCGCGCGCGCGCGCACACACACACACACACACGCACACACACACACGCACACGCACACACACACACACACGCACACACAAACGTGCGCGCGCATACCTTTTCTAAAATTATTTATTTTTTTTATTCAGGGGGCTTCAAAATCTCATCATCGAATTTTTGGGTGGAATACAATACTTCCTCTTCTTACTATATGTAGTAAAGAAAGTAAAAATGCTTTTTTGGTTTCATGAGCCTGAAAATATGTATTTCCGATGGAATATTGATATCGAATTTTTGAATAGAATACAATACTTCCCTTATTTACTATACATATGTAGTAGGTAAATTTCAAAAGTTGGTGTAGTGACTCAGTTGGTTAGACGCTGGCCTACTGATCCCAAGGTCGCGGGTTCAAATCCGGCCCAGACCGATGGTTTTTAACTGTGCTTAAAAACGACAGCTCCATATCAGTAGATTTACTGGCATGTAAAAGAACTCCTGCGGGACAAAATTCCGTCACGCCGGCGACGCTGATGTGATCCTGGCAATTGACAGCGTCGTTAAACAACAAAATAATTTAATTTGCAAAAGTTGGACAATTGAGTGCTAGTGTCTGTTAAATGATAGAGAGACTAGCTGAGGGGGCGCATTAGAGAAATGTACAGACCTCAGCAGTGACACGCACAGTGAAAGAAAAACTTTTCTTGAGCTTATTCCGTTGTGAGCAACGGAAACAGAAGTGGGAGGGAGAGCGAGCCGTCAACAACAAAAGGAGAAGAAGAGGAGGCAAGACTTGCAGTAATGCGCCGCACTCAAAAATAATTGGAAAGTGCAGGTTAGCCTTCTTCTAGGAAACCGATACGTAAACACAAGGATGCTGGATAATTAGCGCTTCAGGGGAAAGACGAGTACAGAAGAGGGTTGAAAATGTAATTAGTGGTAAAGGGATCGATACCTTCATAAAAATAACGTAATTCTCACCTACATACATGTCTTTAATGTGTAGCACAAGCAACTTCCCAAGTGTTGCTAATGTGCGCTTTTACAGTCACTGTTGCAAGCTTCAGGAATTTTCCCTCACCGTAGGTATTTTTCAAATCAAAAGGAAACGAGGAAATTCTTTGGAAATTAAGGGACTTTTTAAGCACAATTTTGAAATTCAAGAATTCAAATTAATTTACTTCCGCATTTCGGCTTTTAACTAAGAATCTTTCCTCATTAGACGTTCCAGCATTAACAGGTTCTGCGGTAGGTATAGGTAATGAAACACCACTGACACACAGTCGCGGGAAAGAAAACGCTGCCGTTTCTTAGAACGCCACATCTGCAAATCGACAATAAGTCATGAGTGTGTCGCTCGTTCACTTCTGTGTTAACACGCTTGTAGCGAAGAACACAAACGCAATCTAAGACTATTACAACCAGAAAAATGAACAATGGCACAGTATAGTCTCGACAACGATCGCTACGTTTTATTTGATGAGATCGTGGTTTTACACCGCTGTAACGGATATTACAACACACTCGTAAAAGAGGGAATTAAAATCAAATTAGAACCAAAGAATTTTAATAGGGACATTGGCTTACGACTGAGCACAGCTTGGACAGGAACACTTAAAAGGCCATGATTTAGAGATGGCCGTTTATTTCTTATGCAACTCTCGATGAAGGCCATGATTTAGAGATGGCCGTTTATTTCTTATGCAACTCTCGATGAAGGCCATGATTTAGAGATGGCCGTTTATTTCTTATGCAACTCTCAATGAAGGCCATGATTTAGAGATGGCCGTTTATTTCTTATGCAACTCTCAATGAAGGCCATGATTTAGAGATGGCCGTTTATTTCTTATGCAGCTCTCGATGAAGGCCGTGATTTTGAGATGGCCGTTTATTTCTTATGCAGCTCCCGATGAAGGCCATGATTTAGAGATGGCCGTTTATTTCTTATGCAACTCTCGATGAAGGCCATGATTTAGAGATGGCCGTTTATTTCTTATGCAACTCTCGATGAAGGCCATGATTTAGAGATGGCCGTTTATTTCTTATGCAGCTCTCGATGAAGGCCATGATTTTGAGATGGCCGTTTATTTCTTATGCAACTCTCGATGAAGGCCATGATTTTGAGATGGCCGTTTATTTCTTATGCAACTCTCGATGAAGGCCATGATTTAGAGATGGCCGTTTATTTCTTATGCAGCTCTCGATGAAGGCCATGATTTTGAGATGGCCGTTTATTTCTTATGCAACTCTCGATGAAGGCCATGATTTAGAGATGGCCGTTTATTTCTTATGCAACTCTCGACGAAGGCCATGATTTTGAGATGGCCGTTTATTTCTTATGCAGCTCTCGACGAAGGCCATGATTTAGAGATGGCCGTTTATTTCTTATGCAACTCTCGACGAAGGCCATGATTTAGAGATGGCCGTTTATTTCTTATGCAACTCTCGACGAAGGCCATGATTTAGAGATGGCCGTTTATTTCTTATGCAACTCTCGATGAAGGCCATGATTTTGAGATGGCCGTTTATTTCTTATGCAGCTCCCGACGAAGGCCATGATTTAGAGATGGCCGTTTATTTCTTATGCAGCTCTCGATGAAGGCCATGATTTTGAGATGGCCGTTTATTTCTTATGCAGCTCCCGACGAAGGCCATGATTTTGAGATGGCCGTTTATTTCTTATGCAACTCCCGACGAAGGCCATGATTTTGAGATGGCCGTTTATTTCTTATGCAGCTCTCGATGAAGGCCGTGATTTAGACATGGCCGTTTATTTCTTATGCAACTCTCGATGAAGGCCATGATTTTGAGATGGCCGTTTATTTCTTATGCAACTCTCGATGAAGGCCATGATTTAGAGATGGCCGTTTATTTCTTATGCAGCTCCCGATGAAGGCCATGATTTAGAGATGGCCGTTTATTTCTTATGCAACTCTCGATGAAGGCCGTGATTTAGAGATGGCCGTTTATTTCTTATGCAACTCCCGATGAAGGCCATGATTTACAGATGGCCGTTTATTTCTTATGCAACTCCCGATGAAGGCCATGATTTAGAGATGGCCGTTTATTTCTTATGCAACTCCCGATGAAGGCCATGATTTACAGATGGCCGTTTATTTCTTATGCAACTCCCGACGAAGGCCATGATTTAGAGATGGCCGTTTATTTCTTATGCAACTCTCGATGAAGGCCATGATTTAGAGATGGCCGTTTATTTCTTATGCAGCTCTCGATGAAGGCCATGATTTTGAGATGGCCGTTTATTTCTTATGCAGCTCTCGATGAAGGCCATGATTTTGAGATGGCCGTTTATTTCTTATGCAGCTCTCGATGAAGGCCATGATTTTGAGATGGCCGTTTATTTCTTATGCAGCTCTCGATGAAGGCCATGATTTTGAGATGGCCGTTTAATTCTTATGCAGCTCCCGACGAAGGCCATGATTTTGAGATGGCCGTTTATTTCTTATGCAGCTCTCGATGAAGGCCATGATTTAGAGATGGCCGTTTATTTCTTATGCAACTCTCGATGAAGGCCATTGAGGCTAAAGACTCATTTTAGCAACAAATGGAAAATACACAAACAACTCATCTTTTGAAGCTCTACCTCTCTGTGTTAATTACAGAAGTAAACGATAAAGTGGTTGCATATTGACAATCAAACGATTGACCAATTTTATTTTTACTTTCTCTACTACGTGTAGTAAGTAGAGCAAGTATTGTATTTCATCCAAAAATTCAATGTCGAGATTTCACCGGAAATATGTTTTGAGGCCCCCTGAATCGAAAAAGAGCATTTTTAGAAAAAGGTCCCTGTGTGTGAGTGTCTGAACAACATAAGTCAAAAACGGAAAGTCGGTTAGAAACCAAAGTTGGTATTTGAGTTCAGTATCTTTCAAGGATGCGACACCAAGATTTTGAAGAAAATTTCTCTGCCCTAAACTACCCTTTACGTAGAAAATTCCGATTTTTTCGAAAATGCCTCTAACGATTTTGGTTCGAATGCCATATGTTTGAGATATTTTTATGTCAAACGAAATGTATATTTTAAATTTTCTGGCTATAGCCTATGTAATCCTGTTTACTCTGGATGACTTTTGCGTAACTAGCAAACCGTAAGAGATAGACCAAATCTTACTATACAGTTTTGGAGATATTCCTTATCTGTGCGTGTTTTGAAATACTTACATTTTCGTGAAACACAAGATCGTTATTCATTTTTTATATGTTAGCCGTGCAAAGAGAGCGGATCCTCTAAGCTTTAAAATATTTGACTATCGCTCAAAGCCTACTGTACTCCCATATTCCCCTTGCACCTACAAGGAAATTAGCATAATTGCATAATTTGTACGAGTGTTTATCTCTTAACAATAAGTAATAAGAGGAGTAAGTGTTTGTAAGAATAGCTAGTACAAGAGTAGGGAAGATCATGTGAATGTAACAGATCAGATTTTTTTTGTAGCAAATTTTATCTCTTGTTTTTCCAGTTATGTAGAAGTCATTGAGAATGAAGAGGACTTGAAGCTATTGATAGTAATTTGAAGATATATAGAAGCGTATGGTATTTAATCGTTAAAGCCATTTTTGGAATAATCACAATTTTCGAATCATTTGAAGTCGACGTAAAGGCTAGTTTGTGGTGAAAGTTTCGTATGAGATATAGTATGAGATATAGTTTTGAGTTATGCTTCTCAGAGACACATAGACCTTGAAACGTGTGTTTTCAGTGAAATATCGATACTGAATTTTTAAGTGGAATGCAATACCTTCTGTTTACGTTGTAGAGAAAGTGGAAATATTGCACTACAGACGTTTGTGAGGTGCTTGAAGGAACATAGGGGATAAACTGGTGGGTGATTAATACTATCACTGTTGGTATTTCCGTCTGAGGATATTAGCTAAAAGAAATTTACACCCCTCACATAAAAAGGGGATTTAAAAGGTATAAGGAAGAGATGGAGGCGACTGTGGAAATGTTTACAATGGCGAGAGTGGGCGTTGAAATATTGATCGCTCTGAGTTAGGTAGCAATAAAATTGGAAGGGAGTCTCATGTGAGCGCCCCTAACTTCTGTTGACGTGATACCCTGTCATCATAGTGGAGGAAGGCACTCAATCAGATGTGGTGCCCACGAAAACAACCTCATCCAACTTTTTCTAAACCTCTGGTGATCGCATATCCTTACTTTCTCTATTACGTATAGTAAATAGAGGGATTTAAAGCAGTATTTTGTTTAAGCCCTCTGAAATTATTCTCACTGTGAAAATAGAGGCAGCGTAGGCTGACTTCACTTGTTTGAATAATCAACAACCATGAAGAAAAATGGCCACACTCGTATTGTGATGTGAAAGAGATTGAGATTTAAATGTGATGTTTATATGTACCTAAAACTGTTTTTCAAATGGAGTTGATTTGAATCAACTATTTGTTGACTTTAAACAGTGATGCAGACGTTATGAGATGGTTAGTTGCATTTGGCGTTGCTCATATGCGACGAATTCCGCCATTGTTTGGTGTACATTTCTGCGAAATAATCGGATGAAGTCTGGCAATATCTGTATGTGTAAATAGTGTTTAAGGGGGGTTCGGAAATAATCTTAATAAATTCATAATTACAATACATCCGTACTGCACCCTGAGATTGAAGTATAATACATTATTATTATTATTATTATTATTATTATTATTATTATTATTATTATTATTATTATTATTATTATTATTATTATTATTATTATTATTGTTGTTGTTGTTGTTGTTGTTGTTGTTGTTGTTGTACAAAAATCAGTATAAATTATTGTATTACGAACAAAAATTTGATACCAAGTTTTCAAACATTTTGGAACCCCTGAGTCTAAAAAGAGCATTTTTAGAAATAGAAAATGTGTGTGTGTGTGTGTGTGTGTGTGTGTGTGTGTGTGTGTGTGTGTGTGTGTGCGTGCGTGCAGCATAATTTAAAAACGAGCGATACGAAAATCTTGAGGAAATGTCATACACCCGATAATTTCTCTAGCAGAGCGAGAGTCAGACCGCCGAATGATTTTTGGAATATTTTATCAATAAAATGTGAATTTAAATACTATATCGCTAAGATTTGACCAGAAAATGTTAAATTTTATAATATCTAACCAAAAATATATTAATTTAGATTAGTGTAGTTCAGCTTACTCAGCACTACCAACTGAGGAAAACGAAACCCGACAATTTCACGTATTTAGTTCTCTTGTTGTTATAACAGAAAACAGGTTTATAATCTTAAACAAACCTCACTTTATTTTTAATATTAACAAATAACTCCTCTTCCTCATAAATACACTAATTACTGAAACAAAAATTGTTAAAACACAGTTGAAAAATTCAAATGGAGTGCTATTTTGATTGTTAATCGATTGTAATGTGTAAATAATTGCATTTCAACAATTTACGGGATACAAGTGGAGACAGTGACTGGATGGGGAATTTTCATGAAAATCTTCATATTAAATTATTGGAAGTTTTGTAACAAAAACACTAAGTTTGGCATTGAAAGGAGTTTTCATTTTTGAGTTATAATCACACCTCACATGCACCCGAGCCTCAATGTGTATCTAGAGTGAAATACTGATCTAACATTTTTGGGCGAAACGCCACACTTTGTCTATGCGTGACGGAGAAGCTATAAACGTCCATTTAATATACATCATAAGCTGGCTATATGGACTTGGGAAAATGTGTCCCACGTGACGGGGTTTCCTCCCAGCTCCATTATGACGTAAAGTGGAAAGATTTCCACCGCCGCAGAAAGATGCAAGCTCCTCAGCTTTCATACATCTCAAGAGCACTCAGGGGGTGATTACGTAGCACTTGCGCTCTAAGTGTCCTAAAATAGCAGTTCTTGCATTCAAGGTCACGAGCTCGACGCTTGTTTTCTTTGTGTGAAGGGTTCACGTTCGATTTTAGGGACCATACTGGTTAACACTTAAGCTACCCATACCTAAAATTTGGTTAAGATTATTACAAAGGTAAAGAAACAATTTTTCTACCCCAATAAAGACTCGAGAACGGACCTGTGATAATTAAAAATAAGTAATTAAATCAAAAGAAGGTAATAAGAATAATCTGTAATGTTATAGCAGACAGTCGTGCTAAGAACTATTTCATATATATTGGGTATACTCACTTTACCTTGTGTTATCCGTTTTAAAATTCTACCCACTTAACCGGCACAGCACATGAAAATTCATAGCATTAACACTAGAAAGAAGGAACAAATTGATCGTCTTACTTCAAATCTTTGTTGCTTTCAGAAAGGATATTTAAAGCTCTCCCTCGTAAACTCGTATAAAAAGTAGGCAATTTCAAGACTTTTTAAACTTTCCTTAAATAATACCTATGTAAGAAATCAGTTTACTCTGTGGGCGAATACTTAAGAGACAAATCTGTCTGACAATATCTTAAGAATTAATATTGTAATATTCATCATAATGTATTACACATAGTGCATGTTGGTATATGTGTAAATGTGTGTGGGTGGGTGTTACAAATCAAATTACTATACCGGGTAGAAGGGAAGTCATTGCATTAATTTGAACCAGTGATAGATCTCGATATTTGGAATACATTTTGTATCTTTAACCATTTCCTACAGAGATATTTTAGTTTTGTAGAAAACAAGCTGGTAACACTGCATATTGTGTGAGTGTCACTTTCCCTAGCTCAGTACATAAACACAGTAACGGTGCTTTTTGAGAATACAAACAAATACCCTGCCTTATCCTTCTGTATTTACTGCGCGAGTGTACGCCAATCACAAGCGTTAGCTCCCAAAACAAAGCGAAAGTAACAGACGTGTTTACATACACAATCCAGCTTAATTTCCTGACCAACCTCAACGCAACGTTGTATATTTACTACACGTCTAAAAAAGCTGCTTGGAGTATTCCTTCACATCTTTTAAGTGATTAATTATTTCGAAACCTGTGTGATGTCCCATAATTACTATGGAAGCTATGTCAGAAATAAATTACTCTGCGCATCTTACAAGTAACAAACTATTATATTCGTGCATTCTTGTGGAATTACACATCCAAATTGGATCAAAAACCATTTATTTTTTCGAAATCGGCTGATCAAAGAACAAAATTAGTCTCTTACTATCTGCTCAATCCACATGGTTATTCCACTCCCTTTTTCACATATTCTTAAATTAGACTACGGCTTTGTAAGTAACATTGCAATAAATTCAATTTGTCTTCTTGTTTTTTTTGAAAGTCTGCTTTCTTAAAGGTTATAGCAGAACTTCTCAACACTGCAGCACACGTTCGCTTTCCCTACACATGTTATTTTCCCCCACCACTGTCCATGGCAAATAGAGCCAGACCTGCTTGTCAGAGGCGGATGGCGCGGAGTATATATAGTAGTAGCTTCATACAATTGAATGGGAGGGCGAATATTTTGTTTTCGAGATGACGACAAGTGTTTGATTTGTAAGAATGTTTGTTTGTGTCGCCACTGGAACTCAGTAACCACGGATATAAATGTGTCATTCTGTCCCAGTGGGTGGAAGGAGGTGATTTCAACCTCCCCTAAGTTGCCTGCTTGCAGTTCAGCACCTCTGGGTTATAGCATATATATTCTCTGTATCATTGTGTCAAGGTCAACATAGGAATAAATTTTGAAAACGCAACTATCGATTATCGGATGTACAGTCGAATATCAAACTCGATACCGCTTGTTTCATAAAATATACTCGCATCTTAATTGCTGCCATTATGCTCCCGCCTCATAATATAGGTACTCTAGTCTTAGAAGTTGACTATTCTGGTATCATGTGATCATTTGTAGCTGCATGAAGTAGAAATGGACAAAAAAATCTCAAATTACAATGGATATTTAGAAAATTTAAATTATTAGGCACCCAGGTGCTGTTTTGTTTAAGGAAGATATAGCTGGGAACAGTATGTATGATTTAAACGAATATTGTTTACCCATATCAGCGTTTTAACTCGAGCAATGGATCAAGTTTCCCGATGACGTAAGCTGGAAGAAGCCTCTTAGAGCACAATAAATTCCGATATTCCGATACCAAAACTTTTTCCTCGCACAATGGAGGGAACATTGCAAAGCAGCAGGCTACCCTACTACAACTTTCCAGAAACTTCTATTGCTGTAGTTCTTTTATAGCAGATCGTAAGGCCGCCTTTCGGCTCTGTAGGCAGCAGCTACATAGAAATCTAGGGCAAGTAACGCCTCCGTAAAGCAATTTGATCGGCAGTGGCACGTTACCATTCTAAAATATTCATCGATTCATTAGCTACACGCTGAATAAAGTTCTCCATGTTTCTGTCATATGAATACTTCATTGTACTAGTATGCTTTTTACTTTCTCTGCCTTGTACACTCTCCCCCACTAATGCTGTCACAACAGCTGAATAAAGCTGTCCATATTTCTGTCATATGAATACCTCATTGTACTAGTATGCTTTTTACTTTCTCTGCCTTGTACACTCTCTCCCACTAATGCTGTCACAACAGCTGAATAAAGCTGTCCATGTTTCTGTCATATGAATACTTCATTGTACTAGTATGCTTTTTACTTTCTCTGCCTTGTACACTCTCCCCCACTAATGCTGTCACAACAGCTGAATAAAGTTGTCCATATTTCTGTCATATGAATACTTATTGTACTAGTATGGTTGGGTATGTTTTTACTTTCTCTACCTTGTACACTCTCCCACATTAATCTTTTTGTAGTGTTTAACGCCCGCTTTTACTACTACGGCACCGTAGGCGGTGACACTGATGATACATGGAATGAAGATAGAGCACCGGTGTGATGAGATGGCGGGGGAAACCGGAGAACCCGGAGGAAACCCACCCCAGCGCCGCTTCGTCCACCACAAATTCCACATTCGGTTGCCTGGGATCGAACCCGGGTCGCTTCAGTGATATAATAATTGACCGGTACTTGGATGGGACAACACACAAAATATACATAGAATAGATTTTGTTAAATAAAGCACCTTTTTTTTTCTTTTCTTTTCTTTTTTTTTCCTTCTCATATTGTGGATATATTTGCCTATTGATGTTTTTACGTCTGGTATATTTATCTTTGGCTCAGTCCGTTCTGCAACACAGTGCTATAGCACAGGCAAGCAGTTCGGTACTGCCATTATAACTTTAATGTGATTAAATTAAATGTGCATCCAAAACCTATTAATTGTCAAACAGAACTGAATTAACATACTGAAATTTATCATTATGTTCTATATGGCATAAACTCTACTCATCCTTGTATGAGAGCACAGTAGGCTTACGTCACAGATCTTAAGAGCTGATGGCTTAGAAGTTCCGCTTTCTTTGCATGGCCAATAAAAACAAAGAAAAACATGAATAACGATTTCCCATTTGAAAAAAGCGTAATTACTTTAAAATGCAAACCAATCAGAAGGAATATCTTGGAAATGGTTAAGTGTCCAAAACGTTTTTTTGACTCAAATCGTATGCTTTAATGAGATCTACATTTTTTGTGCAAAAGTCACTCAGAATTAAGTTGACTTAATCTATTCCCCCCAAAATTCAAGATATATGTTTCATTTGGCATGACAATATCTTAAACATATGGTAAATCAATCAAAATCTTTGGGGCAATATTTGAGAACATGAAAACTTACAAAAAAAAAGTATGTGAAGAGTAGTTTGGAATGGGAGGGATTTTTTTTTTTATACATTTCATATTGCATCGCTGGAGGATGCTGAACTTACATCCAAGTTTGGTATTTAACCGACTTTTCGTTTCCCAGTTATGCTGTCCACATATAAAAATACACGTGCATCTTTTTCTAATAAATGTTTCTTTTGCTAAGCGCACCTCAAAACGTATATTCCTAGTGAAAGTTGGGTGTCAAATTTTCGTTGAAAAACTTCTATATTCGTGTTAGAGAAAGGAAAAATCTGAGAGAATTTTCATTTGTCATGAAAATATTTTAAACATATGGAATTAGGTTAGAATGTTTGAGAAAATAGTAACTTCGAACAATTTTCCATCTAGAGGGTAGTTTGAGGTGAAGGGAGTTTTTGAAAATTTTTATGTTGCATCGTTGGAAGACACTGAACTGAAATACCGAGTTTGCTATCTAAACGACTTGTAGTTTTGTGGTTAGTTTGTTCACAACTTACCCGAACACACATAGACCTTGTGCTAATAAATATCACTTTTTATATTCAGGGAGTCTCAAAACATATATTTCCAGTGAAACCTCGGTATGCAATTTTCGGGTGGGCTACTGGTTGTAAGTACTCGAGAGAGCAGTTAGAGAGTATAATAAGATAGTGTTTCAAAACGCGCGGAGATGATTTGAAATACAATGGCGTTTATAACGAATAATATCATACGACGTGTGACCTAACTGATAAATTCTGCAGGGGAGCGATTGTCAGATCGTCAAATGACATTTATCTGCACTATTTTATAAATAAAATATCAATTTCAATACTATATCACAATGATGTGACCAGAAAATGCTAAATTCCATAAAAATAACCTAAAATATACTCATTTTGATTAGTATAGTTTGGCTCATTCAGCACTACCAACTGAGGGAAACGAAATCCAAGACTTACACGTATGTCAATCTTCTCTTCTTATAGGTAACAGAAAATCACTTTACAATCTCAAATAAATCTCACTTTATTTTTAACATTAAGAAATAACCTTTGTTTTGGAAAAATGCATTAATTATTAAAAGAATAATTGTTAGAAACTCAGTTGTCAAATTAAAATGGAATACTAGTTTGATTGTTAAGTGATTGTAATGTGTTACAAATTGTTTTCAGAAATTTATAGGACACAGTTGGCGACAGTGCTTAAACTAGAGATTACATTTCTTTACATTTAGTAAAGTGGCAGTCTTTGGTTCCATTTATATCTGCGAACTTATCTTTTTCTACTACGCGCTCGTGCGTGTGTGAACAGAATAACAAAAAAATGAAAATTTGGTTAAAAGCCGAAGTTGGTATTTAAGTTTAAGGTCTTTAAGGAAATGACACCAAGATTTTGAAGAATATTTCTTCACCCTAACCTACCATTTTCATGGAAAATTTATCGAAAATTGTATATTTTTTTTTCAAAAATGGCTAACGAGTTTCATTAAAGTGCCATATGTTTAAGACATTTTTACAGCAAATGAAATATATATTTTGAATTTTCTCGCTCTAGCCCCTGTAGTCCAGGTGCCTCTTGATGACTTCTTCATAACTGGTAAACGATTGAAATAGACCAAATGTTACTCCACAAAAAATGCAGACCTCGTTAAAACACACAATTTATATCCAGGGGTGCTCAACCGCAGACAACTCGTAAACTGCAAGAGAGAGGCCAAATATGTAGATCTCGCTAAAACATAATTTATGTGTGATACATTTTTTTGTTGAGTGAACCATTTCGGAGATATTTGTTGCTATCTGTGTCAATTTTGGAAAACTTAAACTTTCCTTAAATGGAACATCGTTGTTCATTTTTATATGTTAACCGTGCAAATTAAACGAAATTTGAAAGCTTTAAATGATTTAACTATCTCTCAAAAATACCTACTGTATTTCCATATTCCCCGTGTACCTAGAAGGAAGTAAGCAATATGATAATAAGAATGGTTAACACAAGAGTAGAGAAAGTTGTGTAAATGCAACACATCAGATTTTTCTAGTTGCTATACGTAGTAGAGAAAGTAAAAATGAGCAAGTGATGATTCGAATTGGTATTTTAGTGACTCAATGTATGAAATAGATACATTGCACCAGAAATAAAAGCGTGCGTTATGGTTCTGAAGTAGCAGTAATATTGCTGCGCACGTAGATGGAGCGTATTATGACAGTTTTTCTAGCTCCACTAGAAGTTTTATAAATCCGTAGATGTTTTTCCGTGTGCGGGAAGTTTTAACACAAGATACAGGTCGCGTCTGGTCTGGCTTATCACGAAAGTTTTGTCGTATTGCGCGATTTGACAGATAACTAACCATTCGTCCTGAATATCCAATTTTGTTTGCCGAGACGTTACGTGCCTCGCAGTTTGACTAACTTGTTTACGAGGCGATCAGGATGTTCAAACGGAACATAAAGCGAGTCAAATGTTTGCTCTGTGTATGTGCAAACGTCACTTCTAGTTTCGTAAACATAAGCTCATCTTACAAGGGATGTTTTCGAAGTTCACGCTTGAATTAGTATCAAACTTTGATAGATCAAAGCAATAATGAACGATATCATAAATGAGAAGCGCCAAGTTTCTCAACTGTGTGTAAATATGGATTAATATGGAAAACTACACACTACACGTTCAAGATGAACAAGAATCTAACTCAAAGTTTTCATCAGATGTTCTATGTTGCGTTGTTTAGACACAGGAACGTATACACACAACCCTTTTTCTCAAAATAGCAGAGAAAAGAAAAAAAAATGAAAACACAAAAATAACGACGCGCCACGTACGGTAACTAATAGAAATACAGTCGCTAACACTTGATTTAGCTCAAAAGAACGAAAATAATGTGGTCGATTGGCACACACTAAAACACAGACTCGCCGTGGTGTGGCGGCAACTTCTTCAGCATCTGTGCTAAGCGGACGTGTATACTCGCAGGGGTTACAAGGCATCATCGTCAACAACTGGCGGTAGTTTCACATTTTTCTTTGGTGTAAGCTACGTTTTCAAACAGGAGTCTTTAGCCGGCGGCTCTTCATGCGGAAGGATGAATATTCAGCGTCAGGATGGAGCAAGTTGCAAAGAAAGTTCCTTCTAATAGGAGAACGGGGAAATTCCGCGTCAATAGGTTGGCGGGGTTTGCCTGGCTGGTCTTTAATTAGTTTTGCTCGTGGAAGCTGGTAAACGAATCCGCAATGGTAATGAGGAAAATCGATGTAGGTCAGAGATGGAAGCCGAATTATGTCAGAAAACCCAGTAATTCCTATATCACACAAACGGAATTGAAGGAAAAATCTCTGCACATCAAAAAATGTTTACTTTAAGACCTTGTGAATTACATTTTACTTGTATCTTTAGTACTCACTACTTTTCCACGGGGAAATGAAATCGAGTTCAGTCCAATCCCATTCTCAATACGATCCACGTTTCCATGTTGTATTCAATTTGGAATGAGATCGATTGGGATACACAAGGCTCAATCATAAACCTTTCAAACTTCTATGTTCACTTGGTTTATGTTGCTGAACCTGTAAAAATATGTTCCGAGTATTTTAAGTAGGTTTAGAGATTAGTGAATGTTTTTAGAAGAATATTTGCGAGTTTATAGAAATGTCTTCGTTGTTTTATTACACCACTATCGCTAAGAAAACAAAGTGAACGTGTAGCGTGTTACGAGTACAGTAGAACTTAGTATTTTTGGCGAATTCAAATCGATTTGAATCTGGTAGGTGTTTCCAGCAACAAAATTTGATCCCATCCAGATTTTAAGAGGATCGGATTATTCAGTTTCTTATATCTTCTAGTTAGAGATAGATAGTTAGTTAGCCGCGCAAGGACAACGGAATTTGAAACCTTTAGAAGATTTGACTATCACTCAAAGCCTCTCTATTCCCATATTCCCCTTGCACCTACAAGAAAAAAAAATTATAAAAGACGGACGAATAAGTGTTTGTAAAAATAGTACAAGAGTGGAGAAAGTCATGTGAGTGCAACACACCAGATTTTTGAAATTTTGTTTACTCCCGCCGACACTTCTAGAAACAACCAAGCAGGTGCAGGAAATTCAGGGAACGTAATCACCTTCCAGCATTCGCCTAGACATCCGAGAAAACACTCCAAAACACCCAAAAACACCCAAAAACACCCAAAAACACCCAAAAAATCATGGGTGATGAAATTTGGCCGTGGAAATCGAACCCAGGAGTTCCCGATTGCGTACCTCGTACGTCACTTCGCTCGGTTTAAAAGAAATAGGGACAGCCCTGAAGAAGTGGTATTTCTGTTCCGAAGGGCAGTGCATGGGATCAATGAGGTGGAGATGCCTCGAGAGCTCAGGTCTGACCTTGATAAATATGGGCTCTGTTTAACGTAAGCGCGAATGCTTTGCCCAATGAAAATTTAACCGCATTACTGAAGCACTTTACGGCTAGTATTGGTTTATATACCAAAAAAACCGTGACCTCGCTTTCTCGATTTATAGGCGATATGCACCTCATTTCCGGTTTAACCTTTATGGAGGTTCCGAGAGCCCGGCAGTCCGATAATTTAGTTTACTCAACTAAAATACACCCTTTAATGTTTGTTGTTGCTGTGGTCGGCGTTTGCAGCCCTGGAAATAGAACTCGTTTCTTGCTCTCTCTCTCTGTGTGTGTGTGTGTGTGTGTGTGTGTGTGTGTGTGTTTAATGCGCGATATCGTGGGGATTTATTAAGGTCATGGGGAAAGTACAACAATTGTATGTTTTGCGTTTTACTGTATTTATAACAGGATTTAGATAGAAGATACAGGAATAAGGGATTGTAAGAATGGTTATTACAAGAGTAGAGAAAGTCATGTGAATGCAACGCATCAGATTTCTATTTTAGGATTGCTTCATTTTTTGAATATGTATATTTCGAGTGAAATCTAGATATTGATTGCCTTCTCTTTAATTTAGTATCCTTGAGAATGGCCCTATCCGCAGTTGTGGCAACCTTCGAACTCGAATCCCAGAACTTAACGAAAGTAACGAGGTGTATGGAAGCTCATTTAGAAATTGAAGACGTTGACGGGAAACCATCACTCACTTCCGAGAAATGTCTTGAGAACAAAGCAGTAGATATAAGCGAGGTAATTATAACGATTTCAAAGTTCGGAATCAAATTAGAGGGAATTCTTTCTCCTGGGGGTGAATTATCTCATTAATCATTCAGAGCCAACTCTCATAATAACACAAGGGGGAGAAATGAATTATTGCCTTTTGAGAGAAAATTCATAACTTATGCAAGATAAACGGTGTCTTTTTTCCCCTCTCTTACCTTACCATGAACATCTATTTTTACAAGCAGGATAAAGGACATCGCTGTTTCATATATACAAGGGCAATTCAGAAAGTAAGGTCCGATGTTTTGTGGTCACATGTTTGTCGAGGCAGCGCAAACTCTGCATCAGAGAGAATACCCGGGGTGCGTACTTAGTCCAGAGTGAGAAAGGAGATGATATGACACGGATGAGAGGAAAGGATCATGGATTAGATGGAGAATGAATAGCGGGGTAAATCGAGAACTCGGAGATAACTCGCTCAGATACGGGTGAAGGGTAGTTTGTGGTGGGGGAAATTTCGTTGAAAATGTTCGTGTTGCATCCTTGGATAATTTTGAGATTTAAAAAAAAGGAAAGAAAAAAAAAAAAAAAGGAAAAAAAATTGAAACACGAGAGTAAATGGAAAATGGGTTTTCGCGTGGACTGGATGGCTAAATGGCCGTTGAGGACGGATGGCCAAATGTGTGTGAAAAAGAAGAGAAATAAGGTGCGGGGCCGCGCCGTATCCAAGTGGTTAGACCATTTGCTTCTTACCAAAACGACCTGGGTTCGATCCCAGGCAACTCTACGTGGGTTTCGTGGTGGACGAAGCGGCGCTGGGGCGGGTTTCCTCCGGGTTCTCCGCTTCCCCCGCCATCTCATTCCATCGTTGCTCCATCTTCATTCCATGTATCATCAGTATCACCTGCGGTGCCGTATGTAGTAAAAGTGGGCGTTAAAACACCGCAAAAAAAAAAAAAAAGAAAAAAAAGAAGGATGCTGTGAGGGCATAAATGGAAGCGAGTGTACTAGAATAGGCAGAGAAAGTTACTTGGTTTCTCCGTGCACTTCACTGATCGATGTTGTGTTTTTCTTTTGCAGGATCCGGAATTGTGACAGAGGAGTGATGCCAGTGCTCTGTCAGTGGTGATTATCGCTTACTCGCGAGGCTGTAGAGTTGATTACATCCATCCGTCCCCGTGCAGACGGTGCAGCAATCATAACTTTATCAAACCCACAACTGCCATGAAGAACGGCGCGATGTTGATCGCGTTCCTTGCGCTCATTTTAATTTCTCACACTACCGCGCAAGACAACTCGACCATACCCGCGGATACAACGACGGGCACAACAGTAATGCCAACTTCGGCGACTATGACCTCAGACGCGGCAACTGTCACCACTACCTCCGTTCCCTTGACGACGTCACCCATGACGTCTAGGCTGCTGACGACTCTGCGAGCGCCCTCCACCATGCCCACTCTCACGACCACCGTGGTCACTTCGGCCTCCACTACGATAGTGGAGGAAGAGGATGGTGGTACGTCCACTGACATGTCCACCAGTACCAGCACTAGCACTAGCACCAGCACGATGGCCACCACTGAGTCTACACCAGCTCCTACCATACGACACGTACAGCAACATCGTATTCCAAGTCGTCTAGAGGAAAAGCTGGAGTCGCTATCGTGTGACATACCACCATTACCATCAGAGTCCAGGCTGTGGAAGGGCAACCAAACCCACGAGCTCATGCTGCCAATTACGGTGAGTACACGGAATATTTAGATATTATCAACCCGTTCCAGTGCAATGGTTCCCTGTTGTGATGAGCCGGTGCCTCCACCAATATGTCACGACCACTAGAAAACCAAATGTTGATCCCTTCGTAGAGGTCGTTATTGTGCATGCTCTGTAGGGGAAGGCGGCCATGTGTGTTGTAGCTATGTGACTATATTACTGTGTAATGGAACGTACTAGGTAGGGTAGGTGAATGGTTGGGTGTGTTTCAGGCTGTTCCTACAATGCACAAAATCACAAAACTCCTAAGTAATTACTTAATTCTCTTCTTCGAAGAAGCCATTGCGCATGCGCTGTAGCGGGAAGATGAACGTGTTCGCTGTATTTACGTGATTGTTACTTTATAAGAAAACGTACTACAAAGGTTCTAGCACAATTTGCACAATGTGTATTTTTTAATTACATTTTAAAATCTTATTTCAATAAATAATAATATATGAAATTTCTAGGTTAGGCTGATTGCGATATAATGCATCTACGTATATACATAATTGAAATTCATTGAAAATCAACTAAAATACTCAGCTCTATACTGCATCTTACACATTTGCACAATGTATATGTTTTAATTACACTTTTACACATTCATTCAATAAATACTAATATATTACATTTGTAGGTTAAACTTACTGTTATAGGATACAATTCTATACATCATTGGGATGTAAAATACCCACTTTAGTACTGCACCTTTCACATTCGCACAATGTATATTTGTTAATTGCACTTTTAATTACTTGTTCTGAGTAAGCGCACACTTCTAATGTAATATTAACGCTTAGCTGTGACAAAAGTTTCCCAGGATAAATAACGGAAATTCTACAATGCGATCCCAGCGCTCCTTACGGATCCGATTGTGAAGCGAAACCATCCAAAGATGATATGTTCTGTAAAAAACACTAAGTTAATTAATTAATAAGAACATGTGCTATCTGGTGAAATTGTGAATCTATACCATTCTGGAATCATATTTATCACACGCAAAAATTCACAAAAATCGGTACAGCCATTTAGGATCCTTACAGTCACATATACACGGACAGAAGTGTGAGTGGGTGGTGGGGGTGGGGGTGTGTGGGTGTGTAATCTGGGGACGTGGGTTATATTGGAGGAAGCTAGGGCACACTAGAAGTTTAGTGGTATTTTAAGATTTCTAGCCGAAAAAGGAATGAGTAATTTTCAAACAAATAGAAGAATTTATTATAACATGGCTTGTAAAATTCACGTTTGATTTAAGAGAAAGATGTGAGTGCATTGGTTACATCCTCAGTGCTCACCTAAAAAGTAAATAATGCAGCCAGTCTAAGAAATGATTTCCCCAAAGGGGAAAGGTACTAAATGTTGCCAAGAGTCACAATAAGGCATTATCCTCATATAAATAACTAAAGTAAATAACTAATTATGTGCATTTGTTCCTTTACAGTCTGAACAGCACTTAAACATTTTAAGTATGACTTAAAGTATTCCCATTTTCCCTTTTTATCGACAAGAAAATTAGCAATAAGACAATTTTTGTAAATGTTTATGTCGATTGAGGTAGATAAAGGAACAAGTGTTTGTAAGAGTAGAGAATGTCATGTGAGTGCAACACATCAGATTTATGCACTGAGTCTGCATGTACAGACTGAAATAGAAGGCCTTCTTAAATCCTTGTCTGGGTATATTTAGTTGGTGAGAATGCGGTTACGCCGCGTGTAAATACGATAACTTTCCCTTCAAGTTATATTGCATAGAAGGGATGTTTTATGGAGTGTCCTGTTTTTGTCGCCCCTCGATCAAGTTGACTCTAGTTGATGTTGTTTTATTACCTCGCCCTTCTTTAAGGAAATATTAAATTTTAAACTATACAAGAGCGAGTGCTCTTAAGTGCATTCCGTGAATAACTTCTTTCACAATGAAATTAGGCAAGTACACGCTGTTCCAAACTGAAAGCGACACTGTACGAGAAAGGCAGCAACAGGTTCACTCCAAGTTTATCTTGCTTCTCATTGCCATGACGTCTTAAACTTGGAAAATATATATTTACTTTAATTTTAGGACAGACACCTTACTGCTAAAACCTTCCCAGGGGGATGCTACCGGTCGTGCAAAACGCCACACCTAACTTCAATCTGGAACTGTTAAGGACCCCGCGTTCCCTGTCGGGATTGCTGGATCATAGCCGTTCCTTATCTTACACTAACAATGAGGTTATTTGGACCCAAGTCCAAACATAAAAATCGTATAACACTCAAACTACCAGCAGTAAAGTTTAAAAATATAAAATCTGATGTGTTGCACTCACATGACTTTCTCTACTCTTGTAGCAACTATACTTACAAAACATACCTTTATCTTCACGTTAGTGGAGTTAACATTTGTAGATATGATCTTATTACTAATTTTCTTTTAGGTGCAAGGGGAATATTAGAATATAGTAGGCTTTCAGCGATAGTGAAATCTTTTAAAGCTTTGAAAGTCCTTTCTCTTTGCACGCCTAAGATATAAAAATAAATAACGATTTTCCATTTGTGGAAAGCATACATATTGTAAAACTAACACACGTAACAAGGAATATCAGCGAAATGGTTCACTCAAAAAGAAAAAGAAAAAGAAAAAAAAAAAAAAAAAAATATATATATATATATATATATATATATATGCCCACAAATTGAGTGTTTTAGCAAGATTTTTTGTTCAGTAACATTTGGTCTATCTCTTACGGTTTACCAGTTATGCAAAAGTCATGAAGAGTAAATAGGACCGCATAGCCAGAAAATTCAAAATATACATTTCAATTGTCATACAAGTATCTTAAACATGGCATATTAATAAAAATCGTTAGCCATTTTCGAGAGAATCAAAATTTTCGAAAAATTTTATATTTAAAGTATAGTTTAGGGTGGAGGAATTTTCTTCAAAATCCAGGTGTCGCATCCTTAAGATATTAAGCTTAAATACCAACTTTGGTTTTTAAGCGACTTTTCGTTTTGGGGTTATTCTGTTCACATACAGCCCACATACAGGCACACACACAGACCCTCTTGACCCCAAAGCAGCAATTTTAGAAGAAAAAGAAAGATCCCTGTGTGGGTGTTGCATGTGTTTAAATGACCTAAATCAAAAGTAAGAAGCCCAATAAACCCAAACAGCCTATTTAAGTTCTATATCGACACCAATGTTTTCAAGAAAAAGGGTTTGCACATCTACATTCATCGTGGGATACAGAATATCTTCATTAGCAGCTGTCTTCTTGCAAACACACCAGAAATGTCAACTCATAGCAAAAACTTTGACTTAACCGAGAGCTTATAGACTGCATAGCCTTAATCAAGTTTTAATACCAGCGTGTCTGGTGCATGCCAATTTGAAAGCGTTTTCAGTCTTCTTTCTCATTAAACTGGGAATGACAGTTTCTTTAGCTAGTAATTTGACAAGTTCAACCTTTCTGTCTTTGCCATGCTCGTTCTTGTAATTTTCTGTGTAATTCCTGAAGCTGTTCCTAACAAGCACGGCTTATCAACTCCTCTAATAGACATTGTACTGATAGGTGATTAAAATATTGCTATTCCAGCATTTTAGTTTTAAAAATTGCGTGCTTTTTTAGATGAAAGCGGTCGTAAATTCATATATGCGGGCCTATATATACCGGCTGGAAGGGAAGTCCTTACATTAATTTAAACCAGTGATAGATCTCGGTATCTGGAAAACATTTTACATCTTACGTTTTTGTCTCTGACCATTTCCTACGGAGATATTTTAGTTTTGTAGAAAACAAGCTGGCAATATTGCAGACTGTGTGGGCGTCACTTCCACTAGGTCAGTACATAAACAAACACGCTTCACTACTGCTACCACGTGTCTCGTTAACGTAAATAAATAACATGCCGTCTCCTTCCATGTTTACTGTGCGAGTGTAAACCAATCACAATCGTTATCTCCCAAAAGATTGCACTACCCTGCAAACGACCGACCTGTTTATATCCACAAACTGGTTCAACTCCCTAACCAACCTCAACGCAACGTTGTCGACTTAAGTCACGTCTAAAACAGCTGTTCGGAATACTCCTTCAATTCTTTTAAAGTGATTATCTCGAAACCCTGTGTGATGTCCCACAATTACTACCGAAGCTATGTCAGAAATAAGTTACTCTACGAATCTTACAAGTAACAAATTTATCTTCGTACATTCGTGTGGAATTACGCATCGAATTTGGAACAAAAACCATTATTTTTTCGAAATCGGCTGATCAAAGAACAAAATGCCATTAGAACTTTCGTTAGTAATGTTTCTATGAAGTACATATATATATTCCAGTCAGTCAGTCAGTCAGTCAGTCAGTCAGTCAGTCAGTCAGTCAGTCAGTCAGTCAGTCAGTCAGTCAGTCAGTCAGTCAGTCAGTCAGTCAGTCAGTCAGTCAGTCAGTCCAGTCAGTCAGTCAGTCAGTCAGTCAGTCAGTCAGTCAGTCAGTCAGTCAGTCAGTCAGTCAGTCAGTCAGTCAGTCAGTCAGTCAGTCAGTGAGTCAGTGAGTCAGTGAGTCAGTGAGTCAGTGAGTCAGTGAGTCAGTGAGTCAGTCAGTCAGTCAGTCAGTCAGTCAGTCAGTCAGTGAGTCAGTGAGTCAGTGAGTCAGTGAGTCAGTGAGTCAGTGAGTCAGTGAGTCAGTGAGTCAGTGAGTCAGTGAGTCAGTGAGTCAGTCAGTCAGTCAGTCAGTCAGTCAGTCAGTCAGTCAGTCAGTCAGTCAGTCAGTCAGTGAGTCAGTCAGTGAGTCAGTCAGTGAGTCAGTGAGTCAGTGAGTCAGTGAGTCAGTCAGTGAGTCAGTCAGTGAGTCAGTGAGTCAGTCAGTCAGTGAGTCAGTCAGTCACTCTTCCACGGATGCGACACGAGCGTTTTCAAGACAATTCCGCCACACCAATGTAGCCTTTGATGGAAAATGAATGGTTAATTTTAGTGTTTTTAAAATGGTTATAACGATTTTGATTAAAGTACCGCATGTTTAAGATATTTTTATGAAAAAGAAATATACAGCTTGAAATTTCTGAGATTTATCCTCTGAAGTTCTCTTAGGCACTAAGGACCCCGGGCTCATTTGAGTAGCATTTCACTCGCCCATAGGGCTATATGACTCACTAGACATCCTGATACAAGTTCTTCGGCGCCTGCGCGTGTTATTCTCTCGATATCTCTCATGAAATAAGCTACAAATTTCCTCCGTTTAAAAACATATTTTGTTTTCTGCCTATAGAGGAATAAAAAACCGTACTTTTTGTTACCGTTGCTGTATTGAGTTAGCCAGGAAGTACAACGGAATGGTAAACAAACCCCTGTGTAAAGTGGAAAAATAAACAAAAGCCTTTTATCTACTCTGTTTTTGTTTGGCTTTTTAAGGTTTAGTCACTTAAAACGTGAACCTGATGCAAAAAGCGAAATACCTTGAGCGGTGTACACAGTGGTGAAATTATACGACAAATTCAAGATCGAACTATTCATTCCAAAACTTGTTTTAAAATTTGATGTGTGCATTCATATTACTTATCAATTTCCAGTAAACACTCGTGGATGCACTTCCATACAAAGTTTTTGTTTTGGTTACAATAGTGTTTCCCTTGCAGGCATTAGTATAGGAAAGAAAATTAAATTAACCCTACACCTCTGTGAAGGCTGAAAGTCTTTTGAGCTCAGGACATGGTTTCACTCACAGCCCCAATTTCGATAATCGATTGTGCATGCACGTTATATCGGTTTTCTGCTCGCATATATCGGCTGGGCGAATGTTGACAGTTAAGGAACACTCCACAATAGCATTTCCTGAAAAGTAACGGCAAACGTACACACGCACGCACACACACACATTACATTTTCGGTCCATTTACAGCATTTGGTCCTGGTATTTAGCATTTACGTGTTAGGAAACACTATTACAACGCCCATTTATTACTTTAACATAACTTTTTCTACCCATTCTTCCGGCGCCGTGGCCGAGCGGTTAGCGCGCTCGCCTACCACCTAGGCGGCCCGGGTTCGATCCCAGGGACCCGCATGTGGTATTCGTGGTGGACGAAGCGGCGTCAGGGCGGGTTTTCTCCGGGTTCTCCGGTTTCCCCCGCCATCTCATTCCACCGGTGCTCCATCTTCATTCCATGTATCATCAGTGTCACCGCCTGTGGTGCCGTAGTAGTAAAAGCGGGCGTTAAACACTACACACTACTACTACCCATTCTTCAAGAAACTACTCTTGCTAATGCTTATTCCTCTATCTACTTGGTGTTAATCGAGATAAACATTAATAGATATGATTTTATAGCACATTTCCTCACAGCTAAAGTAAGCTTAGGGTAGGGTTAAGTGATAGTGAAATGTTTTAAGAGCTGATCTCTAAGTGATTGTTTTGAAATTCCATCCTCTTTGCATGAAAACCAGACAAAGAGAAATAAACGAATACCATTTCTATCGCTAAAAAAATATAAACATTAAAATTCGAAGCAATGACAGCGACTCTCTCTTAAACACAAAACATACATATATGACAAATTATGTATATTTACAAATTATGCAAAATCCATTCAGAATGAAAAGGATACAGACCCAATTCCCAGAAAATTCAGCATATACATTTCATTTGTCACGAAAATATCTTAAACATGTGGTAATTTAATCAAATGCGTTAGACATTTTCAGAAAATCAAAGTTTTAGAAAAATATTTTTAATGAAAGGGCTGTTTTGAGGTGTATGATCTTTATAAAAATCTTAGTGCCGCGCCCTTAGATGGTGCTGAGCTTAAATATCAGTTTGGTATTTAATCGACGAACAGCTTTTGATTTTTGCTGTCTGTGTGTCTAACTGAAAAAAAAGTTAAACAGAAAAATTGACATTTAACATCAGCAACTTATAAGAATTTGATACCAAGATGTTCATGAAAATTCCCACCGCAATTTCCCCTTTACATGAAATATTTCAAAACATTTTGTTTTATCAAAAAATGCTCGAATCATTTTGATTAATTTGGTATTTTAACACATTTTCACTATAAATGGAAATCTATATCTTGAAAATATCCTCTGAAGTTGTCTTTATTCTGTATTTTCAGCATATTACAAGGTTGAGAAGTTTTTCTTGTATTGGTTCCATCACGGAGATCCGAATGTGGGACTATTACTCCGGGTTTCATCTTAGTAAGAACCATCTCTGCATAGATGTAAACCATTTGTTCTGGTATATCAGGCGGCACCGTATTCTACAATCATATCGGGGCATTTACTGCAAATTACGATGATTCATTTTAGATTGTGAATCAAATCATAGCGATGGCGGGAGGTTCTTGCTGTGTTGCCAAATGTATAGTTTTTCAGTCCCCAGTGTTGATTGTCTATGCCGTGCATATCCTTGCATTGCAATGCACGAAAATGTGGTTTAGGTTAAGTGGCTCTCTTATTCTGAATAGCCAATAACAGAGGGGGAAATTTAAATGGCCTGCTTTACATATTACAGTGCATAAAGAACTAAACACATTTGTCAGTGAACGATGCTTGTGATTTGCCCTTTACAAATTAATGTGCCGTTTGC
This sequence comes from Tenodera sinensis, assembly GCA_030765045.1. Taxonomy (NCBI): domain Eukaryota; kingdom Metazoa; phylum Arthropoda; class Insecta; order Mantodea; family Mantidae; genus Tenodera; species Tenodera sinensis. Next base: position 21,060,972 of record CM060968.1, read on the forward strand.
ACGGTAGAGCTGGAAATAGATTGCCGGGGTGTACTGTTTCCAATAATAGCCACGTTACCAAATAACAGTGCGGTTCAAATGCATAAAGAGGACAGGTATGAGGATGTGGTTGAACTCGTGACCCATCAGGCCATTTCATCTGCAGTAATATCATTTATTCAGCACACCACACATGGCTCGCGCGTGCTCTCAACATCGATTTATTGGCTGGAGGTGACAACAAGATCTGGGCAATCGGAGGAGTCCCTGTAACAAGAGTACAGCTCACGGCAAAATATCCTGTCGCGGCAATTTCAGTTGGTAATGAACAATCAAAAGCTTCTCTCCCTTCTAGGTTCAGCCCCTTCCTTCCTTCACATTGAAATAAGTGTAATATACCAAACATTAGGATAAACATTTGCAGAAATGTTTATTTTGTTACATATTCCCATGGACAGAGGAGACCAGAGTGTACGAGTATTTGTGAGTACAAATGCGAGTGGCGATTTAAGACACAGCCTATTTGTGTGTCCGACAGATGATAACATATAGAACATAGGCTATAAACACATATCGAATAAATATAGGAATAGGAGTTTGTAAGAATGGTTAGCACAAAGGTAGAGAAAGTCATGTGAGTGTAGTACATAAGATTTTTTGAGGTAGTAGCCATTACAGTTTTTTACAGCTACTGATATAGACAGATTTATTATAGAAAAGTAATATATTTTCTGACATGTGCTGGTCAACTTTTAAAATTTATTGGGTTTAAAAAGATGGCGTGTTTTGAAGATTTTAAATTGTAAATAAATATTTGAGATATAATAATAATAATGATAATGATAATAGTAATAATAATAAATAACAATCTCAAATTATAATTGTATTCTAATTGTAAAAAAAAAAAAACGAAAACTTATTTCATACAATATAATGTTGTTTATGCTGAAGTACAGATCAATATCAGAAGAAGGATTTTAAAACTATTTATAGAACTTGTTTTTAAAAATAGGTAGTGGCAAGCTGTAATATTTGATGGTATTTTGTTAATTAGTTTAGGCCCTCAATTAAATAACTAGATCGCCTCTTGTGGGGTGATAAATTTTCTTATTTAGTATACATATAATATTTAAGAAAACATATTTAGTACGCTAGTTATAATACAGCTGGGAGACACTTCTTGAAGATGCCCGAGGAGTTACGGTCGAAACGACAGATGTTAATTCAATGAATGGATTACGCTCAGCAAGCTCGCAAACTACGTTCTATTGGATTTGCCTATTTAAACCACAAAACCTGAGAGAAACAATGCATCGAGCGACATCATCACTAATTATTAAAAAGCCGTTGTAAGGGTATTTTAAGCACTTCAGCTGGACTCTGTAACACTCTTCCCTAGGCTTTTCTGTAATGCACTGCACTGAAAGGTAAAAATGGTGAAAATTTGTTTACAACAGAAAAGGTTAAATGATTCATGGACTCAATTTAAACCGTGGAAGCGACTTGCATCAGGTAGGTCATGCAGGGAAAACAACCGAGACTCGACAGCTGTTGTGTTATTCATCGGCCCCTCTGTGCAAAACACGAATTCAATTTTAGCAGTAAACAGGCAAACCAATGTTTATCTAATGCACAGTTAAATTTGTCTTTTTACTTTCTTTTCTTCTGCGTTCACTTCCCTGTTTGTTCATTTATATTTCAGTGTTTCTCATAGTACATAGTAAAAGACTTAGTTGCATGTATGTGGCACATTAAGTAGATAGGAGAATACGTGTTTGTAAGAATATTTTGTGCAAGAATAGAGAAAGTCATGCGAGTGCAAAAAACCAGTTTTTAAAGGTTTAACTCCTTATCCGGTTAGGACATTTTAACTTTGAGTTGCCCGGCGATCATTTTTCATTCAGGATAAGGAAAAATCGTATCTAGGTAGCTCATCCTTACCGACTAGCTTTACGCTACTCTCACACCATAGGGGAGGGTTTCCTTTTGTTGTGCTGGAAGACAGCATTTCTTACCTCCCTGAAGTCATTACACCACACCGTCTAGATAACTAAGTGCCCCATCTATGTAAAGTGGAAAGAAGCGGTTAACCGATAGCAAATGGAAGTAATTTCATTAATCGTGCACATCTGTCTCTTCAGATGTACTTAGCTAATTAATCAATTAACTGGATGTGTTCATCCCCTGTGGAAATTCGTCCCTCTTTCACTGGTAACGCGAGTGGAGGTAAATCTGAACATATTGTTTGTTCCGGGAAACATCGCAAACAGACAGACAGACAAACAAACAGCTCTAAGTGACACTCGGATATCTCAAAGGAATGGAGGACACTTCAACAAGAAAATAAAGGTTTAGATAAACAAAACACTCGTTAGGTAACATCTAATACGTTTCCTTGTTTACGAGCCTCGTCAAATGTATCCGTTGAGAAAGGAGCATAAACAGAAACTCGTTAAAATAAAATGGAATAACAGCTTGGTAAATCAACATGCTTTTATTACTTTCTCTACTACGTATAAGTATTGTATTCCACCCAAAAATTCAATCTCGAGATTTCTCAGGAAATATGTTTTGAGGCCCCTTGAATCCAAAAAGAAAAAGAATATAAAGCATTTCTAGAAAAAGACCTGCGAGTGCGTCTGTCTGTGAACAGTATAACTCAAAAACGAAAAGTCGGTTAAAAACTAAAGTTGGTATTTGAGTTTAATATCTTTTAAGGATACGACACGAATATTTTGAAGACAATTTCTTCGTATTCCGCGGTTTAGAGATAACATGCTACCTTCTGGTTCTCGAATCCCGGGTTCAAATCTGGCGGAGGTGATGGATTGTTTCGGACGTAAAAATCCTTCCGAAGGGAAGTAAAGTTGGCGGTCCCGTTTCGAGATTTATGACGCGTAAAGAAACCTGGAGCCCTATACAGGAGGTATCTGATCAACATTAAGCGGTCTTTTATGTCCAAAACAGAATGGGACGCTGAGAATCATACTAGTTATAGAAAGGACCATAAATAAAACTCAGTTTCAATGCTTTTATTGTGTTTAATTTTCCTACCGTTAATCATACCAGCATATTGTCACAAGCACGATAAAATTGGTCCAGTTACTTTATTACTTTATTTTCATCACAAACACACAGCTCTTTTCTACTTACGTTAACTCAGTGCTTTCACTGTCTTTCTGCAGTTTCTCTGTCTCTTATACACAAATTCCAAGATACAATCACTCGGCAACTTCATTTCGACGCGACGTATCTTTTACGACGAGACCCACTCAAAAAACTGCCTGCGCTCACGTATCCCGCGATCTTTTATACCGGCGATGACGAAGCCAGATCTTTCTCGAACGTCAACAAACAAGCCGGCCGTCGGACACCTCTGGAATACTCTGGAAACCCTTTTGTGTAGCCGTTCGATTGTTAGTCACGTGTTCGGTCGTGGGGGAAGGTTGACGTGCCGCGCCTGGTATGTGGTGTGAAGTCGCTTGGATCCGACCGTCCTTTGTTGTGCGCTGTGCCCAGTTACAATATACTGCTCTATGTGAGTGAATATGACGCCGTATTCAGTCTTACTCTCTTATAAATCAATTGTCAATTGCTCCGGTGGTGAACCACAAGACATTTTTCTAAGAGGCCTTCTGTAAAAATAAACTTCAATTTAATACAGGCTTGAAGCGAGTTGTCGATTGTTTGGGGATTTAATTAAACTGTTTCTGAATATCGTAATAAAGACGACAGTTTGACGTATCCCACTCCTGACACCGATGTAGCAAAAAACGGCAGAAGTCCAGTCCAATTACTTTTTCTCAATTTTATTTTCTTTCAAGATGTTTACACAAATACAGAGCACTCTTTTACTGAATTAACACAGTCTACAGTCTTTCGTAATATTACAAATCGCAAATGTTTTCTTCTTGTAACCTTGACTGAATCCTTTCACTGTGTTTGTTAACTTTCTCTGTATCTCTTACACTAACTCATACGATACAATCACTCAGTACTCATTAAACCTCTTCACTTCGACGCGACGTATCTTTCATGACAATAGTACCCCCCCCCCCCCCCCACACACACACACACTCACTCACTCGCACAATCTAAGAACTGACTCTCCGTCAACTTATATATGTAACTGTTACTGCTCTAACTCATTGCCTCGGCTCTTTATACAGCCAGGATGACGTAACACGGAGCTTTCTTGAACTTGTACAAACACGCCCGTCGCCGGACACTAAAGCCTTACGTGGTTTGGTGTACCCCCGTTGCTGCGGGGTGGGGGGAGGAGGTGTCAGTTGAATGCACCTTTACCTTTAGCCCTTCCAGTTGCAGAGACTTGTTTAGAGAACGGGGCACGGAGGAAATGGCTTGCAATAAACCTTGCTCTCAATTAACCACTTAGCTGGACTGTCTGGCACGTAAAGATTTTATGTCCTGTACTGCACTGCACTCAAGATGCACTTGAGCCAGACAAGAAACACGTGTTCACGTGTAATACAGGGTTTGTGTGATGTGTGTGGTCACATCACTTTCTCTACTCACGTTTGCACACACTATTCTTAAAAAGGCGGATTCTTCTCTCTACTTCATGTTAATCGACATAAACATTTGTAGAAGTATTTTATTACATTTTTTGTAGCTACAATTGGAATAGAAGAATACAGTAGCCTTAAGTGGTATTTAAAGGATTGGCCGCTATGAATATTCCATTCTCTGTGCATCTCCAGGATATAAAAAGAGCGAATAACGACTTCCCATTCGAAAAAAAAAAAATGAAAATCCAAAACAATAACAAGAAATATCTCGGAAATGATTAACTCCAGAAAACAATTTTGACATAAATTGTACATTTTAATGAGATCTACATTTTTTGCATAATAAGATTTTGTCTGTTTGTATAGTTTACGAGATGTGTAAAATACATCGAGAATGAAGAGGACTTCAAAGGATACCTACTCCTAGAAAATTCAAGATACAAGTACATTTCATTTGTCATGAGAATATCTAAAAGTTATGGTCTCTTAATTAAAAATTGTTAGAGGCCTTTTAGAAAAAACCAAAGCAGTCGGAACATTTTTCAGCGTATAGGGTAGTTAGGAGTGGGGATTAACTTGTTTTTGAGTTACGCTCTTCACAGACACACACGTACAGGCAGTGACACCTTTTTATAATTTTTATTCTGGAGATCTCAATGCTATATTTCCAATATGGAATTTTTGAGTGGAATGCAAATCTTTTTTGTTTTAGTTTTTTATGTTTCGTTTTACGTCGTTTAACCAGTTAGGTCATATTGGACAATGAATGAAGTGATGTTCAAATGAGCCAGAGCTTAGTTACTCGAAATTCTTCGTTGAGCATAAGGAAAAACACCGGAAACAATCTTATTCTAGTAACTCGCTCAAACGGAGATTCGAACTCTGAACCTCTTGAATGTAAGGCAGACGCGGCACCATCGCACTACACAAATGGTCTGCAAGAGCTTCCAATATCTCCTCCAGGTACTGACAGGAAATTTAAAAATGTATTTGGTATAAATTGTATGTTTTAACGAGATCGACGTTTTTTTGTTAAGATTTTGTGTATCTCTTACGGTTTACCAGTTACGGAAAAGAAATTGGGAACGAAGAGGACTTTTGAAGGCATTCACAGAAAATTAAAATATACCTATATTTCGTTGTTCATGAAAATATCTTAAACATAGGTGTGCTATTTTAATCGAAGTTGGTAGAGCCATTTTTGAAAAAATAAAGGATAACAAGACATTTTCTAATCTAAGTCTAAATTATCGTTTTTAGTGATTCGTTGTTTATTTAGCTGACCCAAAAACTGTATTTCCTAAAGAAAAATATTTACAGAATTTTGGAGCGAAATCCTTATAACCGGTAGGTAAATTAGGTAAAACTAGAAAGTGATAAATCATTTCTGACAGTTCTGAAGACGTTCATGCAATAACTTTAACTTTCGAAGTTAATCAGGACTGAAATGGCTTCATACTGCAAGAAGACGCCCGGGAGAAACCCTAACAAGTAGATATTTTACTTGAATCATTTTGAATCCAATTTAGTTTGTACATTCTTGGTAGAAAAAACTTTATTAAGTGTGCAACTATACAGAAGTTGACTGAGAATTTCTTGTAATGGTCTAAGGGGAAGCCTTCCTTTACTGCGCTGGATGTCTCAAACTTGTATATTAATTACAATGTTGAGGAGAAGACGTTTAAGAGGAACTGAATAATTTATTGCCAGGTTACTTCAACGATGCGCCGTTTGGTTTTTAGAATAACTTTGCGCGAACTACAAGAAAACAAGGATTTCAACATTTCTTCGCGTGGGGGAAAAAGCAGCCGCAATATTCCGCTTGTTTTAGCTAGACGCGCTTGTGTTATAAGGATAATTTGTGTTTGTGCACATACATCCACAGTTTTTAGTTATTTCAGCGAGGTTTTGGAGGGAGAATAGAGCTGGTTTTTCCTGCTTCAAGCTGCAATAACCGCGTAAAGCGTACATCGCAGGTTATTATGTAGTTTATTCAGTTCTTTGCTTATGAGATTCCTGAAGCATTTTTACCTTTTTCGCAAAAGGAAGCATTATCGCCAATATTGACAAATAAGATAAGATGCCTTCGTATAACTTTTTCTACTCACTCATATCTAAACTATTCTTACAAACATTTACTTCTCTATAGTAGGCTTAAGGAACCCTGGGACTGAAATTTGAATTTTCTGTATTTTTATAGGTATGAAATCAGTACTGCACGCCTAAGGGTGTGCACCAAGTTCCTGCACAATCTGTTTTATAGTTTTAAGGGAATTAACTATTCAAATTATTCACAACGTGAAAATATCTCAATATCCAAAATATTCTATCCACATGAAAAACTAAAATATAAGAACAGCTTTATTACTTTAAAAACGAATTTCCCACCAAACACCAACCTCTGGCAGCAAGAAAAAATAATTATTACTTTTAAAGTAATTAGTTTCTTTGCTTTGATGGACGTTGAAAATATCTAACTTTTTGTGCATTTAATGTTTTGAAAACTAGTCAAATATCCCTATTTTGAAACCAAAGACTGAAGTTGAAGTCATGTAAATGGAACACATGTTGAGAAAGTTCTAGCAGCATAGCACAAAACGTAATGGGCACGGAGCAGATGGTGTATTCAAAAATGTGAAGTCAAGAAAAACTAATTTTTCTACACACTTGCCTCAGATTGCTGTTTGTCTCAGCTTCCCTTTTTTGTCTAGTAGTCTCTTTTCTCAGATTCATTGCTTATCCCTTGCTTGATCACTCATTTCCGCTAAACATGGTTGTTTTTGAGTCCTTTTTGGCCCATATTTGGTTCAAATACTGCCGAAAATTTAGGCAAATAAGGGGCGTTTAAATGTATTGCACTTGGCGTTTAAAGCCTCCGCTAGACCTTTATACATTGTACAATCTAAAAGATTTCAGTGCCTACTTGGGAAACATTTATATGCATTAACCTAGAAATGGTCAAATTTTCGATCTTTTTCATTCCCAGTGTCCCTTAAATGATAGTCAAATCTTTTTAAGAGCCGGTTGCTATAGCTACATATATGACGATCTTTTCTTTACAATAATTGGGTGTCAGAATCCTGAACATCAACATATTATCCTATTTAATTTATTAATTTATGATATGGTTCATTTACATTTTCACTTATAGGTCTTTATCGTTATTGTATTGTGTAATACTTCAAATAATATTCGTTACTGTTTGCAATTCAACGTTATAAAAATTTTACACTGAGGACAACTCTCCCATATTTGAAATTCCATGGATTCACAAAAAGACGCTAATGGAGTGCATAACTTAGAAAGTATTTTCAGTGGACGCACTCGAAATTAAAGGATTCCTTGTAAATAAATCGCGTGGTCTTCTTGAATTCACGAAGGGCAACCTTTTTGATAAATTTATTAACAATGAATAAACATACCATTTGTCCCATCGCACACAATAGTTACTTAAATATATAAAAGATAGTTTCCCAAGCAAGACGCTGTGAATTTGTTCTCAGCATTAGTAGATGTATGTGTTAGTATCTCTTGTAAGAAATAATTTATTATTTATTTATTTACTTACTGAGTAAATTAATAGGACCTGCCGGACATCTTGTTATATTTGACAGAAATCATTGTTGATTTTATCATGGAATATTTTACATTCAAAGTAACCCACTTTAAAGTGAAACTTTATGCAAATTGTGTAGTTATTTGAATAATTAGTTGCTCTTGACTCTTCTGTACTCACATACCCTGAAAAACTCCTGTGTTTTTAAATATAAAATCACATTTATAAGCTCTAATCTTTTACCAACTTCCTGTTTGAATAGCGTTGCCAACTTAAACCAAGCGCTAAGAAACCCACTGAATCTTCGATTCTGGGGCAAAGATACTAGACATCGTATCTCATTTCAGTTCTGTGGGATCCTAGAGAGGTTACCTATTACACATTTGACACCCGAAACTGAATTGCTACATATTTGGCTTCCGAAAGTGGTGCTACCGAATTTGAGGTGCTGTACTTTGAAGTTCCGTTCTCTTTGTATGTTCAGGAAACAACGAAACGAATAACGACTTCCCATTCAAGAAAAGAATGCATATTGGAAAATTCAAACCAATAACAAGGCATATCTCGGAACTGATTAAAGGTACGTTATTAGAACATAATCGGAAGCGATTCCACACGGAGCCTAGTCTCAGGATATTGCATGTCAAGACCCCGGAAGGGGGAGAGGAGATGGGAGTGCTGAACGGGTTGCCGAAACCCGGGGCGTGAGATAGCATACGATCCATAATGTGTTCTGGAGATTCGTCACATTTCAGTTCACCTTTTATCCTGGTTTGCTGCTTTTTAGGGTTAAGTTTCGGCGAGAGTTTCAGCGTTGCATGGCAGGGAATTTACTGTCCTCCGGATCGGAGAGTTCTCCCAGCCCCGGGCCTCTCAGGGGACGTGTAGGCTCGCTGGGGGAAGGGGAGCAGTCATTGTAGCTTCCCCTCTCCCCCTCCCCGCCCGGTTTACCTCTCTCCAATGGCTGGTGGTATTCATGTTACTGGCTGGACATAGTCTTAACCATTGACACGTCGGCATGAACGGGAGTATTGATTATTTCTGACGGCTCACTAAATCGTTACTCAACTGTTATTTGATTCGCAGAAAGCCGTAAAGATCAAAAGATAATCATGTCCAGATTATTGGTCTATGACAAGCTGGTTCTACAAATTTCAGAAACTGTGCAACAAAAACTTAATTAAATTGTAATGCCACTCAAGAGAGGCGATTTGTTGCTGAGGTATTAGAACACCTTTCATTCGAAAGCAGAAATGTATTACAATATAATGTAATAGACAACTATGTTAAAGCTAATTTGATACGAATTTTAAATCCAGTGTAAATTTAGAGAGAATTTTCCATAATAGGCATTAAGAATTTGGAGATAAATGTAAGGGAAATTAAAACCGGTATTTTCTACGAGGATAGGTGTATCTACACTTCCCACCACCTTTCCTGGTCCTCATTACAGTGCCACACCTCTAGTCGTGTATTGCAACTGTCAGCAGCAGGTCATTGGTCAGTAGTTATGCCTCGCCCCTTACGAGACCGCGCAAAACGATAAGAAACAGAGATGCTCCCAAAGTGTGTATTACGAGCCGCCAGTCAGGGACGCTGCTCTCTGCTGTGGTCTCTCCTCAGGTCAGAGACATAGGTCGAGGCGATAAGCTCCCATCCGATTGTTGTTACAGAGGCATAGGTCCATTTACTCCCAATTTGCGCCTGCATTGAACGTAAGCGATTCGAATCGTACATAAACATGGCGTGTAATGAAGTCTGCCCTCGCGGGTGAAAGGATCCGGATTCCCATTCATCACACAGCTCAAAGAAAAAGCAAATTGCAGCAACTGTGTATTGTGAAAGCAGTTGGCTAACAACAGCGGTTATTGGGCGTGATTAGAGTGTTCTGTTTCAAACGCACACATGCAAACACTTGATAACAGGTGTTTCCTCTAGTAACAGCACCAGCACCAGCAAGCAGAGAACATGCTGCTATCGACCACCACACCAATACAACAAGGGACAGTTCCTACTTCATTTAGCTACCCATTATTCCACTAACCATTCTTACAAACTCTTACTCCTCTATCTACTTCAGTATAGTTGAGATAAACATTTGCACAAATTATCTTATTGCTTATTTCCTTGTAGGTGCAAGGAAATAATACTATGGGAATATAGAGTGATAGTCAAATCTTTTAAACTGATTACCCTCCCCTTATGTAGGACTTACAAGCCAGTACCTAGGGTCAGATGCCTGTCACAGGAAGCAGACGAACCTATAGACCAGACATAGTGAAGACCTGGAAGCGGGTGTGAGAATGAGGAAAGGATGATACGAAATGCAGGCGATATGGATGATTGGAAAGATGATAATGGAGCATTTAGTGGAATGAGTGGCGGGGGAAGTCGGAGAACTCGGAGAAAACCCGTCCTGACGCCGCTTCGTCCACCACGAATACCATATGTGGGTCCCTGGGATCGAACCCGGTGGTAGGCGCACGCTCTAACAGCTCGGCCACAGAATATTTTGTATTAGAAAGTCTTGTCGTGTATTTATAGTAGAATTTTGGTATTAAAATTTTGGATGGCACAATTTGGACGTACGTAGAACTATTTGAAACATTGATGTTTTTATAAAATCTTGTGTTAAGATATAAACAATGGTGAGTGTTAGCTGAGAAGAACAAAGCTGTAAGTTATGAGCATGTATGCGAGCTGAAATTGCCCTTATGGCAGTCATGGAAGTGAACTAAGTCCTCTTCAGAGCCAACATTGTGGACGCATTGGAGCGTTAAATAGAGGAGGTTATGTTTTGTTTTAGTTGCAGGAAATAGCAAACCTGGGACGCATAAAACCGTGCTTTGCCTTCATGTAGGCGTGCTGCTTTCTTTTTGTTTTTCCTTCAGGTGTTCTTTCACCCCATATCCTTAATTGTTGGTGTTCCCCTTCACACTGTCCTTTATTGTTGTTCCTGTGCTTGTTTTAGCTATCCTTTTCAGAATTGTCTTCTTTGTTATTTTCATGTTACCAGAGCGTTAATTTATTTTGCTAATTAATTAGTATCTATTTTCCTTAGGTTATTTGTTTTCACTTACGCGTTTTTAAATTGCTTTTATCTTTGACCCCTTAAGCTTGTTTTGATGAGTAGTTAGTTTGCTAACAAAGGCTGTGACGTCACTCAGTTCTATAAGTATGGGATTTAGACTTATTCTGCCTTTCCCTGCAGCCAGTCGTCTGTTTATGCCGTCAATACTTTGAAACAAATTTATCACCAATGCCTCTGGCAGAGTACTAGCGAAAGATGAGTGGAAGAGGGCTTTTTAAATTATTTTTGCTTTGTCAGTAATTTATGAAATAAAACAAAGTGTTTTATCTGTATGTCCTTCAGAACAAATTGGGCATTTTAGAGATGAAAGAATTAGTTATGAAAATGGATTTAGAGGTTACCCTATGTAAACAAAACAAATTCATATATTTTATAATATTGCTATACAAATATACACAGGTATATGCAGTTTTGTCACATCTTTACTATGATTTCCGGGCAGGAAGCACGTATAAAATCACGAGCTTTTAAAACCTGCAATTGGTTTTGACGTAATTGAAAAGGCTTTTGAAGACCAGTGGCATGAAATTTGTTGGTAATAGAAACTCTCCACTTTAAAGTGACTAATGGAGGCAGACATACAGCGGACTAATGTGCGTAAATTTTGATGGACTTTTGGATTATGCAGTTTGATTTGGCTTAACTCAAAAGGGTTCTCGAATTAAAGCCAATAATTATTTAATAAGCATTTATATTGGATCAGTAATACGGAAGTCAATTGAATGCATGTTGTTAGTGAATTGAATGATATTCTGCTTCTATATTTAACCGATTAAACAAAATTAAAACAGCATTTCCCACAAGAGTATAAGTATTTACAATTTCGGTATCACATTATAGTATCGTTGTCTAACATACTATTATGAAACAGTGTGTAAGCTGTTTTGCTGGCCTTGTTTATTTCTCGAGAAAGATAAATCAGTGAAGATCGGCGTGTATAATGCACGAGATATCACTCCTAATGTTGCATGCCTTTGCAGCATTTTCTGGATCCGCCACTGCTTTCCTGTGTTTTATTTTGGGGTAGAGACAATTTCCGCAGAGAGTAACTCAAGCGTGTTGTCAGAAACGTTTTTAGGAACTGCGAACACATGACTCTAATGTAGACTTAGGGATACCTTGTGTCGAGTCTATTGCGGCGAGGGCAGAGATTGTATTCTTTTTTTTTTTTTTTTATCTTTTGTTCAGCTAATCTTGTTACGTTTTCTCTTTCTCTGTTTACTTGTTGTAAACTTTCAGCCACTTGCTTGCCAACAAAACAACGTACTCTGTTCGGACTATATTAAACTTTTGGTATAAAATAACCTAACTTGGACTCTGAAACCAGGTTTGAAAAATGGAGGTGCAAGACTGAAAACTTCAACCTGCAATTACTTAGTTAATACTTGCTATTTATATGGGATTACAATTGCATTACTTTCTATACGTACTAACCTTTATTAATTTCCATATTACGTACAGTAAGATGGCTAAGTATGAGGACAGAGCTTTGGTGATGTTCCATCTGTTAGATTGCATTAGTACTGCCAACTGTTCATGAAATATAACCATGGTAAAGCTACGGAAGTAGATGGTGTTATTACATCCGTTATGTTGCCACAGAAATCCTTGTTTTTGAAGTTGTAACAGGGAAGCCAACCGATAGATTTTAAAACAAGATTCTGTTTAGACGCCGTTACGCCATTGTATTCCTCGTGTGTGAATGCTTTGTTTTGAATTGTTTTAGAACATTATATGCAGATATAGTTACTGTTATCTTTGTGTTCGCAACAGAGTAGTGCATTAAATACATGTTACGATATTTAGTGTTTGGAAGTGATTTTATCCAAAAGTGTTATTGCAGAACAAGATTTGCCGAAGGTGAGTACGTTCATGTGTTGTATGGTAACGATGTTCATGATTATAGTTTGAAAGCATGCTACTTTAACCCTGTGATATTTGAGGTTAGAAATAATACTTTTATTATGTCCGTTGGCAGTACTGCTTTTTGGCGTAATTTCGTCTGCACTTTAGTGTAATGTTGGTCATATTGAATTCCTGGGAACTGTCGATATGCTGTTTCCCCTATATTATACTCGACCCCAAAATTTGATGTCTTCCAAGAATGCGACACGAATATTTTCAAGAAAATACCCCCATCCCAGGCTACACTTTAAATGGAACAATTTCCGAAAATTTTGTTTTTCTCAAAAATGGTTCCAACCAATTTGATTACAGTATCATCTGTTTAAGGTTTTTCATAACGATTTGAATTGTACGTATATCTTGAATTTTCCGGACATTTTCAGGTTTAAAATATTTGACTATCACTTAATGCCTATTGTATTCCCATATTCACCTTGCACCTACGAGGAAATATGTGATACAAATGTTTATCTCAGCTACAAATATGCATGACTGAGCATTTGAAATTCTACACTGAAAATCTTAGCTTTTTTGAATTTATACCATAAGTGTAATGTAATGCAAACAAATCACGGCTTAAATGTAATCCATTTTGCTTTAATAGGTTAGAAATTATAATTAAATTTGTTTATTATTATCTACGTCACTAAGAAATCTTTCCTGACAAAAATTTTAAATGTTGGTGTAATATTTTAAACCTAGGTTCAAAATACACCTGTGTGGCTTCAATTTAGGTTCCACCCATTTAAAACTTACAATGTAATTAATCGTAATTTTGTGTTCGAAAATTAAAAAAATCTAAAATGTAAGGCAATTTTTATTTGTTACTAGCTGAAATACCCGGCGTTGCTCGTGGTTTGACAGTTCTATCCCTACAATTTTTAGACTTCGTTTGAACACGAGATAAATAAACAAGAACACTCAAACACTATGGAAAGGCACAGTTGAACATCCGCAAATGTCACAGGAAGAATGGCACGTAGAGAAAGCTGTGTGAATGTAATGCGTTCCATTTCTACGTAAATCAAATAGAAAGTTGTATTATTTCTTTGTAGAAGGAGTGTGATTGTGTTTAGTAAAATAAAAGTGAATAATGATTATCGTGTGAATGTAATGTGTTATATTTCAATTTTAAACACATAGGCAATAATTGAGAACCAATAGGAAAGAAATGTGAATGTATTAGTAAAAGAAAAGTGGGTAGAGAATTGTTTTGACAATTAGTTAAATTTGTTGAACTTACCTTGATAACTTTACATTGCTGAAATCCTCAAACTAATTCGTCGAATTTCGCTAAAACACATTTTGTGGTTATGTCTAAGCCTGCCCCAGTTTCTCGTGCTAAAACAAAATTGAATGAATGTTTTGTTTATTTCTAAGCCTGCAAAGTCGATTTACCTTAATAGAATGGCTGATCAAAATGGATGTTCGTAGAATGTAATTAATTAAATTCGATTTAACCAAATCTATTCTCAAAATCCACTAGCTTTTCTTACGAAAGAACTATTTTAAATGTAATAGATGCAGTTACAAATCATTGGTCCGCCACAAGCACCATACATACATATATTGAAAGTAACCGGATGACAATTCCCATACAAAATTACCAATTTCGGCTATTTCTTTGGGGTTATGGCGTCCAGTGACAAGTTGTGCATTTTTCGTATTTGAGGATATCTAAATTATTTTTTATGATTAAAATAAAATAAAGGTTGTGGTTTTTGTCCATTTTTATACAATTTCAGTCATACATATACCGTTATTGTTAAGCAGATAGAATCATAAGGTAAGGTACATAAAGTAGTTTGTACACGAGTAAGGTTATGCGAGTACAATGCATGAGATTATTTCCTTTGGCATTAACGAGAATAATGTAAAGGGTTTCAAATAGAGAGAATTAACTGAGAGAACGAATGTTTCTTGTTTTACTATTTGGCAAGAGAACAAAGAAGAGATTAAATGAAAGCAGGTAAATTAGTGGCGTTCTTGAACATAATATTGTAGTGGAATGTGTAGGAGTCTGAAATATCGTAATGAGAGCCCGTTCCTTTGATGCAAGGGTTGTATTTCATTGGCCAAGCTGACACACAGACGGGGAAAAATACCGTCGCTCGTCTCCTGGGAACCTCCCGCTTTTGTGCGACGAGAATGAAAAGAGACTTTGTTTGGCGGTTTCACGGAAGTGGGGTATTTTTTCATTTAATGTTTTGTTTGTGGTAGAAAAGGTAACGATCGACATCATTAACCTAGGAGATGCTTCTCTCGCATTTTTCCGTGCCACTACACCTTTGTGTACTTTGCTGCACAGCGGGATACAATCCACCTCTAAAGTGGTCTCAAATATTGAAAAACTGTGACGTGCAGAACTGGGCCCACCAGGTATACCAACCACTTAATGTTAATGCAGTAGAATCCCGAAATAACGCAGTTGTTAGGGGACATGCTTTACCCCCGCGTTATATCGAAGTGACAAAACTCGATCCCGTGGAGCTGGTGGGAAACATTCCTGCAATGATACTTTACAGTACACTGCAATTACACACCAGTTATACTAGGGGTGTATTCCAGTCTCTCAACCGATCTTAATTTATACACTACATACAATTACACTGTGCCCATTTTTCACTAATCTTTTGCATTGTCTTAAAGAAATTAGTAACTTTTGTTTATTGGCATAGTTCATAACTTCTTTTTTTCGCGCATTGTTTGATTGCACCAGGATGGAGATGAGTATGTAAAAGCAGAAGCCGCAGAGCAAAAAGTGGTTTTCCAGATTATTCGAGAAGCTGCCGGCGTGTTTGTAGAATTTCGAGAAAGGTACGTCTTACGTCATCTTCGCTATATAAGGAGGAGAAGCAATGACAATGATGATAATACCCCAAAATGCTTTGCGATCATTAGAGGAAATTCCCTTTTCATCGCAATGTTTAATTTACTCGTTTCATGTGAGCAACAGTACAAACAAAACTTGAACGCAGTAAAACAAAGCAAAGTAGATTTTACACAACATAGAGATATAAAAATATGGACCCACTTTCGTTCTATATTCTTTTTCGCAACATCCTCATATTATTATTGTTGTTATTGTTGTTATTATCGTTCATATTAGTGTGTTATTGACCTAGGTAAATTCTTCTGATTTTAACCAATACGCAATGACCATAATTGACAGAATACTTGGTAACGTTCAGGTACTTAGTGTCAAGTTGGAGAAGTTTGTCTCATTTAGATGACATTTTAAGTTAGACGTCGCTGCATCTTTTCCTTACCCACTACACGTCAAGCAAACCCTTGAGAGTTATTTGCATCCTCATTAATGATTGATTTGATTCACCGCCCTCTTGAGAACTTGAGCAAGCACTCACTACCAGCATGTAAATATCTCAAAGTTCCTGTTTACCCTGCTGCTGCTGCGAACAAAGGCACGCAATTACAGAGAAGAATGAACAAATGCAAAGCCGTGTTTTGAAGTGTGACGACAAAAGCCAGTTTGTCACAGCCGATCGGCGCTAGCACTGACATCTAGTGGAATGCCTTTTATAGCAGTCACATCGATTTATGATGATGATGATGATTCGCAAATATCAAAGGTAGATGGGCATGCATGATGCCTAATGCATTGGTGCAGCAATTTATGATGGCCATCAACAAAAATGTGCCCAACCCCTTTCATGACAAAGTGAGCTGAAGTCTATGACCCTCTCGTCGCTGATCCCCATGGGACATGCTTCAATTTAATTTCTACATTCATAATTCCCTTATGATTAATGCTATGACTAATCTACGGTGCGTTCGTTATATTCCGGGGCCGCTTCGCGCAGTGCTCATCCCAAAATTATGGAAATAGGTTCGTAAAGAAATGATAGTGAGACATATAAATAACTTCCATATGATTTAAGTCGAATTAGTGCTCCATTTATATAAAATGCGTTTTATTGGATCCTTCTATGCCGATTGTTAGATTTTTATTTAGAGATCTCTGTGGTGACGATTGGGCGCCTCTCTCGCTGACCTGATGAACTTAGTTCCGGTTCTCATCAAATGTGGTGTCGATGTCGAAATTGACTGGTTTTGATTCAAATTTTATTTATGAAGATATTTTCCTACGTGAATAATGCTGTTGGATTCTAAACACGTTTTAATAAATGAATATCTTGTTCTATATCGTAGTTCTTCTTCAAAAAATGGTACGCCGCTGCACTTTTCTTTATTTCTGATGTTCTTAAAATGTTTTTAAGCCTGATATTGAGATCCCCTATAGCTTCTCCAATGCAGAAGTGTTCACAGTCTTTGCAGTTTATGCCGTAAACACCTGGCACTTTGTCTTTTTGGCATTTTGTCTGTTTTATGTCATTTTAGAAGAGTTTGTATACTGAATTTGTTTTGCGCTGCCTAAGTAATGTATTCTTTGAAGGTTTTATTGCCAATTAGGGAAATAGTAGCTATCCGTCATGCAAAATTTAATTTCTAAGAGAGAGATGGCAATGACACGTTAACATTAAATTGTAACTAAATTCATTCGAATTAAGGCAGTTTCATTACAGCGTTGTTCACACAATGTTTGTGCCAGTTAGTGAGCTATTTGTACCCATTCATCAAGAAGCTAAATGACTCCAAACATTTTCCTTTCCTTTCAACAAAGCGATTCTTTATTATAAAATCGAAATTTATGGTTTAAAAAGATTAATTGCTTAAAAAGGAATCAAGTATTTAAAATTATAATTATTGTTGTGATAATTTTAAATAAATAATAAACATAGGAAGAAAACGAACAAAAAGGTAGTATCGTCGTGTGTGTGTGTGTGTGTGTGTGTGTGTGCGTGCGTGTGTGCGTGCGTGCGTGTGTGTGTGTGGAGATAGAGCTAATCATTATTTTTAGGTGCTGTTTTAATTATTTAATGCTATTCTATAAATAAAAGCCAGGCCAGTAATGCACTAAAACTATAAACATAGTTTTTTTTTATCTACTTTACACCAGGAACATACAACTGTACTCGTATATGTGGCATATATCATGTTTTATATATGTATAATGAACGAGCATACTGCCAGCTGCAGGGCGAATTATTATTTTCCGGTTTTTAATGACAAAAATAATGGATTCGTATTTCGCAGCGGGTTATTTTTCATCAGATGTGGGTATTTGAATTTTATATTAATAAAAAGTCAGCAATTAGAACCGCTGATTTCAAGAGTTTTAAATTTAATCGTTTTTAGGTAATAACATCCAATGCTAACAAATATGTTCTGTTGAAATCGGTTACGGTTAGAAGATTATAAAGGTTTTTACTTCTACGTATAATAGGTAGAGGAAGTATTGTATTCCACCCAAAAAATCCTGAATTTAAAAAAGGTACTTTAAGAAATAGATGTGTGTATTTGCGTGTGTTTGTGTGTGAACTGCATAACTCAAAAACGAAAAGTCGGCTAAATACCACAGTTGGTACTTAAGTTTAGCATCTTCCAAGGATACGATACAAAGTTTCTCAAGGAAATTGCCCGACCCAAAACTACACTTTATACAGAACATTTCTCAGAAATTTTTATTTTCTTAAAAATGGCTCACGATTTTCATTAAAATTGCATACGCATGAAATATTTTTACGGCAAATGAAATGTAATATTTTGAATTTTCTAAGAATATCCTCAGAAGTGCTTCATTCTGGAGGACTTCTACATAACTGGTAAACCATAAGAGATAGACTTTTGTCTTTTTGTCTTACTACACAGAAGATGTCAAATTGCACATTTTTGGTGGAGTGAAACATGTCGAAAATGTTCGTTGTTATTTGTCTGAATTTTTAAAATACTTACTTCTATAAAATAGCAAGCCCTTATTCATCTTTATCTCTTGGCCATGTAAGTAGATCTGAATTTCAAAGCGATCACATACCGACAAGCTCTTAAAAGGTTTGACTCACTTAAAATCTACTGTCTACATTTCACCTACCCGTGTATTTCATAGATAGAGGCATTAAATTATTATATATCATCTGGCTATTGTTTTGTTTTGTAAAAATTACCACTAGGTCATTTTTTGTTTAGTCAATGTCGAAAACTGAATCACCCAAAAACAATTTATTACACATTACAATCGATTAAGAATCAAAATAGCACTTCATTTCAATTTGACAACTGTTTAACGCCGATAACTTGATTCCTCTTTAAAGTAGCTGGACTACTAAGCCTAGTTATTTGTTAATATTAAAAATAAAATGAAACTTAATTGAGGTTATAAACTGTTTTTATTTTATACCAAAAGAAGATCGAAATACATCTAATTCTTGGGTTTCGTTTTCCTCAATTGGCAGTAATGAATAGGTCGGTATACGCTAAAGGTTATGTTTTATTGTGTGTAATATTGTGTGGTCAAATCTTTGCGATATAGTGTTTAAATTCATATTGTATTTATGAAATAGTCTAGTAATGTAATTCGACAGTCTGACTCTTACTTCGAGAATTTATAGGTTAGATCAGACCTCATATTTTATTAGTTTTAATAATTTCTGGAAATGTAACACGGAAAAGCAGACGTTTTAAGAATACTTTGTTGAAAGAAAGTCATGTGAAGAATAAGAAGAACATTTTCTACATTGGAGCATGTTTAAAGTGGAGAGGTGAACTTTCTGGAGTTACTGTACTCGCATATGAAAGGCTTTTCACGAAGGAGATTTTGTTCTGTCACAGAATCATTAACTACGTTCCAATCCCGACACGTATTACGATTTTAATAAATGACACGCGCCTGTATAGAGAGTAGGAACGCATTTAAATTTCTCTCTCGACCAATCAGAACTCCCTTCGCCTTGATTTTGGAATATCGAGGGCTTGTCAAAGGACGACATTGTGATAGATGGAGCACAGAAAGACCAAAAATCGAACGATGGAAAAGAATTGTGTGCGAATTGCAGATTCGGATGGAAGAAAAAAGAAATAACTGATGTATGTATATAATGCGTTCACGCGGTTTTCCTTGCACTCTATAATTTACTAATGCAAATACAAACTATTCTTGCGAAAGCTGTTTTTTGTCCTCTACATCATTTTAATCCAGATAAACTTTTTGAAGGGGGTATATGTGTGGGGTTCACAGTTCGATGTGTATGCCCTCCATGCTTAAAGCCCAGTTTAAATGCCTTAAAATAACCATAGCATTCTAGAGGTACTTTGTACTTTCTTAAACTAAAAACTTAAAGTTCTCTAACCTTTTGCATATTTAAAACATCTGACGTGTTGCATTCGCATAGCTTTCTCCACTGTTGTACACAGAAGGCCAAAGAAAATCTCGCTGTACCTTCCGTCTGGTACATTATTTATAGTTGTATGAAGCTTTGAGAATTTCATTGGTTGCCTAAGGCCAGGGTGTAAGGGTGAGCCCCTTCTGCTAAATAGTTACATCAGTAGCCCAACAAAGGTTCCAAAACGGCGTAGAAATGAAATATATGATTATAATGTGGATCGTATTCGCTACAAGAGAAAGATTGATATGATTGGTAGCCATATGTAAGCGGCTTGTACAGGACACGCCTTTGAAGTCGTTAAAATCTAAGGGGAAAACTTAATGAGTGCCCAGGCTAGCGAAATGTATAATGTGTATGGGTGAAAGCTTTTCAGGGGATGCAAATTAAAATTTCAATGGTATTTTCTAAATGCACAGGAAGGTGGAACGTCATAAGAAAAGATCTGATGTATTACACTCACATCACATTCTCTACTCATGTGCTATCCATTCTTACAAATACTTATTCCTGTATCTTCGTTTTAGTTGAGATAAACATTTTTAGAAATTATCTTCTTGCTTATTTCTTTGTAGGTGTAAGGGGAATATGGGAATACAGTAGGCTTTGTGCGATAGTCAAATCTTTTAAAGCTTTGAGATTCTGCTCTCTTTGTACAGCTAAGATTTAAAAAAAATGAACAAAGATCTCCCATTTGACGAAAGTTTTAAGTATTCCAAACCTCAAACAAATAAAATTTGGCCTATCTCTTACGGTTTACTAGTTATGAAAAAATCATCCAGAGTAAACAGAACTACATACCCTATGGGCAGGAAATTCAAAATATGCATTTCATTTGCCATAAAAATATCTCAAACATGTGACGTTTTAATTAAAGTCGTTGGAGCCATTTTTGAAAAAATCAACTTTCGAAAAATTTTCCATGTAAAAGGTAGTTTAGGGTGGAGTTCTTTTCTTCTTGTCTCACATCTTTAGAGGATATTAAACTCGTAAATACCAACTTTGGTTTTAAACCGACTTTTCGTTTTTGAGTTATGCTGTCCACAGATATACACGCACGCACGCACGCGCGCGCGCACACACATGAACCTTTTTCTAAAAATGCTTTTCTTTTTTTTTTTTTTTATTCAGGGGCCTCAAAACATATTTCCGAAGAAATCTCGACATCCAATTTTTGCGTGTAGTGCAATAGTTCCTCTGCTTGCTATACGTGGTAGAGAAAGTAAAAACAAATACAATAAATTTCCCTGGGGCCTAGAAGGGGAGGTTCTATTAGGTAATGGTGGTCCCACTGGTGTCGGGCTATCACACCTGGAAACGTTAGGGACCTCATCTGTGTCCTAACCTGCCCGCTATATCTACTAGCAACTTTGCTTCACTTCCTCCGCCATGACGTAATGGACCCGAACTGAAACCCCTCTCCGCACTTAATCTGCTCTGTCTGTCTCTCTCTCTCTGTCTCTCTCTCTCCGGTAATGTTGGATATCCTGTTTCTATGGTCCATTAGATGGTGTCTTAGCGCACGGACCCCTGTTATTACACAATCGATGCGGCTATGTGATTAATAGTGCATCTTAATGCCCGTTGTCTGTGGTCACATTCCGAACACTAATTTCAAACTGCGACTAATAGCAAATTGGGACATGGAATATTGCTTTGTTTGAATCATTGACACTGTTAGCATTTTGTGCCCGTAGTTTGAAAAAAAAAAAAAAAAAAAAACATATTAAACCGCGGACGATAAACAAACGGTGGAAAAATGTTTAAAGTTTTTAGCTATGCTACGAGTAAAAATGAACTTGTGGATTTATAACTTTAAATATAGTAATTTCATACTTTTCTACCTGTTTCATAACTGTATTAGTCCTGACTGTAGCCTCTTTGTTTGGTATATTTATGCATATTTTTTTTCGTACTTTGTTTATTTTATATTGAAATTTATCTCTGGCTTTTGCCTTGATCCGTTTTATAACGGTATTGATGACGAATCAGTTGAGCATCGTTAATCCTACAACAAAAACAAGTTCATTTGAGCGATGTAACCTCGAATAAGTAGTACCGAGGTTTCGCACAGGTATCGTTGACAAGCTTTCGTTGCGTTACCTCCATTAAATATCCAATTCGGTATTTACCGTGGCGACTGAGGGGAAGTCGGGAAAAAAGCAGGTGTCAGATTGGTTGGCTCCCGGGATTTGAACACGGAACCTCTCGTATGCGAGCCACAGAGGTTACGACCGCCTGAGACATCAGCTCGGTTGTTTTCCCTTACTATGAATGTTCTACCGAGATGTGTTATACAAGGACGGTTAATTTTAAATGATATTTGATAATGCCCAGAGTTTAACAGAAGCGTGCGACAGCTATTCCAATTACAGAACCACATCATTTGACGCGAATGTACCGTTCATTATATGAAATACGCTGTCATTATAGAGATGAGAGAAACCACCACCGTGATGATTTAATTTGAAAGGAAGCTTTTTGTTTTCATTATCCACAAACTAGGGCGGTTGCTATGGAAACAGCTCAGGAGGTACTTAGCTTGCAGTCTAAGATATGAAATACGTCACGAATATAACGATCAAAGTTTTCCAGCTCGATGTACCTCTGCGATGTGCTGCATGAAAGTTAATTATTTGAGTTGCTGCAGTCTTAACTTAGTTTTACTTACATAGTACGTAAAGAGGTATGCTATTCCACCCAAAAGTTCGATATCGACATTACACCAGAAATACACGTTTTGAGTTCTCCCTCAATATAAACCTGAAGTGTTGACTTTCTCTACTCTTGTACTAACTATTCTTACAAACTTATTCATCTATCTCATAAATGAGGAGAACTGACTCGATGTCACTACATCGTAGTTTTAACCCCGTCCACTCTGCTACACACTCGTACCTTGTTTGTAAAGACATGCGTGTACGTTAACACAGAACCGGAAACTTGAGGTGGTCTGTATTTAGTGATGAGGTATATGGAGGGGATAAATACTTGATTTCATTCCTGTCACCCCTCTTTCCCATGCCTGTTCTGTCCCGTTCAACACTCAACTCTCAAAACAAAAACTATTTCTCTAGAAGCTGTCACAGGTAAACCGGTAGTTAAGTCTTCAAGTTCCCGAAACGCTTAGTTCTGCTGCGCTGTGTTGTTGGTTGTTCACACGCGGTGCCAAGTGGTGTGAGGTAGCTTAGCCTTGGCTCTCTTTTAAGTGTTACCGCCGCCGCCGCCGTTCGGTGTCAAAATATCTTCAATTTTCTAGGAATGTCCTCTGAAGTCCTGTTCGATCTAAGTGAATTTTACATATCTAGTAAATAGATAGACAAAATCTTACTACATAAGGTATGTAAATTCTGTTAAGTCACGCAATTAATATCAAATACATTTTTTTCATGTATATAGCCATTTCCAAGATATTTTTTGTTATGGGTATGCATTTTCTAATATATTATTTTCTGAAATGGGAAGTTGTTCTCTCTTTCTCTCGGGTTTATGTAAGAAGAAAGGAATTTCAAGCCATCACAAAACGGCTGGCTTTAAAAAGTTTTGACTATTACTTATGTCTACTGTATATCTAGGTTGATCTACAGTATAAGAGTAAGTATAGTTTATTGAAGAATTGTCAGAGAAAGTCATGTGAATCCAACAAATGTTACTAAAAAGCTATTTTGTTCAGGGGGACACCAAAACGGTATTTCCGTTGAAATATTGATACGGAAAGTTTGGGTGGAATGCAATACGTGAAAGAGGAGGTAAAAATAAGGTTCATGTTTATTCAGTGGGAGGTTGGTCGGCCCTGGCAAATGAAATGTAACGAAATGAAATTCCCAGGAGGAGAGAGGCTAGATATGGAAGAACTGATAAAAGCAAATAAGAAAATAAGAGAGGAATTGAAGGCATCCAGTATAAATTACATTACAGGTCACAGAAATAAATGGATTCAACATATTGGAAGAATGGATGCCTTGAGAGTTAGTTCCACAGAAAATAATGAGATAGAGGCCGCAAGGTACAAAAGATGAGAAGATCAAACACTGCCTAACCTGATTGCGGCAGAAAAAACTGCAAGAAGTTTCAACAGGAAATGTGTGCGCTTCTTTGTGTCTTAAAAACAGATAGATATACAGACAATAACTCGTCTTACGTGCAACAAAGTCCACAGTGAAACACTGTATTAAGCGTATTACCGAGCGGTCTGTGCGCGCGATAGGGAAGTCCTGTGTTTGATACCCGTGGTAGACCTTTCTAACCCAACGGTATTTTACTTTCTGTATTATGTATAGTAAGTACAGGAGGTATTGTATTCCACCCAAACATTCGATGTCGAGATTTCACCGGAAATATATGTTTTGAGGCCCCCTGAATCCAAAAAAGGAGTTTAGAAAAAGCTCCGTGCATGTGTGTGAGGCGGGTGTGGGTAGAGAAAGTAAAAGTAGATTGGAGGGGTTCTCCTGATTGCTTTGGGTTCCGGTAAAGGTATATATTTTCGGTGAAATTTCGCTATCGAATATTAGGGTGGAATGCAGAACTTTGTATTACTGCAAGTGAAGAATATATTAAGTAAAACATTTGGGCAGTTTTGAAAGCAAGTAGGCAATTTTACAAGAGAACAAGCGCCTGGTACAGCGGCAACTACTTCTAAACATTTGTGTGGCATTCAGAGTGCTGCTTATTTCTATATCTACTACATTTTAATGGACATAAACACTTTTAGTAATTATTTTATTGCTAATTTTCCTTGTATGTACAAGGGGAATATGCGAATACAGTAAGGTTTAAGTGATAGTGAAATGTTTTAAGAGCTGGTTGCTGTGCGATGAATTTGAAATACCGTTCTTTTTGCAGGGTTATGAGAGAAAAACGAATAAGATGTATTTAAAAGTATATAAGTATTGGCAAGTTCAAACAAATAAATAATATTTCGCAAATGGTTGTCTTTAAATCAAAATAAAGACTATAATTAATTAAAAGGTAATTTGTATAACATTTAATAATTTTAAAAGAAAAATTCACTTCCTTAATCAGAAGAAAAATTGTATACTAAGTCTAATTAGAAGAAGAATGGCTAGAATAAGAGTGGGAAACTCGTGTGAATGTAACATGGATATTTTTACAACCTTTGTGTATGTTGACATACAATACAGATTTATGTTTGATCCTTTTGGACTCTAAAATTGGGGACGCGGTTTGAAATTGCAAACGATGCATCAAGGGTGGGCAGTTCCTCATGTATCTATTGTGACGCAATTGACATGCCTGATGCATTTGTAACAGGACTGTGGTAAACATTACACTTCAAAAATGTAGCACAGCATAGTGACAAGGAAAACAAATGCATGCAGATAGCGCGCAGGCACGTCACAGAAGCGATAAAGCAATTAATAAGCAGTTACAGCGAGCGCTATCTGCTGTACATTTCTGATATGTTATTAACTTCCTTTATCCGCCCCGTGACTGGGAAAATGTCATTTGTTAATGCTTTTAGTGTAATGGTGTGTGCTGTAATATATTAACATACATTTAGTTCAAATATCCTACCAAAGGTCTCTAATTGCCTTTGTCAGTGTGCTGGAGGGAAAATGAAATGTATCTGTCAGGGGAAAGGGGTATTTTAATTATTTTATAATGTTTAAGTGCTTTTATCACGTGCATATCAACTAAACCATGTTTTAGACCCGCTCTGAGAAACACACTTTGGTATAAATCCGCGCAATACAAGTACAGCATAAGCAGTTAATATGCAATAACTTCTTAGTTACTGTAAACTGATTATTTTATTATTTTCTATTTCCAAATAACAGTGAAAAATACAGTACATTACAATAAAATCATTAAACATACTCATTAGAGCATTTTAAATGTCATACCATAAAGAAAATATGGGATCTATTTTCTAGTCTTTGTTTACCTCAAGTGTGCTTCTTACTTAGGGAAGAGTATAGGTGAAATACTCGGCGTTGCCCATCGTCTGGCGATTTATCCCTACAACTTTTAGACTTGAGTTACACACAAGTGCTGTTTTTGATTTATACTATTTAGCACGCGTATTTTTTATAAATTTTCTTGACCACAGTGAAGATAAATTATTTTTAGTGATTGTTTTCCAAATTTATAGGGAAAATGTTTTGCCATTTCTTACGTGTTCATGACTGCAGAGTTATGCGGGACATTTTTAGCAAGCTGTGTACACAAGATTAAACGCTTACATAAATAGAACGACACACAGAGCGAGCAACCGCCAGAAACTAATTTATGAAGATGGCACATAGAGGGCGGGAGTGTGTCCACCGCCCCCGCCAGCAAATCATGAACCTTCTGACAGGCAAATCGAATTATTCACCTCGCATCACTTAATGCGGATAAGGGTTGCGAAATAACAAGGTAGGGTGCAGCCGCATCCTCACAGTTAATATTTGGTCTAACACGGTTGTTTAACCTGCACCTCTAGGGCTCTTATTTACCTTTATCTATACCACTGTGTTCCACTAAAAAATTAGAAATGGAGATTTCATCAAAAATAGACAATTCTAGGTTCACTGAATCTGTAGAAACGAGCAACTCGGAAATGTTTCACTCTCCAAAAATGCACATAAATTGTTTGTGTTAACTAGATCTAGTAAGATTTGTCTGTCTTTTACGATTTACCAGAATGAAGACGACTTTGGATACTATTCCAGATATACAGCTCATTTATCGTAAAAATATTTTATATCTATTTTAAGGGCACAAGAAACTTAAAATTTAAACTTATTTCACCTAAAAGTCGGTGGCTTAATGATTCATTCCTTTATTCACTTTACATTTTCACGCAAAAATTGGATAATGAGAGTTCATTGGCAGATGCCCTGAAATAAAAAAGTAAAAAAGGGCATCTATTGGAAGAAGTGTGTGTGTGTGTGTGTGTGTGTGTGTGTGTGTGTGTGTGTGTGTGTGTGTGTGTGTGTGTGTGTGTGTGTGTGTGTGTTTTCTATACTCTGTTATTCTCATTGCTCATACGTACAAGAAAATTAGCACATGAGATTTTTGTGTTTCCTATTGTAGATGCGTATTTTCAGATTTTCTGTCTCATTTCGCAAGTAACCATGCTTAGGGGCGTGCGCTGGTAGGTTTATTCTGTGTGCAAACAGTGTGTGTGTGTGTGTGTGTGTGTGTGTGTGTGTGTGTGTGTGTGTGTGTGTGTGTGTGTGTGTGTGTGTGTGTGTGTGTGTGTGTGTGTGTGTGTGTGTGTGTTTTACTTAGCAGGAAGCGTGTTTTATTACAACAGGAGCTCTAGAACTATGGCTTCATTTGAACAAAAAACCAAAGCCCTTTTGTTGCTGCTGCTAACTTCTCCTGTGGACTTTATTTGCGTGTTGTTATGAATTCCAGCTGTACAACTGGTTGTTGCATAACGAATGTTTTTATGCTGCTGGTTAAACAGCTCTTCAGTTTCGGCGAGTTTACTGGAATACGACGAAAAATACAACACCTGTTATACTAGGCGGAAGGTACTAGTTCACGCTACAGCAATTTTAGTACCGTACACCTAGGTAGTGATGATTAACGGTGGAGTTGAAGGTAGCGCTGTTCTAATGTCATTGTTCAGTTAACTAACGCTGCGGTTCAGCGTCTCAGCGCGCGCTTCCGCAAAGGGATTTGGTGTTCGTTCGTTGGAAGTGATCTGTTGAAGTTTCCTATCTCCCAAACACAGCTTGTTTCAAATTCAGCTACACCAATTTTGCACTAGAACAAAACTTAGAACTTATTTACAGGATGGAGAAGTATACATTTCATTTGCCTTAAAGATATTATAAATATATAGTACTTTAATCCAAGAGTTGTTCTTAGGAAAATAAAAATTTTCCATGAAAAGGGTAGTTTAGGATGGAGAGGTTATCTTCAAATCTTCGCATTCTTTAAATATATTAATCTTAAATATACTCTTTGGTGTTTAACCCACTTTTCATTTTTGAGTTATGCTATTTACCCCCCCCCCCCCACACACACACACGCACACACACGAACACGCGGATCCTTTTCTATTTTTTTTTTTTAATTCAGGGGGCCTTAAAATATATATCTCCGGTGAAATCTTGACATCGAATTTTTGGGTGGAATACAATACTTCCCCTACTTACCAGTAGAGAAAGTAATTAATATAGCTCATACAATTTTACAAACTCTTTTTATGTAACCATAATGTGCATATTAAAAACTTCAGAGAAATTACATGAACATTTCGATGCGAAGGGCTTTTTAAATGGAATGAACTTATTTTAGTAAATTATTTAATTAATTAAAACTTGTATCAGAATGATACGATTTTGTTGAAGCAATAATTGCGGCGTATTTATCTGACTAGGTTAGTCGATTACATTCCTCTTCTACTAATATATTCGAGTTTCATTTTTTAGTTTTGGGGTAAATTATTTTATTTATTACTTCCCCTGCGGCCACTGCATGTTTATTTAATTAATATTCCGCTATATTTATGTATGCAAAATTGCGATTTATGATATGTCAGATGACGGAAAAAAACCTTCGTATTCGTATATGAATATAGATAATGCTGCAGAGTTTTCCACTATGGGAGTAGTAAAATACACGGCGTTGCCCGTGGATTGAACATTTTAATCCTACAATTTTTAGAATTAAGTTGAGCACTATAAAGAACCAATAAATAAAAACACCGGGAAAACATTATACAAAGGTATTGTTGAACAACTCTGAATACCACCAGAAGTAAAGCAAGTAGAGAAAGCTGTGTGAATGTAAGACGTTGGCACTTCTATGTCACTCATAGAAAATTGTATGAATGACTTTTGCATAACTGGTAAATCGTAAGTGTTGGACAAAATCTTACTATACAAAAATGTATTTCTCTTTAAAACACGTGATGCATTTTTGTAGAGTGAACTGTTCAGGAGATTATCGTTTTTACTTTCTCTACTGGTAAGTAGGGGAATTATTGTATTCCACCCAAAAATTCGATGTCGAGATTTCACCGGAAATATATGTTTTGAGACCCCCTGAATCCAAAAAAAGCATTTGTAGAAAAAGGTCCGTATGTGTGTGTCTGTGTGTCTGTCAGTCTGTGGACAGCATAGCTCAAAAACGAAAAGTCGGTTAAAAACCAAAGTTGGTATTTAAGTTTAATGTCTTTCAAGGATGCGACACGAAGATTTTGAAGAAAATAGCTCCACCCTAAACTACCCTTTACATGGAAAATTTTTCGAAAATTTTGATTTTATTGAAAATGGCTCTAACGATTTTGATTAAAATGTCATATGTTTGAGATATTTTGATGACAAATGAAACGTATATCTTGAATTTTCTGGCTATAGCCCCTGTAGTCGTATTTACTCTGGACGACTTTTGCATAACTGGTAAACCGTTAGAGATATACCAAAAAATGTAGATCTTGCTAAAATACACAATTTATGTGTCAATAAATTTTCTTGTAGGTTGAACCATTTCGGAGATATTCCTTGTTATGTATGTGAGTTTCGGAAAACTTAGAACTTTCGTTAAATGGATCATCGTTGTTCATTTTCTTTATATGTTAAGTGTGCAAAGACAACAGAATCTCAAACATTTGACTATCGCACAAAGCCTACTGTGTTCTGACATTCTCCTTGCACCTTCAAGGAAATAAGCAATAAGATAATTTGTACAAATGTTTATCTTAACTAACACGAAGAAGATATAGGAATAAGAGTTTGTAAGAATGGTTAGTACAAGAGTAGAGAAAGTCATGTGAGTGCAACACATCAGATTTTTAGTTTTGCAATACTGTATAATTAAAATGTCGGAGCATAAATAGTCACATGATGCTGGTGTGAACATCATTAAACTAACTCGCCAGCGCTCGTTTCATGTTGCATAATATACTATTAGTAAATAATCTAAAACCTAACACACTGTAGTGAAATGCTGGCAATCTTGTTTGTTCACTTGAAGCTCGTTGGTGTAATTTCTCGATTAATTAGGGAATCACGACTGGGGGAATTAGCAGCATATTCGTGCACGCCTGAGTACGCTCTATACGCGTATCTGTGGACAGTCGAACGGAGCAGAAAAAGGTGTAAATTATTTGCGTTTGTTGCTGTTCCAAATCTCCGCACATCGAAAGGGCGGCGTCACTATAAACTTTAATGCGGAGGAGGGTTTGGCCTATTGTTTTGCGATTCCAATAAAATACACTCCGTATAGAGGCGTTCCAGGTTACGATGGTATTAGATATCGAGGAGGCCTCTCTTATCTGTGGCGTTTGAAGTCCGCAGCACAAAATAATTTCGCTTTGAACAAATTAGCCTTTGAAAAAAAGTGCACCTTGTGATCCCGATAGCTTTAACAGTATAGGAAATAATCAACTCTGGGTAGGTATACGAAAGGAAAAAAAAGTCCACCATTGTGGTATAAGGGCATTAAAAAGTGATTCAGAACGAAGAGGACTTCTGAGGCTTTTCTAGAAAATTTAAGATTTACATTGACATGTCTGAAAATATCTTAAATATACACGGTAGAAAGGAAATTATCACATGCTTTCGAATATGTTCTTCATAGAAGCATTACAAAGAAAAAAGTGTAATGGTACTTTGTTCTTTGATCAGCCGATTTCGAAAAAATACCAGGTTTTTGTTCCAAATTGGATGAGTAATCCCACAAGAATGTACGAAGATAACAGTTTGTTAATTGTAAGATGCGTAGAGTAACTTATTTCTGACATAGCTTCGGTAGTAATTATCGGACATCACATAGGGTATCGAAATAATTACTTAAAGGAATTGAAGATATATTTCCCGCAGCTTTTTCAGACGTGAAGTAACTCGGCAACGTTGTGTTTAGGAAATTGAACCGGCTTATGGATCTAAACAGGTTGGTCGCTTGCAGGGTGGTGCAATATTTTGGGAGATAAAGATTCTGATTGGCCTACACTCCCACAGTAAACACGGAAGGTCACGGCATGGTATTTGTTTACGTTCATGAGACACCATGCTGCGGTGTTTATGTACTGACCTAGTGAAAGTGACACCCACAAGTGCAAGGATGTCAGCTTGTTTTCGACAAAACTAAAATATCTCCGTAGAAAATGGTGAGAAACGAAAACGCAAGATACAAAATGTCTACCACTGGTTTCAGTTAATGCAATGACTTCCCTTCCACCCTGTGTATGGCATATTAATAAAACAGTTCGAAAATTTTTTTTGAAAGTTTTTCCTTTTAAAGGGTAGTTCGGGATGGTGAGGTTTTTTTGAAAATCTTCTTGTCGCATCCTTGGAATATGTTGAACTTAAATACGGAGTTTGGTATTTAACCCACTTTTCGTTTTCGAGACACAGATGAGTTTTTTCTAATTCTTTTAGGAAGTTTCGAAACGTATTAGCGGTATTGCATCTAAGCTATATTTTCTTCTCATTCCAAAACCCCTTTTTTTATTAAGTGGGCCTCAAAACTTGCATTTGGAGTGAATTTTTGGATGGAATTCAATCATTCCTCTACGACCATTAGATATGTCTGAGAGGAACTAAAAGGAAGTATATTAATAACCTTGTTAATTCAGTGTACCTCAAAATATTTATTTAGTATGCTTTTGGATAGTATGAAATACTTCGGACACCTACTATGGATAAGTGTAGGAAAAATCGAATACTTCATTTTCTTCTCTTGCTAAAATCAGTTATTTAGTGGACGTCAAAACTTGTGGTTTGGCTTACGTTTTTGGGCGGTATATAGTTCTTATTCTTGTCTTAACTTAGTGGATCCCAAAACGGGTATTTTTGCTGCTTAATAAGGAATCAGTTCTTCGGCAATATCCGGTAGATGAAGGCAGAGGAAGTACGAGGCTTATTTTCTTGAGTAAAGCGTGTATTTCGGTTGAGTTTTTTGGTTGGAATAGAATAGTGGGATAAATAAAAGTGAGTTTTATTTTCGTGCCCAAATCCACTTTTTTATTTATTCAGGGGAGTTCAGATACAAA
The DNA here is from genome assembly GCA_030765045.1 of Tenodera sinensis. Classification (NCBI taxonomy): domain Eukaryota; kingdom Metazoa; phylum Arthropoda; class Insecta; order Mantodea; family Mantidae; genus Tenodera; species Tenodera sinensis. The sequence goes on from CM060968.1 coordinate 21,093,226, forward strand.
CAGCGAGCCAGCCTCTCGTCTAAGAAGTGTTAGAAAAAGTAAAATTGAAGTACCTACATTTTGTGTTCAGTATACCACAGAAGAACTAATTCCGCAGCTCTACACTTTTCCTGACCATCATGAAAGAAATGCAAGAGAGTTCATAATCCTGGGAGAATATTTCATACCTCACCTGGCGAAGGAGCGAGTTGAAAACCACTGACGAATAAAACGGGATGGGGGGGGGGGGGGGGGCGCAGCTTCTTTCTCTGTGTGCATCGTGTCTATCCTCACACCTTCTCTGGAGTAATGAGTAAACAGCAAAGCTTTCCGACTTTCACTTTCTGGAACCCTGGTTTATTCTCTTTGATGATCAACTGTAGCGTGTCATTAAACCAGAGTAGCTCTAATGACACAGTTTTACTGAATGCTCTTTTCAAACTGAGTGCAGTTGCATGTGCGTATTCCGTAGTTTACAGACACTTTGCTTTCAATCACATGACTTTCTCTACTCTTGTACTAACCATTCCTACAAACGCTTATTCCTATATCTTCTTCGTGTTAGTTGAGATAAATATTTGTAACATAGAAGAGTTAAACTATCGCATACGATTTATAACCTCGCCATGCTTTTGTTTTGTACCATCTATCACTAGGTCATAGTTTTCTTTGCTCAGTGTCGCCAATTGTATTGCCATAAACCACTGAAAAACAATTCACTATACATTGCAATCGATTAACAATCAAAATAGCACTCCATTTTAATTTGACAACCGTGTTTTAACCATTGTTCTTTTAATAATTAATGTTTTTTCCACAAGAAATGGGTTTTGAAAAATAAAGCGAGATTTATTTAGTTATTTATTTAGTTATTATTTATTTATTTATTTTATTTATTTATGTATGTGTCTCTCTAAACAGCATAACTCAAAAACGAAAAGTTTGTTAAAAACCAAAGTTCGCATTTAAGTTTAATGTCTTTCAAGGATGCGACACGAAGGTTTTGAAGAAAATCCCTCCCTCCTGAAGTACCTTTACATGGAAAATTTCAAAAAAAATTTGATGTTCTCAAAAATGGTTGTGGCGATTTTTATTAAAATGCCATATGTTTAAGATATTTTTATGACAAAATAAATGAAATGTATATTTTGAATATTCTGGCTATAGCCTATGTAATCGTGTTTACTCTTCACGATTTTTGCATCACTGGTAAACCGCAATTCTTAGGATACAAAAAATCTGATGTGTTGCACTCACATGACTTTCTCTACTCTTTTACTAACAATTCTTACAAACACTTATTTCTATATCTTCTTCCTGTTAGTTCAGATATACATTAGCAGAAATTATCTTTTTGCTTATTTCCTTGTAGGTACAAGGGGAATATGGGAATACAGTAGGCTTTGAGCGATAGTCAAATCTTTTAAAGCTTTGAAATTCCGTTCTCTTTGCACGGTTAACGTATAGAAATTAAACAAAAAATATCTGGACATAGATTGTGTTTTGCAGAGATCTACATTTTTTGTATAGTAAGATTTAATCTAACTCCAGGGTCTTACCAGTTATTCAAAAGTCATCCAGAGTAAACAGGGCTACATAGGCTATACCAGATAATTCTAAGCATATGTTATTTTAGTCAAAATCGTTAGAGCAATTTTCAAGAAAATCAACATTTTCTAAAATTTTTCCTTGTAATGGGCACTTTAAGGTTGAGAAATTCTCTTCAAAATCTTCATGTCGCGTCCTTTAAAAAATTACCTAAACTTGAATACCAAATTTGGTTTTTAACCGACCTTTCGTTTTTTAGTTACGCTGTTTGCAGACACACACAGACAGACACACAGCGACCTTTTTCTGAAAATTCATTTTTTTTATTTAGGGGGCCTCAAAACATATTTCAGGTGAAATCTCGGCATCAATACAATACTTTCTCTACTTACCAGTACAGAAGGTAAAAATGTAGATCACATTAAAATATACAATTTTTTTCAGGTGAATTTTTTTGTGGAGTTAACCGTTTCGGGAATATTCCTTGTAATTTGTAGAAATTTTGTACTACTTAAACCTTCCTCAAATGAAAGATCGTTATCTCAGCCGTGCAAAGAGAAAGGAATTCCGAAGTTCTCTCGGGGGAAACTAAACCTCTATAGCTTGTATGTGCTTAGTTGGAGGTGCTAAGTAAAATATGTAAAAGTGTAAGTGCATAAATGAAGCAAATATTCAAGGCAATATTGTTAATTACACAGTCCTCAATTACCAGTACAATGCTATTAACAACCTCTATGGTGTAATTTACTTACGCAACTCAAACTCTGTAGTTGAGTCAGTGGTGTCCGAGGTATTTAAATATTTTCTGCGTAGCTATAGAAATCAATTACGTGTACAAAATATTTAATACTTTAATTTTCTAATTTTATAATAAAATTAAATATACTGAAAATACCATTATTTATTTTAGCCATACCTTTCAAACCTTTCCTATGTTTTCGGGCAAAAAGTCGACACATTTCTTCGGAAAAATACGTTTTGAGGTTTTCGAATTATAGATTATTAAATAATGTACTAACAGTTTAGAAAAATGTGCATGTGCCTGCATACGGACGCGACACAGATTCCAAGGGTGAGTGAGAGATGCGTAAGGAGGTATAGAGAGAGAGACGGGGAGAGAGACGGAGTGTGATGGGGAGAGAGAAGGGAGAGGGGCAGAAAGAGATGAAGAGAGGGGTCGGGAGTGAGAGGCGGAGACCGATGAGGAGAGATTGTAAGGTAGAGAGATGGAGCGGAAGAGCGAACGTGGGAGAAGGGGTGACGCTGAGTGGTTGGGGGTGAGGGAGCGTGGTTGGGGGTACGGGGAATGTCGAGGGGTCGGGGGCGATGGCTCCACGGCGTGGGAGTAGGGTCGGGGCGATGGCCTAGGCCGAGAGACAGGTCGAGAGCGAGTGAGAGGGGTCGGGGCCATGTGAGAGGGGTCGAGGCCAAGTGAGTGGGGCGGAGGCCAAGTGAGTGGGGTCGGGGCAAAGTGAGAAGGGTCGAGGCCAAGTGAGAGGGGCGGGGGCCAAGTGAGAGGGGCGGAGGCCAAGTGAGAGGGGCGGAGGCCAAGTGAGTGGGGTTGGGGCAAAGTGAGAAGGGTCGAGGCCAAGTGAGAGGGGCGGGGGCCAAGTGAGAGGGGCGGAGGCCAAGTGAGAGGGGTCGGGGCCAAGTAAGAGGGGTCGAGGCCAAGTGAGAGGGGCGGAGGCCAAATGAGAGGGGTCGGGGACAAGTGAGAGGGATCGGGGCCAAGTGAGAGGAGTGGAGGCCAAGTGAGAGGGGTCGGGGCCAAGTGAGAGGGGTAGCGGCCAAGTGAGAGGGATGGAGGCCAAGTGAGAGGGGTCGGGGCCAAGTAAGAGGGTTCAGGGCCATGTGAGAGGGGTGGAGGCCAAGTGAGAGCTGACGGGGCCAAGTGAGAGGGGTAGAGGCCAAGTGAGAGGGTTCGGGGCCATGTGAATGGGATGGAGGCCAAGTGAGAGGGGTCGAGGGCAAGTGAGAGGGACCGACGCCAAGTGAGAGGGGTCGGGGCGAAGTGAGAGGGGTCGGGGCCAAGTGTGAGGGGTCGAGCGCAAGTGAGAGGAGTCGAGGCCAAGTGAGAGGGGTCGAGGCCAAGTGAGAGGGTTCGAGGCCAAGTGAGAGGGGTCGAGGCCAAGTGAGAGGGGTCGAAGTCAAGTTAGAGGGGTCGGGGCCAAGTGAGAGGGGTCGGGCCCAAGTAAGAGGGGTGGAGGCCAAGTGTGAGGGGTCGGGGCCAAGTGAGAGGGGTCGGGGCCAAGTGAGAGGGGTCGAGGCCATGTGAGAGGGGTCGAGGCCAAGTGAGAGGGATCGAGGCCAAGTGAGAGGGGCGGAGGCCAAGTGAGTGGGGTCGGGGCCAAGTGAGAAGGGTCGAGGCCAAGTAGGAGGGGCGGGGGCCAAGTGAGAGGGGCGGAGGCCAAGTAAGAGTGGTCGGGGCCAAGTGAGAGGGGCGGAGGCCAAGAAAGTGGGGTCGAGGCCAAGTGAGAGGGGCGGAGGCCACATGAGAGGGGTCAGGGCCAAGTGAGAGGGGTGGAGGCCAAGTGAGGGGGGTCGGAGCCAAGTGAGGGGGGGTGGAGGCCAAGTGAGAGGGGTCGGGGCCAAGTGAGAGGGGTCGCGGCCAAGTGAGAGGAATGGAGGCCAAGTGAGGGGGGTCGAGGGCAAGTGAGAGGGACCGACGCCAAGTGAGAGGGGTCGAGAGCAAGTGAGAGGAGTCGAGGCCAAGTGAGAGGTCGAGGCCAAGTGAGAGGTCGAGGACAAGTGAGAGGGGTCGAGGCTAAGTGAGAGGGTTCGAGGCCAAGTGAGAGGGGTCGAGGCCAAGTGAGAGGGGTCGGGGCGAAGTGAGAGGGGTCGGGGAGAAGTGAGAGGGGTCGGGCCAAGTGAGAGGGGTCGAGAGCAAGTGAGAGGAGTCGAGGCCAAGTGAGAGGTCGAGGCCAAGTGAGAGGTCGAGGCCAAGTGAGAGGGGTCGAGGCCAAGTGAGAGGGTTCGAGGCCAAGTGAGAGGGGTCGAGGCCAAGTGAGAGGGGTCAAATTCAAGTGAGAGGGGTCGGGGCCAAGTGAGAGGGGTCGGGCCCAAGTGAGAGGGGTGGAGGCCAAGTGAGAGGGGTCGGGGCCAAGTGAGAGGGGTCGGGGCCAAGTGAGAGGGGTCGGGGCCAAGTAAGAGGGGTCGGAGCCAAGTGAGAGGGGTGGAGGCCAAGTGAGAGGGATGGGGGTCAAGTGAGAGGGGTCGGGGCCAAGTGAGAGAGGTGGAAGCTAAGTGAGAGGGGTCGGGACCAAGTGAGAAGGGCCGGGGCCAAGTGAGAGGGATGGTGGCCAAGTGAGAGCGTACGGGTCCAAGTGAGATGGTTGGGGGCCAAGTGAGAGGGGTGGAAGCCAAGTGAGAGGGGTCGGGGCAAAGTGAGAGTGGTCGAGGCAAAGTGAGAGGGGTCGGGGCCATGTGAGAGGGATGGCGGCCAAGTGAGAGGGGTCGGGGCCATGTGATAGGGGTCGAGGCCAAGTGAGAGGGGTGGAGGCCAAGTGAGAGGGGTCGGGGCCAAGTGAGTCGGGTCGGGGTCATTTGAGAGAGGTCGAGGCCAAGTGAGATGGGCGGAGGCCAAGTGAGTGGGGTGGAGGCCAAGTGAGAGGGGTGGGCGCCAAGTGAGAGGGGTCGAGGCCAAGTGAGAGGGGTCGGGGCCAAGTGAGAGTGATGGAGGTCAAGTGAGAAGGATGGAGGTCAAATGAGAGGGGTCGGGGCCAAGTGAGAGGGGTCGAGAGCAAGTGAGAGGAGTCGAGGCCTTGTCAGAGGTCGAGGCCAAGTGAGAGGGGTCGAGGCCAAGTGAGAGGGGTTGAGGCCAAGTGAGAGGGGTCGAGACCAAGTGAGAGGGGTCGAGGTCAAGTGAGAGGGGTCGGGGCCAAGTGAGAGGGGTAGTGGCCGAGAGGGGTCGAGAGGGAGTGACATTGAGAGTGGCATCGGGAGTGACATCGGGAGTGACTTCGGGAGTGACTTCGGGAGTGACTTCGGGAGTGACTTCGGGAGTGACTTCGGGAGTGACTTCGGGAGTGACTTCGGGAGTGACTTCGGGTGTGACTTCGGGTGTGACTTCGGGAGTGACTTCGGGAGTGACTTCGGGAGTGACTTTGGGAGTGACTTCGGGAATGAGTTCGGAGTGACTTAGGAGTGACTTAGGAGTGACTTCGGAGTGACTTCGGAGTGACTTCGGAGTGACTTCGGAGTGACTTCGGAGTGACTTCGGAGTGACTTCGGGAGTGACTTCGGGAGTGACTTCGGGAGTGACTTCGGGAGTGACTTCGGGAGTGACTTCGGGAGTGACTTCGGGAGTGACTTAGGGAGTGACTTAGGGAGTGACTTCGGGTGTGACTTTGGGAGTGACTTTGGGAGTGACCTTGGGAGTGACCTTGGGAGTGACTTTGGGACTGACTTTGGGAGTGACTTCGGGAGTGACTTCGGGAGTGACCTCGAGAGTGGCTTCGGGAGTGACTTCGCGAGTGACTTGTGGAGTGACACCGGGAGTGACATGGGTGTCTCTCGATGTCACTCCCTCTCGACCCCTCTCACTTGGCCTCGACCCCTCTCACTTCGCCTGGACCCCTCTCACTTGGCCTCCATCCCTCTCACTTGGTCTCGACCCCTCAGTTGGCGCCGACACCTCTCACTTGGCCCCGAGCCCTCTCACTTGGCCTCGACCCCTCTCACTTGGCCTCGACCCCTCTCACTTGGCCACGACCCCTCTCACTTCGCCTTGACCCCTCTCACTTGGCCTCGACCCCTCTCACTTGACCTCGACCCCTCTCACTTGGCCTCAACCCCTCTCACTTGGCCTCGACCTCTCTCACTTGGCCTCGACCCCTCTCACTTGGCCTCGACCACTCTCACTTCGCTTCCATCCCTCTCACTTGGCCCCGATCGCTCTTACTTCGCCCCGACCCCTCTCACTTTGCCTCCATCCCTCTCACTTGGCCCCGACCCCTCTCACTTGGCCCCGACCCCTCTCACTTGGCCCCGACGCCTCTCACTTCGCTTGCATCCCTCTCACTTGGCCTCGACCCCTCTCACTTGGCCTCGACCCCTCTCACTTCGCTTCCATCCCTCTCACTTGGCCTCGACCCCTCTCACTTGGCCTTGACCCCTCTCACTTGGCCTCGACCCCTCTCACTTGGCCTCGACCCCTTTCACTTGGCCTCGACCCCTTTCACTTGGCCTCGACCCCTCTCACTTGGCCTTCGTCCCTCTCACTTCGCTTCCATCCCTTTCACTTGGCCCCGACCCCTCTCAATCGCTCTCGACCACTCATCCCACGCCGTGGAGCCATCGCCCCCGACCCTTCGACCTTCCCCGTACCCCCCAACCATGCTCCCTCACCCCCAACCACTCAGCGTCACCCCTTCTCGCACGTTCGCTCTTCCGCTCCATCTCTCTACCTTGCAATCTCTCCTCATCGGTCTCCGCCTCTCACTCCCGACCCCTCTCTTCATCTCTTTCTGCCCCTCTCCCTTCTCTCTCCCCATCACACTCCGTCTCCCTCCCCGTCTCTCTCTATACCTCCTTACGCATCTCTGACTCACCCTTGGAATCTGTGTCGCGTCCGCACGCAGGCATATGCACATTTTTCTAAACTGTTAGTACATTATTTAAGAATCTATTATTCGAAAACCTCAAAAGGTATTTTTCCGAAGAAATGTGTCGACTTTTTGGCTGGAAAAATAGGAAAGGTTTGAAAGGTATGGTTAAAATAAATAAATGGTATTTTCAGTATATTTAATTTTATTATAAAATTAGAAAATTTAAGTATTATTAAATATTTTGTACACGTAATTGATTTCTATAGCTATGCAGAAAATATTTAAATACTTGAGACTTAACTGACTCAACTACAGAGTTTGAGTTGCGTAAGTAAATTACACCATAGAGGTTGTTAATAGCATTGTACTGGTAATTGAGGACTGTGTAATTAACAATATCGCCTTGAATATTTACTTCATTTATGCACTTACACCTTTACATATTTTACTTAGCACCTCCAACTAAGCACATACAAGCTATAGATGTTTATTTTCCCCCGAGAGAACTTCGGAATTTCTTTCTCATTGCACGGCTGAGATAACGATCTTTCATTTGAGGAAGGTTTAAGTAGTACAAAATTCCCACATATTACAAGGAATATCCCCGAAACGGTTAACTCCACAAAAAATTCACTTGAACAAAAATTGTATATTTGAATGTGATCTACATTTTTACCTTCTGTACTGGTAAGTAGAGAAAGTATTGTATTGATGCCGAGATTTCACCTGAAATATGTTTTGAGGCCCCCTAAATAAATAAAATGAATTTTCAGAAAAAGGTCTGTGTGTGTCTGCGAACAGCGTAACTAAAAAACGAAAAGTCAGTTAAAAACCAAATTTGGTATTGAAGTTTAGGTAATTTTTTTAAAGGACGTGACATGAAGATTTTGAAGAGAACCTCTCAACCTTAAAGAGCCCATTACAAGGAAAATTTTTCGAAAATGTTGAGTGACATCGGGAGTGACATAGATAGAGGTGAAGATAAGGTGTGTAAAGGAAGAAGTGAAGACAGAAATGAATTCTGGAATGGAAATGATCGATATGATGGAAGACGCGGAACAACTCGGCGGGAAGGTGGAGTCCTCTGCTAGCGCGAGGACGTCGCGGACGTTGTCGGGAACGTTTTAACACCCTGGACGGGATAGTGCGGACTGGCCGAGGGGACAGTTACATTCGTCTTGGAGAATGGAAGTGTACGATACGACGAAGAGAAAACACGTCAAGGATCAGCTACACGAGTGTTGAGAGTTGGTACAAGAGTAGAGAAAGTCATGTGAGTGTAACACATCAGAATTTTTGTGTAGTAACATTTTGTCTATATCTTACGGTTTACCAGTTGTGCAAAAGTCATCCAGAATGAAAAGGACTTCGGAAAACATTTCCAGAAAATTCAACATTTACATTTCCTTTGTCACGAAAATATCTTATACATATGACATTTTAATCAAAATCGCTGGAGCATTTTTAAGATAGTCCAAATTTGTAAAAAAATGTTCTATTTAAAGGATGGTTTGGGGTGGAGGGATTTTGTTGAAAATTGTCGTGCAGCATCCCTGAAACATAGTGAACTTAAATACCGAGTTTGGTAGCTTTCCGACTTTCAGTTATTGAGTTGTTCCAGACACACACACACACGCACACACACACACACACACACACACACACACTTTTTTTTGTAGATTTAGGAAATATAGTAAAACCTATCTTTTTGAGGTGTCAGTATCGAACTTTTTTTAATATTTCTATAAAAAGCTGTTGCAAAGCGTGACTGTTGCATTCATTTATGATTATTATTCACGTGGTTGTGGACATGAACGGAGTATTTTAATTTTAAAGCGTGCATTACTTCAACAAGCGGTGTTAAACCTGGATAAGCGCGTAATTTGCAGCATTAGTCGAGTATTTGTGTGTAAGCATTTAAGCTGATTTTGTATTTCATAATGTGGGCTTTAAAAGCATACTTAATTCATATACATCCCTTTTGGAAAACAACTGAAGGGTTATATCAACATGTCCGTGTGTGTTATCAATTAATATCAGTTTATAAATTGGTTTTTTATATGTGTTTTGAAATAGTTTTATCCCAGTGGATGCTATGAATAATTAATTGAAAACATGTCCCTAGTAATACGTAAAAATAGATAATAATGGTAATTAACTTTTAATGTACAATTATTATCCTTGCCTCTCTCTCGCCCTGTGCTGTGGTACTTGAGCTAATTAGTCGATTGATCAAAAACCACACACAAAAGAGATGCAAGTAATGCTCTCATTCTGTATAACATTGGGCTTAGAGGCAAAACCTTCTATGCGCCTTTTTTAGTTATTTATATGTTTATCAAGAGTTTCTACGCGTCTGTTTCTGTTCTTCTGTGAACAGCAAACCGAAAAGTTTTAAGTTTTCCGAAACTCACACACATAACAAGGAATATCTCCGAAATGGTTCACTCTACAAGAAAATTTATTTCGACATAAATTGTGTATTTTAGCAAGATCTACATTTTTGTATAGTATGATTTGGTCTATCTTTAACGGTTTACCAGTTATGCAAAAGTCGTCCAGAGTAAATACGACTACAGGGGCTACAACCAGAAAATTCAAGATATACATTTCATTTGTCATAAAAATATCTCAAACAGATGACATTTTAATCAAAATCGTTAGAGCCATTTTCAAGAAAATCAAATTTTTCAAAGAATTTTCCATCTAAAGGGTAGTTTAGGGTGGGACTATTTTCCTTAAAATCTTCGTATCGCATTGTTAATACCGTTTAGGTTTTAACCGACTTAATGTTTTTGAGTTATCTGTCCACACACACACGCACGCACGCGTAGGGAAACTAACTATGAAGATTGTTGCCGGAACTTGTAGTTTGATACTTTATTTACAAGTGCGTATGAAGAACGGGCATGATGAAGGGCCTAACGGGTCTAGCCCTAAGCTTGAAAAGGGAAATGAAGGTTAAGAAGAGGCCTGGCCTGACAGCGAGGAACCCTGGGGCGTTGGGAATAATGCAGCCACGTGTTCCCTAAGCACCAAGTCGATGGAATCGGTGAATAAAAGATGGCTTTCGTCCGTATCTCAAGAGCTCCTTCAGGCACAACCATTTGACACCGATAAGTACGTTAGGGCGTGTGTGTGTGTTTTGTTAGGCTCACTTTCCACGTCTTACTCCACCAACTGCGGCTGACATTTCTCCACCTAGAAAATATTATACCTGATCTTACATTCGCACGACTTTCACTACTCGCTTTTCTACACCTATTCTTACAAAAATGATAGAGAGAAAGTTTATCTTGTGCAAGCTCCCTCCGTATGTTGATATATTTACCATTAGAACACTATATATAGCGGATAGACAATGAGAAACGGCATACATTTTCTCTGATTTTTCTGCCACTGATACATGCAAGAGAGCAGCTTCGAAAAATTGAAGATACTGCGAAAAAAGTGAAAGGGAAGCACTCGAAAAGAGCAATGTCTTCCATCTTGTGCAGAAGGTAGAGGACTTTGTCTTGCCTTCTTTTTTCTTATTTCATTTACTTTTCATCCACTCGCCTGGTGTAGAAATGGGGCGAATCTCTCCCCACACTCACTTCAAGCACAATGCCATGGCGATTATATCTTTCATCCACTTCACTATTGCTGTCTTAAGGTGATTCTTGCTTTGTCCCCAGAGTGGCGCCACCTGCATTATATGCTTAACCTTTTCATTTGCTAAGATGCTTAATCAATATTTTGCGGTGTTTTCTTTAATATGTATAGTAAATAGCGGAAGTAGGTATGGTATTCTAGCCAAAAATTCGATATCAAAAATTTCAACCGAAATACATGTTTTGGGAACCTTTGAACCAGGGGCGTAGCGTCAATGGATGTGGGAGATGTATTACATACCCTATTATTGCATTTATAGTCATGAATATAGAGTAATTCGCGATTTATTTTGTTTCTTGTCTTTGTGCTCTTGAACTGTGGACATTTGGGCATGATTTGGACATTTGGTTACTTAGTATTAAAGCAAAATGTAGTTTAAGATTCACGCGGGTTATGGGACGTAGGTATGTGACAGAGGAAAGTACATCCGAAATGAATCGGAACTAGAGCGTGAACAAAATTGCGTTTCCGTGCCGTTGTTGCTACGAAAATCAAAATAAACTGTTGTGTGATTGACATAACAGTGAAATAATAAACCATTTCTATAATTCGTTAAGAAGCTAGATGGCTCCAAATACTTCACAGAAATTGTTATTATTTTTTTGGCGAAACGGTTCTTTATTGACAATAATTGTATTGGATTTATTTCTTACGCTAATCATATAAAATCCCTGGTTAAAGTATGGTGGAAGGAGTATCTTCCACCCTGTATAAAAAATTAAGATTTCGTTAAAATACACAATTTATCACAAGTAATATCATAAAACGTCTGACCTAACGGTTAATTCTCGAGAAGAGTGGTAGTCAGACCGTCGAATTATATTTACTTGGACTATTGGATAAATAAAATATGTATTTAAATACTATACCGTAAAGAACTCACCAGAAAAAGTTAAATTCTATAAAAATAAACTAAAAGATATTCAATTAGTGTAGTTTGACTTACTCAGCACTGCCAACTGAGGAAAGCTAAACTCAAGAATATGTAGGTACTTTGATATTATCTTGTAACAGAAAAGCTGTTTACAATCGCAAACAAATCTCACTTTATTTTTAATGTTAGTAAACAGCGTTGCTTCCGGAAAAATACATTAATTATTAAAAGAAAAATTCTTAATTATTGTTGTCAAATTGAAATCAAGTACTATTTTGATTGTTAATTGATTGTAATGTGTAATAAATTGTTTTCAGCGAATTAAGGGGACAGTTGGCGACACTGATTAAACAAGTGAATGAGCTTTTTGTTGAGTAAACTGTGAAATATTCTTTCTTTTTTGTTTGAATTTTATAATACTGATACTTTTCTCAAATAAGAGGTCACTATTCATGTTTGTATCTCGCGCATGGAAAGGGATCTAAATTTGTTATTTTATAGCGACCAGCTTTTAAAAGATTCGACTATCGGTTAAAACCTAGCGTATTCTTGCAGCTACAAGAAAATTATAAATAAGATACTTTCTGCAAGGGTTTGTAAAAATGGTGAGTGCAAGAGTAGAGAAATTCATGTGAGTGCAAAAACCTGTATATGAATTAATCGCATCTGATTGCCAACTTTTTAGCTGGAGAAGAATTATTTTCAGTTTGATGTGGTGTTAAATTTTTATTCCAGCCATATTTTTTATGATTAAATACTGACATTTATTGTTTGGGGTGAATATTTTGAATATGTCCTCGAAATCACAGCTTTTGATCCGCTGTCAACTTGTATACGTACTGATTTTAGAATTAAAAATACTGATTAGTCACGCGGACTGTAAAACAAATAAATAATATTGAATATGAACTCCCATGTTTCAATTCCATCAAGGTAGAGAACATTCCAACAATGGAGTTTTTAATAAAAGAGAAAACCACTGCACAAATTATAATCGCACAGAATAGGAATGCTAGTGACGTGTGAAGAATGGGGTAACGTCACGTGCGAATGAATGGTGGTCGGGGTTTTGCTTTGATGACGACATAGAAACTAATTTTTGAAACGTATCCATTCATATGCAGTCTGAACAACGATTTTGTATCCAACGGCCATTTCGCTTGCATCTATCTGAGTGATAAGCTAGTTCACGCATGAAACTGTGGAATTTAATATGTGTTATTTCGTAGAATGCAACGATTTTAGTCTGGAATATTCCGGCAGCATCGTACACTTTTGGTGCCATCTCCAATATCTCCGACTTTATGAATCTGCTGGTGAACTATTAAATCTTTCTTTCTCTTAGGCTCGCTTGCAATTGTTCTTCAAATTTAACCCTCCGTTGGTCTCTAAGGGCCTGGGAGAAGAAAGATTGAGTATTGAGTGATTGTATCTTCGCGTATGAGAGACAAAGTTAAAGACAGTGAAAGAACTGAGTTAAGGTTACGAGAAGAAAACAGCTGTGAGTGTAATATCTCGAAAGACTGTAGACTGTGTTAATGTCAGTGAAAGAGAATTATGTATTGGTGCATTCTGTTAAGAGGAAAATAAAGTGAGAAAAAAGTAATTGTTATTTTTTACCACTATATATAAAAAAATATTAATAAAGTAAAGACACAATTACCCTCAAATTAAAATTCCCAGCGACTTCCTTCCATGAACTTTTTTCTGAGAAACTGAAACTGCGTCGATTGTTTGATTCCACTGTATTTTCAGTTGCAAATTCCACCATGTTTTTTCTTCACGTGTGGAATTTGACGAACTCTTGGTTTTTTTCCTATCGCACTGCGCCGTATCGAACGCATTTTATTGCTGCTGCACGGAAAGAGCTGTTTTACCACGTTGCCAAACTCTATAATACGAACTAAGATCAAAGTTGAACTAAGACCCCGTGCCAGACCTCCCAGAGTAGGGAAACCCCCACGCTGGTACCAGAGATCACACCCAGGTATACCGCGCCAGTGGCAGGGCCGCTACCACTGAGGTACGGAGATGGTCAAACTTCATGTTCATCGAGATAAGCATTTGCTGCTAATTTCCTTGTAGGTGCAAAGGGTTTTAAGCGGTAGTTAAATCTTTAAGGACCTGGTTGCTACTAGATGACTTTGAAATTGTTTTCTCTTTACATAGCCAAGAAATAATAGGAAAAGATATCTATTGAATAACAAGCAACATCTCAAAAATGATTATCTACACCAGGAAGTTTCACATAAATTGTTTTAATAGGGTCTACATGCTTTGGGTAATAAGATTTTACGGTTTACGCTATACAAAAGTCATCAAGAATAAAGAGGACTTCAGAGGGTATTACCAGAAAATTTCATTTGCCACAAGTGATATCATAACACATCTGGACTATTTCATAAGTAAAATATGAATTTAAATACTTCATCGTAAAGATTTGACTAGAAAATATTAAATTACACGAAAAAATGTAAAATATGTTCATTTCCATTAGGGCACTTTGACTTAGCACTGCCAACTGTGGAAAACAAAACCTAAGAATTACATGTATTTCGATGTTTTCTTGTTGTCATAACGGAAAACCAGTTTATAATCCGAAATAAATGTAACTTTATTTGCAACCCTAAGAAATGACCTTTTTTCTGGAAAAATACATTAATTATTAAAATAAAAATTATTTAGACTTGTCAAATTGAAATGCTGCTATTTTGATTGTTAATCGATTGCAATGGGTCGATTTATGGGACACAGTTGGCGACACTGACTAAACAAACGAATGACCTAGTGATCATATTTAGAGAACAAAAGAATCAGCAGGTAATAATTCGCATATCATAATCTAATACCTCTGTTTATGAAATATTGGTGAAAATATCTTGAATTTATGGTATTTTAGTCAGTATTTTTTATCAACTTTTTAGGTGGAATACAATATTTTCGCACACTGTGAGGGAATCTATGCTATGACGGGTAAGCGGAGCTTCAAGGTGAGTTAAAGGTTTGTGATGACGTCAGAGATGTCAACATACAAATTCAACAAAGTGTGCATTGGTATAGATGGTCGTTTTTATGCGTATTCCAACCAGATGCTATTTATGTTGGCAAAAACTTTTATCATTAGCATTTTTACTCAGCAAGAATTTGCTTACAGTCCGGAACAAAACACGGTAGCATTTCGCTATTGTTAATGAAAATTTATACATTACACGGTACAAACACAGTCATCATAAAACAAAAGTAGGTACATTTTCGGCGGTACACACAGTGGAAACATCTGTATACAAAATAATGCTTTTATGTTTTTCTCTTGTATTAGTGGTCTGTGTGGGCGCTTAGCTAAACAAGAAGCGACCGCTGCGTAGGTAGGATACAGGGATTTCAGGAAATACATGATAGAGAATGGGAGGGAGATGTGGATCCAAGAGAAAGAGGGCGGAAAGAGAGGCAAGGGGGAGAGGGATGAGAAGAGAGAGCGATAAAGGCAGGAGGAGGGAAGGTCGTGGGGAGGAGCAGAGGGGAGGTGGGACGAGAGGGGGAGAAGAGATAGGAGGGAAATAGAGAGAGGAGAGGGAAGGATTGGGGAGAGGGAGGAAAGATAGAGGGAAAGCGGAGTACGAAGGAAGAAATGGTCTGAGACGGAAGGAAGATAGGAAAGGGAGGAGGGAGGACAGATCACGAAAGGAGAGAGGCAAGTGTAAGAAGGAGAGAGGATGAAACACAGTAGGGAGGGCAAGTGGGGAAATGGAGGGAGGAGGAGAGGGAGAGAGGTGGGGGTATTGAGAGATACGGAGGAAGAGTGAGCGAGCATTGAGCCGATTTACTTTTTCTTTTCAGGATTATAACGTAAATCCAAGATTCAGCACCAGTAACGATATTTCGAGCCAAATTTAAGTGACGCCTTGGAATTTTTCCAAGAGTTTTTCTGCAGCAATCACTGCGTTGTTGTTTTTGATCAGGAGACAGATAGTTTCTCAGGTCTAACTGTTGGTGTAAAAGATTATGGATTTCACTCGTGAGGTCGCGGGTTCGATCCCCGTGGCCGACCTTCCTGATGCATGGGTTTAAACGGAAGTTACCGTGGTCGCCAGGTGAATTCTGGGAAGGATTTCCATATCCTGAGTTTCCTGTCCCTCCATTTCGCTACATTAATCATTTCATTTTACCCTTCATCCCGTTAGGTTTCTTTCAGGGTTGAATGCGCTTTGGAAATCTCGTCCCCTGGATT
Source organism: Tenodera sinensis (assembly GCA_030765045.1). NCBI lineage: Eukaryota > Metazoa > Arthropoda > Insecta > Mantodea > Mantidae > Tenodera > Tenodera sinensis. The sequence continues at coordinate 21,109,055 of CM060968.1, forward strand.
GGAGATGGGAAGGGGAGCCGATGTCCGGGTCCCACGCTCCCGTTGGGAGTACGAACCCAGGTGTGGTAGAGGAATCGGGTTGAGCCAGCTTCCGCAGGGGTGCTTCCAACTGGGAAAATGTAGTGACCTTACCCTCTGCTCTGTCGTGGTGAGGTTTCAGCCACCCTTAGGATCCATTTACCTCGTCCTCCCCATCGGGGGTTGCCCCATCAGGGGCATAGGCACAAAACCTCGTATTTCGGTCAAGGTTTTAAGCCCCCTTCCGCAAGTTGTCATAGCATAGAGTCATGGCGGTTAATGAATAAACTTAATTTGTTTTTACAACCATTACATTTTAAAAATGTTCAGTGTTGCCATGGTATAGAGCAAGACATCTATTGGACGTTTAGTAAAGCAGTGCTCAAAATTGGCGCCAAAGGCTGCAGGTAGGAGAATATAAGCGCTATTTAGAGCTTTTTGAAAACATGTATAATCTCTTTACTGGAGGCAGTGTTCATTATTCTCTCAACTGCTGGAGTTGCGTATTTTCGTATAGCAACTCTTCCCATCCATTCGACTAAATCCGATTAAGCAAATGGAGAATTCGAAACAAACCCATATTTTGGCTGCTGTTAGCTCACAGTAGCTCTGAGTGTTTAATGTTCCAGTAATTACACATTATTTTGTGTGTAAGAAACTTTAAATCTGGAATAGAATGAAGACCGCACAATTTGTTTCAGTACATTGAAATACGTTTCTGTAATATCAGTAACTTTAATATTTCTCTTCAACTTCAACTTATTTTATTCAGGAAAAATTTGTCTGGTGCCGGTACAGAGGGGCTCGGCTTACAGGCTAAAAATTTACATTAATTACAATTTATAATAATATTTCTCCCATGTTTTCGATTGAGTGATATGGGTCTAAGATAGATGTTACGGTTCAAAACCCTAGGCCGACCAATCTGACTGGGTTTTTTTATGGTTTCCCTCAGTTACACGGTAAAAGCCAGATATAATATTTAATATCACGACCCACAGTTCCATCTTACGTCTAAAACAACAATATAAATGAGAAATGGAAGTAATAGTGAATGCTGTACCATCTGTCCACAGATAGTGAAACCAGGTGGACTGTATCAGGACCTCCTAAATACCGGACCTGACACTGTGATTCAAGATGGCGGCCTATGTGGTGGGAACTACTTGTAAACAACTCGTCTACAGGCTACGATTTCAACGCAGTAAAATAAAAATGTGGTGTAATAACACGCCTATTTTGTGAATATGGGCTGTGTTAAACACAAAAACACTGTCTTAAACATAAACTCAAGTAAACAAAAAAGAATGACATTTAATATTGAACGATAAACCATGGGCAATGAAATATATAACCTCAAATATCATTCATGCAATCTACAGGTTTACATGCCATTATGTAACTGCATTACACACTCAAATTACAAAGAAGATAGACAAAACTGCAAGCAGCATGTTACTTAAATAAAACAGAAGTGTTGACAGTGAGTTGACTCAGAATTATTAATCATTGTTTACACTGTTTTTCACATTTGTACAATGTGCATAATGTTATATACCTACACAAAACATACTATACTGGATGGCTGATATACAAATGCTGCCATTTAGAATGACCTAAAGCTACCTACTGAATTCAAAACCTTTAGGGTGAAATTTAGCTTTTACTATTACTGAGAACTTGATTACTCAGTTTGCAACAACATATTACTCAGCACTTCAGGACACTTTATTTTACAGGGGGAATCCACAAAAGCAGATGAAATATTAAAAATAATAACCGTAAAACAGCACTGTAAATGAAATACATGAAATACGTAATCTTAAATCAGTATTGTAAAGCAACATTGTGTTAGCTTAGGTTAGGTTAGTTTTGCATATGAGTGGGGTGACAGGGTCCTGTGTTATCGAAATATTTACAATTTGGGTAGCGTTTATGCAATCATTTCAACGTAAATGCATTAATCAATCATTGTAACATATATTACACTCGTTTATGCACATTTATTAGCTAAATATCCGCCGCATAAGCGAAATAAAACCACTTCATCGACCGTACGAAATTTTCTCATAAATAAAACACGAAGCTTGAGCGCACAATAAAACTTACAAGATCGTAATCAGCAATAAAAACTGCATCCATTGCACTATGTTTCATTCGTTTTCTCGAGCGGACGATTTTGTAAATATTTACCAAACTTTGCTATAGTCTACAGTTTTACATGCAGCAACATAACACATTTCTTCTAAACTACAGCTACACATTTAAATTACAAAGACAAAAGATAATGTACAAATATGAGCAGCATACTACTTACATGAAACAAACTGTTGGTGTTGCAGATGCCACTAATTGAATTCACTCGAAATTATTGCCTTTCACTATTCACACTATTCACCATGTTATATACACACCGGCAACTAATACACATAACGCTGCAATTTATTGTAATTAAATACTGAATTTAGAAGCTTTATGTTGTAATTTACCTTTTGTTTTAACTGAATGTTTCTGATTTTTAATTTGCATCCGGGAATGCAACAGTTACGGTGCATTGTCGTGTTTGAGGTTAGGTTGTAGTATGGCAACATTAATATACACTACTGGAACAGTTTTTCTTCAACAACCTCTCACCACTGTAATCGTGACACAAATTGTACTTGCAAACAGATAAATTAACCACACTATACGGCTAATGTAGCCATAGTCCTAGATGGAACACAATAAACATGAACACGTGGATAGCACACGGCACAGTCAAAACGTTATTACATTTATTCCTGTTCCTATACTGCCCAAATAAAACTTTTGAAACACTCGCTTTGCTAATATGAAGACAAACTTACATAGGAATTATTATAAGAAACAATAACTCGAAGACATAGAAAATAATACGAAAAACAGCGTGTGGAAACACCTCAGAAATCATCGCCACCAGCCGACGCCATTTTTGTACAACTTAGATGGCAGTGTCAGGTCCGTTAATCTAGAAGGTCCTGACTGAATGGCACCCTAATGCCATCTGCCGTCACAGAGGTGAAGATACGGCTGTCCTACGTGCTTCCTCTCGCAACGAAGCAAGATGTATGGTATAGGGACAATAGTCCATTCGTATTTTTTCCCGCCAGGACTTGAAGCAGCGTAAAGGGGTTGGGTTACTCTGACCTCCACTCTACGTCACGTATGGCACGTGGTGGTCTTATGACAGACGTGAGCAGTTGCGATATCATCCTTTTTTACAATATTTGGCTGAAAATTGCTTCGACGTGATTGTAAGTAACAAACCTGAATCCATAGGCCTGACAGGATATCAGGAACATGATTCTTATTTTCAATGTCCTTTATAGTATTTTGAACTAAGGTTCAAATTACATTAACATTTTTTTCTTCTGAAAACATTATTGGCTGCAATGTTCCTCTTTAGTTCTGACCATACATATTCTGTGTGATTCAAAGTACGATAAGCAAGCAATGTAATCTGGTGCTATAAGAGTTCTTTAAAAACTTGGGCGAGCCATTGAAAACAACCGTCTAGGAATTCTGACAGTCAGTGTAGTGCTCGAGAAACTCGGGAACCTTTGAATAAACTTAAATAGTGCCTTAACCACACAATGTTTTTATAGCATTTTGTTAGGTTATCTAAAGAACACAGTATACATTACTTTCTCTACTACGTTTAGTAAGTAGAGAATGTATTGTCTTCGACCTCAAAAATTCAATATCGATATTTCAGTGGAAATGCATATTATGCGATTCCCCGAAAAAAAAAAACGTAAAAAGATCTGCATGTGGTCAGCAAGTTGGTTAAATACCATAGAGCATCTTCCAAGAACACAACATTTTCAACAGAATTTCTGCACTTTACTATTCTTTACATGAAACACTCCCGAAAATTTTAATTTTGTATATGTTTTAACCATTTTGATTAAAGTACCGTACGTTTAACATTTTCATGAAAGATAAAATGTACCTTGAATCTCCTGAGAATGACCTCCGAAGTTCTCCTCATTCTGGATGATTTTTGCATTACTGGTAACTCACAGGAGATAGACAAAATCTTACCATACAAAAAAATGTAGATCTCATTAAGAGACAGCTTTTTGTGTGGAATGAACCATTTCCGAAATGTTCTTTGTTATTTTTCTGAATATGTTATTCATTTTTATGTCCTGGCCGTACAAAGAAAATTCAATTTCAAAGCCATCACATAGTGAAAGCATTTGACTACTGCTTAAAGCTTGCTGTACAAGAGTAGAGAAAGTCATGTGAGCGCGACACGTTAGTTTTTGTTTACAATTTCTGCCTTCCTGTACTAACATGTTAAAACCACGTGTCCTATTTTTAGCTAGCTAGCTAGCTGGCTATTTTCGTTGTTTGATGATATCGTCCAAATTCAACAGAATATCGAAATGAACATTCCGAATCAATGCATGGAGGCACGCTGAATAATTCACAGAGTCATAATGAACTCGAACAAGACGGAGCGACACACATTTTTAATCAACCGTACGTACCGCCCCTCTCTGTGTGATAAGGTTATTAATATCTGAACAGTGTGTCCTGCGCCATGATTATCTGCGCACGTAAAGAATACGCAGTTAACCTTTCCGAGTCGTTGAGCACGCTTTTAATTCTTGTGCTGTGTTCTGCTCAATGGGAAGGAAAATGGGCTGAAAGTAAATACTAAAAAAACAGATGACATATAGTCACCAAGTGGGATGACTCCGGTGGCAGCCTTAGTCGGGAGATCGTGGGTTCAACCTTCTTGCTCCATGTTTTTTATTCTTTTTCCGGAGGTTTCTTGGGGTCCCCAGGTGAATCCTGGGAACCATCCTCCGAATGTTCTATTCCCTCATTTCACTTTACCTTTTATCCTATACTCCATCCAGCCTTAGATCAGCACCTTGTATCCCTCCGCGATAACCTGGTGTTATCACCTGCGACAAACACAAAACAAACACCACGTGGACTCGTACCTCGTATTTATGTTGCAACAGAACGATATTTACTCAGGAATTTTAGAAATATCGCGTTACATTTAAGTAGTCTTTACCAGCATTATCGTACATCTTGAAATCTCACAAATAATCGCCGATATTTAAGGTACTATATTTTATGGTGTGCTTTGGTTTCGGTGTATTGCGAGTTCCTTGTTGATGGCTTCTGTTTACATCCAGTGCGGATCTAACGGTGGAGCGATTATAGTTGGCTTCTAAGTGTCGGGAGTTTTGGCGTGATTAGCAGGAAATTTGGTCTCAAAAAATGCTCGTCCTCCGGGTTAGAGATGGTCTCTGGTTTCCGGGACCCTCAGGTAATGTGCAAGCCCGCAAGCGCTTAACATGATGTTGCCAAATATCTCTTAGAAATGCAACTTTGCACGACATTTTAACATTAAGTTGTGACCAAATTCGTTCCAATTAAATAAAAATACATTAAATGTTTGGGCGACAGTTCGAAAAATTATAAACCATTTATATCTATTCGTCAAGAAGCTAGATGGCTCCAAATGTTTCACACATTTGTAAAAATATTAAATTTTTTTCAATAAAAGTTTTATTTAATTTTTTTTAAGAATAGGAAGCAAAATGTGTGCAACTGCAATCAAACGTAAACCCACCAGCTTCCAAGCGTGCAGGTATACCGGGTATTTGACTGCAATTGCTGGGATTCGAACTCGCTACGTTTAACTTGAAATGGATGGCCAGTCCATTGAATATGGTTCTAACAATCACGGCTATTCGAATCACTTCGGCTAAGGCAGGGGTCCTCAACCGCAGGCAAGTTAGGAGAGGTTGAAATCACCTTACCCCCACCCCCGCTGGGACAGAATAATGCATTTATCCGTGGCTACCGAGCTCCAGTGGTGACACATTCTTACGTATAGGAAATCAAAGGCGTACACGTTCATATTCTACTCCTGATTAACCCACGATGTTTCTGAGAATTAACTATTTTGGCATTTCAGAAGCTTTTAGGTCTTCAAATTGTGAAGAGAACGTGTCGTACAATTGCTTCAAAAGTTCGTGGTATTTTCCAGGAGAATAACATGTATCGTGAACACGGAACGTAAGCAAGGGAAATGGTATAAATCTGCAACTACCAGTCTTACAAATGAAGCACTTAACTTTATCGTCTTCATCTCGAAAAAAAAATATTCATCGTCCCATTGAATTGTATGTACTAGTATGTATACTCCGCACCATCCGCCTCTGACTAGCAGGTGTGGTTCTGCTTGCCTTGGTCAGCGGAGCGGGGAAAATAACATGTGTAGGGGAAGCGAACGTGTGCACTCTTGTTGAGCACCCCTGGGCCAAGGTACCTCCTAAAGGGACATGAAATTAAAGGAAAAAAACAACATATGTAGCAAAGCGACATAGCAATTAAACGGTTACAGCAGACAGTTTATGTATTTTTGTGATGTTTTACCATTTCTGATGTATTTGCTGTTGTGGGTTTAAATTTCCAATACTTAGGTATACTTTTCTCAAATGAGAAATCGTTATTCTCCTTTTTCCTTCTTGCTACACAAATTAAATGGAATTTTAAAGGCATCACATAGCAACCAGTTCTTAGAAGATGTGTTATTTATAACCTACTGTATTCCCATATTCACATTTGTACCTACAAGGAAATGTGTAATAAAACCATGTTTATCTCGATTAACGTGAAGTAGATGCAAGAGTAAGCGTTTATGAGAATGGTTTGTAGAAGAGTGAGTAGAATAAGTCACGTGAATGTAACACAATGGATTTTCAGTGTTAGCTTTAATAAACTTTCTGAACTAATTTATAAATCCGTATTTAATGAGTGGTTTCATTCCGAAACCAATTTGTGCGGGAGAAAGAGAAAGTATTTTTAAATCCAGGGCCAGAGAGAGACAAATAACAACCATGCTGATGAACCCACCCGCCTGCTGAATTATGCAACCTGCGCTACTTGGCATACTCAATTATTTGTGAACTTTACCGAGAACAGTGACGCACTGTGACGCACGCATGCGCACTGCCCACAAGTTGTCTCCAGGCTATTCTTTCTTATTGCTATTTACAAACTGCGCAGATATTATTCCAAGCAATGCAGAGCTGTGGCGATATTGCAGCGTCCTGCATTACCTCCCTAGTTTCGCGTTTGGCGTGTTGTATCAAATAAGACTGAGGAAATATTGGAAAAACAACGCTAATATTTAATTATACATTTTTTATAGTTAAGAAGACCTATTGGAATTTTCCAAAACCCAACGTATTCTACTGTGTTAAGGGTACAATGTTACAATGACGTATGCAAGGTTCGTTGGACTTGGGGAATTATTCTACTGGCTTCCACAAGTGGAGTATACAGGGTGCAAGGTACTGCTTCGGCCACGCGTTAATCAGGGATTCTACATATTCTACAAATATGTCTAATACAATTATTGTCAATAAAGAACCGTTTCGCAGAAGAAAAAAAAATGTCAAATAACTGCTCAAAATAATTAGAGGAGTATAGTAAACATGATTTGTGCTATGGTTAAATAAAGGTTAGTTATTTAAGAAAACAATTGTTGTATGGTCAGAATAAATATCACTATAATACATAAACACACTCGAACAAGATCTAGTCCCTATAATTACTTTGGAGCCATCTAGCTTCTTGACGAATGGATATAAATTATTTATTATTTCACTAACTGTTGCGGAAATATTGTGTGAACAACGCTGTAATGCATTTCTACCCCAATTCGAATGAATTTAGTCAGAAGTTAATGTTAAAATGTCATACAAACTTTAATTTCTTAAGAGAGATTTGGCCCGTCACGTTAACATTAAATTATAATGTATTACTATATTATTTACGGCTTAATAGGTTGATTATATGTCTTTAACTCCTAACAATAATGTTTTGTATATTTCCATATAGATGTGTTGGCAGCAGTGTGAACAACGTGGTCCTTCATTTTTGATGACGCAATAATATTCGCATTTCGCGGGTTTTATAACCCTGTTATTGACTATAAGAATGTTTTCGCTTACACATCGAGGAAAGTTCAATTTTAATCCAGTGTTTATCTTCTACGCCTTCATAGAAGGGAAGGAAGAAAGCTATAAAGATCTGTTATATAAATTTTTGTTGGCTGTTCTGATCGTAGTGAACTTGGAGCTGTAAAATGCTGTACAGGTGTTGGTATGATTGTTTAATTATTGAAGAGAACTGGACTACTGTTAATAGCCGTGTATGTTTATTGATATATATTTGTGGTAAACAGAAACGCAGCGCCGTATGTTATCAGAGTGTTACATGACAGCGGAAAACGCTCCTAAACTTAAAGTTTGGGAAAAGTGCTTGAAAATGTTTGAATCAATATATGTACATAGGTCGATTGTAGGCTTCATATACAAAGCAATTTCGCTCCTCTGCAAATAGTGACTAATTCTTATACTATTCGCGAGAGCAATCAAGTGGTTAAAACCATTATAGTTTAGTCTTTTGAGCTATTGTTAGTGTTATTAGAGCCTACTTTTTTAGATATTCAGTGATATAAATAAAAGTACGAGTGTAGTGAAAAGTTTACTTTCTACGCATGGACACTGAAATCTCGCATCAATCTACAGATAACAATAATATAAATATAAGTGATCCACAAAACGATGGATATGTACATACAGAAGATGACTTTTCGTACGTGGAATCTGTAAGTGCTGATCTAACCTTAAAAACCAATACATGTAATTCAGTTTCTACCAGTGATACCAACAAAACAATAAACAATTGAAAGCGCGTAAAGCAGAAGACGGTCAATCAACAAACCAAGCTTCATGGCAGCATCGAGCTAAACCAAGGTAAGTAGAGTAGAAAGAGAGCTAAACAAACAAAATTATTGTTCCAAAAGTGAATAAAGATTGTACCTCTTAAGAAGCAGAGGCTGAGGTAACTGCATGCTCTAGTTCAAGCATTATGTCCCGTACACAGAATAACAACCGTTCACACATGGATAACAATGCATCTACGAGTTCATTTATTCCCATAATTCCTACTCATATTAGATCCCTGTGATAGATCCCAAACATTATCAAATACTTAAATGGGAAACTGATGCTACAGGCAGAGCCCTGAATTAGTTGCTGTTTAAATTTGTAAGATGTTAAAAAGAACTACCAATGAAGTTTGTGTTACAGGATTTGAACTAGACATTACAAAACTACATACATAGTTAAAACAAGTCTCACATGTCATTAACTTTAATGATTGTTACAAGTCAAAATAAAATATTCCTTATATATTTAATGTATACTATTTGTTAATGGTATATTAGACTACTAAATTTATTTACTTTCCAGTAACTAAACCGAGCGAGATGGCTCTGCTGTAACGTGTGAAGCTCGCATTAGGGTGGTCGTGGGTTGGATCCCCATGGTCGATCTGTCTGACCAATGGCTTTTTACTGGGTTTTTCCGGGTAGCCAGGCGAGTACAGGGTAGGTTACTTTCAGTCCCCAAATTTCCTCTCCCTCGATTTCACTTCACTAATCATTTCATTCATCCTTTTATCCGTTTGGTCTATTTCAGGGTAGTAAATGTCAGCGGGAGTTAGGGTGCAGCATGGTGGGTAGGAAATGCTCACAGTAACTCCGTTCCATGTCACGAAAGCCGGGCTCCGGATCGTGTCTCCACTGAGGCCCTTGAGCTTCGGAGAGTGCCCTTTAGGCAGCGCTCTGCACGAACCGGCGGGAGACCGTGAACTGGCGGGTGTAGGGGACCTTTAGTACAACTGGGAAAATGGGTTCAGTCCCAGTCCGCACGTGGGATTTGTGGTAGACAAAGCGCGCAGGGGCGTGTTTCCTTCTGGTTCTCCGGTTTCCCCGCCATCACATTCCACCGATGCTTCTTCATTCCATGTATGATCAGTGTCACCCCCTGTGGTGCCGCATATAGTAAAAGCGGGCGTTAAACATAACCAAAAAATTCCTTCCCTCTCTAGAATAAAATTCGCGAATCCCCCCCCCCTCCCCTTCCGCGTCTGTCCTACTCCAGTAAATAAACGGAACATTTAAAGGACCCAGGCGTCCGCACAATCACTGCCCGCGACCCACCACTTGAGAAACACTGCTACCTATAAATGAATAGCAGAGAAATTAAAAAGAAAACAAAACGAAAACACAAAGAAAAGGAAATCCTAAATGGCTAAACCATATTTCCCCAATTATGTTCGTAAGTACTATTTTGAAAATTGTCCAAAATTGCCTATGGAGTGACACTAACAGCGTTAACCGATGACTGTTTTTTTTTTTTACATGTAAATGCTACTGAAGCTATGTTTTTATTTGCTTTTTAGTTTGGGAGAAACTTCGGAGCATGATTTTTCCGCAATGCGCTCGTGAACACCATTCCGTTTGCCTGGATTTTACCCCGCATTCAACTATGGGCGACGTAAGGTTTTAGGTTTTAAACTTTTCCTGCTCTCACGCACTCTGACGCTATCACACACTCCGACGCTCTCACGCTCTCATTACTCGATAGAACCTAGACCTGCCACTTCCGAATGCGAATCAGTTTGTCACGGCGCCAATTTGCTTGTGTCCTAGTTACTATAAGTAAGTAGTAGAGAAATTAAAACAAAAAACAAAGCTTAACAAAAGGAAAAAGATACCCCAAATGGTTAAACCAGGTTTCCCCAATTCCTTTCGTAAGCGCTCTTTTGAAAATGCTCCAACATTTCTTATGGATGAATGTACTCAGTGGCAATAAAGCAACCTTGGTAGTCATTTTCAGGAACTTTAAAAGAGCTTTCTTTAGCAGAGGAAGGATAAAACGGATCAACCACGCAGTTAAATTTTCATCGTGGCCCAAAAACTGTGTTACTTGTTTGGGTAATCCCCCAATCGATTGTAGTGTATCTCTTGTTTCAGTAATCCCCCGTTATTTGACCGCAGTCGAGGTTTGCAGAGTGCCAGGGAATTAGAACAAGATAAAGCTGCAGCAGCGAGGAAAGGAAAAGATGGCGCTCCGGGAAGAAAAATGGTACGGAAACAAGGGGGAAAAAAGATTGCGTAGAGCCCAAACAAAGGAAATGCGAAGCGAAGGCAGAGGATCACGGAAATAAGGAAAAGGGAGTGGGTCGGGGGTGAATAAATGGTGAGGAGACTGCAGCCCCAAGTAATAGAATGTTTCATGTCACGATTCATTTGGTTTAACAAACTCCGCTGTAGCGAGGCAGTATTTGACTTCCCTTCAACTAATAAGGATCAGCTCGCAGTTAGGGGACTAAAAATTATATCCTTAAGGTCCTTCCCAGTTAGACTGAAAAACAACATGCAGATGACGTAGTAACAGGAACAGAAACGTCTAACAAGCAACCTCGCCATTTCCTTTGACGTAAATATGTCTTATGCCTTAACTAGAGATAGGCAAAAAATGGAGAAAAAGCTGATGCACATGAGTTTCTCTACTCTTGTACTAACCATTCTTAGAAACCCTTATTCCTATATCTTCTTCGTGTTAGTTGAGATAAACATTTGTACAAATTATCTTATTACTTATTTACTTGTAGGTACAAGGGGAATGTTAGAATATAGTAGGGTTTGAGCGATAGTCAAATCTTTTAAAGCTTTGAGATTCTGTTGTATTTGCACACTTAACATATAAAAAAATGAACAACAATGATCCATTTCACGAAAGTTCTAAGTTTTCCGAAACTCACACACATAACAAGGAATATCTCCGAAATGGTTTACCCTACAGGAAAATTTATTGAGACATAAATTCTGTATTTTAGCAAGATCTACATTTTTGTATAGTATGATTTGGTCTATCTATAACGGTTTACCAGTTATGCAAAAGTCGTCCAGAGTAAATACGACTACAGGGGCTAGAGCCTGAAAATTCAAGATATACATTTCATTTGTCATCAAAATATCTCAAACATATCACATTTTAATCAAAATCGTTAGAGCCATTTTCAAGAAAATAAAAATTTTCGAAAAATTTTCCATCTAAAGGGTAGTTTAGGGTGGGACTATTTTCTTCAAAATCTTCTTGTCACATCCTTGGAAGACATTAAACTTAAATACCAAGCTTGGTTTTTAAACAAATTTTCGTTTTTGAGTTATGCTCTCTACAGACTGACACACAGACACACACACAGGGATCTTTTTCTAAAAATGCTTTTTTTTTTATTCAGGGGGGTCTCAAAACATATATTTCCGGTGAAATCTCGACACCGAATTTTTGGGTGGAATACAATACTTCCCCTACTTACCAGTAGAGAAAGTAAAATGTAACTATTGTAAAATTTAGACAAATAACAAGCAATATGCACCAAATGGTTCACTGCACCGAAAAGTGTATATGATAGAAATTGTAAGTTAGAGGTGTCTATTGCTGAGTCTGTGGATTTCTGTAGCATGAAAGTCTATGGATACGTGCGAAAGCACAGGAGCGGTTGCCTAGATTAAGGCCCGTTATGAATACATGTGAAATGGCCTAGCAGAGCAGAGGTACAGTTGCCTAGCACTAACACCCCTTTGTGGGGACGTGATCTAGGAAGATGGTCTGAGGCCCTGTGGATAAACTCTCCGTCACACACCGAGTTAAGTGGCATCTCTTAACAGATCCGTCGCGATATGACCACATATGAAAAGCTTAGGCAGAGAGAAATAAACGTTAGGTAAAATTACTTTTAAGGAGCCCTTAGCAACACACTGTCGAGGTTACTTGACTAATGCTGGACCTTTTTTGGTCAGGGCCAGTAACGGAGGTCTAGTCCTTCTGGGGCTGTCATTCTTAAACATAATTCTCTCGTGCAGCTCGACGCCTAGTTTTCTCAAAAGGGAAGATCATTTTTATGATAACTAGAGCAGTGGAGTCTGGTTTATGGTTACATAAAGAACTCGGGAAATGTGCAGAGTGAAACTATAGGTAACTTTCGAAAGTACCTGATTAAAACCATACCGGTAAGGAAATGTTTTCAGTCCCTTGTGAAACGTGAAAGATCTAACATAAGGTTTATGGATATTGGAACATAACGAAATTCAGAAAGACTGGGTCCTCCAGGGGAATAAGAGATTCTTGATATATCGTGATTCAAGAAAGTATTCTCCACTTTTCTTTTCGGAGATATTCCTTGTTAATAGTGTGAGTTTTGGAAAACTTTCGTCAAATGGAAGATCGTGATTCATTTTTTACACCTTAGCCGTGCAAAGAGAACGGAATCTCAAAGCTTTAAAGATTTGACTATCGTTCATATTCCCCTTGTAGGTACAAGAAAATAAACAACACTCAACTAACACGAAGAAGATGTAAGAATAAGAGTTTGGAAGAATAGAGAAAGTCATGTGAGTGCAGCACATCAGATTTTTCTTGTAGAATAATCAGTTTGATGTTGTATAGTGTGCTAGGAGTGCAGCATGTTAAGAAGTCTTGCCGAAGTTTGGATTGCTTTGTTAGAGGTTTGAAAGTGCTCCTAACCTAACTCTGTATCATCCATTGTGGCCAAGTTTCACCACAGCCTCAAGACAATGGGTGGACTTGCCCTTTTGTCCGTGCTGCACACTTAACAACCACGTAGCGATTAGTGCCCAAGTTGCACGTTAATAGGCCGTGAAAGAAACATGGTTCTCTCTCTGACCTTTCACCAGGGTCATCTTCATACACTGTCTGTTCACCAGCTCGCTTCCCCTACACATGTTATTTTCCCTCCTCCACTGACCAAGGCAAGCAGAACCAGACCTGCTAGTCAGAGGTGGAATTCGCAGAGTATATATTGTAGTACATACAATTCATCGGGAGTACGAATATTGCTATTTTCGAGATGGTGATAAACTTAAGTGTTTGACTTGTAAGACTAGTAATTGGAGATTTATAGAATTTCCCTTGCTTACGTTCCGTGTTCCAGATAAATGTTATTCTCCTAGAAAAATACAACAAACGTTTAGCAATTATACGACACATTCTCTTCACAATTTGAGGACCTAAAATATTTGAAACCAAAATCCAATTATTTTGCACTTTTGAAGTTTCCATATAGAAAGGTTTCTGACGAGCTACAAATACTACAGGCTAACATAAATAAATAAAATTACTCCACTGTTTGATTGTCAACATGTCACCACTCCTTTAGTATTTATTTCTGCAATTACCATAGGTAGAGCTTCAAAAGATGACTTTTACATTTGTTGCTAAAACAGGTGGTTTAACCAAATAATTGGATTGCAGCGCGTCCATTGAAATAAATTTGTAAACATAAGCTTAGCAAACGTGCAAAGCGGAAGTTCAGGAATGTTGACACTGCTCAGAAAGCTTTGTTCTCTTCGGTAGTTGCAGTAGCTGATGATAAACACAGACACGGTTTTCTAGGACTGACGTGGTTTTTTTCTTTTACTCGTCATAAGTGTGAACGCATGCTTGATAGCAGTAGCTATATTAGTAAAGAAAACATTCACTTCTTCAGCCCTACTCTATTGCCAGACTGTATAGATTAGCTATTCAGTAATTTTAAATTATCTCCTTTACTTTTACAATGGATGAATTTGTTATTGGACTTTTTAAACAAAATACTAATCTAAATAATTTCAATGAATATAATATTTGTTTAGAAAACATTGCACGAAATTATAGGGAGAATTCACAATGTTTCGAGCGAAAAACATCTATTTCCGCTTAAAATAAGTCTGAATATAGACAAGCTTCGTTCTACGTCACATGACCTGATAGGTGCATAATGCAAGAATGGGATATCAAACGAACTATAGATTGACATTCATTGTTACAATACAATAAAACGTCCTTTATGGCGCACATAAGTTTTCTCCAGGATATTATTGAATTTGCAATACTCATTCATTCGCTCGCTCACTCGATCGCCCACTCACTCACTCACTCACTCACTCACTCACTCACTCACTCACTCACTCACTCACTCACTCACTCACTCACTCACTCACTCACTCACTCGGGGAGAAAGATAGCAATGGCGTGTTCTAAGGTAACCAAACATTAGAGAGGTTTGTTTGTGACTGGTATGGCTAATAGAACGCTCCATAGCTCCGCGGATAATACGGGAGTGTCCATTCCAAACTGCCCTGGAAACCTTTACATGGAAAAGTTTTCGGAAGTGATCTACTGAGAAATGTCTACAACGATTTCAGTAAAATACCCTATGTTTATATTTTCGTGACAAATGAAATGTTTATCTTGAATTTTTGGAAATAGTTTCCACAGTCCTCTTCATTCTGAACCAGTTTTGTATAACTGGCAAACCACAAACCGCTGTCCCGAAATGCGCTGTAGCGCATTGAAATGTGAGATGGGTAAACGTTCACATTTCGTTAATAAACCCAACATCGAGCTGTCTACACTACAAACGAACTTCGAAATGTGTGCGCCCTACGTCATTGCAGAGCCTATATCGGCGGTAGTGAGCCTTATGCACAATACGTGCGGTTGTCTGAAGATTTTCAATCGCTCCGTGGATTCGATCCATAAGGTCTTCCACTGACGTTATAGGAGTACCATAAACCATACTCTTCACACAACTCCATAGAATATAGTCGAGAGGTATCAGATCTGGCGACTGTACTGATCATTTAGCTCATCATCTTTTACCAATCCATCGTTTTGAATATGCGACGTTGAGGTGATTTCACACATTTACATCAAAGTGTGCTGGAGCTCAAGTCGGCCATTTCGACAGCTGTGTACTGGTACATGTCACACTGCTGTTAAAATAATCTTACTGTACTGAAAACTGCACAAGTAACTCAGTAGGACTCTATGGAGGAATTTAGCGTATGCGCAGGAATGTTATCACGTTCAGGTCGCTCATCCCAGTACGCAGATGGCTATAGAGTTCCATATCTTCCGTATTAAGGTACCAAAACGAATGTTATTTTAATTTTAGCAGAGCATTTTCTCAGTTGCTAGTTATAATAAGATACGCAGTGCTATTTCCAAAGAAGCAGTTTAATTTGTTGTCAGTGTAAGGGTGCTGTAGCCAGTGAAAGTCCCACCTACCTCTGTGCGACAGCCAGTTAGACACGTGACACGTAAAACCCTGCACTCTGGCGGAACATTTCTATTTGGAGGTTGTACTAGCGCAACTAATTAAAATCAACAAATTCTGTGGAACATCCCACCACTTTGTGGCGCCAAACACACAGCGAAACAACGTCCTTGTATTCACTTCTTCTCTAATTCAGCAGCCACATTCATTATCTGGGTTTACTTCCTTCTGAAGCTCATTTTACGAGGAAAGGTTTTAGAAATTCAAACAAGAATTAATTTTAAAAAATTGATGTGTTGCACTCAAATGACTTTCTCCACTCTTGTACTAAGCATTCTTACAAACACTCTTTCTATATCCTCTTCGTGTTAGTTAAGATAAACATTTGCAGAAATTATTGCGTATTTCCTTGTAGGTGCAAGGGGAATATTAGTATACAGTAGGCTTTGAGCGATAGTAAAATCCTTTAATGCTTTCAAATTCCGTTCTCTTTGCACAGTTAACATATAAGAAATGAATATCGATGTTCCATTTGACAGAACTATGTTCTCCAAAACTCATAAAATAACAATATCTCCGACATGGTTTACTCTACAAAAAATGTATTTGAACATAAGTTGTGTATTTTAGCAAGATCTACATTTTTGTAGTAAGATTTGGTCTATCGCTAACGGTTTACTAGTTATGCAAAAGTCGTCCAGAGTAAATACGACTACAAGGGCCAGAAAATTCAAGATTAAAATCGTTAGTCATTTTCAAGAAAATCAAAATTTTAGAAAAATTTTCCATGTATTTTATGGTGAAGCAATATTCCTCAAAATCTTTGTGTCGCATATCTGTGATGATATGCTGATAATGATAATATACTTTTGAGGGCACTCAAGTAATTAGTCATCAATGCCCTTGTGAAGTGGATCATGGCAGAAGCCGGAGATAAAGTTCAATAAAATAAACATCCCAGTAAAAGCACACATTTAGATAACCAAACTAATGAAGCAAAAGCCAGAATGATATCTAACATCCTATATTCTTACACTGTTTGCCTTGATACAAATTTCAAAACTCTTTCGACCGCTTGTTTATCGTCCGGTAGGACCTGTGCAAGTCTGACATGCAGTTGTAGAGTGCCGCACGTGACCACGGACCGACAAAAGTAGGCCTTGCGCCACTTAGGGCTGTTGCGCTGGGGTATAATTATAATTATTATTGTTTATGATTAATTATTATATTGCGCATTTTAACTCAAACGCTAAAAGCACGGTGTAAATTGAATAAAAAGTAAAGCATTTCTCAAATGATGGTACTAAGTGAAATTTCATTTTCTTGACCTCGCTTTATATGAATTCCACTCCTTATTAATCTTTTGTTTAATGTTGAGACATTTCAAGATGGGTATTACTCAAGAAAAGGATTCAACCTGCTTTGGTGTGAAATAGACACAACTGTACCCGCGAAGGAGATATCTCATTTCATTAGACGAGACTTTTAATTCAGACTCCTCCCACCTTTTTTTTCAATTTGTCTTTTGAGCTTGCATTATTTTCATGGCATAAAGCTGCCGCGTGTTAAAAATTTCTGTACGTCTCATTTTTCTCTCGCCTTTTTCCTTTTTAATGTCTCGCTTTACCTTTTAACGTCAACTTCTTTGTAACTCTTCGCCATTAACTCTTGTCTACTGTTTTCTTTTTTTACGACGTCACCTCATATTCATTTCTCTTCCCCTCACATTTTTAACAATCGTGCAGTTGGCATTACCTTATTATTCGCATCTTTGCAGACAACCTTCTCGTGACGAGTGAAGCTATGCTTGACTTCATCATTTGTTTGCATGGAGAAGATATAAACAGTCATTTATTTTTAAGCTAAAGAGAAAAGTGTTATTAAGTATACCTACCAATGCATAAGGATTTCTTCTTCTGCAATACTTGCAAAGTAATTCCTTTCTCTACCACCTATTTACAATTACTGTTTTTCACCAAAAGTTATTTATGCAGACATATCACCGGAAATGCTTGTTTTAAGGCTCCGTGAATAAAAATATCTGATGTGTTACGCTCACATAGCTTTCTCTACTCTTCTACCAGCCATTGTTACAAACTATTTATATATTGTCTTCATGTTACTCGAGATAAACACAGAAATTATCGTATTGCTTATTTCCTTGTAGGTGCAAGGGGAGCATGAGAATACAGTAGGCTAATAAAAAGAAAAAGATACAATACAGTAGCATACAACGCACGGTTATGTTAGTGGTGGAGTGTTAA
This sequence comes from Tenodera sinensis, assembly GCA_030765045.1. Lineage (NCBI taxonomy): Eukaryota > Metazoa > Arthropoda > Insecta > Mantodea > Mantidae > Tenodera > Tenodera sinensis. The sequence continues at coordinate 21,127,309 of CM060968.1, forward strand.
CGGCATTGTGTAGAATGATACATATCGATCTCATACAGATTTTTAACGTACCTTAATTTTCGAACATATACATAGATACAAAGCACCCTCCTAATAATAAGCTGGCTTATGGTTTTGTATGTTTCTGAATCAGATTACGTCAGAGTTCAAAATATATACACACACACACTTTTTCGCCTAGTCCAAACAGCAAATTAACAGTGGACGAACACAAATATTTGATTTAATTCGCTCTCTGTGGAATTGCATTTTTGTTGATCGAGAGGCCGGGGGTCATTTAGTGGTTTCAACAAAACAGGCTTCTCCCAATGGACCGAAATGTACTTGACGTGACATTTTGTTTAGAATCAATTGATTAAAAATCTGATCTGCGCACTCACATGACTTTCTCTACTCTTATACAGACTATTCTTCCATCTACTTCATGTTAATCCAGATAAACATTTTCAGAAATTATCTTATTACTAATTTTCTTGTAGATGCAAGGGGAATACGGGAATACAGTAGGCTTTAAGTGATAGTCAAATGTTTCAAGAGGTTGTCGCTATGTGATGGATTTGTAATTCAATTCTATTTCCATGGCCAAGAGATAAAAACTCAACAACTCCTCATTTCAGAGAAATATAACCATTGAAAAACTTTTAGAGAAATATCGAGGAATAAGATCGAAATGGTTGCTGTCCAAAAAGAAAGATATTACGACGCCGAGCGCGACGCATAACAAAGGACGGTCGGGTCTAAGCTATTTCACACCACGTACTAGGCCGGCGAGCAAACTTGGGCGCATGCTTGGCGTATACTTGACTAACAACAATCAACCGGCTACACTAACGGTTTTCAGAGCCTTCGAGGAGTATCCGGCCACCGGCGTCTTTGTTGAAGACGACAAAGGTCCATGTGACATCAGTGAAGAAGTTTTAATGAGCGTCGAGTAATTCTTACTTCACAGTTAGTGATTGAGAGAGAGAGAGAAAGTGAAGAAAGACAATGAAAGGACTGGTCAAGGTTACGAGAAATAAACAGCTGAGTTATATAATCACGAAAGACTAGATTGTGTTACCGAGCAGAAGAGAACCGTCAATTTGTTGAAAATTTTAGAAGAAAAATAGTGACAGAAGACTAACTGGACTGATTTTGTCGGTTTGTCAGAGTATTGTACGTAAATTGTGTGTTTTAACGAGATTTATATTTTTTGTGCAGTAAAATTTTGTCTATCTCTTATGGTTTATCACCTGGAATGAGGAGGACTTCAGAGGATATTTATAGAAAATTCAACATATCTATATATTGCATTTATTGTGAAAATATCTTAAACATGGTGTTTTAATTGAGCTCGGAGATATTTTTGAGAAAATCAAAGTTTTGGGAAAATGTTCGATATAGCTGTTGGTCTGGGCGGTTTTTCTTGAAAATGTTCATTCTTGAAGGATATTGATCCTAATAGGTACCGTGTTTGGTAATTAAGCTTTTTTTCGTTTTTCAGTTATGCTGTTCGCAGTTGTACACACATACACACAGATATTTTTCCAAACATGAATTGGGTATAATTTCTACAAGTGTGAGTAGAGAAAGCTATGTGAATTTAATGCGTAGGATATATTTCCACTAGGTGTAATGTAAGTCTAGTTTGAAGGCAGTGTTATTTTCTGCGATGACGCTGTCTGGAGGCAGGGTTAATTTGTGCGTGACTGTTGTTGCAGATAATGGGCAGATGATAAACCTTGTGACAATTACCTCCATCAAACAGGATCAATTAGCATGTAGTGGCCGATCAGCCGATTCAAGTCTAGCTGTTTGTTTGCCATGAGATAATTCAGCTCTTGTGATGATGTTCCAGCGTCAGTAAGCAAGTGTGTGTGTGTGCGTGTGTGTGTGTGTGCGTGCGTGCGTGCGTGCGTGTGTGTGTTACCCTAGCTGGCAACAATAGTTATACTTAGAAAGGGAATACTAAATGTGTAAATAATCCATACCAGGTTTCACCGAGCCATTTGGTGCTGACAGTAGGTCATGGGTTCGGCTCCCGCCTGACTTGAGTTTTTCCGTAGTTTCCCCCAGCAGGCGGCGTCCCATGCGTTCCCCATGTGCGGCTGTTCCACAGATCTGATCGCCCTACGGGTCTCTCCCCTCATTCATTCCTTAAGAGGTCTTCGGTTATCGTGGTGGTGGCGCTACGGGATACTTAACACTCGCGGTATTTCTGTTACCACATATTACGCCGAACATTTCAAGGAGCTGTTCGCATTGGGTTGAACTCGGCGGTACAGTAGTTCCCCGAGATTTGATACGTCTGAGCAGGATTGTAAACTGCCTCAACGAAATCTATTCGACCGCTAATAGGTAAATTCGCACGAGTTCTTGAAGTCATTCAAACGATGTCAATACAAAGAATGTCACAAAAGTGGCTAAGATTTTCAAATGGAAGTAAACACAACCTATTGAGTGCTGTGTGGAAACACCACAGACTGTAGGAGGTATGGGGATGGTTTGTTACTCTCGAAGTCCCTCCCTCCAGCCCAGTAACAGTTCAACATTATTTTGTTTCATCGTGATTATAATGCTTGGACATTTCTATGTCTATTTATGCCATACGAATAATTTGATACTTTTTAAACTTACTTTCCTTTCTTTTTGTTACAGGTAAGTGTTGCTGGAGCAGAACACTACAAGTTTATGTTGCAAGGGTGAGTTATTAGTTTTACACTATTTCTGCTTGCATACGGAGAAACCTGCATGACTGTCTTCTTTTTATTCTGCGTTGCGAACATAATAGGACACTACTGCGCATGCCCACACACAACAGGATGAAAATAGCTCCTCTCCCCATCGCTTTTTATTAACTGTGTTATTTGCGTAACAATATATTAAGTTAGAGAACGTTACTAATTAACTTAATGTGTGCATGTTAACTTTTCCACTGCGTTATTATCGTAATAACAATGGCCCTTGTTTGACGTGGACTCCGTGCGTGGCTTTTGTTTGCACATCCAAATATAATTAATAATATACAACTTTACGATAAATAATTACGAGGTCTAAAAGCGTAAACACTACGTTGGTAACAAATTTGGCACGCCGGAAACGTAACAGGGTTTGTGTATCGATTGCATTGTGGAAGGAAAACTACTTATATCACATTTAATCCTAAGTAGAAATACACGTTTTGTGTTCCCTGACACCTATTCTTGAAAATACTGTTCTTAACATAGGAATACAGCAGGAATAAGTGTTATCAGATCTTTTTAACAACTGGTTACTGTGTGTTGGCTTTAAAAATCCATTCTCTTTCCAAGACCAAGTGGGGAAAAAACAGAAAAAAAAGACTTCCCATTTAAGAAAGTATAAGTATTTGAAAATACAAACCAATAAAAAGTAATGTCTTTGAAATGGTTAAATGCAAACAAAAATTTTTATTTGGCACAAATTGTGTGTCCTAATAAAATGTATTTGATATCGAGATTTCATCAGAATTAAAAAAAGATACTTTCAGAAAAGGTCTGTGAACAACATAACTCCAAAACGAAAAATCTGTTAAATAATGAACTTGTTAAAGAGCCGCATCTTTTGAGATTTTCAAGAAAACTCCTCATCCGAAACTACCCTTTTTATGGAACATTTTTTAACAATTACGATTTTCTGTGAAATGCCTTCAACGATTTTGATTTAGATTCCATATTAAATACTTTTGGGAATATCCTCAAAAGCCCTCTGTGTTCTGAATGACTTTTGTATAACAGTGAACCGTAACAGATATACAAAATCTTACTACAAAAAAAGTAGATCTCGTTAAAGCATACAACATTATGTTAAATACCTTTATTTTGTTGAGTTAATCATTTCCGAGATATTCTTTGTTATACGTTTGCATTTTGCAATACTTCATGAAATTGGATGTCTCTTGACTATACAAAGACATCATGACATGGTTTTCAGCCTTGAAACGTTCCTCTGTATGCACTTAATCCCGTAGAATATAAAATAATGTAAATATGTGACATTTTAATCAAAATCGTTAATGAGTTATTTAGAAAATTTAGAAAAGTTTTTAAAAAATGTGAAGTGGTTTTGAGATTTTCTTGAAAATGTTCGTACCGCATCCTCGGAAGAGGCTGAACTTAAATCCTAAGGTAATATTCAGCCGATTTTTCGTTTGTGTTGTACTTTTGGATTCAAAGCCCTTCAAAACATTCATTTTCTCTGACACCTTGATATGGAAATTTTGGGTGGTTCTGCAGTACCTTCCCGGTCTACTATGTATACGGTACAGAAAGATGTTAGGTAGAGAAAGTCATGTGAAGATAACACATAAGCTCTCCTGCTACTTTCAGTAGTCTCTATTGACAATTTCCATCTAACTATATTCCTTGTGACAGTAAGCTATGTACGTAAACCGACTGTCTATCTGTTCAGCACATTACTTTAATTTAGTGCGTCTCAGAAATTTCATAGTAATTATGAAGACTAAAACGTGCTCCTAGATATACTATGTTACTTGCAAGCTGGAAATGTGTAAATACTTCTAAGTTAATTATCTTCCATATTAATTACGTGACAGTGAGTGCTATCTGTCGGTATGCAATCTTCTTCTGTCTTTCTGTTAGCAAGCATGGTTTAAACTTCGCCAGAGTTTTAGGCTTAAGTGATAGTAAAATCGTTTAAGCTATATATTAATGCTTTTAAGCTCCATTTTCTTTGCATGGCTAAGAGATAAAACAATGCATAATTTATTCCCATTTGAAAAAAGTATTAAGTATTGGAAAAATGAAACTGTTTGACATGTGATTTTAGTTACATTTTAGAGGTTAGAATTCCGCTCACCATCAAAATATCAATTTTTTTTTCTTTCGCTACTCATATTAAATAGAGCAAGTGTAGTATTTCACCCAAAAATTGATACCGCGATGTTACGGTAATACGAGGGTCACTAGGAAAGTATTGATATGTAAGAAAGTGAAAGTTGATTCAATCCAAAAAAGCAAAACAGTTTAGAAAACCATCTGTGCATGTTCGTCTGTCTGTGAACGCCTAAACTGAAACACATTGGTTAAATAGTAAACTTGCTATTTAAGTTCCACAGCTTTTAAGGATGCGACGCAAAGAATTTCATGGAAATCTCTCCAAACAAACTATCCTTCACTTGGAACATTTTTCAAGCATTCCAATTCTCTCAAAATGACTCTTAACAATTTTGGTGTTTAAAATATTTTCATGATAAATGAAATTTATATATTTAATAGTCTTTGATGTCCTCTTCATTCTGAATAACGTTTGCGTAACTGGTAATCCCTAATGTCTGTTAAACGTAATTTTCAAATACTCTTTTTTTCGTGGAGTAACCACATCAGAGGTATTCCTATCGCTTAAACCTACTATATTGTTTCATTCCCATTATACCCACAAAGAAATACGGAGTAAAACTATTTCTGTGATCATTTTGACACAGCCTGTACTGCCTTTCTACATCCATATTTGTCACTTGTGCTTCTCTTAAAAGCTCCAGGGATTGGTTCATTTTTCTTCCGCTAGCCGTTGATTTTTAGACACATTTTAGAGGTTAAAAATCTCCTCCGCATCAAAATATCAGCATCCCCGTTTTTTTTCCAGAGTAAATCGTTTTTCACTTAGGTCACGATGGTCCGTTGAGTTTTTTTGCATATGAAAGGCTGGACCAGATGATTTGAATATTGCAGAAAAGATGCGACGACGCAAGCTGTTACTCTGAATAAATTCGGACATTTGACGCGGATGGATATATTGAAAGTGCCGGGGAATTAATGCAGAATGTGTTCCGTACATATCATCTTGCGAATCGATACTCGGCGCACAAAAAACCTTGCATTGTATCTAAATGGTAATTGTGCCGCACAATTTGCATGTGGAATTAAGGCAAACCCCACAGAGATACCGTAATCATTACATTGTTTTCATCCGCTTAAATCATTCCCCAAATTACTGCGTTGTTCTCTTGTTGAAGACGATATCTACTCTACTCTGCCTGTTGTGGGTGCCTATATTTGCTGTTCAAATTTACACTAGGTAATGTGACGGAATAAATCGACCTAATGATAATGTTCATAATCACCATACTAATAATAATCATCCCAGCCTATTAATAATAATATTAATAAGAAAATTGACAATAAAATACGGAGAGTTATAAGAAGAAGAATATGAATAGTGACATGAACATCCATGTATGTCAATGATATTCAGCGAAGTCATGCATTTAAAATGCAGAGAAAGACTGCAAAGACTTGTAAGTTGTAGCATCACGGGAAAAACAAGTTCCCCGAACAATAAAGACAAAGGTCTTGCCAAAATCTCCAGAATCTTTGCCCAATCCAATATTGGCGGTTGTGCATTCAGCGTGACCCCCCCCCCCCCAAAGACACAGGTTAAGTCAAGGAGCACCCATTGGTGGAGATCTGGAAATTACTAATTTATGATATAGTACCTGGGTGACCGAGCTTCGCTCGGCGTTTTTCGCCCAGTATGAATATAATAGAGAAAGAGATGTGAATATGATAGCTAAAAGTAAGTAGAGAAACCACTGTGAATGTAATATGTAGTGTCTCTATTTCAAACATACAGAAAATTGCATGAAGTGTTTGTAGAAGAGTGAGCAGAGAGATATGAATGTGTTACCTAAAAGTGAGTAGAGAAAACACTGTGAAGGTAATATGCATGTATACAAAAATTTAATCAAATCTTTATAGTCGTTTCCGAAATACCGGGTATATATATACACAAGAATTGCGCAGTAGAAGCGGGAATAAAAAATGTTATTTTTTATGCAAAATCGCGTTTTTTCGGGAATTACACCTATATAGCTGAACTTAAAAAGCAAGACCCTATCTGAATACAAAATTTGATCGAAATCGTTGGAGCCGTTTCCAAGTATCTTTAAAAGGCTTTAAAGTTAATTACCAACTTTGCTTTTTCAGCGACATTTTGTTTTTGAGATTCAGGGGGCCTCAAAGCATATACTTCTGGTGAAATATTGACATCGAATTTTTGGGTAGAATACAATACTTGCTGTGCTTTACGTAGTAGAGAAAATAAAGGTATCTAAGGCAAAAAAGGACAAATAAAATTCATTATTTTGTAGCCTCGTTTTCAGGCAGTAGAACAGAAAATGATTTTGCCTCAGCTGCCTAGCCCTATTTATAAGCGCAAGGTAGAGCAAGTGTAATATTTAAATAGCACCATCTGTTGTGGCTTCAGCTTTAAACCTATTAAGGTTATTTATTGCTCTACCCCTCTCTCTTTAACATGCCCACCCACGGAGTTTCAAAATCCATGCGGTTAATAAACTTGTAACCGATAAGTTTTAAGTAATTTATTTTTGATGGTGCATGCATAATTCATACTAACCTATATATTGGGATGCCCTGAAGCAAAAAACTGATCTGTTGCACTCACATGAGTTTCCCTACCCACTAACCATTGTTACAAATGCTTAGGTATTCTCATCTACTTCATGTTAATTGAGACAAACATTTGCAGAAAAAAGTTTGAATTTTTCTCTTTAAGTACAAGGGGAATATAGTAGTTCACTGGGTAGAATGCGAGGGGTCCCGGGTTTGATTCCTGCGAACTATACAATGTTCAATGTTCCGAAAACCCTTTTTTGGGTAAACAGTTGATTTTAATTGTTATGCGTGTATTTATTTGAGGTAAGAGCTATTATGTTGTAGGGAAAGGAAAAAGCAAATAAACAATGTAACGAATTGTGCGAGATATTTGAGACAGTATCAATGCGCGCGGGCGTGCGCGTGTGTGTGTCTGTGAAAGGAAAGAAAGAAAAAAGAAAATAAGAAAACCAATGTAGTGAACACCATTGCGGATAGTGCTAAGGGAAAAAGGCCATCGTAATGAACACGTTAGGTTCATAAATGGCGGGGTATAAATAAAACAATAAAAAAAAAGTGATAGTCAAATGTTATAAGAACTGGCCGCTATGTGAATGGTTTGAAATTCCATTTTCTTTGCATGTACGGGACAAAACATGATTTTCCACTTTAAAAATATTAGGCAGTTCAAACATGTAAGAGCGAGCATCTCGAAAATGATTGATTGGAAAAAAAAAAAAAAAAAAAAGAAGAAGAAGAAGAAGAAGAAGAAGAAGAAATGTGTGCGCGTGTGTGTACAGGATTTCTCTTGTTCTGTCAGTTCATGATAAAATGGTGTCAAAATGTCATTTCAGTACCTCTCTGCATTTAGAGCCTGCTTGTAGAATATTGGACCGATTATGCATCTAGCACACCTAACTGCTATTGCTATGAATTGTTTTTTAAGGGCGCTGATGACCACGAAGTTGAGCGCCCTTAACCTCACCCCCCCCCCAGCACACCAAACTCCAACTCTCTCTCTCTATGTATATATAATAATATAGGGAGTAAAGGTCTTATTAATATAAGTAATAGTAATACAGTAAAGGCAATAAATAATAACATGGAGATAGTTAAAGTTAATAAATTTAAATACAAGGATCAAAGTATTGAAATACGAGATATGAGTGTTGCCTAACGCACATTTTTAAACAGCGCCGTTTGCCTTTCAGAGCGTCTCTCGTTGCTTGCTTGCTTTAGGAGACGAATGCGGAACGTGCACCGTCCATTCCAAAGTTAAGGAAATGAAAGTGATATGAAGTGTAAAACGGGTTTACCTATACTTAAGTGACACTGGCATATCTCGCAAAGAAAGTATAAATTTGTACCGATGTTACAGCTGGTGAAAAGTGGATCTGTTGTCATCTTTTGTCATACCTGCGCCTACCTTGAGATTAAGGTTTCATTGCTTAATATAGCTAGCCCGGGAAGGACAACGCCTACCACAACTTAAAGTGCATTATTTAGTAAGGGAGTGTAATATCAACTTTAACAATCACTCCAATAATGCACCAACTGTGGATACGATCATTGTAACCAAGTGTGTAGCTAGCTGGCCACCGTAATTGTAGCAAGGTAATTCTTCATACAATCAGGACATCAACGTGTGATTGGAGGACTTCGACATCGGAGCCAGACAACCCACATTTCTGTTACACGACCACCACGTGGGTGGTGGGAGGGTCAGGGCAGTCTAATCCCTTCAAGCCCTGGCCGAAAAGAATGCGAATGGACTGCAGCTATAAATTATGTTGAACAGTATATAAATTAAGTGATGACAGAATTAAGCACATGTGTGTTTAATAGGGTGAAAATGGGGGACTTACTTACCTGTAGTGTTTGATGAGGAAACAAGGCGATTAAACGGCATGTGTTTACAGGAAGTGACATGGGGATGCTGTCGCCAGCAGCAAGCTGCAATACCACCCCTATGTCTGATTTATTCGTTTCGACCTTTGCCTAACAGCCAACATCCATCACTGTCGCTCGCTTTTGTCTGAGAGAACAGGTGCCAGCTTCTAGCTGTCCAACATTACACTTGTAATGGCATACTGTGGTACTCACACGACTTTCACTACTCACAAAATCCTACTCTCCTGTCAACTTCTTGACAATCACAAATCTAGTGTGTTGCACTCAAATGACTTTCTCTACTCTTGTACTAACTATTCTTGCAAACTCTTATTCTTATATATTCTTCATGTTAGTCGAGATAAACTTTTATAGAAATTATCTTATTTTTCATTTTCTTGTAGCTACAATGGGAATATGGGAGTACAACAAGCTTTGATCGATGATCATATCCTTTAACGCTTTGAAACCCGTTCTCTTTGCACCGCCAAGAGATAAAAAACGAACTTCCTCTTTGAGAAAAGTATAAGCAATGCAAAACTTACACAAATAAAAATAAATTTCTCCCAAATGGTTCGTCCCACAAACAAATGCATTTCAACATAACTAGTATGCTATAACGAGATCTACATTTTTTTGTGTTGTAAGACTTGGTCTATCTCTTACGGTTTACCAGTTGTGCAAAAGTCATCCACAGTGAACATGGGCTATAGCCAGAAAATTCAAGATATATATTATTTCATTTGTCATAAAATATCGTAAACGTCTGTCATTTTAATCAAAATTGTTAGCCATTGTTAGCGTAACGAAACAGGAAGTGGCGATAAATTGCTGAAGAAAATGCCTGGTATGGAGGCATCGCACTGGAAAGCTTCCAGGCGAGGTAATCCTTTCACAAGGTAAAACGTTCGTTCAACCGCCAACACTGGCTTGGTTGTGCTCAAACTATTTTCCACGAATTTCTACAATCTGCAGCAGTGTTCATAATTTACTGTGCACTGTTGGTAGTTAAAAGAATCGGTTTGCAGAAATACTACACTCTAATTGCTATAAATGGGTCATTTTGTTAGCAAGTACCTGGGCGATCGACGTTTTTTTCCCCTTTTCTCTCCCTCTATGGCTTTTTTTTTTTTTTAAATCGTATTTTCGGAGAAGATATTTAGATACATTTGAAAACCTTCGTCTCGCTTTTCACAGATATGTTTTTAATTTAGCGAGTCTCAAAGCACGTATTGTTGGTGTCGAATTTTTCGGTGGAATACAATACCTGCTCTAGTTTACTATGCATACATACTCAGAAAGTTATATATAAATTATCTGGTCATTTTTTGTTTTGTAAAATTATCACTAGCCCTTTCTTTTGCTTAGTCTGTACCGCCATCTGTGTCATATAAATTGACCAAAAACATAACAGATTACGGTTTATTAATAATCAAAATAACACTCCATCTGAATTTGGCAACAATTTCAGTTTTTCTCTTGATAGTTACTGTACTTATTTTTCCAGAAGACTGTCCATTTCTAATGTTAAAAATAAGGGAGGTAATAAACCGGTTTTTTGTTATAACAAACAAGAGAAGGTCGAAATACTGTTATTCTTGGGTTTAGTTTTGCTGAGTTGGCACTCGTGTATGTCGATTTACACTAATCGAAATGAATGTTTTAGGTTATTTTACAATTAGCATTTTATGATCAAATGTGTGAGATATAGTACTTTAATTGATATTTTGTTTATGGAATAGTATAGATAAATATCATCAATGGTCTGACACTCGCTCTGCTGGAGAATTTATTGGTTAGGTTATACGTCTTACGTTATTATTCCTGACAGTGATTTTATTGTGTTTAACACCATTGTTCATAAGCCTGGAAGTCCTGGCCAGGCTGTCCTTTTCTTTGTGCACTGTTTTTTGTGGTTTTAATTTGCGGCTCGTCACATTGTAGTTTCGCCCACTTGGGATCTGAAACGGACGTTTCTGCCTGGCAGTTGGCAACAGGACACGCAATTTTATTTGCTCCCTGAGAGCAGCATCCTCTATATACTACAGCAGGTAGGGTGCGGCGATGCTTGAAAACGTGAACGAGCTTTGTGAAATAGAATACAGTGCAACATTTTCTGTCCAGCGTCGACAGTAACACGGACGCGCTTATGGAGTTTGTTGTGTTACATTCACAGAGTAAAAATCTGATATGTTACGTGTTTTTCTGGCGCCCTTCACAGGCAAATTATCTGGATGATTGCTAATATCAATTTAAATTTCAAGACAAAACTATTTCCTTGCCAATATATTTCCAATACACATCCATGAGGTATGTTTTTATCACCTGAGGCTGTATTCATTACTTCCCTAACCAGTGCTTTCCCTTTTTCCTCTCAAAAGAAGCGTAGTTAATCTTGGTGTTTGTGATCGCTCCCGTATATGAGCCGTGCAAAGAGAACGGAATCTCAAAGCTTTAAAAGATCTATCACTCAAAGCCTACTGTATTCCCATGTTCCCCTTGTACCTATAAGTAAATAAGCAATAAGATGTTTATATTAACTAACATGGAGATACAAGAATAACAGTTTGTAAGGATGGTTAGTACAAGAGTGGAGAAAGTCATGTGACTGTGTGTTCAGTTCGTTCAAATGCAGAGTAGCGTTGTTGCTAAACTCTTGAAGCCCGTGGTGCCCAGAGATCCCAGTTGGGGGTCACGGTCACTGTCAGTCACTGCAGTGATATGTTTTATTGTTGGAGTTAATTCAGTTTCTATTTTTAAAGCGTATCTGTGCGACGAGTTGATTTGCTTATTTAGCACGCGACTGTGTCCAGGAAGATAAGCAAGCGCCCGGAAGGGCTGCGGGTCGAAAGGTTTATCTTCGCTTTGACGGCCCTTGCTCCCAAAAAACAAACGATAACCCAAAGCAAATTAAAAATTAAAAAAAGGTTCGGTTTGTGTATATGCGCTAGACGTTTCCGGAAGGGCGAAAACTTGTCGTTTTTTCTCGACAACGAACGCCTACGGGTTTTTCCACAGTCGCTCCGTTTAAACGGGAGCGCCTAATAAGTATTGCAAATTGTTTTTTATGCAATTTTATGTACAATACTTTGAGTTTATTAGAATACTCAAAATTAGGATGTCTACCGAATCTGATGAATAGCTTAATTATTATAATAGTTTATTAAAATGGTCTCAGCGCGGTGGTTACTCTGCTTCTTACCAACCGGGAGACCCCGGTTCGATTCCCACTACCGGCGTAGGGATTTTCTCCCGTTAGGATGTCTAGAGCGGGGTGCACTAAGCCTCTTTCGGTCCCTGAGGTGTCACTTAAGAACCTACTTGATTGAGAAGTAGCGACTACTGGTCTAGAAGGTCGTATAACAGGCCGGGAGCACCTCCAGTACTGCACCCCACTCATGACACCTGTTGTGGGCAGAGGTGGGGTTGCAGAGGCCGAACGACAGGCGTTGGTCAAGCAAGGGTTACTTTTTAGTTAGTTCTTCTTCTGTACCTGATTATCCTCCCGTTAAGTAGGACTAGGGTCAGAAGCCTATCGGGCAGCACAGGAACCTATGAACCGGGCAGAGTGAAGACCTGGAAGCGGGTGGTCAGGAATGAGAGTGAGAAAGAGGATGATGTGAAATGCAGGTGAAATCGATGAAGTTAAAGGTGACCATAGAGCAACTGGTGAAATAAGTGCTGGGGGAAACCGGAGAACTCCAAGAAAAACCCTCCCAGACGCCGCTCCGTCCACCACGAATACCACATGCGAGTCCTTGGAACCGAACATGGGTCTCCTAATTGGTAGGCGCTCGGTCACGGCGGCGCCTTTTTTGGTTAATTTAGTAAAGTAAATAAATAATAATCTATTTAAAACGTCTTTGCATTAAGAACATTTAAATTATTTCTCTGAAACTTTTTAATACATATATTATGGGTGTATAATTTTAAGGCTAGAAAAAAATTGTCATTTAAGAAAATCAATATTTTACAGATTTTTAGACTTTGATACGGGATGTTTTTAAAAGTAAAGTTCATAGTTTTATGCCCATAACAAGATCTGAATTAAATTGCAACGCGTGGGGCATTGCGAATGGTAAAATATGTTGGGAGAAAAAGCAAGTGTGATTATTTTGTAATGTTAAAGCCTGCACATGATAATTTACTTCAACATATTATGTTAGATCAGCGGTGCTCAACCATAGGCAAGTTAGGGGAGGTTGAAATCAACTCCTCCCACCCGCTGGGACAGACACTGGTATGTGCCACTACTCCGCGCCATCCGCCTCTGATTAGCAGGTCTTGCTTTGGTCAGTGGTGGGAGGAAAATAACTTGTGTAGGGGATGCGAGTATGTGCTGTACGGGTGAGTAACCCTGTGTTAGATCATTTAGCAAACTAGACCTGCACGGTGAGATTGGAATATTTGTTTTGTGCCATACTATGACAATGTTTACATGTTGAGACACGGCTAAGCACAGGTGTCTGCTTCCAATGGGAGATCCTGTATAACAGAAAAAACATTTCTAGCATCAAAGAGTAAAATAATTTTTCACAATATCAAGTGCGTTTCTTTTTGAAGTGATCAAAATGAAGTGTGAAGGAGTTTGTGAACTATGTAGAGAAGAATTTAATATAGTTCTACATCACAGTTCGCTTTTCTGTCAACACAAAGGCAGGAATGGCAGCAAGAAAGAAAGCTTTCTTGTGTACGGTGTTTGGGAAAGAATTCGTGCCTTTCTATGCGATTGATAGAATCTTGAGGGCAATGTCAGTCCCTTGAAATTGAATTTTTCTATCACATACAGGTTTGTAACGTGTTTTAGATCAAAGAAGTCTGTTATTTACCTGAAGTATAGGTAAAAGCACGTTTTTTGCAAAAAAGTTCCCTAGTCTGTCTGAACAGTATAACTCAAAAAGCAAAGTCGGTTAAGTACCAAAATTGGCATTTAAGTTCAACATCTTCCAAAGGTGCGATGGGAATATTTTCAAGAAAATTTGCTCACCTCGACTACTTTACCACGAAAACACAGTTCTCCTTTACTGACATTAACAGAGTCTACAGGTTTTTGTGATACCACAACTTCTGGTAACCTTGACTCAGTCCTTTCACTGTCTCTTTTCACTTTCTCTGTCTCTGATGTAATATGAAGGTAATATGCCCAACTTAAATATGTATTACTGTAGGGAAATATATATTTATTTTATTCTGAAATTAAGTGTAGCAGCATTATCTCACATAATTTTTGGATTAACACTGGACTACTAATATATTCTTGTATAAGTTGTTGACGTTAAGCTGTAGACAAAAACGTGCTATACTATGAATGTAGATCTCTTTAAAATACGCTTTACTTAAAATTGGGTTCTATGGCATAACCTATTTCAGTGATTCTTTTATTAATTGATTTAAATTGTCATTCTCTTAAAGTGGGGTCGATTTTTACTTTTTCTTCCTTTTATGTGAGCGAGAAGGGAATTTGATCAAATATGTTGCAAAATTTTAAGAATTATAAAAAGATTTTAAAAATAAAAATAAAAAGAGGAAATAATATAACAAATTAAACAAAATTAATAAATATAGCTATGCTAATTGATTATTATAAATATCATAATGGGAAATTAAAGTTGTGAAATGTCTATTATATTCTTTTTAGATTGATGTGTTTGATTTTGTGAGTTATTATAGTTGTATATATGTGTAAAATTATTGTTGAAAATAATTGTATAGGAATTTGGAATAATACCCTACTTCTCGAAATACGGCGCCACGGTATGATATTAACATTTATTTAATTACGCTTTCGCTGTCGCCTAGAAAAAGTAATTATACAGCGTAGAAGTAAAATGATCCACCAGACTTTAACAGCAAATTTCTCATGTTGTGAATAACAAGAAAGTCTAATACCAAAATGTTGAAAAGTTTATAGTTTTCTAGAAAAACACTATTTTTATAAAAAAAATTATCACCTGTCTGAATTATTATTGACTGAAGCAGTCTTTCACTCCCAATATAAAATGTGACGCTGAGAACCATAGGAGTTAAGGAGTTAAAGAACGTCCATAAAGAAAAACTGGGTTCCACGCCTGGTTAGGGTAGTCGGTCTATTTGATATTTCGCCTTTGTCGCACCTGGAAGCGCAGTATCTTAGTCGTTTGTTTGTTCGCAATGACATCTTAGTGAAAGCGAAGCAACAAACACACACGTGTTGTTTGTCCCCCCCCCCCCCCCCCACAACCCTCTCCTACCTTAGCCGATAATGTTTCACAACGGCGCCACGTTTCTCACCCTGTGTGTGGAGGTTCACACTCCCCATGTGCGTGCACCAGATAACCAAGGGATGAAACAGAGCGGAATCTGAGTGCTTTCTCATTTAGCGGGCTGTTTTGTACAAGACATAAGATTCCACAGTGTTTCGCATACAAACAGTTATTTGTAATCTTTTAGATATGCTCAACTTACGTAAAACCGTTTACTTTCTCTCTAGGTTTGTAAGTATAATTTGTACAAGAGTAGAGAAAGTAATTTGAGTGCAAAACATCGATCTATAGCTTCAGTGTTTGTTGGTTGGTCACACTGTCTTCTTGCTATGTTGCAAGTCTAGTCATAATATTTCTCAGATAACGCTAGACTTATGACCTTATCCTCGTAAAAGGAATGGTTTTGTTTCGCTAAGGGAATTCAAGTGATACTCTGAGAGTAATTTTAACCTCAACTGACACATAAAAGTTCAAAGGTCGCGTACCATCTGGGAACACTCCATGTCCACAGAATGCAGTCACACTGGATTAATTAAAATACGGACACTATGCACTGTGTTAATTCACAAAAGTTAAGAAAAGGAGAGAATATAATTTCCCTACGTATTTGACATTTATATATCTTGAAAAACCACTTAAGAAAGTTGATAGATGAAAGTTGTGGGTGATACTGGAGAAATGAACATTTATATCATAGATGGGGAGAACTGACTCAACGTGTTACTTCCCTTACATCATAGTTTTGACCCCTTCCACTGCCTCACAGAGATTACCTACCTAGCCACGCCTCCCGCTACTGTCTGTGTACCTCAGAGAACCGGTCAGTCCTTCATAGTGTCAATAAGTGGAGAGGATAAATAGTCGATTGCATTCCTGTCACCCTTCTTCCCCATGCCTGATTTATATAGACGGCATCTTACGAAGAAGGAAAATGCACACCGGCTAGAATTTCAGTAGTCGGAAAGTAAATTAAATATATTTGCAATACAAAAGAAAATGATAGAATATAGCAAAAATTGGGAAACACACAGAATGGACAGCTCGAAGATTCCAAAAAGGATACTAACTGCAGAACAACAGGCTGGAATGAGGCCGGAACAGCCCGATTGGCCTAATCCCTGTAAGGCAGAAGAAAAAGAAGAAGAAGAAGAGAAGCAGATAAGGTTCTAAATGGCGCCTGTTCCGGTGTAATACTGGATAAGGAAAAACAATTACATTCACATGGCGTTCTCTATGCATTCTCCAAAAATTATTCTTAAAAACCGCATTCTTCTACCTACTTCACTTAAAGCAAGATAAACATTTCTAGAAATTGTTTTATTTTAAGAGCTGGTCACTATGTGATGGCTTTACATACCGAATAGACAAAGTATTGGTATTTAAGAAAACTAAGTATTGGAAAATTGAAACAATAAAACAAGGAATATTTGGCAAATGGCTAACTCATCAAAAATATTTGAATTTGTGTTTTAAAGAGATATATACACGTTTTGTGTAGTAAGATTTTTTTCTATCTTAATCACCAACTTCGGTTTTAACCGACTTTCCGTTTTTGAGGTATGCTGATCAGATACTCGCACTTGGACTTTTTACTAACAATGCCTTGTTTTGGATTCAGGGGATTCTGTTACCTATAAGTGACCTTATAGGTGTAGCGGAAGCCGGGAAACGAAATTGAACGTATGGCTTCAGTACATTAAGTACGTATTTTTGAAGTAGTTTGTGTTGGGATGTAACTTGATTAAGCAAACTCGGCTAGTCTAACTACATGCAGTTTAGTCTGCATAGGATTGTGTCGCATTTAATAGACTGGGCTGCATAATCCTTATGTGTACATAAACTGCCTGCTAGTGATAGGGACCTACGATTAATTCAACTGTTGTTTCTCTTGTCTATGATGGGCTGATTGCTCCTTTATTTCACCATTCATAGCTTTTAAATGGATTTTATCTTCTCTATTACGTATGGCAAGCAGGCGAAACCTTCTTTCCTTCTCTTTCTTCCTTTATTTCTTTCTCTTCTTTCCGCTAGTTTTTGTTTGTTTCTCTCTCTATCTCTTTCTCCTTCTTTTTCTCTCTTTTTCTCTCTGTTATTCTCTCTTTCTCTCACTCGTTCTCTCCCCCTTTCTCTCCCGCTTTCTCTCCCCCTTTGTCTTTGTCTCCCCTTTGTCTTTGTCTCCCTCTTTGTCTCTCTTTCTCCGTATTCTATCTCTCTCTTTCTCTATCGCTTTCTCTATCTCTTTCTCTCTCTTTCTCCTATCTACCCTTTGCTTTGTCTTTTCTTTCTATCTTTTAACTTTCTTTCTTCGTCTCTTCCTTTGTTCTTTCCTTCCTTTTAAGTTTAACATCCCTTTACCCGGTAGATCATATCGGACAATGAATGAAATGGAAGAAATTGTGCTCAAATGAGCCTGCGATCTATAGAGTTTAGAGCTGCCCGACATTTTCTTCTTAAGATATGGTAAAAACGTAGGAAAACATACTTATCACTCACCGCAACTGAGATTTGAACTCGGAACCTCTTGAATGTGAGGCAGACACACTAGGCCCGCACGACAGAGGTGGGCTCGGAAGTCCTTTATTCCATCCAAAAATTCTAAGTCGCAATAGCATATGTTTAAGATATGTCATTACAAGCCATGAAATGTATGAATTAAACTTTTTACGGAAAGCCTATGAACTCTTCTTCATACTGGTTGACTGATATATAACTAAGACGTAAGAGATACACAAAATCTTGCATAATTAATGTCAAAGTTTTTGTGTGTGTAATTAACCGTTTCCGAGATATTTCTTCATATTGGTTTGAATTTTGCAGTACTTGATACCTTTCTCGCTCTTAACTTAACTAGATACAAGAATAAGTGTATTTACGAATAGTTTGTATAACATTGGCTTTGAAATTCCAATTAAATATTTCTGTTTCAGAAAATGTGAACCCATAACAAGGAATATCTGGTAATGCTACACAAAAACTCAAATCTGTTGCACTCACATGATTTTCTGTACTCTTGTACTAACCATTCCTACCATGGTTATGCCTGTCTTTTTCTCTGTTGAGATAAACAAGGTACAAGGGGAATATGGGAATACAGTAGGCTTTGAGTGATAGTGAAATCTCTTTGCTCGGCTAACATATAAAACTTAATACATTTTATGAAAGTTTCTTTTTCCAAAACTGGCACAAATAACAAGGAATATCTCTGAAATGGTTCACTGTACAAAAAAATTTATTCGGACATAAATTGTGTGTTTTAGTAAGTATCTATATTTTTGGTACAGTAAGATTTTGTCTATCTCTTATAGTTTACTAGTTATGGAAAAGTCATTTAGAGTGCACAGAACTACATGTGATATAACCAGAAAATTCAACATATACATTTCATTTGCCATAAAAATATCTTAAACATACGGCATTTTAGTCAAAATCGTTCGATCCATTTTCGAGAAAATGTTTTTTTTTCCTTTTTAGGAACATACACACATACACAGACTTTTTTCTATTTTTTTTTTTTTGATTCAGGGCACCACAAAACATGTTTTCGATGAAACCTCGACCTCGAATTTTTAAAAGGAATACAATAGTTCACCTACTAGCTAGGGAAAGTTTTGGATTTTGAAAAAAGTAGAGATAAAAGTGGAATGACGTAGCTATAGACGACAGTTTGCATAAAGCGATGTTACCAGCTGGAGATTCTGTGCTGTGTATCGCACTAACTAAATCACACACGTTACGAGCTGGCCAATCCCGCTAAGCCTTGCATATTCTCTACACTGAACCAGAAAATCCTGGCTCTATATATCAGAGTGGGATTCCAGCAAAGGACAGCAGCAAAATCTTATAACACTTCAGCTGAAGAAATTCATCATGTTACAGTTCTCGCGGCAAGTTTACCAATGCGATCAAGTTCACACCCAGTGCGGTGATTATACACGCATTTGCGAAGTCGCGAGTTCAACTCCCGTCATCTTGGGTTTTTCGTGATTTTCCCTGGTCATTAAGCGTCTCTCATCTACCATACTTTTGTTTGTGTATGTTCCCTTTCATTCGGTGTCTTAGGTTTCGCGGCGTATGGCGGTACTGGACTGGTGACGTGTATGCTTCCCAAAGGAAGAGTTCTCCCTCAGGAGAATTTAGGAGAATCATTTAAATTATTTAAATAAAAATAATGAAAATTCCATAGAACATATGAATAAATGACAATGGCTTCAAATATTTGACAATGTTTTTTTCGGCGAAACGGTTGTTTATTGACAACAATTGTATTTGATATTTGTTACTCTCATCATATAGACTCCCTGGTTAACGCATGGTCGAAGCAGTACCCGGTTGCTATATGTACTATTATTTAGATGGTATTCTGCAGCCCTTTCACTTTGCATTTCTCAGATAGCCAATCATAAGAGGGCGTTGATAATCGGAAAAATAGAGCTAAGTATTCTAAAAAGTCAATTTCCTTGCACAACGTATACAAGTTCCAAGAACAGTAATTGAATCTCCACGAACTTTTTACAGTTCAGAGATGAAGTCTGGAGAACAGAAAAGTTGATAAATTAATCGAAATACTAGCGCAGGAGAAACTTCATCCTTTGTTAAGATTTCTTTGATATACTTAATGAAACGTTCCGAGTAAATTTAATCATAAGTTTGAAAGTTTTCACTTCAAAATAAGAAATCGGAAAGTCCAATATGTTCGCCATGTAAGTGCTTCTTTAAAACACTCAACTGCTAATACGCTTAATAAACGTATTCATTTTTTTACATTCGCTAACATTAAGAATAACCCTTTGTGAGAAAATAAAACGTGAATGAAATGTTTCTTCGCTTCAATTCTGAAAGTTTTGCATTCACTTGGGTTTCTCCACTCACTTTTCTAAAATTATGATGGAAAGCATATACTTCCATTTAACCTTCATTACTTTTTAATACAATATTTAACGCTTATTTCACATGAATTTGCTGTTTCCAATAATGTCATTAATAGGTTAACAAATATACCCCTTAATAAGGAAGAATTTAACAGAGTATACAAAACACATTATCAACAGTGGGGTATTAATGGTTTTAATACATAAAAAGATAAACAATTTAAATATCAAAAGGCTGTTAAAAAACTTTCTACCCTCAGAAAATAAGATGACTGTATTTTTAAAAACTTTACTTACCATCCTTGGGCTAACGCAAATTTAAAAAAAAAACGTTCAAGAAACATGAAATTACTTTGGTCACTCAAGATAAGTTTAATATACTTAACTTACTAAATTTTTCTGAAAAGGATAACATTGCAACTTGTAAAAAAACCTGCCATTTATCAATTTAGATGTTTGGATTGTGACAGGGTTTAAATTAGTAAAACTAAACGTTATTTGGAAATAAAATGAAAGATGATTTTAGAAATATTAAATATAAATACTGATAAATCAGCTGTGGCAGATTATGGACACTTCCTGAAGAAGTCTGCAGCAATATTGCAGCATTTTAATGCTAAAATTTTATAAGACGTTGTATGCTATAATCTTTTCATTGTGACACCCGTAAGTGCTATTGTTATATTGTTATTATTGTTATTATTATTATTATTATTATTATTATTATTATTATTATTATTATTATTATTATTATTATTATTATTATTATTATTATTATTATTATTATTATTATTATTATTATTATTATTGTTGTTGTTTTTATTGTTGTTATTGTTATTGTTTTTGTTATTGTTATTATTAATATTAATATTAGTATTAATATTAGTAGTATTACTAATGAATACGTCGCAGTGAGGACTTGGGTGTTATTGCAGTTCTCTTCGTGAGACCGTAGTGTTTGTTTCCGCATGGTAGTTGGTAATCACAAGGTCCGCGTTATTCAGTTCATTTAGCTGTATAATGATAGCTTACGTGATTACCCTGATGAGAATAATTTGTTGCTTGGCTGCAGAGCGGCTCAGCGCCGTGCTGGTCCGGCAACTTCTCAGACATGTGTGTTGTGCGGGTAAACAACCACCATGGCTTCTGTTAACGACAGCGCGCACACACACACGCACGCACGCACGCACTCACACACACGTACGCACGCACTCACACACACACGCGTACGCACTCACACACACGCGTACGCACTCTCACACACACACACACCTCGATAGCTGTTGCCTTGTTCATTGTGGTTATTGTTATATCGGGTCTTCACATTTATTCGGCCGGTCACTTTAAATAAATGACGTCATTAGTTCAGCGAGGCTCTTGTCTGAAAGGGGAGGTGAGTAAATATATCTCCAACTTCGTAAACAGGCTGTTTTTCACTATGACATTGCCTATGTTTTTTGCATACGAGATGGAAGTGACAGAATTTGTATAATTGAATGTAAGGGGTAGTCTATCGTTACGATCTTGGCTATAATGTGAATGATTTTCTCCGTACTTGCCCAGAATGTCATCAAGTTCCAAGACAAAACAAGTCGATGACACTGACTTCAGTGTGACAAAGTGACAAACTCCATCCGGTTACTTTGCTATCACTTTATCAAAAATACGCCGTTTTCCTTTCGTCAATACAGTTTAGTATTTAGTGCTATTACAATTCACAACTGTTTACTTCTAGTAACCTTGACTCATTCCTTTCAGTGTTTTTCTTCACTTTCTGTCTCTAATACGTCAACTACGTCGTTAGGATCACTCGACGCTCGTTAGACGTTCTGTGCAATGATCTTAGTAGCGCAATGCTTTTGGAATGGACTGCTGCTAAAGTCTAAGGTCTATTTTCCCTTGTAGAGCAGGCTAGATTTGCATGCATACCAAATAGTCGGCAAGCACGGTAATTCCAACCTTGTTGCTTTCACAGTATAAGGCGCTATCTCCAAAAATCAGAAACGGAAAACCCCATTGTATAGAGGCGATGACGTCACACGGACCTTTTTCGATCTCCACACACACGCCGGCGATCACGGAGCCAGATGTTTCTCGAAAGTTCTGGAGAAATCCCCTTTTGTGTCGCCGCTTCATTGTTGTTAATCACGTACACACAAAGAAGAGCGCCTTTGCCCACTCGCCGGCAGTCCTTTGTTTTGCGCTGCGCACTCCGTCACAGTATAATAAAATCATTTCTACAAGTAGGAGTAATATTTTGTAACAATACTTTGTTGGATTGTAGTGAATGCCATGTAAATGTAATACCATTTATTTTATTTTGTATCTCAGTTGTAATATTATCTTGTTCTTTTAAAATTGTTGTATTTAATGAGAATACTTTGGTTCATTTTAATATCACAACAATAAAAGTTGAACAAAGCGAATCTATGAAAAGTGGTGTATACGGCGGAGAAATAAAAACACAAAAATGAATGAAAATCTGGAAGAATAATAGCAAGAGACAACAGTATTGGAAATCAATGCGTAATTTTTTTTCGAGCCTGGAGATCACGTTCTCCAATATAATTAGAGGACAACTCACTTGAAGGCATGTCAAGTGGTCCCTGTAGATAATGTAAACGAAGAAAATCAATCCCTCTTCACAGATGCTGATCCTGTAACTTTGTCACTATTGTTTTATTGTACTCTCAAATTTTTCATTTCGTTTTTCAGCACGGAATTGTCTCCTGTGATGCTTTTTCATACAGTGTTTGTGTATTTGCTGCATTGATTACTGCATTTTATTTGTGAACATCACTTTCTTCTTTTCGGGTTACTTGAGATAAACATTTGCAGGAATTATCTTCTTGCTTATTTATAGGTGGAAGGGGAATGTGCTATGAGTGATAGTTAAATCTTTAAAAACTGGTCGCTGTATGAAGCCTTTGAGATTCCGTTTTTTTTTTTTGCACGGCGAAGGATAAAGTGAATAACGACCATTCATTTGAGAGAAGTATAACTATTGCAAGTATAACTATAGGAAAATACCTATGGGTCATGAAGGTCAGCCACGGGGATGAAACCCGCGACTCGCGCTCAGTTCCTTTAGCTTAGGTGAGTGGTAGAGAAAACAAAATCCCTAAAATACCTCGTATGAGCAGTGCAATTTGGACGCTGGTCCAGCACATAAACGCACAGATTACAAAAACGCGTGTAGCTTTAACCGAGAGGACCCCACCCCTTGATATCCTGTCAGAAATATAACGCAACTGTCACGGTTTGGGAAAAAGAGAGGGAAGGGTGGTGTTCCAAATCCCTTCACCAGCGTAATGTATCAGACAGGTGAAAAAAGTCAACCCCGCTGCATAATCTTTGTTCCTATGTCATGCATCACTCATAACTAGCTAGCATTAAAGTGGCCATGAATATAGTGTTGCCATAGCAACGGTAAAATTGTCGTACTCGCATTAAAATGCAAATTTAATGTTTTTATTTCGTTTTCAACTTCCTCTAGAAATTAGCAACACAAACAAACATGCAAGTGTGACCTTTTTACAGCGAATTGTATAAATTAAATTCATGAATATTGATGGGAGTGTTCATAAATTCTCCTCTGGAAAATGCATAAATAAAATTGTCTATATTTTGACGTTTAGATAGCACTGATCTTTACAGAAAAGGCCTTCACTAGATCTTCTATCCCATGAGAGGATTTCGTATGACGATTATTTTGCGAGCGCCAAGCTCAAGAGAAATTATCTCAAATATGAAAATGTCAAGAGGGATTTGTTAAGAGTATTCCATGGAGTAATTGATAATACAGTTATTTAATGATATTTAATATTAAGGGGAGTTGGGGTGAGATTAGAAACTTCCACAATTTGTCTCCTAGCAGTATCGAATTAAATTAAATCCCCCAACATCAGCAGTAAATTTGTTGGCATAAATAAATAATTACCTTCTAAAGGTTCTGGGGCGGATGACCCGGGTTCGATTCCCGGTACCAGCAGGGGGATTTTATCCCCTCTTGGAGGTCTGGCACGGGGTGCACTCAGCCTCGTTAGGTTCCGGGGGGACCAATTGAGGAGCTACTTGATGAAGAAGTAGCGGCCCCAGGTCTAGAAAACCGCATAACTGGCCGGGAGGGCTCGGGGCGCTGACCACGTCCCACCCTCCAGTACTGCACCTCACCAATGACGCCTGTAGTGGGCAGAGGTGGGGGACGCAGCGGCTGGGCGGTAGGCCTTGGCCCTTCGTGGGCTGTCGCGCGGGGTTTACATTTATATTACCTTCTAAAGGTTACTTAAACCTGGGATATAAAATACTACAGTTGTAAGTCGCCCTTGAATTATTTATCTCTGATGTGAGATTTCCTTGTGGTCTACCAGGAAAGTACGAATCGGTTGGGGAATTTAATGTTATACTAGCAAGTTGGCCATGGTAGCTTAGTAGTTAGAGCAGCCGCTCGATAAGCGGAAGATCCGTGGTTCAAATCCCGGCTATGGCATTGAACTTCTCAGTCCTGATTCCACCTCTTAAACATTGGCCACACACGGCTTGTGAGTTAAAAAAAAACCACCAGCAGTAAGTTTGTTGGCATAAATAAATAATACAAATGTTAATTTACCATATAAGAATTATCACCCAGTCATTCTTTTATTTAGCCAGTGTTGCTAACTGTATCCCATAAATCACTGAAAACCAATTTGTTACACTTGACTATTAATTAACAATAAAAATAGCTCTTCATTTTAATTTGACAACTGTGTTTTTAACAATTGTTCTTTTAATTTTTAATGTACTTCTCCAGAACAATTTTATTTGTTCATCTTATAAACAAAGGGAGGTTTATTTGAGATCAACTAATTTTCTGTTATAATGAGAAGATCGAAATACATGTATTTCGTTTTCCTCATTTGGCAATGCTTAGTAAGTCGAACTATACTAATGAAATGAATGTACTATTTTGTGTCATTTTTTATATAATTTACATGTTTTATTAAATATTTTTCATGTAGTATTTGAATTCATATTTTATTTATGAAATAGTTCAGAAAAATATCAATCGACTGACTCGCTCCGCTTGAGAATTTATCGGATAGATCAGACGTCTTTTGATATTACTTATAATAACTACCTTTAAGATTTAATAGGATAATCATAGGAAGTTATGAAAATTACGGTAGAAAGACAATAATTGGAATTGTCTGACATTTTCAACTGCAGCTGCAGAAAATGATAGCTGTTAAGGAAGAAGACTATTTTGAAATAATAAAAGTCTCAAATAGTGGAATAAAAAGTGGCCGTGTATTTGGTCCAATCAGGAAGGATGGCAGTCCTGCAGACATGGTGGGAAGAGATCGATACGAGCACGGTCCATATCGCTGCAGAGTGTACTAGCAGGTCAACTGTAGGAAACAGGCAGGGTAAGTGTCCTAGTTCTGGCCATTGTCACATTGTTCTACCGGATCAACTATAGAAATACGTGGGGTAAGTGTCCTAGTGCTGGCCGGCCTTTCAGGGGTAAATATAGGGTGAATGTCTTAGTGTTGGCCTATAGATAGCGTTACTAGAAGGTTGATCTTACGAAATAGAATGAGTAAGAGTCTATTCCTGATCTATACATGGGATTAACAGCAGTTCACTTTTAGGAAACGGTTCCTTGAAGTTATCCCATATAATTTGTGATCCCATTTATTTCATTATCCAGCATTCACCTACTTCTTTTTCTATCATCTACAATGGATAGGGAATGTATTACATTCCACCAAAAATTCGATACGCAGATTCCACTGGAAATACACGTCTTGAGGTCCTCTAAAGAAAAAAAAAGCATAATAAGGAAAATATCTGTATGTATGTGTGTCTGTGGACAGCATAACAGAAATGAAAAATCGGTTGGTATTTAAGTTCAACATCTTCTAGGGATGCGACACGAAGATTTTCGAGAAATTCCTCCCACTTCAAACTACCCTTTACATAGAATATTTTTCGACAATTTTGATTTTCTTAAAAATTACTAACGGTTATGGTTAAAATATCATATGTATGCAGTCGGGCCGCTGTTTGTGTTACCAATTCGGCTTCTTTGATTCTGGATTTGCGGTGATAAATAAACCGGTCGGTTTGTAAGGAACTGGAAAGCCGACTTTCGGTCGAACTATAAAATATTTTGAAGAGTTAAACTGTATAATTTGAACTTCTGGGGATTTCCTCAGAAGTGTTTATTCAGAATAATCAGTAAACCCTAAAAGATGAACAACATTTTGCTCTACAAAAAATTTAGATTTTATTAAAACAAACTATTCATGCAAAATACATTTTTTGTTTCAGTGAACTATATCGGAGGTATGCCTTATTTGTTTGAATTTTGCAATACTTAGATTTTTATCAAAAGGGAAATCGCTATTCGTTAAACTGTTTGGATAATGAGTTTGAGAAAAGTAATATGCTAAAATGCGGGAAATGCCCAGACTACCGAAAATCGATTATACTAAACATTTCTATAACATAATAAACTAACACTGTAGGAAGCAACGACAGGGTTTTTAGAAGTAGACGTTCCTTATCAACACGAGTTCCGCTTACTTTATCACTAGCCCATCAATGTGGGATTCTTTGTGACTGAGTTCACCAGAACGCCTAATTGCCTTAACCTATAACTAATTGATTTTGTTGACTAATAATATCTTATTCCATTACTATAACTCATGGTTTTTACTTTTTACATTCATTTTAACATATGTAAATTATTTATTACAATTATTTATCTAACCCCCATCATCCCCAAGAGGGATGCTGGGGTGTGTGTCGAGGAGCAGACAAACTCTAGATCAGAGATAGTAGCCAGGATGAGTAATCAGTCCAAAGTGAGGAAGGAGATAGTATGAAATAGGTGAAAGGGAGGGTGATTTGCAGACACTGTAAGCAAAAACTTGCCCACTGTCCCATTAAACACTAACGAAAGCACCAACGAAGCGGTCATCCAATTGGAAAAGGCCATAAAAATAGCCACAGCTGCCTCAGTGCCTATGAGCCGGCCTAGGCAACATCAATCTAAACTCCCACAAGACATAACCTCTCTAACAGCCGAAAGGAACAGAGCCAGACGCAAATGGCAAAAAACGCGGCACTTAACACACCTCGAGTACGTTAAACACCTAAATAGCATAGTAAGCGAAAGGATCGCAAATCACGTCTCGAGGCAATGGCAGAACACACTGGAGAATCTCGATTATGAACGAGACTCAGTGTGGAAAGTAGCTCGCTGCCTAACACGCGATAAAGTGCAAATCCCTCCACTCCATACAAATCAAAACATAGCGACCACCGACAAAGAAAAAGCAAATGCACTCGCGGACGCACTGCAAGAAACATTAACCCCAAACACCGCCCCCTCTTGCCCACAATTCACCGCCGAAACCGAAGAAGAAACGCGCGAATATAAAGACCAAATAACTCACAATAAAATAAGAAAAACATGTCCCAGCGAAATCAAATGGCTCATTAAACATTTACCGAAACGAAAGGCCCCTGGGCCAGACAGCATCCCGGCGGTAGCCTTAGCCAACCTACCCGAAGATGCCATCAAACTACTATCCAAAATCTTCAATTATGTGCTAGAGAAAGGGTACTACCCTGACAGATGGAAGTCAGCTATAGTCGTACACTTTCCCAAGAAGGGCAAAGACCTCTCGAACCCACAGAGCTACAGACCAATTAGTCTACTAAGCATACTGGGAAAACTACTCGAAAAAGTAATACTAAAACGCCTAAATGCACAACTAATCAAACAAAACATAACTATAAATGAACAATTCGGATTCCGCGCTCGCCATTCCACAACCCTCCAACTACTGAGAGCCACTGAACACATCACGCATGGGTTCAACTTCCGAAAATCGACAGGCGCACTGCTACTTGATGTAGAACGCGCGTTCGACAGAGTTTGGCACGCGGGCCTGCTCAAGAAGCTCAAAACACTAAATATACACGACTCACTAATTAAACTCATCGCAAACTATCTACATAATCGGACATTCCAGTCCAAAGTTAACAACCACCTCTCTTCACCCCGCCCTATAAAAGCGGGAGTCCCACAAGGAAGTATATTGGGGCCGATTATCTTTAATATAACAATGAACGATATCCCGAAAACACCCAACACGAACTTATTCATCTATGCAGATGACACGGCAATCGTAGCGCAATCGGGGAAAGTCGAGTTCATACACAGGAGGCTACAAAACGCCCTTAACGAGCTACAGGATTGGTTCACCAAATGGAGAATTAAGGTGAATGCCAAGAAAACGCAGGCCATCATATTTACCAAAAGAGTCAACCATAGACTAGGAAAACACCAGCTTCCACCACTCACCATATTTGGAGAGAACATTGAGTGGAAAAACACAGTCACCTGGTTAGGGCTTAAAATGGACCAGGGACTCACATGGAAGCAGCATATATTCCAAATAAGGGGAAAAGCGAACGCCCAATTAGGCAAACTATATCCCCTTATAAACATAAACTCGCATCTAAAACTCAAAATGGGACTAACATTATATAAGACGCTTATCCGCCCTATACTCACTTACGCTGCTCCGGTTTGGGGATATGCCGCAAAAACACATATTATGCGCCTACAAAGGCTACAAAATAAAATACTGCGAATGGTAGTAAAAGTGCCCTACACGGCACCAGCGGACTTACTTCACGACGAATTAAAAATGCACACGATAGAGCAATTCATTAAAAAGCTCTCACACGATACGTATAAACACTTGCATAAACATCACAACCCATTAGTAACGAACCTAGGTAACTATACCATGGAAATTTACAAACACGCTAGACCGCTAGCGCTTTTCGACAGAAATTTAACTTCAAATAACACGGAAGTAGAGGAATTCTTGAACAACCTACTACACGACTAAACCAAACTCTGACAGAGGACTGTTCCCTCTCACCTCACAACTAAACCTTCCTTATTCCCTGTTTCAGACCGCAGCCTGCCACAGAGCCCTACAAGCCCTCGGCAGTGCCGAGGCGGATCGGGAGAACTAGGGCCTCCCACCAGTGTCCTACGTGCGCGGTGAAAGCGGGCCACCGTATGATGGAGTAGGACACTCCGACGACACGGCGAGACCAGGACAAACGCTTATACAAGACATGCCTGCCTAGGGCAGACAAGAAGAAATCTAGCATGATAACATTTAATCCAAGCATGCGTAAAAATCACAGACCATTAGGTGATTCTAACGACTTGCAGGTACATACCTGTGCAACACTAGACATAAGCCTAATTATTCCACGAAAATATCTTTTCACTCCAACACTAACATTAGCTTATCTCACAACGACTTGCAGGTTTCACCTGTGCATCGCTAGATATAAGCTCAAATATTGCACGATCAACTTCAGTTACACTAACTCTAACATTAGCAAATATTATAACGACTGGCAGGTAAACACCTGTGAAACACTAGATATAAGCTGAAACATTGCACGAATAACCTCAGGTATGCTAACACTAACATTAGCAGGTAGTATAACGACTGGCAGGTAAATAAATACCTGTGCAACCCTAGAATTAAGCACCACACAAATTACATCTTGACTAACAGGCCTATGCCTGTGCAACCTAATCATAAGTAAGCGTAACTGCGTCTAATATCAATACAAATTTAACAATGCATTTATCTCTCTTGGTCATGTCCAGGTTTCATGGGCATTACCAAAAAGTAACAATTGACTCGCTCGCATGAACACATGCCAGCTTAAAGCTTTCAAGTACTAACCGGGGTGCTATGCGGGACCCGACTAACGCACGATGATGCACGAAACCTTAGCATTGTACGAACTAACACGTGGAGGGGTTTTTTAGTGAGTAACCCTCCCCCTTCAGGGCGCAGGGACCCTCACACTGTTGGCCTCAGCATGTCGGCCTCCGCCTGTAACGGGTTTTTCCCCTCCACGGTAAAAAAAAAAAAAAAAAAAAAAAAAAAAAAAAAAAAAAAAAAAAAAAAGTGATAATGGAGCAGTTGACGAAATGAATGGCGGGGGAAACTGGAGAAAGATCCACAAGGCGCCACTTTGCCCAGCTTAAATCCCAAATATAGTGCTCAGGCATTGAATGCGGGCAAGGGGTCTAACCAATCGGCCACGGTGCAGCCATACTCCACTTCTGCAATAAGAAATACATAAAAAGTTAGAAGAGTTTTGGTATTTTCATTGTGCAGCATGAACAAATCAACTAGCACTGTCCTCTATAAGGAACTATCGCCTTTATGGTCATAATTTTTTATGGAAAATGACACTTTCTTGTGCTTTATTCCATCTCGAAGGCCTTAATACGTCTAATATCTCATCGAGATATACTGTTGAATGACAGTGCCCTGTCACTAAGCCCACTGTTCACGAGTGATGTATTCTATTTTGCATAAATAGATTAGGCGCAGGAATCATGGATGTCCAACCTGCCACAGCAGGCCTACACGATCTCCCGTCGTATGCATTTTAATGTTTATGTCCCATATTAACGAATGTGCATCTTTTACTTGAATATGGCCAAATTTTGAAACAAACTAGCAACCATCTTATCAGCAGTGCGAATTCCTGGGACTTTTGTAGACTTAGATTCTGTTCGAAAGGTCCATTGAGCTGGTTGATTTTATTTTCAGGATCAGAAGAATAAATCTAAGTTTAATCAGCAGTAGCGATATTTCAAACTAAATTTTATTAGAAGTGACACCTTGGAATTTATCCAGGGGTTGGAATCTAGTTTTCTTGCTTCTTAACTATTGATGTAAAATGGTTTTGGTCTTGACTCGTACCTAATAACTTTATTATTCTAACACGGTAAAAGGAAAAGTGACACGAGCCTGACAAATAAAATGTATACTTTGAATATATGTATATTTTGAATTTTCTGGCTATAGCCTATGTAGTCCTGTTTGCTCTGGAGTACTGTTGAATAAGTCGTAAACCGTAAGAGATAGACAAAATCTTACTATAGAAAAATCTGATGTTACACTCACATGACTTTCTCTACTCTTGTACTAACCATTCTTACAAACTCTTATTCCTATATCTTCTTCGTGTTAGTTGAGATAAACATTTGTACAAATTATTGCTTATTTCCTTGTAGGTGCAAGGGGAATATTAGAATACAGTAGGCTTTGCGCGATAGTCAAATGTTTGAGATTCTGTTGTCTTTGCACACTTGACACATAAAAAAATGAACAGCGATGATGCATTTCACGAAACTTCTAAGTTTTCAGAAACTCACACACATAACAAAGAATATCTCCGAAATGGTTCACCCTACAATAAGATTGAGACATAAATTGTGTATTTTAGCAAGATCTACATTTTTGTACATTATAATTTGGTCTATCTCTAACGGTTTACCACTTATGCAAAAGTCGTCCAGAGTAAGTACGACTACAGGGGCTAGAGCCAGAAAATTCAAGATATACATTTCATTTGTCATCAAAATATCTCAAACATATAACATTTTAATCAAAATCGTTAGAGCCATTTTCAAGAAAATAAAAATTTTCGAAAAATTTTCCATGTAAAGGGAAGTTTAGCGTGGGGCTATTTTCTTCAAAATCTTCGTGTCGCATCCTTGAAAGACATTAAACTTAAATACCAACTTTGTCTTTTAATCGACTTTTCGTTTTTGAGTTATGCTGTCCACAGACACACACACGGACCTTTTTCTAAAAATGCTTTTTTTTTTTTTTTTGATTCATCGAATTTTTGGGTGGAATACAATACTACTTACCAGTAGAGAAAGTCAAAAGGAGAATAAGTCACGTTAATACAACACGTCAAACATTTGTCATCAGAACATACAGAAACGTAATTCTTTCAGTGAAAATAAGAATGGGACTGAAGTGGTTGCTCAGAATTGTAATGTCACTGCAGATGTTCGTGCCTTCCGGAGATGTGCTAACAATGGAAGTAGAGGTATCCAACATCAAAGATGGGACACCCACACTGCTGTGAGACAGTGAACAATGAGTCATGCTGTGACACATTCTTCGTCATACACCCACTTCTTTCATTTCCACAAAGGGAGAAGAAAACGCAGGGTATTGCAGCACATTTCAGTCTCCTAAAATAGAGAAAAGAATGGAAGAAAAGCTGTGATACCAACTTTTTCTAGACGAGGGAATCAATGTATGCATAGCCGCTGGAGGAGGATGCTTTGAACGTCTGCAGTGTTAGTTAAAAGTCCCGCCCGCATGCGTCACCGTGCCTAGGTACATTCTCTTACACCTCAACACGCTTCAACTAAACAAAAGAAAGCGCAACTATCCATTACTCTATGTTCAATGAAAGAACAACTAGAGCTAATTTTCAGAACATTTTCAGAAATTATTTTATTTTCTTGTAGGTACAAGGGGGTATATGGGAGTACAGTAAGTAGGCTTTGAAGACAGTCAAATCTTTTAAAACTTACAGCTTCCGTTCTCTATGCACGGCTAAGATATAAACAAATAAATCACGATCGTCCATTTGACGAAACTTAAGTTTTCCAATTCTCTCACAAATAACAAGGAATATCTCCGAAATGGTTGACTCTACAAAAAATTATTTACGCATAAATTGTGTGTTTTAGCAAGATCTACGTTATTTACAGTAAGATTTGGCCCATCGTTTACGGTTTACCAGTTATGCAAGTCATTCAGCGTAAACATGACTACATAGGCTATAGCCAAAAAATTCAAGATATATTTCATTTGCCATAAAAATATCTCAAACATATGGCATTGTAATTATAATCGTTAGTCATTTCTGAGAAAATCAAAATTTTCGAACACTTTTCCATGTAAAGGGTATTTTAGGGTGGAGAACTTATGTTCAAAATCTTACTGTCACATCTTTGAAAAATGTTAAATTTAAATACGAAGTTTCGTTTGTAACCGACTTTCCGTTTTTGTAGTAGTATTGTATTTCACCCAAAAATTTCTATGTCGAGATTTCACCGGAAATGTATGTTTTGAGGTCCCCTGAATATAGATCCGTGTTTATATGTATGTGTGTCTGTGGACAACATAACTCAAAAACGAAAAGTCGGTTAAAAACCAAAGTTGGTATTTAAGTTTAATGTCTTTCAAGGATGCGACACGAAGATTTTGAAGAAAATAGCCCCACCCTAAACTACCCTTTACATGGAACATTTTTCGAAAAGTTTTATTTTCTTGAAAATGGCTCTAACGATTTTGATTAAAATGTCATATGTTTGAGATATTTTGATGACAAATGAAACGTATATCTTGAATTTTCTGGCTATAGCCCCTGTAGTCGTATTTACTCTGGACGACTTTTGCATAACTGGTAAAAAAATTTAGATCTTGCTAAACTACATAATTTATTTTCCAATAAATTTTCTTGTAGGGTGAACCATTTCGGAGATATTCCTTGTTATGTGTGTGAGTTTATAGCGGTCAAAATAAATATTGTGACGTCGGACTCGGGTCTCAACAAAGGACGGATGGTGCAAGCCACTTCACACACACGTACCGGCGAACGCCAAAAGACGTTCAGGGCTGGACTGCCTCACGGGATTGCTGTGTGTACGTGACTGTCAACAATTGAGGCGGCGGAAACAAAAGGGGTTTCGAGAACAGTTGCAAGACTACTACCCGGGTCATTTGCTGAGTGTGGGGAACTCGAGAAAGATGTTCTGGCGTCATCGGCATTTTATAAGGGTGCCATGAGCAGTGAGTTTTTAGAGTTATGGTTACAAACGTAACTCAGTGTGTCAGTGAGTGTGAGACATGTGCGTCGTGATAGATCCCTCGTAAGAAGTTTCAACGAGCGTGTCGAGTGATTGCTTCGTCGCAATAAGTGTATGCGAGACAGAGGAAGTGAAGAAAGACACTAAAAGAACTGAGCATGGTTATAAGAAGTAGACATTGTGGATTGTCATAGTATGAAAGACTGTAGACGGTGTTAACGACGAGAAGAAAACTGCGTATTTGTAATAACATTTTAAGAGACCAAGTGATACAAAAAGTAACAGGATTTATTTTGTCGTTTTATCACAATAGTGTATTTGGGCCTACTATACCAATGGAGATAAAGTTGCGGTTAAATAATGGAAGTTCTGTAAGAGAGGAAAAGAACAATTTTCGATTTAAGTTACATCCCCAGATGGATTAATGGTGGGATATTCCCGTGGGATATTCCCGCTCCCAGGAGTGTTTAATATCTAAAAGTAACCAGCGAGCTGGCGGTAGTTCAAATAGAGAGGAGATATAGATCCAAATGTAAACTTACAACTGCATCACAACGTTTAGCCTCCCCTACGTATGAACCAGCAATTAATCTCGTTTTATTGCAATGCGTGAAATAATTTAAAGCAGTGTTTATGTAGAGCGTCCGATACTTCCGTATTATGTAAAATGCATTTACTGGATAGAAAATGCAATTAATCTCAACTGGTGATCCAATATACCGCTTCAATTTGCGAGGGCATTGATCAAAATGAAAGAAACTGAAATAATAATTTATTTTGAATGTTTTCCGGCGATATTTCTAGCCTACGTTGTGGGAATACGTAAAACGTCCATGTCTATCTGTCTGAACAGCTGTAGGGGGAAAAATAGATTTTTAAGAAAATTCGCACCCTAATTACCGTTTGCATCGAAATTGTTTTAAAAATGGCTTTATCAAAGTTAGTATTAAAGAATACATTTTAAGGATGCAACACGACGATTTTGAGAAAAATTCCTCCACCTTAAACTACTGTTTACGTGGAAAATGTTTCGAAAATTTTCATCTCAAAGATGGCTGTAAGGGTTTTGATTAAAATGCCATACATTTATGATATTTTTAAGGGAAGTGAAATGTATATTTTGAATTTTCAGGCTATAGCCTATGTACTCTTGTTTACCCTCGACGACTTTTACATAACTGGTGAAGAGTCAGAGATAGACCAGATCTTACTATATAAAAATGTAGACCTCGTTTAGACACAGTTTTTGTGCAAGTAGGTTTTTTTTTAAGTGAAATCATTGTTCATTTTTTATGTTAGTTAAGAGTTTGTAAGAATGGTTAGTACAAGGGTAGAGAAAGTCATGTGAGTGCAGCACATCAGATTTTTTAAGGTGTAAACTGTCCTCTTAAATTTAGTAAAGAATTATGAAATAGATGGTCTTCATGCGCTCAATTGTTGTGCTGACATCTATATTCCATTTTTAAAAGTTTGCGTTGAATCTCCAGACATGGGGACAGAACACATCAAACGGCCAATACTGGATTGGTCATGATGATAGAAAATGAAAATTATGCATGAAATAACTTCGTAATAAGCAGGGAAAATGGCTTTCATTACGTGCATATTTTTTTCCAGCGACAGTAGCCCCCCCCCCCCTGCAGCTTGCGTCGAGAGAAATTTCAGCTGCCCGATATTTGCCTCGCGGACATCGCGATTTCACTCATCTGGAAACAACTTCACCCCCTGGACATACACGCCGCAGGCTAGACACAATTATCTTGCTTCAAAGGAACGGGGCAAAATATCCGATGTATTGCACTCACATGACTTTCTCTACTCTTGTACAACCGGCTGCGAGTCACGTGTTCCTAGCCGCGCTGGCAAGGCAAGATAGTTCATTGGGTTATGACTGGACTAGGGGAATTACGTCACTACAGTTTGCGCCATAGCCATATTGAACTCATAATGACGTCATTCAGTTTAATCGACTTCCGACAAAAGCCCATATAACTAACATTACATTTTCTACTGGCTGTAGGACGATGCAAATAAGTTCCAGGAGTTAACTTGAATTTCCCTAGTAATTAATTTAGCCTAAAATGTTTGCTGTATAATCTGGGACATTCATTTCCAATGTAGTTCAAAAGTTCACGTTAATGAAAGTAAAACTGATTCCGCGTCTAAAAACAAACGTATTTTCTTCCTGGAAAAGGAGCATAAAGTGAAGGAAGAGAAAGACAGAGAAACAAGAGGCATAAAAGGAAATGAGGCATCAAAGACTGAGTAATGAAAGCAAATATTAAGGCCAGAGGAAACCGTTAATACAGTTTTGTTCTTTTTATTTCCTGATAAGCCCCTTTTCTCAATTTTCTCCTGAGACATATATCGGCCTTTTCTAACATGCAATTTTGTTGAAATGTTTATCACAGCGAAGAGTAGCATTAAGAGTTGTTTATGAACTTAAACGTATCTTGTTTTCCTTCCTCCTTAAATATTCTATTGTTTACTCGAACTTTTGTTGTTATGGAGTTGTTCGGTTCACGTGTGTAAGTATGCAATTGTGTACACTCGGCTCCATTGCTGCTGTTATTTCTACTTTGGGAGGAATTCTACTGGTCTTCACAGGCGGAGTATGAATAGCAAGGAGGAGGTGTGCATATCTTGTGTATATTGTGAAAAATTACAAAATCAGTCCGGATACTTTCGTAGCACTTACTTTTTTTCTAAGCTTTACTGACGTTAACACAGTCTATAGTCTTTCGTTATATGAGATCTCACAGCTGTTGTCTTCTAGTAGCCTTGACTCAGTCCTTTCACCGTCTTTCTTCACGTTCTCTCTCTGACACTAATTCCAACGATAGAATCACTCACGCTCGTTAAAACAACAGGTGTCTCGCACTTACACACTGACCGGCTCATGTCGTAACTGTAACCCTCTGTTTGCCGTTTCCTCCGTCTCCTTATATAGCGGGATCACACGGACCTTTCTCGACTTCCACAAATACGCCGGCGATGATGTAGCCAGATCTTTCTCGAAGGTTCTGGAAACTGTGTTGCCGCTTGATTGTTTTTAGTCACGTATTCGCTCGCGTGAGTGGTGTGAAGTAGCTTAGCCCCGACAGTCCTTTGTTGTGTGTCGTGCCCGGCGTCACAACATAATATAATTTTATTTTTCTGTTGTGGAGTTAATGATCTGTGAGAAAAATACGTGAAAACGAGTAGCGACCTTGTTTGAGAAAGGTATAAATATTGGAAGATCAAAACCAATAACAAGAGATATGTCGGAAACGGTTAACTCCACCAAAAATGTGTTAACAAAGCGTGTCTTTTAACCAGCTCTTTTATGTAGTAAGATTTTGTCCCTCTTACAGTTTACTAGTGAAACAAAAGTTATTCAAAATGAAGAAAAGTTCTGAGGTTATTCCCAGAAAATTCAAGAGATACATTTCATTTCTCATGAGGTATTTTAATCAAAATTATTAAGGTCATTTTTAACAAAGTTTTGACTTCAAATGGGGAAAATAATGATGATAATGATAATATAATAATAGTAGTAATAATAATAGTAATAACAACAAAATAGCGCGTGCCAGAAAGGCCCCGCGCGAATAACAGGTGTACCTGGACGCGCGCCTAATACAGGGTTAAAGGGGAATATTTTTAAAGCGATAAAACAATTTGATGTTTACTTTCTCTACTAGATATGGCAAGTGGGGGAAGTAGTACGAATTCCACCCAAAAATTCGATGTCTGGATTTCACCGGAAATATGTTTTGAGGCCCCTGAACATTTTTAGAAAAAGGTCCGTGTGTGCGTATGTGTGCGTGCGTGCATGCGCGCGCGCGTATGTGTTTCTGTGTCTGAACAGGATAACTCAAAAACGAAAAGTCGGTTAAAAACCATTGTTAGTATTTAAGTTTAACGTCACGTAGATTTTGAAGAAAATTCCTTAACCCTAAACTACCTTTTTAAATAAAAAAATTTTTAAAAACCTTTATTTTATCGAAAATGACTAACGATTTTGATTAAAATGCCATATGTTTAAGGATATTGTTATAACAAACGAAATGTATATTTTTTAATTTTCTGGCTACGGCCCATGTAATCCTGTTTACTCTGGATGGCTTTTGCATAACTTTAAAACCGTAAATCTTACTATTCAAAAAATGTAGATCTCTAAAAGACACAATTTATAACCAAATACATTTTTTTTTTTTGTAGAGTGAACCATTTCGGAGGTATTCCTTGTTATTTGTGTGAGTTTTGGAAAAGAAACTTTCGTCAAATGGAATATCGTGATTTAGTTGTTATATTTTATCTGTGCAAAGAGCGAATTTCAAAACTTTAAAAGATATGACTGTCGCTGCCATATTCCTCTTGCACGTACAATAAAATAAGCAATTTGTGAAAACGTTTCTCAAGTAAGAGAAAGAATATATAGGAATAAGAGTTTGTAAGAATGATTAGCACAAGAGTAGAGAAAGTCATGCGAGAGCAACATATCAGTTGCTTTAAGAACTATTCCTTGTTTGATTTTCTAAACTTTTTAGTGTCAATGCGATTAGCCTGAAATCTACTGAAAATCTAGAGAGAAAATT
The DNA here is from genome assembly GCA_030765045.1 of Tenodera sinensis. Lineage (NCBI taxonomy): Eukaryota > Metazoa > Arthropoda > Insecta > Mantodea > Mantidae > Tenodera > Tenodera sinensis. The sequence goes on from CM060968.1 coordinate 21,165,970, forward strand.
AATTTTTTAAGCGACATACAACCTGCTGATGTATTCTGTAACAGCGCAGTAGAAATGAGGACGCGATGCAATAAACCGCTGTCTTATGCGACAAAAAATGAAAATTCAAATTTCTAGCCACCACCACTAGCCCGCTAGTAGGGGTCTAAGCCATGTAATGTAATAATTTGCAGAGGGTTAATTCGCCGACATGCAAAGTGATGGAGAAGCGGACCACCGCGGTGTTAATATAACGTGTAACATGGTGCACGGACCTCTCTAATTGTACTCGGACCTTTTTATTCCTGCATTTATTTTGTAATTATGTTCCCCATATGTTTCACTCCGATTGGACACTTAGCCTCGTTAACACGCCTATTAGAATGATTTGGTCGGCGGTTGTAAAACGGACAGCCAAATTGGATTCTGTAACAGAAAATGTTTTCGAAACTATCTCGTATAAATGGGTCATTTCCCTATTTCTGTCTACCACAAGATAGCTGCACTGCTTCCCATCCTAAAATTAACTCGTGTACACTTCCTTGCAAAAAATATTTCCCTTTTCTATCCATTTGAGATCGCGTTCAATATGTGTTCATATCGCGATGGCCTGCTAGAAGAAACCTCGTGGCTCACATGACTTTCTCTAATCTTGCACTAACCATTCATACAAACTCTTATTCCTATATCTTCATCTTAGTTGAGACAAAGATTTCCACAATTTATCTCACTGTTTATTCCTTTGTAGGTACAAGGGAAATGTGGGAATACAGTAGACCTGCAGCGATATCCAAATCTTTTAATGCTTTCAAATTCAGTTCTCTTTGCACACTTAACATACATATAAAAAAGTGAATAACGATGTCCCATTTGACATAAATATAAGTTCTCCAAAACTCGAGTTATTGAAAAGCGATCAAGAGCAAAGATGACTATATAGGCTATAGCTAGAGGATTCAAAATACACGTTTTATTATCCCAAACAATACCTCAAACATGTGCCATTTTAATCAAAATGGATAGAGCCGTTTGCGAGAAAATAAAAATGTTCCACAAATTTTCTATGTAAAGGATGCTTTAGGGTGGAAGAATTTTCTTAAAAATTTTCATGTTGCACCTCAACTTTGGTTTTTAAGTTTTCATTTTTACTTTCTCTACTGGTAAATAGGGGAAGTATTGTATTCCACCCAAAAATTCGATGTCGAAATTTCACCGGAAATATATGTTTTGAGGCCCCCTGAAGCCAAAAAAAAAAAGCATTTTTAGAAAAAGTTCCGTGTGTGTGTGTCTGTGTCTTAGTCTGTGTCAGTCTGTCGACAGCATAACTCAAAAACAAGTCGGTTAACAACCAAATTTCTTATTTAAGTTTAATGTCTTTCAAGGATGCGACACGAAGATTTTGAAGAAAATAGCCCCACCCTAAACTACCCTTTACACGGACAATTGTTTGAAAATTTTGATTTTCTTGAAAATGGCTCTAACGATTTTGATTAAAATGCCATATGTTTGAGATATTTTTATAACAAATGAAATGTATATCTTGAATTTTCTGGCTATAGCCCCTGTAGTCGTATTTACTCTGGACGACTTTTGCATAACTGGTAAACCGTTAGAGATAGACAAAATCTTACTCTACAATAAATGTAGATCTTGCTAAAACACACAATTTATGTCTCAATACATTTTTTTGTAGAGTGAGCCATTTTGGAGATATTCCTTGTTTTGTGTGTCAGTTTCGGATAACATCTTTCGTGCAATGGAACATCGTTGTTCATTTTGTATATGTTAATCGTGCAAAGAGAACGGAATCTCAAAGGTCGAAATGATTTTACTTTCGCACAAAGCCTTCTGTATTCTATCCTCCTTGCACCTACAAGGAAATAAGCAATAAGATAATTTGTACAAATGTTTATCTCAACTAACATGAAGAAGATATAGGAATAAGAGTTTGTAAGAATGGTTAGTGCAAGATTAGAGAAAGTCATGTGAGTGCAACACATCAGATTTTTTAGTTCTGTAACACACACACACACACACACACACACACACCCACACACACCCACACACACCCACACACACACAACACAACACATACACACCTTTTTCTAAAAATGCTGCTTTTGGATTCAGGGAACCTCAAAACATCAATTTGCAGTGAAACCTCGTCATCGAATTTTTGGGTGGAATACAATACTTGCTCTAGTTACTATATGTAGTAGAGAAAGTAATAATAAATAGACAAAAAACTTTAAAAGATAATTCTATACAGAATACACGATCTAAATACACCCAAAATTACTATTTATTATATTTAATATCTATACAAGCACTTCCTCTCATACATAAAACAATGGCAATACTACATTACGCTTAAATTGTGTGTGTGCGTGTGCGCGCGCATATTTGTCTGTGAACAGTGAAAAAAACAAGAAGAAAAAAAAAAAAAAACGCGCTGAGTAGGAAAACGGGAAGAGAAGTACAGTAAAAAGGTGATAATAACGCTTTAAACATAATGCGCTATTGTATCGAAATAAAGCAATGACATGAATATATTTCCAGGAGGAGGGCGGCGGTGTGTTTTTGTTTTGAGTCGCTGCTAATCCCCGTGTATTGTTTTCGCTGCTACCTTACCTAACGCGCCCCTGGGAATACTGAACTAATATCGCAGCTTATTTGATGTGGTAGGTTCACTTTGGTGGGTAACGATCCAGTGCCCAAAGGGACGGGGTTCGATACCCTTAGGGCATTCTCGTGCATTTTGTCTTCAAACCACTATACCTTTTAGCTAATGTGCAGGCTACAAAGCAACATGCGGAATCAATAATACTAAATACTACTGATATACAATTTACTGTCATGTCGGCACTTCAGCCATGGTAGCCCAGTGGTTACAGCAGCCAGGCGGACACCGGAAGTTCTGTGGTTCAAATCCCCGCTGTGGCATTGAATTTTTTAGTCTCATTCTACCCGCTTTACTTAAATTTTACTTGTAGAAATATGACATTCTAAAATGTTCGCCTTCGTAGACGTTAGTGCCTACGTAAACAGGTAAAGGAATGTTGCATTTAACTTAGAGTAAGGAAGGTGAAATCGGACATAGTGCGCGTCAGATCGGGGACACGGGGGATCGCTGTGCCCCGAACCTTGAAATTGGAAAGACTCGGTGAGAGGTTGGGCTTGTCCATTGACCCGTTACTCACACTCTCTGTATAGCACACGATGAAAGAATACTTTTTTCTTTCTTTCCTTCCTTCTTTCTTACGAAACACTTGTTCTTCGGAACGTTGTTATTTGCGAGTTTCCGAGCGCTTCCCGTTCTTTAAGCATGCACTTTCCCTTATCTACACTTTTTGGGTTGTTTATCTTTCGCTTCTGCTTCTCCCGTCTGCCCTGTTTCCTTTTTGGCCTTTTAGTTGTACGAGCATTTCAATGGACGCAATGAGTGCACCGTCTGCAGACTTCTCTGTAATGATACTTTCGTAGTACTGAGCTATAATTATTGAAGTCTACGTTTAAACTATGATACGTTATATTCATATCAGTTTCTCTTCCCTTTCTGCAATAAACTATTCTTAAACTTCTATCGAGATAAATATTTATATAAATCCCATTTACTTTCTTTACTACGTAAGTAGGGGAAGTATTTATTGTATTTATTTATTTGATTGACCATCACATAGTGACCAGCTCTTAAAAGATTTGACAATCGCGCTGGATTTCCATGTTCGTATTGTAGCTATAGGAAAATGCATTTGTACAAACGTTTATCTTGATAAGCATAGAGGAGATAGAAGAATAATTGTTTGGAAGAATAGTTTGCACAAGATGAGCAGAGAAAGTGATGTGAGTGCACACATAAAGGTTTTTCACTTTTGTAGTATGAGTAAGTGTTCTTTCTCCGCAGGTAGGTACACATTTTCCTTTTACCGCGATTTCACTTACCACAAATCCGCCAGGCACCAAGCCGTTTAAGCACAAGGAGAAAGAAAGAAATAAGAGCATCAGGAAATATGTCGTCATGGTAACGCAATTGCTCTCCTTCTGTCGATTTCTTCTTGGCTTGCTCCCAGACGGTCGGAAAGCTTTCCTCAGCGAAGCATACAAGGAAAATACATTACAAACACTGCTTTTAATGAAAGTTCGCTTTGATTCCCCACAGCCTACTTACCCTCCACACTGAACCGCACAGTAAGAAGAACAAGTAAAGAAAAGTGATAATGAGCAGGATAGTTCAAACGATAAGGTCCATCACGTACACAAGCAGAGGTGCAGTTGCCTATACTGGTTTCATTGAAGGGATTGGTCCGTATGAAAACAATGTCTGTGGCACTCACATGACTTTCTCTACTCTAGTACTAACCATTCTTACAAACTCTTAGTTCTCATATTCTTCGTGTTAGTCGAGATAAACATTTGCAGAAATTATCTTATTGTTTCCTTGTACGTGCAAGGAGAATATGAGATTACACTAGGCTTTGAGCGATAGTCAGATCTTTTAAAGCTTTGGGATTCCGTTGTCTTTGCACGATTAACATATAAGAAATGAACAACGTTGTTGCATTTCACGAAAGTTTTAAGTTTTCCGAAACTCACACACATAACAAAGAATATCTCCGAAATGGTTCACCCTACAAGAAAATTTATTGAGGCATAAATTGTGTATTTTAGCAAGATCTACATTTTTTGTATAGTATAATTTGGCCTATCTCTAACGGTTTACCAGTTATGCAAAAGTCGTCCAGAGTAAATACGACTACAGGGGCTATAGCCATAAAATTCAAGATATACATTTCATTTGTCATAAAAATATCTCAAACATATGACATTTTAATCAAAATCGTTAGAGCCATTTTCAAGAAAATCAAAATTTTCGAAAAATTTTCCATGTAAAGGGTAGTTTAGGGTGGGGCTATTTTCTTCAAAATCTTCGTGTCACATCCTTGAACGACATTAAACTTAAATACCAACTTTGGTTTTTAACCGACTTTTCGTTTTTGAGCTATGATGTCCACAGACTGACAGACTGACAGACACACACACACGGACCTTTTTCTAAAAATGCTTTTTCTGGATTCAGGGGGCCTCAAAACATGTATTTCCGGTGAAATCTCGACTTCGAATTTTTGGGTGGAATACAATACTTCCCCTACTTACCAGTAGAGAAAGTAAAAAATGACTCAGGATCTTCCAAAACTCACAAAAATAGCAAGAAATATCTTCGAAATGGTTCACTCTAAAAACAAAACTATTTGGGCATAAATTGTGTTTTATGTACACTAGGATTTGGTCTATCTCTTACGGTTTACCGTTTATGCAAAAGTCATCCAGAGTAAATACGACTACAGGGACTATAGACAGAAAATTCAAAATATACATTTCATTTGCCATAAAAATATCTCAAACATATGTGGTTTGAATGTAAATCGTTAGTCATTTTCGAGAAAATCAAAATTTTCTAAAACTTTTCTGTGTAAACGGTAGTTTAGAGAGGAGGAATTTTCCTCAGAATCTTAGTGTCGCATCCTTCTTCATGTAGATCTTGCTAAAATACACAATTTATGCCCGAATAAATTTTCTTGTAGGGTGAACTATTTCGGAGATATTCCTTGTTATGTGTGTGAGTTTCGGAAAACTTAAAATGCAACATCGTTGTTCATTTTTTACTTTCTCTACTGGTAAGTAGGGGAAGTATTGTATTCCACCCAAAAATTCGATGTCGAGATTTCACCGGAAATATATGTTTTGAGGCCCCCTGAATCCAAAAAAAAGCATTTTTAGAAAAAGGTCCGTGTGTGTGTCTGTGTGTCAGTCTTTCAGTCTGTGGACAGCATAACTCACAAACGAAAAGTCGGTTATAAACCAAAGTTGGTATTTAAGTTTAATGTCTTTCAAGGATGCGACACGAAGATTTTGAAGAAAATAGCCCCACCCTAAACTACCCTTTATATGGAAAATTTTTCGAAAATTTTGATTTTCTTGAAAATGGCTCTAACGATTTTGATTAAAATGTCATATGTTTGAGATATTTTGATGACAAATGAAATGTATATCTTGAGCTTTCTGGCTATAGCCCTTGTAGTCGTATTTACTCTGGACGACTTCTGCATAACTGCTATACCGTTAGAGATAGACGAAATTATACTGTACAAAAAATGTAGATCTTGCTAAAATACACAATTTATGTCTGAATAAATTTTCTTGTAGGGTGAACCATTTCGGAGATATTCCTTGTTATGTGTGTGAGTTTCGGAAAACTTAGAACCTTAGCGAAGTGCAACAAAGTTGTTCATTTTTTTATATGTTAATCGTGCAAAGAGAACGGAATCTCAAAGGCCAAAAAGATTTGACTGTCGCACAAAGCCTCCTGTATTCTAATATTCCCCTTGTACCTACAAGGAAATAAGCAATAAGATAATTTGTAAGAATGTTTATCTCAACTAACACGAAGAAGATATAGGAATATGAGTTTGTAAGAATGGTTAGTACAAGAGTAGAGAAAGGTGTGTGAGTGCAACTCATGAGATTTATATATATAATATATATGGGTGATATTTTCAAGAAGATGTTGAAAGTTTTAAACTGTGGACAGCTGGCGGCCCCGTGTGTTGCGCCTCACTAAACATTCTTTTGAAAAGCCCTACGGCGTTATTAAGAACCATAAATCCTGATTTTTATTATCTCATACAATAGCAAGATGCTCGTATTTCTCTGGTAGCGGCGCTGAATAAATCTTGAAACACAAGCAACCAACTTTTGGATCCTAAATGGATTGTAACGCACTTCTTACGAAAATAATAGTAGTAAAATGTGAGACAGGTGTGCTCTAAGGTTCTCAACTTGTGCCCTTCTTAATATTCATTATTTATGCTAGGAAAATTACATTCAAATACATGGCATTTATTCGAGGATCAGCGTGTCATATTCCATTTTACTATAGTAAGTAGAGGAAATATTGTATTTCACCCAAAAATTCGTGTGTGTGTGTGTGTGTGTGTGTGTGTGTGTGTGTGTGTGTGTGTGTGTGTGTGTGTGTGTGTGTGTGTGTGTGTGTGTGTGTGTGTGTGTGAAGAGCACAACTCAAAAACGAAAATTCGGTTAAAAAACATACTTGATATTTAAGTTTTATATCTTTCAGGGATTTTTTGTCATTAACGTCCTCCAACGTAATGTTATACCGGACGATGAATGAATGAAATGGGTGAAATGATGCTCAAATGAGCCCGAGGTCCATGGAGCTTTAAGTTACCCGACATTCGTCTTCACAGTATAAGTGAAAACCTCAGAAAAAGCCTTACCCGGATAACTTACACTAAGCGAGATTCGAACTGGCGATTTCTTGAACATAAGGCAGACACGCTAACCATCATGCTACCGAGGCGGGCTTCAGGATGCCACGCGATTTTTAAGAAAGTTCCTTTACCTTAAACTACCCTTTACATGGAAAACTTTTCGAAAATTTTGATTTTGTCAAAAATGGCTCTAACGATTTTAATTCAAATGCCGTATGTTAAAGATATTTTTATGAAAAATAAAATATACATCTTGAATTTTTGGTTACAGCTCCCTATAGTCGTATTTACTCTGAATAACTTTTGCATAACTGGTAAACCGCAAGAGTTAGACCAAATCTTATTTCTACAAAAAATGTAGATCTTGCTAAAACACAAAATCTATGTCCAAATAATTTGTTGTAGAGTGACCCGTTTCGAAGATATTCCTTGTTATGTGTGTTTCAGACGTGCAAAGAAAACGGAACTTGAAAGGTTTAAAAGATTTGACTATCCCTGTATTCTAACATTTCCCTTACACCTACATACAAGGAAATAGCATAATTTCTGAAAATGTTTATCTCAACTAACACTAAGAAGAAATGAATAACAGTTTATAAGAATGGTTAGTACAAGAGTAGAGAAAGTCATGTGAGTGTAACACAACAGATTTTTAATATTGTGACATCGATACAAAACAGTTCTCTTTTATGACGTTAACAAGGTTTTTAGTCTTTCGTGATAATACAACTCCCAGCTGTTTACTTCTGGTATCCTTATACATTTATTTGCAGTTCTTTCTCTGTCTCACAAAGACTAATTTTATTCTGATACACTCATTCTCACACTCTCACCCACTCTCGCACTCTCTCTCTAACTCTCTCTCACTCGCTCTCTCTCACTCTCCCTCTCATTTTCTCACACACTCATTTTCACTCACTCTCACACACTCACTGTCTCTCACTCTCTATTACTTTTTCTCTCTCACTCTCACTCACGCTCACTCACTCTCTCTATCGCTCACTCACCTTTTCACTCACTCACTCTCTCACACACCATCTCTCTTACTCACTCTCACACTCACTCTCTCATTTACTCACTCACTCTCTTACTCACTCTCCCACTCACTCCCTCTCACTCTCTCACTCACTCCCTCTCACTCTCTCACTCCCTCCCTCTCTCACTCACTGTCTCTCTCACTCTTACTCACTCTCATACACTCACTCTCATACTCACTCTCACTTTCTCTCTCAAGTCTCTCTAACTCTCTCTCACTCGCTCTCTCACTCTCCCTCTCATTTTCTCACTCACTTATTCTCACTCACTCTCTATCACTCACTTTCTGTCACTTTCTCTCTCACTCACTCGCTCACTCACTCACTCTCACCTTCTCACTCACTCTCTCACACTCACTCTATACCTTCTCACGTACTCTCTCACTCACTCTATCACCTTCTCTATCACTCACTCACTCTCTCACGCAATCTCTCTTACTCACTCTCACACTCACTCTCACACACTGCCACTCATTCACTCTCACTCACACACACTCAGTCGCTCACACTCTCACCCGATCTCTTTCACTCTCAATCTCTCACTTACTCTGGCTCACGCATTAACTCACTCACTCTCTCTCACTCTCAAACCTACTCTCTCATTTACTCACTCTCTTACTCACACTCACTTTCACACTCTTTCTCACTCTCACTTACTCTCTCTCACTAACTCTCACTCGCTCTCTTAATCACTCTCACACTCGCTCTCTCTCTCACTCTCACACTCGCTCTCTCTCACTCTCACACTCTCTCTCACTCACTCACTCTCTCTCCCACTCACTATCTCACTCACTCTCACACTCACTCTCACTCGCTCTCTTTCTCTCACATACCTTCACTCACTCTCACTCGCTCTCTTTCTCTCACATACCTTCACTCACTCTCTCTCACTCAGTCTGACTCAGTCTCATTTCCTCACTCTCTCACTCATTCTCACTCACTCACTCTCTTTCACTCTCGCTCTCACTCTCTCACACTCACTCTCGTCCTTTCTCTCACTGTCACCCACTCACTCTCACTCTCTCTCACTCCATCTCTCAATCACACTCGCACACTCACTCTCACTCTCTCTAAATCACTCTCTCCTCATACTTTCTCACTCACTCTCATTCAATCTCTCACTCGTTCACTCACTCATTCTCACTCAATGTCTTACACTCACTCTCTCACACTCACTGACACTCACTGTCACTCACTCTCTCATTCTCTCACCCTATCTCACTCACTCTCTCATTCTCTCTCACGCACTCTCTCTCAATCACTCTTACTCACTCTCGCACTCCTGTCTCTCACTTTATCACTCTCACACTTTCACACTCTCACTCTTTCACACTATCACTCTTTCATACTCTCACTCACTCTCTCTCACTATCTCACTCTCACACTTTCACACCCTCACTCTCACTCTCACTTACTCTCTTTCACTCTCTCTCACTCACTCTCACTTACTCTCTTTCACTCTCTCACTCACTCTCACTGACTCTCTCTCACTCTTTCGCTCTCTCACTCACTCTCTCACTCACGCACTCACTCAGTCTCTCTCACTCACTCTCTCACTCACTCACTCATCTCTCGCTCACACATCTCTCGCTCACTCATTCTCTCGCTTACTCTCTCACACCCTCACCCTCTCACTAAAATTACAATGAGCACAATAGTGGTGTTATTTGTAATTAGTTTCATTTCGCTGGTGTGACAAACCAGTGAAAACAATATTTCGCTGATATCGAACTATCATACACCCCATAATTATCGTACGAGTTGGCAACCCTGACTCTCTCGCACACTCTCTCACTCTCACTCACTCACTCTCTCACACCTACTCTCATTCACTCGCACACACTCTCTCATTCTATCTCACTCACTCTCTCCCATTCACTCTCACTCACTCTCTCACACGCACTCTCACTTACTCTCTCCACACTCATCTCACACACCCTCACTCTCTCACACTCACTCTCACTCGCTCTCTCTTTCTCTCTCACACACCTTCACTCACTCTCTCTCGCTCTCTCATTCACGCTCTCACTCAGGCACGCACTCACTCTCTCACTCACTCACTCAATCTCTCTTACTCTCTCTCACTTTCTCACTCACTCTCACTCACTGATTCAATCACTCTCGCTCACTGAAACTCTATCTCTCGCTCAATCATCTCTCGCTCACTCATCTCTCGCTCACTCATCTCTCGCTCACATATCTTTGGCTCACTCACTCTCTCGCTTAATCTCACACTCTCACCCTCTCACTAAAATTACAATGAGCACAACAGTGGTGTTATTTGTAATTAGTTTCACTTCGCTGGTGTGACAAACCAGTGAAATTATTTCGCTGATATCGAACTATCATACATTCAAATTATCGTACACCCCATAATTATCGTACGAGTTGGCAACCCTGACTCTCTCGCACTCTCTCTCACTCTCACTCACACTAGCTCACTTTATATCTCACTCTCTCACTCACTCTCTCTCACTCTCTTTCACTCACTCTCTCATACTCTCTCACTCATCTCTCACTCACACATCTCTCGCTCACTCGCTCTCTCACTCTCTCTCACTCATTTTCTCACACTCTCTTTCACTCTCGCACTCACTCCCTCACTCTCTCGCTCTATCTCACTCACTCTCTCACACTCTCTCTCATTCTCACTCCCTCTCTCTCACTGTCTCGCACTCTTTCGCACTTTCTCACTCACTCTCACTCAATCTCTCTTACTCACTCTCACACATTCTCTCTCATTCTCTCTCACCTAGTCCCACTGACTCACTCTCTCACTCCCTCTTACACTATCACTCACTCTCTCACTCATTCACTATATCATTCACACTCACTCTCTCACTGACTCTCTCTCTTTCTCTCACACCTTCACTCACTATCTCTCACACTCTCACTCACTCACACTCACTCACTCACTCACGTTCTCTATGTCACTCTCTCACTCACTCTCACACCCACACTCATGTTCTCTGTCACTCTCTCTCACTCACTCTCACACCCACACTCATTCACTCTCGCACACACTCTCACTCACTCACTCACACTCACTCGCTCTCTCACTTTCTCACTCACTCTCTCACTCCCTCCCACTCACTCTCTGTCACTCTTGCTCACTGATTCTCACTCTGTCACTCTTGCTCACTGACTCTCACTCTCTCACTCACTCTCTCTGAGTCACTCTCACACTCACTCACTCTCACTCAGTCTCACCCAATCTCTCTTATTCTCACACTCTCGTACTTTCTCTCACTGTGTCACCCACTCACTCTCACTGTCTCACTTTCACTCACTCACACTTACTGGCTCTCACTCACTGTCTCTCACACTCTCACACTCACTCTCTCTCACTCTCTAACTCACTCTCCTTCTTCTACTCTGTCACACTCACTCTCATTTACTCGCTCACTCACTCTCACTCAATCTCTTACTCACTCTCTCACACTCACTGACCTTCACTCTCACTCTCACTCGCACTCCCTCTCACTCGCACTCCCTCTCACTCTATCTCACTCTCACACTCATTCTCTCACGCACTCTCTCTCACTCACTATCTTACACTCACTCTCACTCTCTCGCACTTACTCTCTTTCACTCACAATCGCTCAGTCTCTCTCGCTCTCTCACTCACCCTCACACTTTCTCACTCACTCTCGCTGACACTCACTCTCGCTCACTGATTCACTCACTTTCACTCACTCACTCACTCACTCTCTCTCTCTCAATCTCTCTTACTCACTGTCTCACTCACTCACGCCTTCAGTCTCTCTCAGTCAATCTCACATTCACTCTCACTCACGCTCTCACACGCACTCACTCTCTAACTCTCAATCACTCAATCTCTGTCACTCACTCTTTCACTCACTCTCACACTCACTCTCACTCTCTCTCACGCACTCTCTAACTCACCCTCTCTCACTCTCGCTCACTGACTCTCACTCAATCTCTCTTACTCACCTTCACACTCTCTCTCACTCTAACGCACTCACTCTCACACACTCTCTAACGCACTCACTCTCACACACTCTCTAACGCACTCACTCTCTCACCCACACTCTCTCACTCGCACTCACTCTCACTAACGTATCACTCTCTCTCACGCGCTCTCACGCGCTCTCACTCTCTATCACTCTCTCACTCACTCTCACTCTCTCAATCAGTCTCTCTCTCAATAAGTCCCTCTCTCACTCTCTGACTCTCTCACTCACTCTCTCTCTCACTCACACTCACTCTCTCACTCATTCTCTCTCACGCACTCTCCCTCACCCTCTCTCACTCACTCTCTCTCACTCATTCTCTCTCACGCACTCTCCCTCACCCAATCTTACTCGCTCTCGCATTCCTGTCTCTCTTTCTCACTCACTCACTCTCACTCTTTCACTCTCACTCTTTCACTCTCTGTCTCTCACTCTCTGTCTCTCAAACTCTCACTCACTTTCTCACTCACTATCTCACTTTCGCTATTTCACACTCTCACTCTTTCACATTCTCACTCACTCACTCTCGCTCACTCACTCTCACTATTTTACATTCTCACACTCTCTCACACTTACCTACTCTCACTCACTCTCTCACTGACTCTCTCGCTTTCTCACTCGCTCCCTCGCTCTCACTCACGCACTCACTCAATCTCTCTCACTCACTCTCTCACCCGCTTTCTCTCATTCACTCACCTTCACTCACTCTCGCTCACACTCACCTTCACTTACTCTCGCTCACAGTCACTCACTCTCGCTCACAGATTCACTCACTCTCGCTCACTGATTCACTCTCTCTCGCTCAGTGATTCACTCACTCTCACTCACTCATTCACCCTCTCTCTCTCAATCAATCTCTTACTATCTCTCACACTCACTCTCACTCACTCTCATTCAATATCTCTTACTCAGTCTCACACTCACTCTCTCCTTCTCACACTTTCTTTCATTCAATCTCTCACTCGCTCACTCACTCGCTCTCTCTCACTTTCGCACTCACTCTCACTCACTCTCGCTCATACACACATTCACTCTCACTCACTCTCTCTCATACACACATTCACTCACTCACTCTCGCTCATACACACATTCATTCTCACTCACTCGCTCATACACACATTCACTCTCGCACAATGATTCACTCACTCGCTCACTGATTCACTCACTCTCTCTCAATCAATCTCTTACACTCACTCTCTCACACTCCCTGACACTCACTGAATCACTCGCACTCACTCTGACACATCCTCTCACTCTATCTCACTCTCTCACTCATTGTCTCTCACGCACTCTCTCTCACTCACTCACTCACTCTCACTCTTTCACTCACTCACTCTCACTCTTTCACTCACTCTCTCACACTCTCACTCACTCTCTCAGTCACTATCTCACTCACTCTTTCACACTCTCACTCACTCTCACCCACTCTCACTCTCACTCACTCACACTCACCCTCACTATTTTACACTCTCACACTATCTCTCACGTACTCTTTAACTCACTAAATCTCGCTTTCTCTTTCACTCTCACTCACTCACGCTCTCTCACTCAATCTGTCACACTCACTCTCTCACTCGCTCTCTCTCACTTTCTCACTCACTCACTCTCTCACTCTATCTCACACACACATTCACTCGCTCACTGATTCACTCACTCTTACTTACTCTCTCTCAATCAAATAACTCTTACTCACTCTCACACTCACTCTCCCTTACTCTCCATCACGCACTCACTCTCTCTCACTCCCTCAGTCACTCAATCTCTGTCCCTCACTGCCACCCACTCTCACTCACTCACTCACTCACGCTCACTGATTGGCGGCGCCGTGGCCGTGCGGTTAGCGCGCTCGCCTACCACCGAGGCGGCCTGGGTTCGATCCCATGTGGTATTCGTGGTGGACGAAGCGGCGTCAGGGCGGGTTTTCTCCGGGTACTCCGGTTTCCCCCGCCATCTCATTCCACCGGTGCTCCATCTTCATATTCATGTATCATCAGTGTCACCGCCTGCGGTGCCGTAGTAGTAAAAGCGGGCGTTAAACACTACAAACAAACAACGCTCACTGACCCTCTCACTGACTCATTCTCGCTCACTGACCTTCTCACTGACTCACTCTCTCAATCTCTTACTCACTCTCACTCACTCACTCTCACTCACTCTCTCTCACGCACTCACTCTCTCACTCACCCACTCTCTCTCACTCACTCTCGCTCACTGACACTCACAGACTCACTCTCTCTCACTCAATCTCTCTTATTCACTCTCACACACTCTATCTCACTCACCCACTCTCTCTCACTCACTCTCACACTCACCCACTCTCTCACTCACTCTCGCTCACTGACTGACTCACTCTCTCAATCTCTCTCATTCTGTAACTCACTGTGTCACACTCACTCTCACTCACGCACTCACTCTCTCTCACGCACTCACTCTCTCACTCACTCTCTCTCGGGCACTCACTCTCACTCTCCCTCAAACACTCTGAAACTCGCTCTCTCTCACTCTCACTATGCCTCTCACTCTCTCACTCAGTCTCTCACTCTTTCTCACACTCTCTCTTCCTCACTCTCTCTCCCACTCACTATCTGACTCACCCTCACTCTCTCCCACTCACTCTAGCTCACTTTCTCGCTCTCGCTCACTTTCTCTGGCACACCTTCACTCACCCTCTCTCACACACTCAGTCTCACTCACACTCTCACGGGCTCACTCACTCTCACTCACTTTCTCGCACTCTCTTTCTCGCACTCACTTTCTCTCACGCACCCTCTCTCTCACTCTCAATCACTCTCTTTCACTCTCGTAGTGTCTCACTCTATCTCACTCACTCTCTCTCTGACTCACTCTCCCACTTAGACACTCACTCTCACTCTCTCACCCAAACTCTCTTACTCACTCTCACACTCAGTCACTCTCACACACTCACTCTCTCACTCACTCTCTCTTATTCACTATCACACTCACTCTCTCACTCACTCTCTCTCACTCTCCCTCACACACACTCTCACTCTTTCTCACTCACTCACTCACTCAGTCTCTCTCACTAATCCAACGCTCTCACTCTCACTCACCCTCACTCTCTCACTTACTCTCACTCACTCTCTCACTTACTCTCTTTCACTCACTCTCTCTCGCTCTCACTCACTCTCACTCAGTCTCTCTAACTCAATCTCTCTCTAGCTCTCTCTCACTTTCTCACTCACTCTCGCTCACACACTCACTCACTCTCGCTCACACACTCACTCACTCTCGCTCACACACTCTTTCACACTCGCTCACACACTCTTTCACACTCGCTCACACACTCTTTCACACTCGCTCACTGATACACTAACTCTCACTCACTCATTCACTCTCTCTCAATCAGTCTCTCTTACTCACTCTCACTCACTCAGTCTCTCTCAATCAATCTCACTCACTCTCACTATTTCACACTCTCATTCTCGCTCACTGACACTGTCACTCACTCTCTCACTCACTCACTCTCTCTCACTCTCGCACTTACTCACTCACTCTAACTCTCTCACCCAAACTCTCCTACTCACTCTCACACTCACTGTCACTCTCTCACGCACTCACTCTCTCACTCTCACTCACTCTCACTCACTCTCACTCTCCCTCACACACTCTCACTCTTTCTCACTTTCTCACTCACTCAGTCTCTCTCTTACTAATCCAACGCTCTCACTCACTCACTCTCACTCACTCACCCTCACTCTCTCACTTACTCTCTTTCACTCACTCTCTCACTGACCCTCTCACTCACTGTCTCTCGCTCTCTCACTCAAGCACTCACTCTCACTCAGTCTCTCACTCACTGAATCTCTCTCGCTCTCTCACTTTCTCACTCACTCTCGCTCACAGGCTCACTCTCGCTCACTGATTCACTTACTCTCGCTCACTGATTCACCTACTCTCACTCATTCACTCTCTCTCTCAATCAGTCTCTCATACTCACTCTCACGCACTCAGTCTCTCTCAATCAATCTTACTCACTCTCACTATTTTACACTCTCACACTCTCTCTCTCTTTCACTCACTCTCTCACTCACTATCTCACTCTCACTGAGTCTTACTCACTCTCACTATTTTCCTCTCTCACACTCTCTCTCACTTACATTCTTTCACTCTCACTCACTCTCACTCACTCTCACTCACTCTCACTCACGCTCGCTCTCTCACTCACTCTCACTCTGTTACTCTCTCACTCACTCTCTTTCTCTCACTCTCTCTCACTCAATCTCTCTCACTCTCTCACTCGCTCCCTCTCACTTTCTCACTCACTCTCACGCACACACTCGCTCACTCTCGCTCACTAATTCACTCACTCTCACTCATTTTCTCGCTCTCTCATTCAGTCTCACTCTGTCAATCAATCTCTTACTCACCCTCACACTCACTCAGTCTCTCTCACTCTCTCTCAATCAATCTCTCTTACTCACTCTCACTCACTCTCTCTCAAGCACTCACTCTCACTCAGTCTCTCACGCACTCGCTCTCTCATTCTCCCAATCACTCAATCTCTGTCACTCACTCTGTCACCCACGCTCACTCACTTTCCATCACTCATTCACTCTCGCTCAGTGACTCTCTCACTCAATCTCTTACTCACTCTCACACTCACTCTCTCACGCGTTCACTCTCACTCACCCACTCTCTCTCGCTCACTGACTCTCTCACTGTCTCACTCTTTCACACTCTCTCAGTCAATCTCTCTTACTCTCACTCACTCTCACTGACTTTCTCTCACGCACTCACTCTGTCACCCACTCTGTCTCTCACACTCACTCTGTTACTCACTCACTCTCTCACACTCACTCTCACTCACTCTCACTCACTCATTCACATTCACTCATTCTCACTCACTAAGTCTCTCTCACTCTCTTACTCCCTCCCTCTCTCACTCTCTCCCACTCATTCTCTCTCACCCCCACTCTCTCACACTCAGTCTTACTCACTCTCTCTCACACACCTTCACTCACTCTCTCAAACACTCTCACTCTCACTCACTCGCTGTCTCACTCTCTCACGCACTCTCTCTCACTCTCTCTTACGCATTTACTATCACTCACTCTTTCTCTTTCACTCTCTCTCACTCAGTTGCTCTCACTCACTCTCTCACACTCACTCTATCACTCTTTCTTTCACTCTCGCAGTCTCTGTATCACTCTATCTCACTCTCACTCACTCTATCTCTCACGCTCACTCACTCTCACTCACTCTATCCCTCACTCTCTCTCACTCACTCTCTCTCACTCACTCTCCCTCAGTCACTCTCTCACACTCACTCTCTCTCACTCTCTCACTCACTCTCACTTACTCACTCTTCCTCCCTCTCACTCACTCTCGCTCACTGACTCTGTCACTCACTCTCTCACTCTCTCTGACTCACTCTCTCACTTTCTCTCACTCCTCTCTCTCATCCAAACTCTCTTACTCTCACACTCACTGTCTCACTCTCACTCACTATGTCTTCACTGTCACTCACTCACTGTCACTCACTCTCACTCACTCTCACATACTCTCTCACTCTTTCTCACTTTCTCACTCACTCGCTCTCTCACTCAGTCTCTCTCACTCACTCATCTCACGCTCTCACTCTCTCACTCACTCACTCACTACCTCACTCACTTTGACTCACTCTCTCATTCTCTCACTCACTCTCTCATTCTCTCACTCACTCTCTCACTCTCCTTCACGGACTCTCGCGTTCACTCACTCCCTCGCTCACTCACTCTGTCGGTCACTCTCTCACCTTCTCACACTCTCACTAAAACTTACTATTGTGACTACTGATGTCGCTCGTCGCCTCACCTCCTTATATAGCGAGGATGACTTAATATGGACTCTCACGAACAATGTGAAAAACTATTTGTCGTGCCGCGGTCATTGCCACTTGTGCCCGCCTCTATAGCGTGGTGCTAGCGTGCCTGCCTCACGTCCAAGGGGTCTCGTGCTCAATCTCGCTTAGGGTGAGTTATCCGAATAAGGTTTTTTCCGCGATTTTCTTTTATCCTGAGAAGACGAATGTTGGGTAACTTAAAGCTCTAAGGACCTCGGGCTCATTTGAGCAGCATTTCAGCCATTTCATTCATTTATCGTCTGGTATGACACTACGTTGTAGGACGTTAATAAAAAGTTGTCACGTGTTCCCAAACAAGGGCAGGAGGCAGGCTGACCTTGAGCGCCGTGATACGTGTCGCGCCTAAGTTCGTTCAGTTTATGTTGAAACATGGGAATTAGAGAGAGAACGCACTACTGCCCGCGCTCTTGTGGGTACTCCATGACTGCCTAATCCCATTTCGCATCGGTTCCATGCAACATGCAACGGTGCGATTGACTGCCTGACTATAGCGCAGCTATCAGAGAGCAGCGCTTTAATAACTGCTGTTAGATAGCGTCAGTATAGAGATCCCGTCCAAGAAGGGTTCCTTGGAGGGTACCGGTAAGCTGGTAAGATCTTCGGCTTCATGGGTATCGGATGCTGGATCACATCCGCAGTCTTCACACGCATCTTCCGATTCAGAGTAACTGTATTCTAAACTTATGTTGAAACTGTCCAATATGTCGTCCATTAATTCGTCTTTTTCCCCAGTACATTTCTTCTACGCGCTTCACATGCTCACAGACAGCTTTCCAATTTTCGGGCAAGAAATGCGATGTGTACGACCTATAAATTGTACTACGAATAGCCGCCTTTGTAAATGAAGCGGCTGTTGTGCTTGTTGGTTGTCTGTTTGGTCGTTTCGTTCCTGGTGTTCTAACAGCGGTCCCATTTGCGTCTGCTTTCTTTTTTTCTTGCAAAATTCTGTATATTGAAGTGTGAGATACACCAGTAGCTGCGGCGGTTCTTTCCATGACCTGTGTCACGGACATTGTTGGTTTACCCGATGTTAACGCCTCTAGTTCATCAGCAAAACACTTATGTACCAAACATACAACTTCCCGTGCATCAGATTGAAGAGGTTTCCCCTTTCTTCCAACACCAGCTTGGAACAATACGATTGCCAACACAATGAGCAGGACTAAACACATCACCAGCATTTCCATATTTCACTCTCAATATTAAGGGTACATAAGTAGCCCGTACACTCGTCGAAACACGTATTACCGACAGACGCAGACTAGGCAGTCGCGGATAGCCGTGGCGATGTGTTGTCATCCCTCCCCTATCACAGGGAGGGGTAGCGCTAAGTAGGTCATGTTCCAACTTAGACCAGACGGACTGTAGTATGTGATGTGAAGCAGCTTAACCCCTATCGTCCTTTGTTGTGCGCCGCGGCAGGCGTCACAACATTCACGCTTACTTGAGTCCATGAGAGCATTGGCCTTACACAGTAAAACAGCTGGTAGCGTTCTGATATATGCGGATACTTCTCATTTTTGAATTGCGTCTTTCACATGGACAGGGATATTTTTTTTCAAAATGGCTTTTGTGTTCGCTTATGTGACCTGAAAACACTCCTGCGCCACTTGGCTGGATCGTTTTGGAGGGAGCTAGGCTCTCCTCCCTATCATGATTTAACATTTATTGGCTGCAATGAAATAATTAGGGAACGAAGGAACATACATTTTTTTTTCTGACTCCCAAATGCAGCATTTATTACTTTTGAAGGAAAAAAGACAGCGCGCTGTAGCACTCCAAGGAGTAGAGTAGAGAAGACGAACAACAAGGCCATGGCTTACAGCTGCCATTTTGTTTAATAAATAGAAGGTCCCCTGTTGGGGAAACAAGAAATCGAAGAGGGGGCTTTAGGAATGTCCAGGACAGCCATTAGTTATGTGACGCGCGCGCCCTCTCGGGACGGTTCTCGTGTTCACTTGCCGACATTAACGACAAATGTTGTCCTGCATTTCTCATTCACGTTTTGTTGTATCATGTACAGTCCCATATCAAAGTCTCGTTACATGAAGAAACGTTCAGAAAATCAAATAACGATTAGCTTGAAAAAAAAATAAAACATTGTTTTCCATAATCTTCCCCTTTAACATCAATACATTTGTTTACATTGGATGAAAGCACTGCTTGAAGCATTCTTACTCGGACGTTTCAGAAACCTGGTTTTTATTCCGCTGTTTCATACGTTGTTTCCACCTGTTTCATTTTTAATTTTTGAAAACAGAAAGAGGTGATCAGGTGCTAGGTCAGGGCTGTATGGTGGAGGGTCCATGATGTAGACTAGAGTTGTAAAACTAGGTAGACTAACATAAAGTGTGGACTATGGTCGTTTTCCTAGTAGAATTCTTCAGGTAAGGAGCTACCCGCATTACCTGTACGTTAGGTGTGTTGCATATGCACCGGGCGTTACCTCATATCGATCCCTTTGCTTACTTTCTGTAAGCATGTTTTACTAGATTCCTCCAGAAATCGGAAGCGTTGAACTTCGAATCTTCTCGAAACTGAGAGAGGTTATATAAAGAGCCACTTAACTTGCGGGACATTAGTGTCTTCAAAAACATTTGGACGCTCCGTAAGTATACTACATTTCTGATCAAAACACTGATGTTGAACACAAGTAATGTTATTTTGAACCGAAAAGTACAAGTTTTATTTTCATCAGAGGGACCAAAGTTATGATCACCGTTTTTGGTGATCATTATGTTTGAATTTTTCATTAAATTTCTTATTTCGTTATGTTTTATATTATGTTTCTTTCCCTACCAACACTACCGGTAAAAAAATCAGGCTCTTATGAACACAAAATTTGTGGGACTTTTCTACTTAGGTTCTGTTCAAAAGAGAGACTTAGCGGATTTACTTTTCTTTTCAGGATCATAACGATATTGCAAACCAAATTTGAACTAGTGCCTTGAAATGGTTCTAGTTTTTCTGCAGTAATTGGTTCGTTGTTTTTGATTATTAGTTAATGTGGAATCCATCGACAACAAAGTTTCTTCTCATCTAACTGTTAATGTAAAATGTTCTATATTTGACTGATAACAATCCCCAATGTCACGCGAATAAATTCAAGCGACAAAGCATACCTTGTTTCCTCAAAACGATGCCATCTGTTGGAGCTTCGGAAAAGTAGTTACAAAAGTGTTTGTGTTTCAAATCAAATGTTTCTATACATTTTCAATACGGGTAACTTTAATGAAAATACAGAGATTATTGTATTATCATCAATTAACGCGGAAGCAGTGCATGTTCATAGAAGATAACATATGCATTATTCTGTGCACGTTTTTCGGATCTGTGAAAGTGATATTTCGAATGTCAAAATTTAAAATACATTTTTCGGCGGATGACAATGAGTTACTCTCTTGTTTTATGTTCCGAACTGGTGGAATAATTTAAATTCGTGTGGGGGTGGTTTTGAGCGAGGTCTGATCCCGAATTTCCATCCTCATCATCCCAAATTGAATAAACCACACTGCGGCAGAACGTCTGTCCTCACTTTTTCGCTCAGAAGCAGTTCCCATGCTCACGTTTTCTGGCGCCGGTAATTGGGTTCTAACCCCCCCCCCCCCCCCGCCCACACCGTTTACAGTTTGGTTCGTTATTCTGAGCTGCCAAAAAAACAGGTCACCAACATTTGGCGACAAAAACTGTGATATATTTCTGCACGCCTTGCTCTTAATTTACTATTGAGAAAGAGTTAAAGCAGCTGTCACAGTTTATTAAAACTTATATCGTGAAATTACATCTAAAGAGACCAACACAGTAAGCACGAATTTACTGTTTTATTAACTTCCTAGAAAAGGAATATGTAGATTTAGGACACAAAATATTAAGCTACTCTTTTCATGATTGCATATTAAAAGAACCTAAAGTGTTGCACTCACAAGACATTCTCTACTCTATTCTCAACGGTTTTTGTGTAAATTAAATTTAAAAAACCCACAGATTATTGCAACAAAAAGACAACAAATTGTGGGATCTTTTAAATTTAATTTACACAAGAACCGCCGAGTCGATTGAATTACGCCAAAGGAAAAAGTTGTCGTTTATTCAATTTTCTATGACTATAGCCATAAATCAAGAACTTTCAATCAATAATAATTCAGCCACCTGATGATAAAAATGATAAAAATATTTTTTCTAGAAAACTATAAACTTTTCAACATTTTGGTATTAGACTTTCTTGTTATTCACAACATGAGAAATTCGCTGTTAAAGTCTGGCGGATCATTTCACTTCCATCCTGTATGTTGCTTTTCCCAAATTTATTTATTTATTTTTACTGGAAAATACAGCTCACTTTTATTCAAACTCTATTAGATCTTCAAAGTAATTCCCTAGGACGCAATACAACGATTCCAGCGTTCAGTGCAATGTTCAAAACACTCCTTGAAGCACTCCTTCCCGCAACATGACATCAGTTGTGTTGACTTTGATCTCAGTCTTCGAAGTGGAGGACCTTCCGGGGTGTGGAGCATCCGCAAGATCATTGTTAACCTCCCGAAATTGTTTATGCCACTCAAAAGTTTTGATTTCCCCATCGCTTGTTGCAACATTTCCAATGCTTGTCAGCATGGAGTTTTATCAAGAACACAAAATGTAATGCTCGATCATGTGTCTAACTTTATATATATTATCTTTAATATTTTACACTTACCTAAGCCATTAAGTTCATTGACCTTACCTTCACAGTGAAACAGCTGGTACGGTTGTGATATGTGCGCAGACGCGAAAGTATTGATTTTATTCTAATCTCAACCTTGAGCACTTTATTTCAAAATATAGTAGCGAGTCCACAAGGTTGATGGTTTCATACTTTGGCTGTGGCCGCCCAAGGTCAGTTACGTTATCCTCTAAGTTGCTAGGCAACGCTAAGCAATCTACCTGATTCTCGGTTATATGAGCTTGGGCATAGAATTAACTTTTGTAGGATTGTAGGGAAAGAGCAGACCTGAGGAGAGAGCATCATGTAGATTTTACTAAAACACACAATTTATGTCCGAATAAATTCGTCTGTAGAGTGAACCACTTCGGAGATATTCCTGGTTGTTTGTGTCAGTTTTCGTCAAATGGAAGATCCTTGCTCATGTTTTATATCTTAGCAGTGCAAAGAGAATGGAACTTCAAAGCTGTGAAAGATTTGACTATCGTATTCCCACATTCCCCTTGTACCCACAAGGAAATAAGCAATAAGATAATTTGTAGAAATGCTAATCTCAACTAACACGAAGAAGATATAAGAATAAGAGTTTGTAAGAATGGTTAGTACAACAGCAGAGAAAGTCATACACCTGCATCACATAAAAGTTTTTGATTCCTTCCTTCCACAAAGACACTATACACGCTCTTCACAACTACCATATAGTGCCTGCGTAGTGTACTAGCATCAGTTAAGAGGACGTACCCGTGGATGGAATGTTATTTTGTAAGCGACACAATTATAAATCATTTCTGAACGTCGCTCATGGATAAGATGCTCTGCCTTCCTCCCCATGTCTAGACGCACGTTGCCCGACAAACATTTGGAGCGGTATGTACGTATAAGAAAATATGTAATAATTCTACCAATGTTTAATTCAATTAATGTGAGATAGAGGAATAAGGATTGTAAGAATATTTGTGCTAGTGTAGAGAAGCTCATGTGAGTGCGGTACATCTGAACTTGTGCAGGATTTGATGTTCTCTCGTGTGATTTGTTAGCAATGGCTTGGCTTACTGGAGTTATGTTGGTGTTAGGATAGTGCTCTCCATAAAACAAGGTTAGGTATCAGGGATTTTATGTGTCCCCGAGGGCAGCTTCCGCTCCAGGAAACGAGATGGCGGGAATTCCCTTCGCTCACTCATCATCCTCATATTCATGAAAATGTTTTCTGGATCCACGTGTTTGCCGCTGAAACCTTTTTTCCCCCTGCTTCTACGCATTCGGATGGCATCATTTCGATATAATGCTGCGCTTATCGACATAGAAAAATGTCTATAGTCTTCAAGCAAACGGCTGCCCAAAACACTTCTGTCTTGGTAATGAAATTGAGGATTTCTTGTGAGGAAGGATTTAAAACTTACTCACCCCGTCCCTTTTTCAACCCTACTGAATGGCCAAAAGTTCCAAATTTAGATTCTGCCCTAAGATGATGTCCCGATTCTTGCCTACATTCACCAGCTATATCTTTTCTCGTACGTTCAATCAAAGGACAGCTAGCGCGAGTTAGAAAAAGTAAACATGTCGGACACAAGTGCAACTTACACAGCCGGAACTTTCTGCAAAGCCACACGATGTGACTAATAATTTATTGCCACAAAGATAAAGAAACATGCACGAAAAATTCTATGCAGAATTCTTGGATTGGAAAAAATAAAAGTAGACCTCATTTTCACAAAAAGTATTGCTGTTGTACTTTGAAGAATTATCACAAAGCATTATAGTGACTTCAGCATAACTCGAAAACGAAAAGACGATAAAATATCAAAGTTGGTATTTCAGTTCAGGAGGATGCAAAATGAAGGTTTTCGAGAAAATCCTACCACGACTTTGATTAAAATAGCATATGTTTAAAATATTTTTATCACAAATGAAATGTATATCTTGAATTTTCTTTTAAACTGTAATAAGTAGATAAAACCTTACTACAGAAAAAATATAGTTGCTGAAACACTAGTTTATATCAAATACATTTTTATGGACTTAACCATTTCTGAGATATTCCCGTATTTCGTTCAATTTTCCGATACTTATGCTTTTCTCAAATGCAAAATCGTTAGTGGTCTTTTTGCTTTCTCTACGACGTATAGTAAGTATGTAAAGTATTGTGTGTGTGTGTGTGTGTGTGTGTGTGTGTGTGTGCGTGTGTGTGTCTGTGAAAAAACATAACTCAAAAACCAAAACTTGGTTAAAAACCAAAGTACCTAGGTATTCGAGTTGAATTCTCCCACCCTAAACTACTTGAAGTAATTAGAAGAATAAGCATTTTTAGGGGTAGTCTGTACAAGAGCGAGTAGAGAAAGTGGTAGTTTATGCAGATGGAATGTTTACGTTTAAAGTTTTATTTAGCGCTTGGAGGCGTTCTCTAGCGGCGCCAGTCCGAATGTTTGTCTCTGCCCCTAGCAATGGATCACCCACCAAAGAAGGGGGGGGAGCCAGCTTGAGTAAACTAAGCCATTTAGTTGTTCCAGGCCCTTCCTACATCAGGGGGTGGAAGGTTGTCAAGAAGGACTGCCAACCTCCTCATAACTTAGACTTCGTTTTCACACCAGCTGACTCGACGCGAATTGTCATGATTAGGACTTATTGTTGTAGATGTAGTTAAGGCTTCTCTATGGGGTCTCACATTCACATCGTTTTCTACATGCACATAGCCTCTCGAATTAATCAAAAAGTGATTGGTAGGAAGAGAACTTTATTTGAATACAAAAATCTTCTGTGTTGCACTCACATGACTTTCTCTACTCTTGTACACAAACACTTATTCCTGTATCTTCATGTTAATTGAGACCAAGTTATACAGTAAGAAATCTTTGAAGAGCTGGTGGCTATGTGATGGCTTTGAAACTCAGTTCTCTTTGCATGGCCAAAACATAAAAATATGAATAATGACCTCTCCTTGTGAAAAGTATAGGTATTGGAGTATTCTGACATAAATTCTGTGTTATAACGAGATATATATTTTTAATTTTGTGCTACGTATAGTAAATAAAGTATTGTATTCCACCCAAAAATTCGATGTCGAGTTTTCACTGGAAATATGTTTTGAGGCCCCCCTGAATCCAAACAAAACATTTTTAGAAAAATGTGTGTGTGTGTTGTGTGTGTGCGCGCGCGCAGCATAACTCAAAAATGAAGGGTCGCTTAAAAATCAAAGTTTGTTTTTAAATTTAGTATCCTTCAAGGTTGCCGTACCAAGATTTTGAATAAAATTGCTCCACCCTAAACTACCCTTTATACGGAAAATTTTTCTTTTCCCAAAAATGACTCTAACATTCATGTCATTTGTTTAAGGTATTTTAATCACAAGTGAAATTTATATTTTGAATTTTTTGGCTATAGCCTATGTAGTCCTGTTTACTTTAGATGACTTTTGCATAAGTGATAAACCAAATCCTACTATACAAAAACTGTAGGTTTTATTAAAGCCCACAATTTATGGTCAGCTTATTTTTTGTGGTTTGAACCGTTTTGGAGATATTGTTTATTATTTGTGAGTTTTGATATACTTAAAACTTTCGTTATGTTAGTCGTACAAGGAGAATGGAAGCTCAAAGCTGTGAAAGATTTGACTATCGCTCAAAGGCTACTGTATTCCCATATCCCCCTTGTACCTACAAGGAAATAAGCAATAAGATAATTTCTGCAAATGTTCATCTCAACTAACACGAAGAAAATATAGGAATAAGAGTTTGTAAGAATGGTAGGTGCAACACACTAGATTTTTTATTTGTTTAATCTTGCCCGCCAGTCATACCGGGATTTGAACTACAGAACTCCCGTGTACGAATCCGTGACTTGGCTTATAGGAAATCTGTATATAATGTAAATGAGCGGATGATTCTCGGGTTTACAGTGTACAATGCAGAATCACCTCGAAAGTTATGGATCTGTGACCTGGTTCGCTAACAGCAAAGTTCAAGCCACCGAAAGTTTGAGAGCAACGCCGGAGATTTACCTTACAGAGGTGAGCTGGTTTTGGTGCGCTTCATCGACCACCAGGCGGCTATCAAATTACTTACTTTCTCTTGTTCTATTGTTACAAACGCCACATCTTCTATGTGCTTCACATAAACATTTCTAAAAATTACCTTATTGTTAAACTTCTTGTAGGTGCAAGGGGGGTATGGAAACAGCATGATAGTGACATATTTAAGATAGCTCACTAAATCGTTACTCAACTATTCCTTATTTCAAAGTACGTCGTTTACATCAGAAGCTAATTATTGGTCTATTGTAAGCTAGTAACACAATTAGACAATTTTCATAAACTCTGCAAATTCAGAGAAGTTTAATTAAATTCTAGTATTACCCAAGAAAGGCGATTTATTGCATACCTACTAGAAGAAAACCTTTCAGAAACTGTATTATAATGTAATAGACAAACATGCTTAAATTATTTCGTTACCAATTTTATTTCCAGTGTAAACACAAGGTGAATTTGTAGAAGGATTAAACATTTTATATTTTTCAATGTAATATTGCATTATGTTTATTGTAAAGCTCTACACGCTTTTGTGATACTAAGAAGAAAGATAGTTTTTGTTTTAACACAGTATAGTTTAATAACGGTTACTATTTCAAGCAATATTTGCAACTTTTTCCATAGTAGATATTAAAAATTTCGAAATAAATCTAAAGAAAATGCTGTTTAATTAGGAGGCAAAGTATACCAACTCCTGCTCCCATTTTCCTCGTCATTTCAGCGCCATGCCTCTAGCCCCGTATTGCAACTGTCAGTAGTTCATTGGTTAGTAGTTATTCCTCACCGCTTAGAGACCTCCAAAATAAGATGAGTGCATGCTTTTTTTGGGTTTTAGGGTACCTCAAAACGTATATTTCTAATACAGTCTTGCTATCGAATTTCTGTATGGGAAGTAGTACCCTGTCTATGTACTACATTGTAGGGAAAGTAAAAAAGAAAAATTGTATCGCGAGGGTAAAACGTGAGCGGACGTGCTGTATCTGATAATCCCCATGGGCGTTTTTTGCTACCTGACACCTCTCCCCCCAGGCCGGCTAATTAATGATAGTCCCATACCACAGATATGCACTTTTTTATTTACCTTTTTATTGCTGATTTGACATCCTCCATCGTCCTGCTGATACCTCAAGCTTTAAAAAACAGCTATCAATGGATATACATACATACCATCAGGTAATAAACGCCCCTGGGACGTAAAGTAGCTAAAGGGACATTTCAACAAATATTTACTTTAATATTCATATTAATATATGAACAGAGCAAATGTGTGCTACATAAGAGGAGCGTGTGGGAAACTTTGCAAAGGCACGCATCTAAAACATAGATATGATACACTCGTACATACGATTTATCTCGAGATTTATCGTTCCCTACGGCCAGGAGACGAACTTGCACACAGTTTCATAACCAAACTCGTATCTTTCTGTAAAGGTTAGACCAGCGGAGACGGTGTGGTAATTCTTCACTCGCACAACAGTCAGTATCCAATGACGGATCTCGTTAAAAAACATAAGTCTTATTCTTGTAGAGTTAACCATATCCGAGATATTCCTTGTTTTTTTACTTCCATTTTAAAATACTTCCATTTTACGTGCAATGTGTGTGTAGTGGCTTCGTTTATTTAATACAGAAATCTTGCTAAAGTTGGTGTACGTATGTTGCTAAGTAAGTCATAATTCTTTTAACTTTTAATTTAGGCCCAGGGAAGGCAAGTTGGAAACAAGCGACATTTTCCCCCTTGCAAGTTTTGAGATTATCATGAATATTTTAAGTTTCTCCTCTTACAAAGGCCGCTCGTTCGCAGATGGCGCGGCCCAGCTGTTACCGAAAGTTTGTCAACATGAAGAGACCTGGATGCTATACATATGTAGATATTCATTTCGATTTTCTGCTACACTGCGCTTGGAAGCAAAACTCCCTTCAGTTGGTCAGTTGGTAGCACTGAAGTCACCGTCTGTCTCCTTGTGTGTGTGCATTCAGCGTAAATTTGTGACAGGGTAAAACGTAGGATGTGGGATAAATGGAGGGTTAATGAAATGCGCTGTAGAAATAAAGAGATTAATAAAAACTCTGATATGTTGCACTCACATGACTTTCTCTACTCTTGTACTAATCATTCTCACAAACTCTTATTCCTATATCTTCTTCGTGTTAGTTAAGATAAACATTTGTACAAATTATCTTATTGCTTATTTCCTTGTAGGTGCAAGGCTTTGTGCGATAGTCAAATCTTTTAAAGCTTTGAGATTCCGTTCTCTTTGCACGGTTAACATATAAAAAAAAAAGAACAACGATGTCCCATTTCACGGAAGTTTTTAAGTTTTCAGAAACTCGCGCACATAACAAGGAATATCTCCGAAATGGTTCACCCTACAAGAAAATTTACTGAGACATAAATTGTGTATTTTAGCAAGATCTAAATTTTTTGTATAGTATAATTTGGTCTATCTCTAACGGTTTACCAGTTATGCAAGAGTCCTCCAGAGTAAATACGACTACAGGGGCTATAGCCAGAAAATTCAAGATATACATTTCATTTGTCATAAAAATATCTCAAACATATGATATTTTAATCAAAATCGTTAGTCATTTTCAAGAAAATCAAAAATTTCCATGTAAAGGGTAGTTTAGCGTGGGGCTATTTTCTTCAAAATCTTCGTGTCGCATCCTTGAATGGATGGGACAGAGTGCACGCGGTAGAAAAGCTAAAAATAATTGTCGAGGGAATGTAAATGGAAGTATTACGTCAGTTTCAACGACGAATAAGCAAGCTAAGAGGATAGGAACATAGGTTTATAAAGCTGCGCAGGGTTTTTCAACAGGAATATAGTTCAGTACTAAATTCCGGGAATATTGGCTTTTCCTTAATTGCATAGTTTCGTCTGTCTCCCTTAGATTGATGTTCCCCGAATTCCACGTTCGACTCCGATTAAATTAATTCCTGGAACACCTAGCAATAATATCAACTTTATATTAAAACCAATTGGTAAGGGAGCTTTGTCGAATGGCTCTTATTTACTGCCAAGATAAATACTTTTTAAAGGGAATGTTAAACTAAATTGCCTTTTTACTTTCTCTACTGGTAAGTAGGGGAAGTATTGTATTCCACCCAAAAATTCGATGTCGAGATTTCACCGGAAATATATGTTTTGAGGTCCCCTGAATCCAAAAAAAGCATTTTTAGATAAAGGTCCGTGTGTGTGTCAGTCTGTCAGTCTGTGGACAGCATAACTCAAAAACGAAAAGTTGGTTAAAAACCAAAGTTGGTATTTAAGTTTAACGTCTTTCAAGGATGCGACACAAAGATTTTGAAGAAAATAGCCCCACGCTAAACTACCCTTTACATGAAAAATTTTTCGAAAATTTTGATTTTCTTGAAAATGGCGCTAACGATTTTGATTAAAATGTCATATGTTTGAGATATTTTGATGACAAATGAAATGTATATCTTGAATTTTCTGGCTATAGCCCCCGTAGTCGTATTTACTCTGGACGACTTTTGCATAACTGGTAAACCGTTAGAGATAGACCAAATCATACTATACAAAAAATGTAGATCTTGCTAAAATACACAATTTATGTGCGAATAAATTTTCTTGTAGGGTGAACCATTTCGGAGATATTCCTTGTTATGTGTGCGAGTTTTGGAAAACTTAGAACTTTCGTGAAATGGATCATCGCTGTTCATTTTTTATATGTCAAGTGTGCAAAGACAACAGAATCTCAAACATTTGACTATTGCACAAAGCCTACTATATTCTAACATTCCCTTTGCACCAACAAGGAAATAAGCAATAAGATAATTTGTACAAATGTTTGTCTCAACTAACAAGAAAGAAGATATGGGAATAAGAGTTTGTAAGAATGGTTAGTACAAGAGTAGAGAAAGTCATGTGAGTGTAACACATCAGATTTTTTAAAAAGCTTTTAGCTAATTGAACTGAATTTCTTTTCGAGGTGTTTTGTAAACATCGGGCGCTTTTAAATTTCGATGCTTTCGAAATGGCGATATTTATGTTGACAGATTTTCTAACCTTATTTTGCTGAAAGAATAGACGTAATTGTCACTGACAGGCAACAAAATAGGGGACTAATTCTTGACCTACAATCCGATTTGGAAAAAATGTAGTCCAAATTAAGAAGATTGATAAGGAAAAAAGCTACATTATGAGTCTTGCACTCCTTATTTAAGAGAAAAATAAAAAATTTCACATTAGGAAGTGTTGGACTACTTTTTGGTGCTCGTTGAGTGATTACTAAATTTACTGTTAATTTGTTCCGACGTTTCGAAGTGGAATTAAGTGTTTTAGAAGATATTGGTTTACAAATTATCATTGATTCTTTGTACATTTTACATAATCATTTGTATACTACAATAAGTTGAATATATAATTCTAGAATGGTTAGCTACCCCATTTCCAGGCAACAATCTTGGTTTAAATTCAGAAACTGCAATACATCTGACGTTATACAGAGGTTTAATAGAAACATCATATGTAACAAGATCAACGTGTCTTATTTCCTATTATCTCTGACACAGCGTGTATATAGCTGCCTGCTTCTTGTCCAATTACAACAGGCAGGCGGTTAATAATTGTTTGCTGTAGGATCCAGCTCGCAAATAACGAGCGTTTCATGGCTTGCTAATACAGCGGAACCCCGATAACTCGACATAATGTGGACTGTGCAATAAGGGGTCTCTTATTCAGAAGGTATTATATGCTTAAGAATTTCACATTTGAATCAATGACATCTTTTATTCGCGGACACCTCCTCTGCTTTTCGTATGTTGTGATCCGGTTAGAGCTGCACTCCTGCAGATGCGCAACAGCTTACGTAATTAGATGCAACAGAGCCGCTAGTTTAAATATAAAAAACGGCTGACTCTCGCTTCGGTGAACCATCTAATGCTGAAATAGGTGGAATAATTCAAAGAGGGAATCCTCAGAACACAAAATGCAACGGAAATGTGTTTGGAAGCAGTTTGACAAATTTTGAATTGAACGAAATTGGAAATTAACAGCAGATACTCCAACTTCTAACATTACCGACATCTTAAAAGAATTAGAGCATCAATATGATAAGTGCTGATGCATGTATTTATGGTATACGTTTCTTTTAACAGGTTAATAATTTCAATACAAGATTTAAATAAGATTTTATTGGCTATAGCATCCTTTAATTCTGAAATACTCTTAATAAGAGCAATTACTGATAGTAAAATTCTCTACATAAATTGACGATCACCCATGATATTACTTATAATAATTTTCTTGTAGATACAACGGGAATATGCGACTTTAAGACATTATCAAACTCTTTTGAGATTCCATTCTCTTTGTGTGGCTAAGAACGACGACTTCCTATTTAAAAACTCAAAACCAATAGCAAGAAATATCTCAAAGTGGTTAAATCTACAAATAATTTATATAAATTGTATATTTTAATGACACGTGTTTTATTTAGTATTTTTTATATCTTTCATGGTTAACTAGTTATGCAAGTCATTCAGAATGAAAAGAACTTCAGAGACTATTCTCAGAAAATTCAAGATATACAGTTAATTTCTCTTGAAAATGCCTTAAAGGTATGATAAGGAAAACACACGTCCGTTTATTTTTTGTGACTATTTCTTCTTAACCCCGCTGGCCTGTTTGGGATCATTCCTCATCCCCTAGGCACTAAGAAGTTATTTAATATATATTCACGTGCAATTTTCAATTTCTTATTTAGTAATATTATAAGCCATGCTGTTCTCCAGGTCATTTATAACCTCAGGGCACTTCCCCTATACCAGTTGAGTCAGCTGCCCCTTATTCTCGAGTTTTATACAATCCGCATTTTATAGTCCAACATGAAAACATCGACCTCATTACCAGGTTCTACCCGCGTATTTAACATGGATGTTAAACACTCGATTAAATTAGTACTAATATAGATGTTATCACATCGCTTTTTAATATATTCGTAATTAGACAGCTGACGTTTGCACTTATGCAAATGTTCACTGGAACCAGCGAGTATTACATCTTAAACGGAATGTTTAGCTCACACGTTACTAGATAGCTCAGTTGGAACGGGCGCAAGAGTCCGAAGTAATCTGTCTGTTGTGAAGGTGGTTCCAATCACCTGCATGTACTAATTTTTTTTATATCGTGCATTCCTCACAATTTACAAACTATTATTCTGAAAACTGTTATATTTATTTTTATTGTTTTATTTATGTTTTATGACATTGTTTGATGTTTCTTTATTGGTGAACTACAATTATGTAGTTGTTTAAACACACCTATAGGCACGTGCAATTGAAATAAGGACCATTCATACACATTTGAACACACAAAGCAAGGGAATTACATTGTCAGAGTTTAACATGGAAGTTAAACTCAATTTTGCACACAATGAATTATTGTGCTATTAAAAATGCAGACAACCAAAAACGATTTAAATTATAATGTCCTAAACCCTCAGGGACTTCATAATTAGATTATTGTGAATTCGGTTTCCAAGTTTTGATGAACATAAGAAAAAAATATTTACAATGCTGAGACTCGAACCTGCGTCACTGGGAGTTAAGCGCAGAGGACCCGTCACAATCCTATTCAGCTATTTCGAGACTTCCTGAAAGCACTTACCACGTCCAATAGTAGGACTTGTATGCTTGGCGCTATGCCATTGCCACCTCGCAAGTTTCCGGGCTTGATTTAGCCTTTTAAGACAGTTTTAATCATTTACTGGGCGCTTTAATATTATTACTTAAATGGCAAAAGCTGTTATGCATATTAATTGAGATGCACGAGGCGTAGTTCACTCAAAAATGCAAATAAACTGTTATTTAATAACATGTCCGTTTTGACTGTACGCGTCCATGATGGATGAGGCGCGTCTAATTTTTGGCAGCCAATCCCTGCTCTAAGTACAAGAATCCACCATTTTCTTTTTAGCTGACGTTGTTAGTGTACTCATATGATAGATCCATTTTTTCCGAGGCGTTTACTGAATTACGTTGCTATGTATACTCTAATAAAAAGTTTGTAAAATCGGCTGCAAACCGGAATTCGCTCTCAGTAAACGAGTCGTATGTTTTTGAGCTGTACTTTAGCGAGGAGTACGTTCTGTCCCTTAAAGCACTGTTGCTCTCAATTTTGCGCATTCCTCTCTTTAAGAACGTCAAGCAATACATTTTAGTAAGCGCAAAACTGGACTAAGGTGCACATGCCGTTAGATAGGTGGCCTACCTTCCAAAAAAATAAGGCGCGGCTGACTCACCTTGTATAAAGGATACCTTTATCGCCCGGCTGCTGAGTCCTCCAGCCACACCCAAGGCCACGGAGAAGTGTAGGATGGGGTCAGCGCGTTCAGCGAGCCGACTCTCTAGATCAGATAATCTTATGGGAATTAATTTAATTTCTCTCTATGAAAATTAAGAGCTTATGCAGGAATATAAAAGAACAGGAAAGTTAGTCTGGGAATCATTTACTCACTAAAATGAAATGAGGCTGCAAAAACGTTCGTGTGATCTTCTATGATTCAATACTGAAAACACTGCAGGCGACTTTCCCTTCTGTGTATTTTATATAATAATTTTTCTTTTATTTTCCTTTTAATTTCCGTTTTCGTATCTCGCCACGGCCGTTGTGTAAACGGCGCCAATATTCATTTTACTCCAATCCAGTAATTTATTTGCCAAGTTAAAGAGGTTCGAGCTTTGAAACGGCCGTATCAAATGATAGAGCGCTAGTGTCAATACTTGGGTTTAATCTACTTCTAGTGCATTTACACACATGAACTGAAACACTACGGCTGTTTTGTAATAATACTGATTTATGCCACCATTTCACAGGCTTATTTCACGACACCAATTTCCGTTTATGGTCTCAGTGTTTTTTCTCATTTCACGATCGGATGTCAGAGGGCGCTATTGAGAAACGGTTACTAACACAAAACTACGGTTTCAGGAAAAAGATAAATGTATACTTACTTGCAAGAAATACAAGTTTTGAGTCCCCATTAAGACGAAAAACGCGTGTGTATACCGTATGTGAGCAGACGAAAAGTCGACTACAGACGAAGTGTTATGCTGTATTCACACGAGCATCTAATCTACCACGGTTTATTCTAAAATCCGTTGTGCTACACTCACATGACCTTCTCTGCTCACTCTTGAACAAACTATTGTTACAAATGTTTATTCCCCTATCGAGTTAAACATTTGGAGAAATTATCTTTTTGATTATTTTCTTATAGGTTCAAGGAGAATAGGCTTCAAGTGATAGTTAAATGTTTTAAAAGCTGGTTACTATGTGATGGCTTTGAAATTCAATTATCTTTGCATGGATAAGGGATAAAAATGAGTACCAACGTCTAACTTCGGAAAAGTTGAAGTATTGGAACATTTAGATATAAAACTCCGTGGCAAGGCTTACCGCCTGACCGCTGCGTCCCTCATCGCTGTCCACCACAGGCGACATGAGTGGGGTGCAGTACTGGAAGTGGGACGTGGTCAGCGGTCTTCTCGAACAGGGGGCGCTACTTATCAATCAAGTAGCTTCTCAACTGGCCCCTCAGGGACCTAATGAGGTTGAGCGCATCTTGGACCAGACCTCCCAGGGGGGGAAAATCCCATTACGGACTCTCCTCCCCCCTGCACTACGCGGGCGGCCACATTCATACATATTACAAGGAAAATCTAGGAAATGGTTCAATTTAGAAAATAAAGTATTTGCCATAAATTGTGTGTTTTAACATCTACATTTTTTGCATAGCAAGATTTTGTCTATTTCTTACATTCCCAGACAATTCCAGATATACATTACACTTGCCTTAAGCATATCTTAAACAATAATGAAAATCGTTGAAGCCATCTATGAGAAAATTAAATTTTTTGGAAAATTTCCCATGTAAAGGGCAATTTGGGGTGAGGCGGGAATTTTCTAAAAATCTTTGTGCCGCATCCCTGGTCGGTGCTAAACTTAAATATCAAGTTTGGTACTTAACCGGCTTTTGGTATTTGGGCTATATTGTTTACACACACATACACAGATGCTTTTCTAAAAATTATTATTATTATTATTATTATTATTATTATTATTATTATTATTATTATTATTATTATTATTATTATTATTATTATTATTATTATTATTATTATTATTATTATTATTATTATTATTATTATTATTATTATTATTATTATTATTATTATTATTATTATTATTATTATTATTATTATTTATTTTTTTTTTTTTTTTTTTTTTTTTTTTTGGGGGGGGGGGCTCAGGTGCTCACCCATTTTGTGTACCTGCGGGTATTTGTAGCCTTTGATGATGACTCTGATGATGCGATTACTATTGCTATTATTTTTGGTATTATTATTGCTATTATTATTACTATTATTATTGTTATTGTTAGTGTTATTATTGTTAGTGTTATTACTACTACTTCTACTACTACTACTACTACTTCTACTACTACTACTTCTACTTCTACTTCTACTTCTACTTCTACTACTACTACTACTACTACTACTACTTCTACTTCTACTACTACTACTTCTTCTACTTCTACTACTACTACTTCCGATTGTAAACATATCTGGCTGCGAACATTATTGATAGCTCGCTGCATCTCATTTTAATAGCGTTTCCTCCCCAGAGCCGGATTTGCGTTTCGAAGAGAATGGAATGGCATTAGGCGTCGGCATGCACATTGCGCTGAAAAAGAAAAATCGAATACAATTTTCCACTTGCTCGAGTAAGAGGCCGAGAGGAATACGCTGATGCTGCTGGCTGTGGATCTAAGCTGTATTTGCGCTAGAAATCGGTTTTATAACGAGATTTCTGGGTGGGGTGGGAAATGGGACAGATTTCAAGAAGAAAAGGAACAACTTAAAGAGTTCCCACATGCACCTCCTTCTGCATATTATTGTGATACGTGAAACAGTTCTCATGAAATTAATAACTTCAGAATATTGTGTTAATTTATATTAATTTCTCTACCCATTCTTTAAGAAACTATTCTGAAGAAACACTTGTACTTGTATCTCAGGCATGGGCACGATAGGAGAGGTAGCGATTGAACTTGGCTTACCTGAACAGCAGTGTAGGGAAGGGATGGCAGGTGGAGTGAGGCAAGAACGTATTTTAGTAGAGTGGTCTAACTGAGCCGATTTTGCCCATGTCTGTTCTATCTACTTCATATTAATCGAGATATTCCATTCTCTTTGTATGGCAAGGAAGGGAATAAAAGAAAGCAACTTTCCATTTGAGGAAAATTCAAGTCAATAACTAGCAATAATGTGTGTTTTTTTTTTTTTTTTTTTTTTTGCTCATTCCAGATACAAGGGGAATAAAGTTTGTGGGAGAGTTAAATATTTTAAGATCTGTTGGTAATGTGTTGCCTTTGACACTACATTGTCTTCGCATGACCAAATGTAGAAATACTGGAAAATTCAAACCAATAAACAGGAATATCTCGGAAATGGGTAATTCCAAGAAGAAGATTATTTGACATAAATTGTGAACTTTAACGACGTTTACGTTTCTGTGTACTACTTTTGTCTACATCTTACGGTTTACCAGTTACATAAAAGTCAGTGACAATGAAGAGACTATTCTCACAAAATTCAAGATTTAGGTTTCATTTGACATTAAAACATTTTAAATATTTAATTTCTTTCTGGATTTCTAGTCCTAAAACATGTATTTTCAGTGAAACCTGTAACAAATTTATGTTGCCTGCTAGGACGACCGTTGACTCTCAAAGTTCTTTGTTGAAATGACAGTTTGTGACCAACAAACTGCAGGTTACCTGGCCTCCGAAGTTGAAGTATTCCGGCCACATGTTGATCCCCTGATTGTAACAAAATAACCTTGCAATAATTATGGTGTCCAGTTAGTAACATCCTTTGTTACTATGTTTGGGTCGACAGCGGTACATTATTGGAGTGATTGTTAACTTTCATGTTACACTTGTAGTTCTGGTATTTGAAGTTCTACTTCCCTGGCTAGCTATTATTGAGCCAGGCGCGGCTCCTCAGGGTAGGCAGGGTAGACATTGCCTGCCCTACCGTAATACATCAACAAACAATGTTTAGCTATGATTCTGCATTTTATCATTTGAACCGTCATTTTCCCTAAATTGCAGTTCAGGAAGAGTTTTCTCGGTTATAATGACCAGCGCATGGTCAAATCCTTGAATCTCAATTCCGATTCATCAAAACTGAGCTGCGTGTTTGAAACGCGTGGCAGAAATGATACGCATGGAACCTGGGTAGTGGAGAGCCAGCTAGCTTAACCTCTGCCGGCTCGGCCCCCTTTCCTCAGTACGAGGCCCTTGAACATGGATGAGGAAGTATTCCATCTGTATATGCACTCCGAGCATGCGTAGATGCGTCTGCCAGCGCTCGGAACACTTGCCTGCCCAAATCCGAATTTATGCGACTTTTTCCGAACAGGCATACTGCACGAACGAAGGTATCAGATCCGAATCGTCTCATTATCACTCTGTGTAATACCAGTGTGTTATAATACCAGTATGACCGACTTAATTAGTGAACTATTACAAAGTCCGCTTTCGCTGCGCACTGACAATGAAAAGAGGAGTGTTTTAGCTATTTAACACAATGCTACAGTCAGACTATTCTGCAATTTCTTCATGAATTTTAGTTTTGGCGGTAATTCGTCCGTAAATCACACTCATTCATTCTGCATATATTAAACAACCAAACAATATATTGTTTGCGTTATCCGCAATGACTTCGCCCCCTTTATTTCGGATAAACGGGGTTCTACTGTATTATTATCATTATCGTTATTATTATTACTATTGTTGTTGCTGCTGCTGTTGTTGCTGTTGCACTTTGCCTACCCTAAAATTTTGACTGCGAGCCACCACTGTATTGAGCAGGACTTTAATCTCAGGGTAAGCGCAGGTGTAACAGAAAAGTGGCCAAAGGAGCACTTTTCAGCAGATTTTATGTATGAAAATGTTCGTTTCTTGGGACGAGATGTGCCGACCACTAATGTTGCAAAATTGCTCATACTTCGAACTTAACATAAATGTGCACGATAGTAAATCTTTATGATTTATTGGTAAATCTCAACTTTACACTATTTTGCACATTAACAAGGTTTAAACTAGAAAAGGTCCGTTAAATCACACTCTTGTCTCCCGACATATCTTCTAATTCTCTGTCTACTTACATTTATTAATAATAGTTCTCCTACTTAAACAGCAAGGAAAGTAATGTGAATGCAACATTCACAGTTTTTAAGTTACTCCGCACTCTCAGATATTGTAACCTGTAACAATGGTAGGACACTAGCCTAGCGCTGTTTCTCGCACCTGAACTGTAACATTGCTGGGAGACAAAGCCCATGCGAATTGTACCGAAACAGAGCTAATCTCGTATTCACAAACACTCACACTTCCTTCCCTTTCTCCCCACAGAAAAAAAATGGGTCTCTGGTGATGCAGAAAAAAAAGTTTCATTTTAGAATATAAAAACACTTCCTCTCTTCTCTTTTCAATTCCGAACAAAAGGTGGCAGTGCTGCAGGGGCTCTTTATGCAACCCGCGCAGCTGCAGCAACACGTGGCTCTCAACAGGGGGGCCGCGGGCCATTCCCTACACTGTTTACGAGCCCCCTTCACAGTAAGGTAAACTACTGCACCTTCAGCATCTACTATCTGATGTACCTACCTACCTACTCTATGGAAATTAAAACGAGACGAGGAATGAATCCCTTCTACCGTCCTCGCTCATAGCAGCTCTTCCCTGGCTCTCGTCTTTTCCCTTAGAGACTTCGACACGGTAATTATCATTAAAGTCCGGATTTCTAACCACAATAAAATAGCAAAATAAGCAAGAAAAATTAAAATAAGCATCAAATTGAGCTAGAATTTTGGGGTAGCAAGTTCGTGAACAGCGCGCGCGCACACACACACACACACACACACACACACACACACACACACACACACACACATACGGACAGATGCACAAACACAATTTCTCTCTCTTTTAATATTAACATATATTTTTACTTTTGCAAGCGTCCAGCGAAGTTCTAATCAAGAGAAAAGCAAGGATATAAAAAACCAAAATGACGTGTAATATATTCATGACGTGAGCATACGATAATAAGGAAGGAGCAGAATTTAGCTTGAGAATTCAGCAGTGTTTGTAATTCAGGCGTCGCATGGCGGGCAGCTTGGCAATCATCTGCTCTGCTGAATCTTAATCAGGCAAACTCTCCACCAACACATTGCCGCATTTTACTCGTACAATGGGGTTAACTCACAAGGACAAAGTCTTGTCAAACGCTTGTCCCACGTCACTGGATTAAAACTCTGTAAAAATGCTCTCAACAAATTAACTAGAACCTGTTGGCGAAGTAGCTGTCGTGCATTAAATATAGAGCAAAATGCCCTGTATTTAATTCACACGTCTTTCTCTCCCCCCCCCCCCCCCCCAATAGCTATTCTTGTATTTGCTTCATGTCCGGATGTTTATGACTTAAAATGTTAGAAATATGCAAGCACTTATGAACAAAAAAGGTTACAAAATATGGCCTGTATGCCTCTTATGGTATACCACTTAGTGAAATGTGTTTATTTGCCAATGTATTGGCATCACTGACCGAAAAGCGTAATTGGTCAACAGGAAAGCTTAAGTTATTATTAAGCCATTTAGTAAGCTAAACAGTGGCAAGTTATACCATAAAACATCTGACATAGTCGAAAAACTCTCGAGGGGAGCGAGAGTCAGACTATCGAATGATATTCATCTCAACTATTTCATAAACAAAATATGAATTTGAATATATATGTCAAAAAACTGTTCCCGCAAATGTTAGATTCCAAAAAATAACCTAAAATATATTTATTTCCATTACTCAGCACAACCAACTGAGGAAAACAAAATCCAAGAATTGCATGGATCTATTTCGATATTCTCTTGTTATCACAAAAAAAAAAAAAAAAAAAAAAAAAAAAAAAAAAAAAACCCAACATTATCTCAAATAAATCTCCCTTTATCTTTGCCATGAACAAATATCCTTTTTTTCTCAATCTTTTTTCAGTCCCCTTTTATCATATTCTTCTAGTAACATTCCAAGTGTAAATTCCATAGAAGGGTCAATCCACACACCCGTAAAACACGACTTTTTCGTAGGAGGTTCAAATTTTTTTATGAATAAAAGGAATCAAATAAGGAGACCTGTATTATTTTATTTCCATATTTTTAAATTACTTGCATAGTTATGGCTATTAGAAATTAAGCAATTTCTGCGCGCACTGTAATATAAAATCACTTGTTACTCTAAGACCATATAGAGCTGAGAGTTGGGGTTTGGCGCACTAGAAAGGTTAAATACAACACTTTTAACAACTTTCAATCGATCATTATTACACACAAATTTTGGACTGTTTTTTTATTATATATTTTGTAAAACCAAAAATCGAATTTAAATCGATGTGCTAAAAATCTAAAAAAATACACACGTATTCCCTGACATTTTATCTATAAAATAAGACATTAAAAGCTATGGAAGCTCTGGAGCTTTGGAGACCTACAAGCGTTCACGGAGGACAGGAAGTAGTGATCCATTTGTACAGCTGAATTCACCATGGAGGAAGCATATGTAAAGCGAGTACCGAGCCAAGTGACTGCAGACAGCATGCGAATTGGTACGTCAGTTTCATATGGTACTCATAACTTCTTACTAAGGCAGTACAGTCCATGCAAAAAA
This sequence comes from Tenodera sinensis, assembly GCA_030765045.1. Classification (NCBI taxonomy): domain Eukaryota; kingdom Metazoa; phylum Arthropoda; class Insecta; order Mantodea; family Mantidae; genus Tenodera; species Tenodera sinensis. Next base: position 21,207,584 of record CM060968.1, read on the forward strand.
AAAAAAAAAAAAAAAAAAAAATGTCTCCACAATGCACCTTCTTTCTGATACTCCTGTGGCATCTGATACACGCTTTTGAACTTTTTGCATTTTTTTGAAAAAATCTTCTAATGTAAGCACTTCTTTGCGTTTAGCTTCTTTCTTCATGTATGCTATCTATGATCAGTGTCTTACAAATTCACTATATTCACTCCTTATCGCAACTACACGCTGCAATAAAAAGCACATGTGAGTTAGCAAGGACTGTCTCAGATCATGCAGACATCATCACCTTCCCCATATTTTAAAAACATTTTGAAGATGCTAATAGTGTACATATAATAATGTCAGCTTGCAGTGATTTATTGTTGTAACGTTCATGGAGCCTCAAGCAGTGAACAGTTGCCGTAATGGAAGGTGGCAATTGTGTGAGGTTACGGTAGCCGTCACCGCTGCTACGCGAGTTCGCTGCACTGATTTGTAAGTTAATTACAACTGAATAGTAGAGACTCCATTCTGATTTTTTCTGAGACTATTGAATAAACGTCAATGTACTTTTAGTTTTGTTTTCCGATTCTTAAATGGTTCAGTTTGTTTTATTATCTAAGTTTAAGAATTTAATCGTATAAAATATAATATTAATGATAGTTAATAAAATTTTCTAATGAATACCTCACGAAATACTGCGATTTATCTTTAATTTGAGCCAATTTGCCTGATTACAGTCGGAGGTATGATTGATCGAAGGATGAGGAGCGCGCGATTTTTGGGACATTTAAAAAATGAATATGTACTAAAATAAATTTTTTTTATAAAACGAAGAAACACGGGTCAAATGTATTTTGTTCCAAAACACCAAAAAATTTTCAAGAAAATCTGAAATATTGAGGTAAATTTTTACCAAATTTTGTGCGATTTGACGTGGAATAACTCAGAAACGAAATATTTAATTCTGGATGAACAGAATGGTTGTACTAGAGGATGTGAAAAATATGAGTATTTGGGAGTAAAAATGGATAAAGAAGATAAACAAGAAAATGACATTGAGAATGAGAGCAAGGGGACTGGAAGAAATGGAATGGATAGATAGAGATGAGTGAAGAAATAAGGCTCTTTAGGCACAGAAAGATCTATAAACATTAAAACTATGTGTATAAATAATTAAAAACTTCCTGGAAAATTACATTAATTATGAAAAGAACAATTGCTAAAAACGTACTTGTCAAATTGAAATGGTGTGCTATTTTGATTGTTTATCGTTTGTAATGTGGTATCAATTGCTTCTCAGGGATTTATGGGTTACAGTTGGCGGGACTGACTAAACAAAAAATGACCTAGTGATAGTTTGTATGAAACAAAAGGATGACTAGGTATATAATTTAACGTCTCTATATATGCAATAGTCACAAAAATCTGGTCGGTTTGTTTCTCTTTTACCGCATACTGGCGTTTTATTTCCTGGTGAATTCTTCTCCAGGAAAAATAGAAAATGCGACACCAGATACGAAGTTTTCAGCAGCGCAATGCAGTCTACTTCGAGGGTGGTCCAAGTTTATGACGACATCAGTAATTGAGAGAGTCCGAAAGTGAACAACAGCGCTAGTGAAAACTCCTTTTGTACGTTATAAATCACAGATATTAGAGAAAATTAATTAAAAAGTAGTTTGAACTTGCTTCTGCCAAGCGCAAGATTATTTGGCACGGAGTGTCGCCATACAGTTCTTCATTACTGCCTTTTTTTACTTACGTAAGGTAGAGGAAGTATTGTGTTCTCTCAGAACTCTATAAACAATAGAAATCGTTATATTCACATGGTATTCTCTACTCACTCTTATAGAAGCTGTAGTTACAATAGCTAGTTCTTCTAGCTACTTCATCTTAATCGAGACAAAATGTTAGTAGAAGCGCTTTTATTATTTTCTTGTAGGTGTTATGGCAATATGTGATGATCAAATCTTTTAAGAACTGGTCGCTGTGTGACGGCATTGACGTTTGCATGGCCAGCAAAATAGTCCCGTGGCACAACAGCCCATCCGGGCCAAGGCCTACCGCTCGACCGTTGCGTCCCTCACCTCTGCCCACTACAGGCGTAATGAGTAGGGTGCAGCACTGGATATGGGACATGGTCGACACCCCGGTCCCTCCCAGCCGATTTTGCGGTATTCTCGACCATGGGCCGCTATTTTTCAGTCAAGTAGCCCCTACATTGGTCCCTCAGGGATCTAGCAAGGCTGAGTGCACCCCGGACCAGCGGGACAAAAATCGCCACGCCGGTACCGGGAATCGAACCCGGGTCCACACACTGGCAAAGGAAACAACCTCCTTTTTAGAGTCCCCTGAATCCAGAAAAATCATTTTCAGAAAAAAAATTTCCGTGTCCGCGAAGAACGTAACTCAGAAACGAAAAGTCGATTAAACAAAATGTAGCCCTCGTTAAGCCACAATTTATGTGCAAATGAACTTTTTTGTGAAGTGAACATTTCGGAGATATTCCTTGTTGTTTGTGTGAGTTTGGGGTACTAACTTTTGTCAAATGAAAGATCCTTATACATTTTTTCGGCCTTAGTTATAAGGATCTTTCATAAAACCGGAAGATTTTAATCTTGTAAGCGACACAATTGCACGAGCCATATTGATAGACACACTATATGCGAGCCTAGGACCGACCACTGGTTATTTAGAAACGAAACTGTTATTCGACACGGAGTAAAACCATTTATCAACATCTGAATTTAAATTCCAATACAATCGCTCCTGCAGTGTTTAATTAAATTTCATTTATAACTCGAAACACAGGATGCGTTGGAAGTATCAGAGACATGTGCAATATTACAACACCAATAATTGGTTATTATCTTCGAAAAGAGAGAGATAGAGGGAGTTTATACAACCAAATTCAATATTCTGCCTAAGCTCTTCAGCTACAGCGCGACGAGTGACGGTACTCTAATAGGATATTAACGTAAATGAACGGCTGTAATAACGCTCCATGCGCATGCGCACAGGCAACGAGGATTTAACAGCTCTAGCTCATATCCTTCAACTATCTGAAATACGCGGCGTTGCCCTTAGTGAGTTTATCCTTATAAGTTAAACTTACTCAATAGTTCTGCCTTTCTTTGGAAGCATTTGGAAATATTAAGACACTTAAGAGTTAATTAAAGCACTCAGAATACTATAAAGACAACAACGACAATAATAATAGTAATAATAGTAATATTTTTACTTTCTCTACTGGTAAGTAGGGGAAGCATTGTATTCCCCCCAAAATTTGGATGTCGAGATTTCATCGGAAATATATGTTTTGAGGCCCCCTGAATAAAAAAAAAAGCATTTTTAGAAAAAGGTCCGTGTGTGTGTGTGTGTGTGTGTGTGTGTGTGTGTGCGTGTGTGTGTGTGTGTGTGTGTGTGTGTGTCTGTGTGTCAGTCTGTCAGTCTGTGGACAGCATAACTCAAAAACGAAAACTCGGTTAAAAACCAAAGTTGGTATTTAAGTTTAATGTCTTACAAGGATGCGACACGAAGATTTTGAAGCAAATAGCCCCACCCTAAACTACCCTTTAGATGGAAACTTTTTCGAAAATTTTGATTTTCTTGAAAATGGCTCTAACGATTTTGATTAAAATGTCATATGTTTGAGATATTTTTATGACAAATGAAATGTATATCTTGAATTTTCTGGCTATAGCCCTTGTAGTCGTATTTACTCTGGAGGACTTTTGCGTAACTGGTAAACCGTTAGAGATAGACAAAATTATACTATACAAAAATGCAGATCTTGCTAAAATACACAATTTATGTCTCAATAAATTTTATTGTAGGGTGAACCATTTCGGAGATATTCCTTGTTATGTGTGTGAGTTTCGGAAAACGTAGAACTTTCGTGAAATGGATCATCGTTGTTCATTTTTTTATATGTTAAGTGTGCAAATACAACAGAATCTCAAGCATTTGACTATCGCACAGTCTACTGTATTCTAACATTCCCCTTGCACCTACAAGGAAATAAGCAATAAGATAATTTGTACAAATGTTTATCTCAACTAACACGAAGAAGATATAGGAATAAGAGTTTGTAAGAATGGTTAGTACAAGAGTAGAGAAATTCATGTGAGTGCAACACATCAGATTTTTATTAAGGAATATTCCACAACACAATGACTTTCCTTCATTCCAAAACGATCTACTGCCTCAAAAAGTCCCTGTCCATAACATCTTCCTCCTTTAACCTTCTTCTCTCCATACTCTTTTCACTCCATTCATCCAGCATTCCCTAGATTTCCCTCTTCTTCTTTTCCCTTCTACTTCCCAGTTTAGAATTTTAGTGGGTATTCGGCAATCTGACATTATAATTACGTGTCCATACCATTTCAGGCGAATTCTTCTACAGTTTCCAAAAGTTTTTTGTCAATTTGCATAATTTCCCATATTCTATTATTTTGAACTTTGGCTTTTCTGGATTTTCTCGGAGTCTGGACTCCGGCTTGCTGCAGCGTGTTAGTTTTCGTGTTCTATTGTGCTATGAATTACAAGTATTTGCAGTTTTTTCTACATTTTGTGTCTATTTCATACTTGAAAACTAGTGAGATTAATGATTTGGTTATACATTTTATTAAAACACCATTATCATCCCTTTATGAACTGTCCAGAATCAGAACTTCAGCGATCGTGCCAGGTATGACTAGAAAAGAATGGTGTATGGAGTTAATCTTAAAAAAACCTTAAGATAAGCTCAAACTCCCCAGTCAATTATGACTGGCTTCGCCACTGTTAAATACCCTTAAATGCCGCAAATACACATAAACCTTAATTGGACATATTGTAGAAACTACATAGGTATGCATAAAACCAAAAATCCATTTTTTAGCCCTCTATCTCTATCAGGTGTTCTATCCAGTTGTAATTTTATCTTGGTGACTCGGGTAAATCACAGAATCTTAAACCCTGACCTCCCCTATGCGGGATAGGAAAGTTAACTCCTGAGCCATTGGGTTGGGTGGAAAGTTCTTGTCTAATATTATAGTGTACACGTTGTGACCATCCTTAGCAAGGCTTGGATCGAACTCCTAACCTTTAATTTCGCCCACAAAGTAACAAGTTTTGTCGTTTGCACATCGTAAACGTGCGGTGCACAAAGGCGTGTTAAGTAACAAAAAGCGAGGAAATTAAGTGAAACTCGGTCCGGATAATAGGGCGAAGCGGTGCAGCATAATCCCCAGGGGATAAACCGCAGTGCGGCCATCAGTTCACATCCGACATTTGCTACGTTATTATCCCCAGGCCTGCCTTTATTTGTTCCTACCTTATCTCCTGCGATAAACCTTTCCTTTCAGACTTCCTCCGCTGTGTAGTTACAGAGCAAGTATTGTATGAGATTTAACCTCAAATACATACTACCTGCATAAAAAGTGTCTGTGGACAGTAAATCATGGTCTTCTGCTGGAAACGTGGATTATATTTATAAAATTCGGGCTTAAGGTAATCAAGAGCATATATTTATAAAATTATAGTCTTTTTTCCATGTTTAACAATATTAGAGTAGTGTTTACTGTGATCGATTATCGGCAGCGCTTAAAGACCGCGCTTCAGTTATGTAGATTTAGCGGTCACTGCCAGAGAACCTCCTGGATAAACGGCCATCTCTACATTTATACTAATAATGCTCGCGTGAAAGCTTGAAATCTTAAAATATATGTTTGCCATAATTTCACGACAAATAAAATCTACATCTTGAATTTTGGGTACAGCCTACTAAGTTATCTTCGTTTTAAATGAGTATAAGTGGTAAGGTGAAAGACAAAATACACAATTTATGTCCAACTTTTTTGTGTAGTTTATTATTTTTTAGGTATTTCTTGTTATTGGTTTGAATTTTTAAGTGGTTGTCTTCTTATTCTTCTTTTTCTGATAACCCTTCTTTTATGAGGGACTGATACCCCTAGGTGTGTGCCTAGGGTCAGGGACCTGGAAGCGGGTGGTATGAATAAGGAACAGGATGGTATGAAATGTTGGTGAAATGAGTGAATGGAAGGGTGATGAAGCAGTTGATGAAATGAGTGACAGGGGACCCCCCCCCCCCGCCATTACTACTGACCGCCTCCTAATAGTTCTGAGCATCACTTAAGCCTACTGTATTCCTATATTTCCATTGTATCTACAGGAAAATATGTATTAAAAGATGTATCGATTAACATGAAGTAGACAGAAGAATAAAAAGAAAAGTTTGTATCAGAGTGAGTAGAGAACGACATGTGACTGTAGCATATGCGATTATTCTAAGATGGAGAAGGTACCTAGATTAGAAAACAGGGCGAGTCACTCTTGACAGATTGTTCACATGCGAGGCGAGGCGAGGCGAGGCGAGGCGAGGCGAGGCGAGGCGAATTGCAGGCTACAATTAATCTGACAGCCCTACTTTACAACGTATTCATACTTTGGCCTCGCCACAGAATAAATTTACATGTTGTTGTTCTTGTTGCATCTCGTTGTTGTCTATTAGCGGCGTTTGAGTTGCATAAACGTTACCAGTGTTGTTTGTTAATTTTTAACTACATTAATCTTGGATGTTGTACGTTTAACACAAGCGCTTGCGAAGTCAACTCCACTATCTTCTATACTTGTGTTCATTTCACTGCAACTACAGATACACTTTCATTATACAGGGTAGGAAGTATTATATTATATTATATTATATAACCATTACGAAATATAAAATTGTATAAACTAATTAAATCTATTTGCTTAGGTATTTTTATTCCGCACAGCGTTGTAACTTGTTCCGCCATCTTATGAATCCTGCAGCACGATTGTAATTTTAAAACTGAATACTTTATAAGATATTAATTGCAATTGCTGAAAATAAAACAGTGATCACGGCTACCTCAACTGTCAATCTTACCTTCCAAAATTAATATTTCCCTTTAAATATTCACATTCAAAGTTCGTTAGTTGAAGTCCTCTTCATTCTGGATAACTTTTGTAAAACTGATAAACCATAAGAGATAGACAAAATCTTACTGCACAAAATATGCATATTTCACTAAGCCACACTATTTCGAGTATTTTTTTCTCTGGAGGTAACCATTTCCGAGGTATTCCTTGTTATAGATTTAAGTTTTTAAATACTTTTCTCAAATAGGAATTCATTCATCTTTTTACTCTCTTGCTCATTCTAACAGGAATGAATTAGAAAACTTTCACATAGTGACCAACTTTAAAAGATTTAACTATCACTTAAAACCTACTGTATTTCCTTGTACCTACAAGGAAATAAGCAATAAGATATTTTCTACAAATGTTTATCTCAACTAACACGAAGAAGATATATGAATAAGTGTTTGCAAGAATGGTTTGTAGAAGAGTAGAGAAAATCATGTGAGTGCAACACATCAGATTTTTATCCTACAGTATTTGTCTAAATTGTTTAAATAATAGTGAACGAGTGCGCATAAGTTATGTATGCAGTACGTGCATTATTAATGATTATGTGCTCAACAAATTACAAATCCCATCACCCACAGGGCATAGTCATTAATATACATGAATAACTTCATATATACTCTGTAAATTATTCATACAAAGGTTTGTACTTCTGCCTCCTTCCTGTATATGATGTTAAATATTTTCCAGCGAGCAATTTGTTGTAACAACATAGAAACATAAATAACACTACATAGAACAGTGTTGCCACCTATACAACGCTAACATAGGGTCATACTCGGAAGTGTTAAAGAATTAAGCCTAAAGAACAGTTTAGGAACATGAGAAACAAAGAAATACTCAAATCTGAAGTAGTGTACCATTTTCGAAGGAGAACCACGATATAAAATAAGAAATTCATTTATTAAAAAGCTTCCAGCGTCCAAAACCATTATATGGGAAGTATCTTTATAGAGAAATCTGAAGGAAAAATCTTCAATTTCAACAAGTTCCAATACCAAGATACACTTTAAAGTCTGGTCTGCCTCAAAGAGTGCTGCAGCTGCGCCGGGCAGTCGGAACCATAAACGGATAAGTAGCGCACTCCACCAAACAGGATATGCGCTATCAGCAGATAGCTAAACGTGTTTCTTATAACTTGTCAGCAAATGTTTGACACCGATACCCAGGTTAGGTGTAACTATACCATAGATTGTCAGGGCCACATGATGGGTTACGGGCAAAGTGTAAGTGTTTGATGTACTTTATTATTCTTACGTGGATTGTTTCCGTTTAATAGATCGTTGATTACACAAATTTGGCATAATCAGAATTTTTATGTAAATAACACTACGACACCACAGAACACAGTTAACTCTCCCATCGGTATCAAAGTATCGTTGCCTGGGAATAACTAAACTGTATTGTTACATGTCAGGTTGTGGAAATGAATGTGGTTGTTCATTTGTTTTGTTTCAGCTGCAGCCCGACTGTGAGAGTGAAGACAATGAAGATGCAGAGTGCGCTCCTGTGTCTGTGAGCTGGGAAGGGAGCGCTGAAATGCAAAGTGGGGACGTGTTGCTGGTCCGTATAGACGACTCTAGACTTGTAGAGGGCGCAGGCGCGCGCACCAGGCAACGCAACTCCCAGTTGGATAGGTACGTACTCTCACCACCACTACACTTTTGCTAATAAACTTGCTATTTCTACAAACTTTAGCTTATTTCTTGAAAAAAAAAAGGTCACTGATTTTTCCACTAGAGGTTATGAACTTCTCTATAGACCCAATAAGGGGATGTTGCATACAAAGTCACATTTTCAAGTTTTCAGTTACTTGTTGAAAATTTATATTCAGTTTTTTATATTGTAACATTGGCGATCTTCTAGAATCTAGAGAGAAAACTTCCCATAGACTAGAAGCTCCGTGGCGTGACGTCACGTCGTTGGGGGAACAGAGATATAATTTTGCAGGCTAAAGTTTGTGATTGTGTAACTACAATTTATTGGCATAAATTGGTGAATAGGAGACCATACCTGATTGTAATGGTTTATAAAATAAAATAACTGAAAAGGTTAAAAGTTGCAATATAAACAAACCCGTATTTAATTTTCTAGTCTTAAGTTTTAATTCAAATGAAATTAATTTTTAACTTCCGTTATCTGAACTATCTAATTTTTTGAAATTAATAATTTAAGAACCGTTGGACAGAAACATTTATAACAGATGTAACTGTATGTTTTTTGTCAATCGACATGATAAATTTCAGAAGAATTGGTTGAAAACTGTATCATGTGTAACATTTTGAAAAAGAGAATGCGATGAAAAAAATAATTTCCAAGCAGCTTGCATTTGAAAATTAGAAAGTCTTCGTATATAGTTTATAATATAAAAAGCCGAAACAAATTTTAAATTCTTGAAATACAAATATCAAAGTTTTACGAGATTTGTCGTAAATTTCAATCTGACAATACCTTAAAATACATCTAAATTAAAAGATTGCAGTATTGCAGTATTGGTTATATCTATCAAGTAATTTATGACAGCTGAATTAACGCATTAGTCATTAAAGTAAAAAGATTACGGAAAGTTGAAAATATGTCACATTTTTGGAAGATACTAAATTTAATACCAAGTTTAATACTTATTGAACATGTTATCTTAAGAATTACGCTACCACAGACAGATACACGCACGTATTGTGTTTTCAGCAAAGAATCATGTGCTGTAGATCGTAAAATATTGAGATAAACATGAAACCTCACCCCTAAGAGTCTTGGACGTACATTTACATCAGTTTTGCTATGAAAGAGTATTTAATGGAAGAGATTTTCAGTTTATGAGGGTGGTTGGAACAAAAAGAGACAAATTCTGGGCTATAAATCTGCAGATCGTTAAAGTTAACACAAACTCCAGTATGTGGTCGTATCCTGAATATTCATGACTAGATTAGATTATCGATCGTGATTCAATTTTTCCTTTTTTAACTACTACACAGACAACACATTTTGTGGGCTTTTCCATCATTAACTTGGTATTGAAAACAGTATTGTGAAAGTAAGACTCAATTTTATTTAAATATCTCCCCCTCCTGTTATGTGGGCAAGTAGGCGTTGAGGTTGGCTTTAAGTACGTCATTATTCTCTGACAATCTACACAAAAAATACAATGGGTTACACTCACACGACCTTCTCTACTTACTGTTGTACAAACTTATCTTACAGATGTAAGACTTGACACTTTCACACCGAGTGCTTTTATTGTTTATGGTTTCACGGTTGGTAGGACGTGTTAAATTTAAACATGTCAAGGTTTTGCCCATACAAAACTGCATAAACTGGGTTCAGTTCCTGAAGAAGGCCTTGGATTTTGGGTTAGCGTTAATTTTTATAATTCAATTTCAGAAGCCCATGTAAGCTTGACGTTTTAACACATTTCCTGAAGAAGCCTATGGTTTTAAGATGGCCGTTTATTTCTTATTCAGTTTCTTATGAATGCCTTGATTTTGAGATGGCGTTGGTTTCTTATTCAGTTTTTTATGAAGGCCATGGAATTTCTTATGGACGAAATCTTGGCATTTTTAAATTTAACAAGGCTCATCACCCCTGAAGTCATAAATTTATTCTTAAAAATGCTTATTCCTTTATTTTCTTCATGCTAATCAAGATAAACATTGGGACTTGTGTGCCCAACAGAAGAATACCAGCTGGAGACATTGATTACGTAAATTCGGTATGTTTACGCACGCTAGCGATTCAGATATCAGTGTTGCCAACTAAATTAGTCGAAAGCCGCCAAATCTTAAATTAAAAGGTCGCTGAAAGGTCGCTAAATTGAAATAAATACCATAAGGAATTAAAAGGTATTTTTATAATATAATACTTTTCAAAGAAAATTTCACTTGCGTCATCAGAAGGAAAATATGTCACATCCCAGGTGCTCCACCGCAAAATATAACTCTGATTCAGTGTACGTAATAGATTGTCTCACGCAAGTGTGCAAAATCTGAGGCTTGTAGCTTTTAGCATTTTTGAGAAAAAGAAATATATGTTTAGAAAAATTAATTTTTAATATAATCGGAATTAAAAATTGAATTTAAAAGTATGACTCATGTTAATGTATGCCATCACTAGTTGTATGTCGTGTTACCTCCTGATTATAGTTCTAGTCTTTTGAGCAGATAATAATCTTAAGACTTCAGATATTTAAAGTTTCAGAAAAAACTCGCTGGTAGTGTCCGTCTCTTTAAACATTAAATATTTTTAAGGCTTAAGTGATGTAAATGACCAGTAAAGCATGTATATTCTGAATCAGAAAGAAACGTATAATTTTACAGTACCGTGAAATACAGGAAAATCAGAGTGGTCAGTCGGCGAGAATCGAAGCTGAGACCTGCCGAACACAAGCGTGACGCGTAGAGAAGTAGGAGGGTGAAGGTTATTTCGACACATAACAGATAGTTCCGGTACAAATCTGAACAAGCTATTTGTTACAAAGTGTGTAGCGGCGGGATGTTTAATGTTTCCGCAACACGCTATACCTACGTCCAGTAATTTGGAGTAACAAGGAATGATTGCGTGATTCTGAAGTCGCCGGATTTAACAGCCGATTAGTCACCGTTCATATAACTTCATTATCAATGAACTCGTGTAGTAACAAATGAGGAACGCCACTTAACTCGTGTGTGAGTGCAAGTTGGTTCTGTAAGTTTCCTGAGTTCGACTACTCAACAAGAGATAAAGTTCTCAGAAGCTGTCGTTCTACAAGCTATTCTTAGAGTTGATTGCATTCCACCCAATCATTTGATGCCGAGATTTCAGCGTAAATATGTTTTGAGACCCCTTCTAAATCTCAACATCGAATTTTTGGGTGGAATACAATGCTCGTGGTAGAGAAAGTAAGAATATTAGATTGAATCATGCTAGGAAGTAATGTGGCATTGTTTTGTTTAATTCGGAGAGTTGTTCAAATTATATGGTATAGGAATCTTAGGAAGGTTAAGGTGCAAGTGTTGATAATGAAGTGACCAGGGGAGTATTGTACCTGCATGCAGCAGATGTTGTAATCTCCTGTATTCACACAGTTGGCCCTTATTGCCCATTATCCTGTATATAGCGCTCCCTGTGGAGACCGACCGACCGACCGACCCACCTCGTTCCAAGGTAACGCATGATGAATTACATGGTAGGGACCCGTTAACATCGAACTGTGTCCCTCTTGGATATTTATATATAACAAATATCTCCTTTCACTCCTTGCCATATATCACCACCACCGGATAATATTTGGTATTCCATCTATCCTAGGAAAAGACAATTCCAATACCCGAGCAATAGTCTGAAAATTGAGGTCGTGTTATGAAATTCACAAATATTTAGGTATCCCACACTATTTCCTATTGTAGCAATTATTAATGTTAAAAATCTGATGAGTTGCACTCACATGACTTTCTCTACTTTTGTACTAACCATTCTTACAAACTCTTATTCCTAAATCTTCTTCGTGTTAGTTAAAATAAAAATTTGTACAAATTATCTTATTGCTTATTTCCTTATAGCTGCAAGGAGAATATTGGAAAACAGTAGGCTTTGTGCGATAGTCAAATCTTTTAAAGCTTTGAAATCCCGTTGTCTTTGCACACGTAACATATAAAAAATGAACAACGATGACCCATTTCACGAAAGTTCTAAGTTTTCTAAGTTTTCCGAAACTCACACACATAGCAAGGAATATCTCCGAAATGGTTCATGGTTCACCCTACAAGAAAATTTATTGAGACATAAATTGTGTATTTTAGCAAGATCTACATTTTTTGTATAGTATGATTTGGTCTGTCTCTAACGGTTTAGCAGTTATGCAAAAGTCGTCCAGAGTAAATACGACTACAGGGGCTATAGCCAGAAAATTCAAGATATACATTTCATTTGTCACCAAAATATCTCAAACATATGACATTTTAATCAAAATAGTTAGAGCCATTTTCAAGAAAATCAAAATTTTCAAAAAATTTTCCATGTAAAGGGTAGTTTAGGGTGGGGCTATTTTCTTCAAAATCTTCGTGTCACATCCTTGAAAGACATTAAACTTAAATACCAACTTTGGTTTTTAACCGACTTTTCGTTTTTGAGTTATGCTGTCCACAGACTGACACACAGACACACATACACACACACACACACACACACGGACCATTTTCTAAAAATGCTTTTTTTTTGGATTCAGGGGGCCTCAAAACATGTATTTCCGGTGAAATCTCGACATCGAATTTTTGGATGGAATACAATACTTCCCTTGCTTACCAGTAGAGAAAGTGAAAATCTGATGAGTTACACTCACATGTTTTTCTCTACTCTTGTAGTAACCATTCTCACAAACCTTTATTGCTATATCTTCCTCATGTTAGTAGAGATAAAGATTTGCAGAAATGTAAAGAGTAGAGTGAGACTGGAAAATTCAATGCCATGACCGGGATTTGAACCACAGATGTACCGGTTACCGTCTGGCTGCATTAACCTCTAAGTTATCATGGGCAACATGCCTACACGACACTAAATTCCAATTGCCCTTGCACCGTGGCCTAATGACTTCGTACAACAATTATTTACTTCGTTTCCATGTAGAATTGAACTCTATTTGGGTCCATTCCCATTTCTGCGTTCCCATGTTGAATTAAATCCGGAAATGAGATCGAAGATCGAGAATTTGATCTGATCCACTAAAGAAGCGTGTCGGATCCAATGGTTGAGCTTCGTTTGAATTCGGGTTTCCATGCCATATTTAATCCGGAAAAAAACTCAAATAGACTTGGAAATTGCCATGAAAACGTAGTAAATAATGTGACATAAACGCGAGATTTTCTTTGACACTCTTTGTACACCCATGAAGAAATGTTTACCTCGATTAACGTGAAGGAGATAGAAGACTAAGTGTTTGTAAGAATATTTTGTAAGACTGAGTAGAGAAAATCCTGTGAGTGCAACACAAAGATTGTGAAGCATACGTATGTTTACGATGAAGCATTTACCCTCGAAAAATGCCATATGTAATACTTTTGAAAACAAGTAAGATTCAGAAAAAAGTTAACAAAAGGCACATACGCTTTGTTGGTAGAGAATGTAAAAATGTCGAGGCTGAAGGAAATGCTGGGCCAAGTGAAATGTGCTGTAACTCCGTAGCGAAGCGAAGGAAAACCAACTCGGTCAACAGTAATTGGCCGGAACGATTGAGAAAAGGACAATACTGCAGTTAGTAAAGGCGTCAGGAAGCCCCCCAGTTTCAGGTCAAAGTTTGGAGCAGCTGAAAGCTAAGGTCAGAGCTTTGTACCTCGATAATCGATAAGGTAAAACGATACGGTTACTGCATTCATTTCTGTGAATGAAGATGGGATAACTATTCCATTTCTAACTGCTGTGAAACTTTCTTTCTACCCGACGTTGGCCGTCGTTTTACGATTTATCCCTCCACCATTCACTTGCGTTTCTTTGGAGGCATTTAAAATATTTCTCAAGATACTTAAAAATTTAGGACATTATAAAACAAAATATATCTATAGTAAAAATCTGATGTGTTGCACTCACATTACTTTCTCTACTCTTGTGCTAACCATTCTAACAAACTCTTACTCCTATATCTTCTTCGTGTTAATTAAGATAAATCTTTGTACAAATTATCGTATTGCTTATTTCCTTGTAGGTACAAGGGGAATATGGGAATACGGTAAGCTTTGAGTGATAGTCAAATCTCTTTGCACGACTAAGTTATAATAAATAAATGACGGTCTTCCATTTGATGAAAGTTTAAGTATTCCAAAACTCACACAAATAACAAGGAATATCTCCGAAACGGTTCACTCTACAAAAAATTTATTTAAACAAAGTATACATTTCGTTTGTCATAAAGATATCTTACACTTATGGCAGTTTAATCGATATTGTTAGAGCTATTTTTGAGAAAATCAACATTTTCGAAAAATTTTGCATGTGAAGGGTAGTTTAGGGTAGAAATTTTATTCAAAATCTCTTTGTCGCATCCTTGAAATACATTAAGCTTAAATACCAACTTCGGGTTTTAACCAACTGTTTGTTTTGAAATTATGCTGTCCAGACACACGCGCGCACACATACATGGACTTTTTTTTAAAAATGCTTCTTTTTGGATTCAGGGGACCTCAAAACATATGTTTCCGGTGAAATCTCCACATCTAATTTTTGGGTTGAATATAATACCTCCTCTACTTACTATACAAGAAAGCAAAAATGTTATTTTTCCTCAATTTTCATATGTACACGCCCACACACACACACACACACACACACAACACACACACACACACACACACACACACACACACACACACACACACACACACACACACACACACCAGGTGAGTCAGCTGCCTCTTATTCTCGAGTTTTATGCAATCCGCATTTTATAGTCCAACATGAAAACATCGACCTCATTACCAGGTTCTACCCGCGTATTTAACATGGATGTTAAGCACTCGATGAAATTAGTACTAATATAGATGTTATCACATAGCTTTTTAATATATTCGTAATTAGACAGCTGAAGTTTGCACTTCTACAAATGTTCACTGGAACCAGCGAATATTACATCTTAAACGGAATGTTTACTAAACACGTTACTAGATAGCTCAGTTGGAACGGGCGCAAGACTCCGAAGTAATCTGTCTGCTGTGAAGGTGGTTCGAATCACCTGCATGTACTAATTTTTTTTATACCGTGCAATCTTCACAATTTACAAACTATTATTCTGAAAACTGTTATTATATTCATTTTTATTGTTTTATTTATGTTTTATGACATTGTTTGATGTTTCTTTATTGGTGAACTACAATTGTGTACTTGTTTAAACACACCTATAGGTAGGTGCAATTGAAATAAGGATCATTCATACACATTTGAACACAGAAAGCAAGGGAATTACATGTAAGTTAAACTCAATTTTGCACACAATGAATTATTGTGCTATTAAAAATGCAGACAACCAAAAACGATTTAAATTATAATGTCCTAAACCCTCAGGGACTTCATAATTAGATTATTGTGAATTCGGTTTCCAAGTTTTGATGAACATAAAAAAAAAAAAATATTTACATTGCTGAGACTCGAACCTGTGGTATTGGGGGTTAAGCGCAGAGGACCCGTCAGAATCCTATTCAGCTATTTCGAGACTTCCTGAAAGTACGTACCGCTTTCAATAGTAGGACTTGTATGCCTGGCGCTATGCAAGCTTTCGGGCTTGATTTAGCCTTTTAAGACAGTTTTAATCACTTACTGGGTGTTTTAATATTATTACTTAAATGACAAAAGCTGTTAGGCATATTGAGATGCACGAGGCGTAGTTCACGCAAAAATGCAAATAAACTGTTATTTAATAGTATGTCCGTTTTGACTGTACGCGTCCATGATGGATGAGGCGTGTCTAAATTTTTCCTAATTTTTGGCAGCCAATCCCTGCTCTAAGTACAAGAATCTACCATTTTCTTTTTAGTTGACGTTATTAGTGTACTCATATGATAGGTCCATTTTTTCCGAGGCGTTTACTAAATTACGTTGCTATGTATACTCTAATAAAAAGTTTGTAAAATCGGCTGGAAACCGGAATTCGCTCTCAGTAAACGAGTGTATGTTTTTGAGGTGTACTTTAGCGAGGAGTACGTTATGTCCCTTAAAGCACTGTTGCTCTCAATTTTGCGCATTCCTCTCTTTAAGAACGTCAAGCAATACATTTTAGTAAGCACCAAAACTGGACTAAGGCGCACATGCCGTTAGATGGGTGGCGTACCTTCCAAAAAAATAAGGCACGGCTGACTCACCTGGTACATATAAACCACATTTGGTCACCGTTCGTTCAATAATTATTTGCAATAAGAATTTAAAGTATTGCTATGTTTTAGCTTGGTAATAACACGCCAATATTTTTAAGTAGATCTCTGCACGATCCCAGTGTTGGTTAGAGAGGGTTTCTTGTGTTTTCAATGCAAGATTTAGCTGGGAGGAGTTTAAACGTAAGCGCCGTTAAATTGCAGCACACGAAGGCAGTGATGTGTTTCGCAGTCCATTATTTGCATGCGAAGAGCCAGGCTTTTAGAAAACTTGAGACAGACGATAACACATACCTACGTGGCCAGGCCCTTCGACACATACCTACATATAAATCATAGAAAGCCACGCGGAGGGCATATTGAAATACAATGCGCCTGGAGTTGCCTTTACAACTAACTCAAGAGTGTTGCCAAGGCAACGATCTGATCCAGTTTCCATCTCTGTCATTTCTTATTCCCACTGCCCGCCTTTATCTCAATAACTGAAAAGGTGCGATTCCATTTGCCATCAAAGTATCTTAAACATAAGATAATTTGATTGAAATCGTTAGAGCATTTTTGAGAAAATAAAACGCTGGAAACTTTCCATGTAAGCAGTAGTTTGAAAGGCGGGGGATCTTGTTGAAAATCTTCGTGTCATATTCTTGGAAGATGTTGAATATAAATACAAAATTTCGTACGTTAAAAAATTGTTTTTCTGTTATGCTCAGAGACACACACACATACCCACACTGACTTTTTTTTTTCTGAAAAGCTTGCTTACTTTCTGTACTACGTCAGTTTATACCCACATAGTTATCGAGCAAATGTAATTAAGTGATTTGTCACTAAAACAGCTAGAAACTGCTTAGAGCTACGTAAGCATTAACAGTATGTAATTCAAACAATCATCAACAGAATGACATGGTTTTGAGTATAGGTATCTTCAGCAGCAATTTTAAAGTCATTGGACTTTTTTCCTTACGATCATTAGGAAGAACACTAAATATTTATGGTTTAATAGTACACACCTTTCTGAAAGCGAGAAAGTTTTATACTGGGATGATGAATTTTGCTGTTTTGTCTCGTGTTTATCTCATGAATTTCATTGCTTGTATGTCTTCTAAAAATATCTTTGAATGAGCGTCTGCTAAAGTGGCGGAAGTAATTCTTATTGCATTCTTTTGTACAAGGAATATTGTCTACTTGAAGGCCCAGAAATTTGATGTCTATTTCTTCTAATAACATGCCGTTTATCCCAATTCCGATCGGACTATATGATGTGCGAGGAATTATAAATTGCATGACTTTTGTTGTATGTAGGTTTACAAATAATTATTAGCATTTTCTGTGCCTGTATGTTTTTACTTTCTCTACTGGTAAGTAGAGGAAATATTGTATTCCATTTAAGTTTGTCATTCAAGGATGCGACACGAAGATTTTGAAGAAAACAGCCTCGCCATAAACCACCCTTACATGGAAAATTTATCAAAAATTTTGATTTTCTTGAAAACGGCTCCAACGATTTTGATTAATATGTCATGTTTGAGATATTTTTTATGAAAAATGAAATGTATATCTTGAATTTTCTGGCTATAGCCCCTGTAGTCTATTTACTCTGGACGACTTTTGCATAACTGGTAAACCGTTAGAGATAGACCAAATCATACTATACAAAAATGTAGATTTTGCTAAAATACACAACTTATGTCTCAACGAATTTTCTTGTAGGGTTAACCATTTCGGAGATATTCCTTGTTATGTGTGAGTTTCGGAAAACTTAAAACTTTCGTGAAATGGATCATCGTTGTTTTCATTTTTTTATATGGTAAGTGTGCAAAGAGAAGAGAATCTCCAAGCTTCAAAAGATGTGACTATCGCACAAAGCCTACTGTATTCTAACTTTCCCCTTGCATCTACAAGGAAATAAGCAATAAGATAATTTGTACAAATGTATATCTAAACTAAGACGAAGTACATAGATATAGGAATAAGAATTTGTACAAATAGTTTGTACAAGAGTAGAGAAAGTCATGCGA
Organism: Tenodera sinensis; assembly: GCA_030765045.1. Classification (NCBI taxonomy): domain Eukaryota; kingdom Metazoa; phylum Arthropoda; class Insecta; order Mantodea; family Mantidae; genus Tenodera; species Tenodera sinensis. Next base: position 21,226,344 of record CM060968.1, read on the forward strand.
GTGCAGCACATCAGATTTTTACTTTCTAATACGTACAGTAAGTAGAGGGAGTATTTTATTCGATCCAAAAATTCGATGTCGAGATTTTACCGGAAATATATGTTTTGAGGCCCTCTGAACCCAAATAATATTTTAAAGAAAGCGTCCGTATATGTATATCTGCCTGTGAAAAGCATGACTCAAAAACGAAAAGTCTGCTAAAAAAGAGAAAATTCCTCCAACTTAAACTGCCCGAAAGAGGAGGAAGAGGAAAGTATAGCCTAAGATTGAGTTAATACCAGTGTACATATCTATGTCTATGTAAATAATGTTTCGTTTTTGTGTCGGCCTGGGTGGCTGATTTGGTTAGACGCTGGCCTCTCCCCTCTCTCCCACCTCCTTATCCCCTAGCACTCTCGCCTTCGCACTCTCCCACAATCTCACTCTTTCCCACAACAGCTCCACTCTCTCCTCCCTCCCATACCTCTGCCCTCGCTCTGCATTAATCTTCACTCGCCACCTCTACGCTCACTATCCCCAGTATTCCCTCTCTCTTCGCCCTCTCTTCCCTCTACCAACCATCTCACTCTCTCCCATTCTCTTATTATCACGCTCTCTCTCCCATCCTCACACTTTCTCCCATGCTCACACTTTCTCCCATGCTCACACTTTCTCCCATGCTCACGCTTCCTCCCATTCTCACGCTCTCTCCCATCCTCAAACTTGCTCCCATGCTCACGCTTCCTCCCATTCTCACGCTCTCTCCCATTCTCTTATTATCACGCTCTCTCTCCCATCCTCACACTTTCTCCCAAGCTCACACTTTCTCCCATGCTCACGCTTCCTCCCATTCTCACGCTCTCTCCCATCCTCAAACTTCCTCCCAAGCTCACGCTTCCTCCCATTCTCACGCTCTCTCCCATTCTCTTATTATCACGCTCTCTCTCCCATCCTCACACTTTCTCCCATGCTCACGCTTTCTCCCATGATCACCCTTTCTCCCATTTTTACACTCTCTCCCACCCTCACAATCTCTCCAATCCTCACAATCTCTCAAATCCTAGTAATCTCTCCAATCCTCACAATCTCTCAGATCCTCAATCTGCCAGTGTCATCCGCTTCCATTCTCACCCTTTCTTCCACTCAGAAACCACTCTTCCATTCCCAACTTTACGACACCGTCACGAACCCCTCTCGGGAACCCTCTCGCGACCCCTAAGACTCACGAACCCTATCAGTCACGAAAACTCTCGCTCACGAGCCCTCTCCCTCACAAGCGATCTCCCTCACGAGCCCCCTCTCTCGCCGGCCTCCTCGCACACGATCCCTCTACCTCACGAGCCCCCTTGCTCACGAGCCCCCTTGCTCACGAGCTCCCTCGCTCACGAGCCCCCTCACTTACAGGCCCCCTCGCTCACAAGACCCCTCACTCACGAGCACCTCACTCACGGACCCTCTCACGAACCCTCTCAAGAACACTCTCACGGCCCCTCTCACGGCCCTTCTCTCAAACCCTCTTACGTACCCTTCTCGAAACCTCTCTCGAACATCATTGAACCCTCTCACGTACCCTTCTCGAACGCTCTCATGGACCCTCTCACCAATCCCCTCACGGACCCCTTCACGCACCCTCTCACGAACCCACTCACGAAACCTCTCACGAATCCTCTCACGAACCTCTATCGAACCCTCTCACGCACCCTCCCAAGAACCCTCTCACGAACCTTCTAACGGACACTATCACGAACCCTCTCACGGCCCCTCTCTCAAACTCTCACGTACCCTTCTCGAAACCTCTCGAACATCATTGAACCCTCTCACGTACCCTTCTCGAAAGCTCTCAAGGACCCTCTCACGAACCCTCCCACGTACCAGCTTGCGAACCCTCTCACGATCCCTCTAACGAACCCCCTCACGAACCCTCTCACGCACCGACTGACGGACCCTCTCTCGAAGACTCACGAACCCTCTGTAGAAAACTCTCACGAATCCTCTCTATAACGCTCTCACGAACCCTTTCTCGAACCCTCTCACGGAGCCTCTCACGAAACCTCTCTCAAACCCTCTCACGGACCCTCTCACGAACCCTCTCTCAAACCCTCTCACGGAACCTCTCAAGAACACTCTCACGGAACCTCTCACGGAACCTCTCAAGAACCCTCTCACGAACCCTCTCTCGAACCCTCTCACGAACCCTCTCACGAACCCTCTCACGAAACCTCTCACGAACCCTCTCATGAACACTCTCTCGAACCCTCTCACGAACCCTCTCTCGAACACTCGCGAACCGTCTCACGAACCCTCTCTAGAACCATCTCTAGAACCCTCTCACGAACCCTCAACAACCCTCTCTCTAACCGTTTCACGAACCCTCACAGGAAACTTCTCACCAACACTCTCTCGAACCCTCTCACGCACCCTCTCAAGAACCCTCTCACGAACCCTCTAACGATCCCTTTCTCCAACCCTGTCTCTAACTCTCTCACGAACCCTCTCACGAACCCTCTCTCGAACCCTCTCACGCACCCTCTAAAGAACCCTCTCATGAACCCTCTCGAACCCTCTCAAGAACCCTCCCTCGAACCCTCTCTCCAACCCTCTCTCGAACTCTCTCACGAACCCTCTCTCGAACACTCTCACTAACCTTCCTCCCAACCCTCTCTCTCACGAACCCTCTCACGAACCCTCTCAAGAACCCTCTCACGAACCTTCCAACGGACAATATCACGAACCCTCTCACAGCCCCTCTCTCAAACTCTCTCACGTAACCTTCTCAAAACCTCTCGAACATCATTGAACCCTCTCAGGTACCCTTCTCGAAAGCTCTCACGGACCCTCTCACCAACCCTCCCACGCACCCTCTTGCGAACCCTCTCAAGTACACTCTCACGAACCCTCTCACGATCCCTCTAACGCACCCTCTCAGGAACCCTCTCACGAACCGACTGACGGACCCTCTCTCGAACACTCACGAACCCTCTCTAGAAAACTCACGAAACCTCTCTAGAACGCTCTCACGAACCCTTTCACGGAACCTCTCTCAAACCCTCTCTAGAACCATCTCACGAACCGTCGCTTGGAACCTCTCTCGAACCCTCTCGCGAACCCTCTCACGTACGCTTCTCGAACATTTTGAACCCTCTCACGTGTCCTCGAACCCTCTCACGTACCCCCTAACGAACCCTCTCACGAACCGTCTCACGAACCTTCTCGCGAACCCTCTCGAATCCTCTCACGAACCCTCTCACGAACTCTCAGGAACCCTCTCTCGAACCCTCAAACGAACCCTCTCTCGAACACTCTCACGAACCCTCTTTCGAACCCACTCACGAACTCTCTCTCGAACCCTGTCTCGCACCCCCTTACGAACCCTCTCACGAACACTAACGAACCCTGTCACGAACCCTCTCTCGAACCCTCTCACGGACACTCTCTCGAGCCCTCTCTCGGATACTCACGAACCCTCTCACGGTTACTCTCATGAACCCGGTCTCGAATCCCCTCACGAACCCTCTCTCGAACCCTGTCAAGAAACCCCTCTCGAACCCTCTCACGAACCCTCTCATGAACTCTCAGGAACCCTCTCTCGAACGCTCTCTCGAACACTCACACTAACCCTCTCTCGAACCCTCTCACTAACCTTCCTTCGAACCCTCTGATGACCCTTCTCTCGAACCCTGTCTCGGACCCTCTCACGAACCCTCATGAACTCTCAGGAACCCTCTCTCAAACCATCTGTCGAACCCTCTCACTAACAGTCCTTCGAATACTCTCATGAACCCTCTCACGAACCCTCTCTCGAACCCACTCCAGAACCCTCTCTAGAACCCTCACCAGAACCCTCTCTCGAACCCTTTCACAAACCCTCTCTCGCACCTCTCACGGACACTCTCGCGAACGCTCTCACGGACACTCTCACGAACCCTCTCATGAACCCTCTCATAAAGCCTCTCGAACCCTCTCACGAACGCTCTCTCGAACCCGCTCTCCAACCCTCTCTCGAACCCTTTCGCGGACCTTCTCACGAACCCTCACGAAAACTCCAGCGAAACCTCTCACGAAACATCTCACGTACCCTCTCTCGAATTTTCTCACGAATCCTCTCTCGGTCCCCCTCAAGGACCCTCCCTCGAACCCTCTCACGAACCCTCTCGAACCGTCATACGTACCCTCTCACGTACCCTCTTACGAACGCTCTCTCGAACCCTCTCTCGAGCATCTCACGATCCCTCTTCCTACCCTCTCACGAACCCTCTCTCGAACCCTCTCACGGACCCTCTCACGAACCCTATCACTAACCCCGTCACGAACCCTCTCACGAACACTCACGGACCATCTCACGAACCCTCTCACGAACACTCACGGACCCTCTCACGAACCCTATCACTAACGTTGTCACGAACCCTCTCACGAACCCTCTCACGTACCCTTCACGAGCCCTCTCACGAACCCTTCTCGAACCCTCTCACGTACCCTTCTCGAACCCTCTCACGTGCCCTTCTCGAATCCTCTCACTAACCCTCTCATTAACCCTCTCACGTACCATTTTCGAACCCTCTCACGTACCCTTCTCGATCCCTCTCACGTACCCTTTTCGAACCCTCTCACGTACCCTTCTCGAACCCTCTCACGTACCCTTCTCGAACCCTCTCACGTACCCTTCTCGTACCCTCTCACGTACCCTTCTCGAACCCTCTCACGTACCTTTCTCGAACCTTCTCACGAACCCTCTCACCTACCCTCTCACGTACCCTCTCACGTACCCTTCTCGTACCCTCTCACGTACCCTTCTCGAACCCTCTCACGTACCCTTCTCGAACCCTCTCACGTACCCTTCTCAAACCCTCTTATGAACCCTCTCACGAACCCTCTCACGTACCCTCTCACGAACCCTCTCACGAACGCTTCTCGAACCCTCTCTCGTACCCTTCTCGAACCCTCTCACGTACCCTCTCACGAACCCTCTCACGTACCCTTCTCGAACCCTCTCACGTACCCTTCTCGAACCCTCTCACGTACCCTTCTCGAACCCTCTCACGTACCCTTCTCGAACCCTCTCACGTACCCTTCTCGAACCCTCTCACGAACCCTCTCACGTACCCTCTCACGTACCCTCTCACGAACCCTCTCACAAACCCTTTCACGAACCCTCTCACGTACCCTTCTCGAACCCTCTCACGAACCCTCTCTGAACCCTTCTGGAACGCTCTCACTAACCCTCGCACTAACCCTCTCATGAACCCTCTCACGTACCCTTCTTGAACCCTCTCAGGAACCCTCTCACGAACCCTTCTCGAACCCTCTCACTAACCCTCTCACTAACCCTCACACTAACCCTCTCTCGAACCCTCTCACGAACCCTCTGACGTACCCTTCTCGAACCCTCTCACGTACCCTTCTCGAACCCTCTCACGTACCCTTCTCGAACCCTCTGCCGTACCCTTCTCGAATCCTCTCACGAACCCTCTCACGTACCCTTCTCGAATCCTCTCACGAACCCTCTCACGAACCCTTCTCGAATCCTCTCACTAATCCTCTCACTAGCCCTCTCACGAACTCTTTATCGAACCCACTCACTTACCCTCTCACGTACCCTTCTCGAACCTTCTCACGTACATCTCTCGAACCCTCTCACGTACCCTTTTCGAACCCTCTCACGTACCGTTCTCGAACCCTCTCACGTACCCTTCTCGAACCCTCTCACGTACCCTTCTCGAACCCTCTCACGTACCCTTCTCAAACCCTCTCACGTACCCTTCTCGAATCCTCTCAGTAACCCTCTCACGAGCCCTCTCACGAACACTCTCACGAACCCTCTCACGAACCCTCTCACGTACCGTTCACGAACCCTCTCACGTACCCTTCTCGAACCCTCTCACGTACATCTCTGGAACCCTCTCACATACCCTTCTCGAACCCTCTCACTAACCCTCTCACGAACCCTCTCACGAACCATCTCACTTACCCTCTCACGTACCCTTCTCGAACCCTCTCACGTACATCTCTCGAACCCTCTAACATATCCTTCTCGAACCCTCTCACGTACGCACTCGAACCCTCTCACGTACCCTTCTCGAACCCTCTCACGTACCCTTCTCGAACCCTCTCACTAACCCTCTCACGTACCCTTCTCGAACCCTCTCACTAACCGTCTCACTAACCCTCTGACGAACCCTCTCACAAACCCTCTCACGAACCCTTTCTCGAACCCTCTCACTTATCCTCTCACGTACGCTTCTCGAACCCTCTCACGTACATCTCTCGAACCCTCTCACGTACCCTTCTCGAACCCTCTCACGTACCCTTCTCGAACCCTCTCACGTACCCTTCTCGAACCCTCTCACGTACCCTTCTCGAACCCTCTCACTAACCCTCTCCCGAACCCTCTCACGAACCGTTCTCGAACCCTCCCACGTACCGTTCTCGAACCCTCTCACGTACCCTTCTCCAACCCTCACACGTACATCTCTCGAACCCTCCCACGTACCGTTCTCGAACCCTCTCACGTACCGTTGTCGAACCCTCTCACGTACCCTTCTCGAACCCTCACACGTACTCTTCTCGAACCCTCTCACGAACCCTCTCACTTACCCTCTCACGTACACTTCTCGAACCCTCTCACGTACATCTCTCGAACCCTCTCTCATACCCTTTACGAACCCTCTCACATACGCTTCTCGAAACCTCTCACGTAGCCTTTTCGAACCCTCTCACGTACCCTTCTCGAACACTCTCACGTGCCCTTTTCGAACACTCTCACGTGCCCTTTTCGAACCCTCTCACGTACCCTTCTCGAACCCTCTCACTAACCCTCTCACGTACCCTTCTCGAACCCTCTCACGTACCCTTCCCGAACCCTCTCACTAACCGTCTCACGTACCCTTCTCGAACCCTCTCACGTACCCTTCTCGAACCCTCTGCCGTACCCTTCTCGAATCCTCTCACGAACCCTCTCACGTTCCCTTCTCGAATCCTCTCACGAACCCTTCTCGAATCCTCTCACTAATCCTCTCACTAGCCCTCTCACGAACCCTCTCACGAACCCTTTATCGAACCCTCTCACTTACCCTCTCACGTACCCTTCTCGAACCTTCTCACGTACATCTCTCGAACCGTCTCACGTACCCTTTTCGAATCCTCTCACGTACCGTTCTCGAACCCTCTCACGTACCCTTCTCGAACCGTCTCACGTACCCTTCTCGAACCCTCACACGTACTCTTCTCGAACCCTCTCACGAACTCTCTCACTTACCCTCTCACGTACCCTTCTCGAACCCTCTCGCATACATCTCTCGAACCCTCTCTCATACCCTTTTCGAACCCTCTCAAGTACGCTTCTCGAAACCTCTCACGTAGCCTTTTCGAACCCTCTCACGTACCCTTCTCGAACACTCTCACGTGCCCTTCTAGAACCCTCTCACGTACCCTTCTCGAACCCTCTCACGTACATCTCTGGAACCCTCTCACATACCCTTCTCGAACCCTCTCACTAACCCTCTCACGAACCCTCTCACGAACCATCTCACTTACCCTCTTACGTACCCTTCTCGAACCCTCTCACGTACATCTCTCGAACCCTCTAAGATATCCTTCTCGAACCCTCTCACGTACGCTACTCGAACCCTCTCACGTACCCTTCTCGAACCCTCTCACGTACCCTTCTGGAACCCTCTCACTAACCCTCTCACGTACCCTTCTCGAACCCTCTCACTAACCCTCTCACTAGCCCTCTCACGAACTCTTTATCGAACCCACTCACTTACCCTTTCACGTACCCTTCTCGAACCTTCTCACGTACATCTCTCGAACCCTCTCACGTACTCTTTTCGAACCCTCTCACGTACCGTTCTCGAACCCTCGCACGTACCCTTCTCGAACCCTCTCACGTACCCTTCTCGAACCCTCTCACGTACCCTTCTCAAACCCTCTCACGTACCCTTCTTGAATCCTCTGACTAACCCTCTCACGAGCCCTCTCACGAACACTCTCACGAACACTCTCACGAACCCTCTCATAAACCCTCTCACGAACCCTCTCACGTACCGTTCACGAACCCTCTCACGTACCCTTCTCGAACCCTCTCACGTACATCTCTGGAACCCTCTCACATACCCTTCTCAAACCCTCTCACTAACCCTCTCACGAACCCTCTCACGAACCATCTCACTTACCCTCTTACGTACCCTTCTCGAACCCTCTCACGTACATCTCTCGAACCCTCTAACATATCCTTCTCGAACCCTCTCACGTACGCTACTCGAACCCTCTCACGTACCCTTCTCGAACCCTCTCACGTACCCTTCTGGAACCCTCTCACTAACCCTCTCACGTACCCTTCTCGAACCCTCTTACTAACCGTCTCACTAACCCTCTGACGAACCCTCTCACAAACCCTCTCACGAACCCTTTCTCGAACCCTCTCACTTATCCTCTCACGTACGCTTCTCGAACCCTCTCACGTACATCTCTCGAACCCTCTCACGTACCCTTCTCGAACCCTCTCACGTACCCTTCTCGAACCCTCTCACGTACCCTTCTCGAACCCTCTCACGTACCCTTCTCGAACCCTCTCACTAACCCTCTCCCGAACCCTCTCACGAACCGTTCTCGAACCCTCCCACGTACCGTTCTCGAACACTCTCACGTACCCTTCTCCAACCCTCACACGTACATCTCTCGAACCCTCCCACGTACCGTTCTCGAACCCTCTCACGTACCGTTCTCGAACCCTCTCACGTACCCTTCTCGAACCCTCACACGTACTCTTCCCGAACCCTCTCACGAACCCTCTCACCCTCTCACGTACACTTCTCGAACCCTCTCACGTACCCTTCTCGAACCCTCTCACGTACCCTTCTCGAACCCTCTCACTAACCCTCTCCCGAACCCTCTCACGTACCGTTCTCAAACCCTCCCACGTACCGTTCTCGAACCCTCTCACGTACCCTTCTCCAACCCTCACACGTACATCTCTCGAACCCTCCCACGTACCGTTCTCGAACCCTCTCACGTACCCTTCTCGAACACTCTCACGTGCCCTTCTAGAACCCTCTCACGTACCCTTCTCGAACCCTCTCACGTACCCTCTTCGAACGCTCTCACTAACCCTCTCACGTACCCTTCTCGAACCCTCTCACGTACCCTTCTCGAACCCTCTCACGTACCCTTCCCGAACCCTCTCATTAACCCTCTCACGAACCGTCTGAAGTACCCTTCTCGAACCCTCTCACGTACCCTCTCACGTACCCTTCTCGAACCCTCTCACGTACCCTTCTCGAACCCTCTGCCCTACCCTTCTCGAATCCTCTCACGAACCCTCTCACGTACCCTTCTCGAATACTCTCACGAACCCTCTCACCTACACTCTCACGTACCCTCTCACGTACCCTTCTCGAACCCTCTCACGTACCCTTCTCGAACCCTCTCACGTACCCTTCTCGAACCCTCTCACGTACCCTTCTCGAACCCTCTTATGAACCCTCTCACGAACCCTCTCACGAACCCTCTCACGAACCCTCTCACGAACCCTCTCACGTACCCTCTCACGAACGCTTCTCGAACCCTCTCATGAACCCTCACAAGAACCCTCTCACGAACCCTCTCACGAACCCTCTCACGAACCCTCTCACGTACCCTTCTCGAACCCTCTCACGTACCCTTCTCGAACCCTCTCACGTACCCTTCTCGAACCCTCTCACGTACCCTTCTCGAACCCTCTCACGAACCCTCTCACGAGCCTTCTCAGAACCCTCTCACGTACCCTCTCACGTACCCTCTCACAAACCCTCTCACGTACCCTCTCACGAACCCTCTCACGTACCCTCTCACGTACCCTTCTCGAACCCTCTCACGAACACTTTCACGTACCCTTCTCGAACCCTCTCACGTACCCTTCTCGAACCCTCTCACGTACCCTTCTCGAACCCTCTCACGTACCCTTCTCGAACCCTCTCGCGTACCCTTCTCGTACCCTCTCGCGTACCCTTCTCGTACCCTCTCGCGTACCCTTCTCGAACCCTCTCACGTACCCTTCTCGAACCCTCTCACGTACCCTTCTCGAACCCTCTCACGAACCCTCTCACGAGCCTTCTCAGAACCCTCTCACGTACCCTCTCACGTACCCTCTCACAAACCCTCTCACGTACCCTCTCACGAACCCTCTCACGTACCCTTCTCGAACCCTCTCACGAACACTTTCACGTACCCTTCTCGAACCCTCTCACGTACCCTTCTCGAACCCTCTCACGTACCCTTCTCGAACCCTCTCACGTACCCTTCTCCAACCCTCTCACGTACCCTTCTCGTACCCTCTCACGTACCCTTCTCGAACCCTCTCACGAACCCTCTCACGAACCCCCTCACCTACCCTCTCACGTACCCTCTCACGTACCCTTCTCGAACCCTCTCACGTACCCTTCTCGAACCCTCTCACGTACCCTTCTCGAACCCTCTCAACTACCCTTCTCGAACCCTCTCGCGTACCCTTCTCGTACCCTCTCGCGTACCCTTCTCGTACCCTCTCGCGTACCCTTCTCGAAACCTCTCACGAACCCTCTCACGAACCCTCTCACGAACCTTCTCACGTACCCTCTCACGAACCCTCTCACGACCCCTCTCAAGTACCCTTCTCGAACCCTCTCACGTACCCTTCTCGAACCCTCTCACGTACCCTTCTCGAACCCTCTAACGAACCCTGTCACCTACCCTCTCACGTACCCTCTCACGTACCTTCTCACGTACCCTTCTCGAACCCTCTCACGTACCCTTCTCGAACCCTCTCACGTACCCTTCTCGAACCCTCTCACGTACCCTTCTCGTTCCCTCTTACGAACCCTCTCACGAACCCTCTCACGTACCCTTCTCGCACCCTCTCACGAACCCTCTCACGAACCCTCTCACGTACCCTCTCACGTACCCTCTCACGTTACCTCTCACGTACCCTTCTCGAACCCTCTCACGTACCCTTCTCGAACCCTCTCACGTACCCTTCTCGAGCCCTCTCACGAACCCTCTCACGAGCCCTCTCACGAACCCTCTCACGAACCCTCTCACGTACCCTCTCACGCACCCTCTCACGAACCCTCTCACGAACCCTCTCACGTACCCTCTCACGTACCCTCTCACGTACCCTCTCACGTACCCTTCTCGAACCCTCTCACGTACCCTTCTCGAACCCTCTCACGTACCCTTCTCGAGCCCTCTCACGAACCCTCTCACGAGCCCTCTCACGAACCCTCTCACGAACCCTCTCACGTACCCTCTCACGTACCCTCTCACGAACCCTCTCACGAACCCTCTCACGTACCCTTCTCGAACCCTCTCACGTACCCTTCTCGTACCCTCTCACGTACCCTTCTCGAACCCTCTCACGAACACTCTCACGAACCCTCTCACCTACCCTCTCACGTACCCTCTCACGTACCCTTCTCGAACCCTCTCACGTACCCTTCTCGAACCCTCTCACGTACCCTTCCCGAACCCTCTCACGAACCCTCTCACGAACCCTGTCACGAACCCTCTCACGTACCCTCTCACGTACCGTCTCACGAACCCTCTCACGAACGCTTCTCGAACCCTCTCACGTACCCTTCCCGAACCCTCTCACGTACCCTTCTCGAACCCTCTCACGAACCCTCTCACGAACCCTCTCACGTACCCTCTCACGAACCCTCTCACGTACCCTCTCACGTACCCTCTCACGAACCCTCTCACGTACCCTTCTCGAACCCTCTCACGTACCCTTCTCGAAACCTCTAACGAACCCTCTCACGAACCCTCTCACGAACCCTCTCACGTACCCTCTCACGAACCCTCTCACGATCCCTCTCAAGTACCCTTCTCGAACCCTCTCACGTACCCTTCTCGAACCCTCTCACGTACCCTTCTCGAACCCTCTCACGTACCCTTCTCGAACCCTCTCACGAAACCTCTCACGAACCCTCTCACGTACCGTCTCACGTACCCTCTCACGAACCCTCTCACGTACCCTTCTCGAACCCTCTCACGTACCCTTCTCGAACCCTCTCACGTACCCTTCTCGAACCCTCTCACGTACCCTTCTCGAACCCTCTCACGTACCCTTCTCGTACCCTCTCACGTACCCTTCTCGTACCCTCTCACGTACCCTTCTCGAACCCTCTCACGTACCCTTCTCGAACCCTCTCACGTACCCTTCTCGAACCCTCTCACGTACCCTTCTCGAACCCTCTCACGTACCCTTCTCGAACCCTCTCACGAACCCTCTCACCTACCCTCTCACGTACCCTTCTCGAACCCTCTCACGAACCCTCTCACGTACCCTTCTCGAACCCTCTCACGTACCCTTCTCGAACCCTCTCACGTACCCTTCTCGAACCCTCTCACGTACCCTTCTCCAAACCTCTCACGTACCCTCTCACGTACCCTTCTCGAACCCTCTCACGAACCCTCTCACGAACCCTCTCACCTACCCTCTCACGTACCCTCTCACGTACCCTTCTCGAACCCTCTCACGTACCCTTCTCGAACCCTCTCACGTACCCTTCTCGAACCCTCTCACGTACCCTTCTCGAACCCTCTCACGAACCCTCTCACATACCCTCTCACGTACCCTCTCACGTACCCTCTCACGAACCCTCTCACGAACGCTTCTCGAACCCTCTCACGTACCCTTCCCGAACCCTCTCACGTACCCTTCTCGAACCCTCTCACGAACCCTCTCACGTACCCTCTCACGTACCATCTCACGAACCCTCTCACGTACCCTTCTCTAACCCTCTCACGTACCCTTCTCGAAACCTCTAACGAACCCTCTCACGAACCCTCTCACGTACCCTCTCACGATCCCTCTCAAGTACCCTTCTCGAACCCTCTCACGTACCCTTCTCGAACCCTCTCACGTACCCTTCTCGAACCCTCTCACGTACCCTTCTCGAACCCTCTCACGAACCCTCTCACCTACCCTCTCACGTACCCTTCTCGAACCCTCTCACGTACCCTTCTCGAACCCTCTCACGTACCCTTCTCGAACCCTCTCACGAACCCTCTCACGTACCCTCTCACGAACCCTCTCACGAACGCTGCTCGAACCCTCTCACGTACCCTTCTCGAACCCTCTCACGTACCCTTCTCGAACCCTCTCACGTACCCTTCTCGAACCCTCTCACGTACCCTTCTCACGAACCCTCTCACGTACCCTCTCACGAACGCTGCTCGAACCCTCTCACGTACCCTTCTCGAACCCTCTCACGTACCCTACTCGAACCCTCTCACGTAGCCTTCTCGAACCCTCACACGTACCCTTCTCGAACCCTCTCACGTACCCTTCTCGAACGCTCTCACTAACCCTCTCACGTACCCTCTCACCTACCCTCTCACGTACCCTCTCACGTACCCTTCTCGAACCCTCTCACGTACCCTTCTCGAACCCTCTCACGTACCCTTCTCGAACCCTCTCACGTACCCTTCTCGAACCCTCTCACGAAACCTCTCACGAACCCTCTCACGTACCGTCTCACGTACCCTCTCACGAACCCTCTCACGTACCCTTCTCGAACCCTCTCACGTACCCTTCTCGAACCCTCTCACGTACCCTTCTCGAACCCTCTCACGTACCCTTCTCGAACCCTCTCACGTACCCTTCTCGTACCCTCTCACGTACCCTTCTCGTACCCTCTCACGTACCCTTCTCGAACCCTCTCACGTACCCTTCTCGAACCCTCTCACGTACCCTTCTCGAACCCTCTCACGTACCCTTCTCGAACCCTCTCACGTACCCTTCTCGAACCCTCTCACGAACCCTCTCACCTACCCTCTCACGTACCCTCTCACGTACCCTTCTCGAACCCTCTCACGTACCCTTCTCGAACCCTCTCACGTACCCTTCTCGAACCCTCTCACGTACCCTTCTCAAACCCTCTCACGTACCCTTCTCGAATCCTCTGACTAACCCTCTCACGAACACTCTCACGAACCCTCTCATAAACCCTCTCACGAACCCTCTCACGTACCGTTCACGAACCCTCTCACGTACCCTTCTCGAACCCTCTCACGTACATCTCTGGAACCCTCTCACATACCCTTCTCAAACCCTCTCACTAACCCTCTCACAAACCCTCTCACGAACCATCTCACTTACCCTCTTACGTACCCTTCTCGAACCCTCTCACGTACATCTCTCGAACCCTCTAACATATCCTTCTCGAACCCTCTCACGTACGCTACTCGAACCCTCTCACGTACCCTTCTCGAACCCTCTCACGTACCCTTCTGGAACCCTCTCACTAACCCTCTCACGTACCCTTCTCGAACCCTCTTACTAACCGTCTCACTAACCCTCTGACGAACCCTCTCACAAACCCTCTCACGAACCCTTTCTCGAACCCTCTCACTTATCCTCTCACGTACGCTTCTCGAACCCTCTCACGAACCCTCTCACGAACCCTCTCACGTACCGTCTCACGTACCCTCTCACGAACCCTCTCACGTACCCTTCTCGAACCCTCTCACGTACCCTTCTCGAACCCTCTCACGTACCCTTCTCGAACCCTCTCACGTACCCTTCTCGAACCCTCTCACGTACCCTTCTCGTACCCTCTCACGTACCCTTCTCGAACCCTCTCACGTACCCTTCTCGAACCCTCTCACGTACCCTTCTCGAACCCTCTCACGTACGCTTCTCGAACCCTCTCACGTACTCTTCTCGAACCCTCTCACGAACCCTCTCACCTACCCTCTCACGTACCCTCTCACGTACCCTTCTCTAACCCTCTCACGTACCCTTCTCGAACCCTCTCACGTACCCTTCTCGAACCCTCTCACGTACCCTTCTCGAACCCTCTCACGTACCCTTCTCAAACCCTCTCACGTACCCTTCTCGAATCCTCTGACTAACCCTCTCACGAGCCCTCTCACGAACACTCTCACGAACCCTCTCATAAACCCTCTCACGAACCCTCTCACGTACCGTTCACGAACCCTCTCACGTACCCTTCTCGAACCCTCTCACGTACATCTCTGGAACCCTCTCACATACCCTCTTCAAACCCTCTCACTAACCCTCTCACGAACCCTCTCACGATCCATCTCACTTACCCTCTTACGTACCCTTCTCGAACCCTCTCAGGTACATCTCTCGAACCCTCTAACATATCCTTCTCGAACCCTCTCACGTACGCTACTCGAACCCTCTCACGTACCCTTCTCGAACCCTCTCACGTACCCTTCTGGAACCCTCTCACTAACCCTCTCACGTACCCTTCTCGAACCCTCTTACTAACCGTCTCACTAACCCTCTGACGAACCCACTCACAAACCCTCTCACGAACCCTTTCTCGAACCCTCTCACTTATCCTCTCTCGTACGCTTCTCGAACCCTCTCACGTACATCTCTCGAACCCTCTCACGTACCCTTCTCGAACCCTCTCACGTACCCTTCTCGAACCCTCTCACGTACCCTTCTCGAACCCTCTCACGTACCCTTCTCGTTCCCTCTTACGAACCCTCTCACGAACCCTCTCACGTACCCTTCTCGCACCCTCTCACGAACCCTCTCACGAACCCTCTCACGAACCCTCTCACGTACCCTTCTCGAACCCTCTCACGTACCCTTCTCGAACCCTCTCACGTACCCTTCTCGAACCCTCTCACGAACCCTCTCACGAGCCCTCTCACGAACCCTCTCATGAACCCTCTCACGTACCCTCTCACGTACCCTCTCACGAACCCTCTCACGTACCCTCTCACGAACCCTCTCACGTACCCTCTCACGTACCCTTCTCGAACCCTCTCACGAACCCTCTCACGTACCCTTCTCGAACCCTCTCACGTACCCTTCTCGAACCCTCGCACGTACCCTTCTCGAACCCTCTCACGTACCCTTCTCCAAACCTCTCACGTACCCTCTCACGTACCCTTCTCGAACCCTCTCACGAACCCTCTCACCTACCCTCTCACGTACCCTCTCACGTACCCTTCTCGAACCCTCTCACGTACCCTTCTCGAACCCTCTCACGTACCCTTCTCGAACCCTCTCACGTACCCTTCTCGAACCCTCTCACGCACCCTTCTCGAACCCTCTCACGAACCCTCTCACGAACCCTCTCACGTACCCTCTCACGTACCCTCTCACGAACCCTCTCACGAACGCTTCTCGAACCCTCTCACGTACCCTTCCCGAACCCTCTCACGTACCCTTCTCGAACCCTCTCACGAACCCTCTCACGTTCCCTCTCACGAACCCTCTCACGAACCCTCTCACGAACCCTCTCACGTTCCCTCTCACGTACCCTCTCACGAACCCTCTCACGAACCCTCTCACGTACCCTTCTCGAACCCTCTCACGTACCCTTCTCGAAACCTCTAACGAACCCTCTCACGAACCCTCTCACGTACCCTCTCACGAACCCTCTCACGATCCCTCTCAAGTACCCTTCTCGAACCCTCTCACGTACCCTTCTCGAACCCTCTCACGTACCCTTCTCGAACCCTCTCACGTACCCTTCTCGAACCCTCTCACGAACCCTCTCACGTACCCTCTCACGAACCCTCTCACGTACCCTTCTCGAACCCTCTCACGTACCCTTCTCGTACCCTCTCACGTACCCTTCTCGAACCCTCTCACGTACCCTTCTCGAACCCTCTCACGAACCCTCTCACCTACCCTCTCACGTACCCTCTCACGTACCCTTCTCGAACCCTCTCACGTACCCTTCTCGAACCCTCTCTCGAACCCTCTCTCGAACCCTCTCACGAGCCCTCTCACGAACCCTCTCACGAACCCTCTCACGTACCCTCTCACGTACCCTCTCACGAACCCTCTCACGTACCCTTCTCGAGCCCTCTCACGTACCCTTCTCGAACCCTCTCACGTACCCTTCTCGAACCCTCTCACGAACCCTCTCACCTACCCTCTCACATACCCTCTCACGTACCCTTCTCGAACCTTCTCACGTACCCTTCTCGAACCCTCTCACGTACCCTTCTCGAACCCTCTCACGAACCCTCTCACGAACCCTCTCACGTACCCTCTCACGAACCCTCTCACGAACGCTGCTCGAACCCTCTCACGTACCCTTCTCGAACCCTCTCACGTACCCTTCTCGAACCCTCTCACGTACCCTTCTCGAACCCTCTCACGTACCCTTCTCGAACCCTCTCACGTACCCTTCTCGAACCCTCTCACGTACCCTTCTTGAACCCTCTCACGTACCCTCCTCGAACCCTCTCACGTACCCTTCTCGAACCCTCTCACGTACCCTTCTCCAACCCTCTCACGTACCCTTCTCGTACCCTCTCACGTACCCTTCTCGAACCCTCTCACGAACCCTCTCACGAACCCTCTCACCTACCCTCTCACGTACCCTTCTCGAACCCTCTCACGTACCCTTCTCGAACCCTCTCACGTACCCTTCTCGAACCCTCTCACGAACCCTCTCACGAACCCTCTCACGAATCCTCTCACGTACCCTCTCACGAACCCTCTCACGAACCCTCTCACGAACGCTTCTCAAACCCTCTCACGTACCCTTCCCGAACCGTCTCACGTACCCTACTCGAACCCTCTCACGTAGCCTTCTCGAACCCTCACACGTACCCTTCTCGAACCCTCTCACGTACCCTTCTCGAACGCTCTCACTAACCCTCTCACGAACCATCTCACGTACGCTCTCACGTACCCTCTCACGAACCCTTTCACGAAGCCTCTCACGAACGCTCTCACGAACCCTCTCACGTACCCTCTCACGAACCCTCTCACGAACCCTCCCACGAACCCTCCCACGAACCCTCACACGTACCCTCTCACGAACCCTCTCACGAAGCCTCTCACGTACCCTCTCACGTACCCTCTCGAACAATCTCACTAACCCTCTCACGAACACTCTCACGAACCCTCTCACGAACCCACTCACGAACTATCTCACGAACCCTCTTTCGAACCCCCTCACGAACCCTCTCTCGAACTTTCTCACGAACCCTCTCACGGACCCTCTCTCGAACAATCTCTAGAACCCTCTCACGAACCCTCTCTCGAACCCTATCTCGTACCCTCTCACGTACCCTCTTACGAACGCTCTCTCGAACCCCGTCACGAACCCTCTCTCGGACCCTCTCACGAACCCTCTCTTGAACCGTCTCACGAACCCTCTAACGAACCCTCTCACGAACCCTCTCACGAACCCTCTCACTTACCCTCTCACCAAATCTCTCACGAACCCTCTCACGTACCTTCTCACGAACCCTGTCACGTACCCTCTCTCGAACCCTCTCACGAACCCTCTCACGAACCCTCTCTCGAACGCTCTCACGAACCCTCTCTCCAACCCTCTCTCGAATCCTCTCGCGGACCCCCTCACTAACCCTCTAACGGACCCTCTTATAAACCCTCTCACGAACCCTCTGACGGTCCCTCTCACGGACCCTCTCTCGAACCATCTCTAGAACCTTCTCTCGAACCATCTCTAGAACCCTCTTACGAACCGTCTCTAGAACTCTCCTACTGACCCTCTCTCAAACCCTCTCACGGCCCTCTCTTGGACCCTCTCACGAACCCTCTCATGGATCGCCACACGAACCCTCTCTCGGACCCTCTCTCGTACCCTTCTCGAACCCTCTAACGAACTCTCTCTTGAACTTTCTCACGAACCCTCTCTCGAACCCTCTCACGAAGCCTCTCACGAACCCTCTCACGAACCCTCTCTCGAACCCTCTCGGGAACCCTCTCGCGAACCCTCTCACGGACCCTCTCTCGAACGCTCTCTCGTACCCTGTCTAGAAGCCTCTGACAAACCCTCTCACGAACTGTCGCTTGCACCCTCTCTCGAACCCTCTCACGAACCCTATCACTGACCCTCTCTCAAACCCTCTCACGTACCCTTCTCGAACATTTTTGAACCCTCTCACGTACCCTTCTGGAACCCTCTCACGAACCTTCTCTCGAAGCCTCGAACCCTCTCACGAACCCTCCCTCACGCACCTCCTCACGAGGCCTCTCACGAAGCCTCTGACCAACCGCTTCTCCAACCGCCCTATAACCCCTCACGGACTTTCTCACGTACCCTCTGACGTACCCTCCCACGTACCCCTCCGCTCTCTCCTACTCTCTTCATCCCTCTCTTTTGGTTCATTGTCAGAGAAAAATCTTTACCGGTTGACTCATTTCTGCACAGTACACTCTAATGCGAAATATGCAATAGAACTAGGAGCTAGTTTCAAGAGCACATGAGTTTTTAACACATGTAGGGCAAAAGTTGTTCTGGAGTAATTTAAACAATAACTGGATAATGACTTTTAAATATACCAGTAGAAAGTGTCATCGTCCAAGGAAGTGCTTCTAAGCAGAGAAGCAAATGTACTACATGGCTTATTCGATTTTACTATTAAATTCTTGTTTCAGCAAGAGTCACGTTTTATAGATTTTGAGGTATAATTCTCATTTTTTGATAATTTAAACATGCAAAGCCTGTTCTTTTGGAAAAATGTTCACCAGGAAACATTGGTAGATGAAAGCTGCTATTCAAGGAAAGAAGCATTCTCAATGAAGGATATCTGACATCATTGTGCCGTAAGAATGTCCTCGAGTCTAATAATTTTCACACCTCTGCAGCTTTAGTAGCAGTAAATGTAGGAAATCCAACTTTCTGCTTTGGCAGCATGAATGAGAAATGGATGAAAAATCACTATCGTTGAAACATAACTGTTACATCCTTCAGAACTGTAACTGGACGTAACACTTTCCACACCACTCAACTGAGAATGATTTGAGAAAACAGATTCTACAAGTAGAGAAGAAATTTTAAGTTTGTAACTTAATCACATGTTGGAATAGCTCATACACACATTTTCTTGCCCTATATTGAGATTCGTCGCACATTAGTAAGTTAAGGTTGCTTCAAGTTAGTGTGCTACGGCAAATGTTTATCCTCTAATTACAGTAATATTATCGGTTGGTCGGTTTGAATATGGATAAAATGACAGCACTATATGTACAAAGATCCCCAAAGAAATTCTCACCGTACCTCCAATCTGTCACGTTATTTATCGTACGACGGTGTGTCCATTTCATTGGTTGATCTAGGCAACGTACCCGTGCACCGAGGTCTAAACCAGCCACTGAAATGGCCACGGCTTCGCACAACGATAAATAATGTGGCATAGACCGAAGGAGAACAGAGATTTTCTTTGCCGCTGTCTGTTGAAGCTGTCCTTGCAATGTAAAAAGCGGATAAATGATTTTATCCCTTAAATTAAATATGTGTAAGACGAGGTTCGGTTTAAAACTTGAGAGTAGAACTGTTTCATACCAGGCCATTTGCACACACTCTCGGCTAACGGTATCTTTTCCGGTCTTCTATGAATGACTTCTGAACAAAGGGGTGGATTTTCCAGGTAAGCAAATATAACGCTAGGAAATTTGATGTGTTGCACTCGCATGACTTTCCCTACTCTTGTACAAACTATTTGTACAAATTCTTATTCCTATATCTTCTTAGTCTTAGTTGAGATAAACATTTGTACAAACTAACTTATTGCTTATTTACCTTGTATGTGCAAGGGGAATATTGGAATACAGAAGGCTTTGAGCGATAGTCAAATATTTTAAATCTTTGAGATCCCGTCCTCTTTGCACACTTACATTTAAAAAATGAACAACGATGATCCATTTCACGAAAGTTCTAAGCTTTCCGAAACTCACACACATAACAAGGAATATCTCCGAAATGGTTCACCCTACAAGAAAATTTATTGACACATAAATTGTGTAGTTTAGCAAGATCTACATTTTTTGTATAGTATGATTTGGTCTATCTCTAACGGTTTACCAGTTATGCAAAAGTCGTCCAGAGTAAATACGACTACAGGGGCAATAGCCAGAAAATTCAAGATATACATTTCATTTGTCATCAAAATATCTCAAACATATGACATTTTAATCAAAATCGTTAGAGCCATTTTCAAGAAAATCAAAATTTTCGAAAAATTTTCCATGTAAAGGATAGTTTAGGGTAGGGCTATTTTCTTCAAAATCTTCGTATATAACGACTTTTCGTTTTTGAGTTATGTTGTCCACAGACTGACACACAGACACAGACGCATACACGGACCTTTTTCTAAAAATGCTTTTTTTTGGATTCAGGGGGCCTCCAAAGATATATTTCCGGTGAAATTTCGACATCGAATTTTTGGGTGGAATACAATACTTTACTTCCAGCAGATTAAGTAAAAATGTAGATCGCGTTAAAATACGGAAGCGGTGTCTAAATGATTTTTTTGTTCAGTGAACCATATCGGAGATGTTTCTTATTATTTGTGTGAGTTTTTGAATACTTGAACTTTGTTAAAATAGGTCATTTTTCATTTGTTTCTATCTTAGCCGTGCAAAGAGAACGGAATCTCTGATCTTCAAAATATTTTACTATCGCCCATACCCTACTGTATTCCCATATTCCCCTTGTAGCTACAAGGAAATTAGGAATAAGATAATTTCTGCAAATGTTTATCTCGACTTACACGAAGAAGATATAGGAATAAGAGTTCGTCAGAATAGTTAGTACAAGAGTAGAGAAAGTCATTGTTTTTAGGTTCGCGGGCCTTAAAACATGTGCGTTGAAACCTTGATATTAAATTTTTGGGTGGAATGCAATACTTTCTGTGGTTACTGTAGCTACTAGATAATATATTGATATGGAAGTATACATTCAAGTTTTAAACTAAGGTATACGAATGGAGTTTTCTCGAATCATAACTCCTAACGGGAAATACAATTTCTTCCACATGCGACGTTCCGGTTTTTACTGGAACATCTTCAAAATGGTTTTCCTTTATAAACTACTTTTCCATTTCCTGTCGGTGATGGTGTTTTGTAGTCTTTTGTTGGTTGAGATGCGGACCGACCAAATTCTACTGAACGCTTCACAAACTCCCTTCATCCCCCGTAAGAACCTAATCTCAACCAAACTCCGCTCCCTCCATTGGAGCAAGAGAAAACGAGGTTCCTCTTCCTTCAGCTATTAGCACTCTGATAATCTTCTGAAAGGTTTCTGTCATCTAGGTGCTTCTCAAATAGCTGCTTCTCTTTAACCTAAAACATAAATAAAACTTATGCATTTTTCGCATTCATATTTTTCTATACTTTAATGAAATTTTTAATACATGTCCCGAACAGACAACATTAGTGTTCCGCGGCACACCCTTTAGGAGCCATTACTATCGAATATAAGCCATGATGCACGTAATCATTAAAAGTAAGGTAACAGAGCATTAGATGGCTTGGGAATTTTCTTTGTTAGAGGCAGTATTGTCTATTATGCAACTGCAGCCGAGAGTATAAATCCGAATACAAAAACGCGCTGCAAGAGATGGTAGAATGAGACCTGGGCGGTGAGAAATTGGATCCATCACGCCACCGCAGTGCCATATTTGTCTGCAAGACACAATGAAAGAGGAATTAATTATCGGCAAGACGCTACTTCTTCTCCTTCTTCTTTCTACTTAGGTTTTCTCGTTTACTTCTCGAAATGGATGTCTATAGAGAATTTTCCCTTTCTTCGACCAACATTTGTAGCTCCTTCCAGAACTACAGCGTCTACAAAAAGAAAACAGACCATTATATGTTGGATTTACCGTCTGTTCACCAGCTCATGGCTTTAGCGGACATTCCCGAGTTTTGTAAACTTCAGAAAGTAGTTTCCTCAGATTCATAGCTTTTCCCTTACGACGAGATGCCACTCAACGACTTCTTCGCGCTGAATTTGGTTGTTTTTGAGCGCTTTTTGTCCCGTATTTTGTTCAAATACTACCGAACACTTAAGCAGACAAGGGGTGTTTAAATGTATCGCACATGGCATTTAAAACCTGCGCTAAAATTGGCGCAACCTAAAACATTTCACTTCCAACTGACGACTAAAAGTTTGGGAAGCATTTATATCGATAGGCCTAAAAATAGTAAAATTGATAATTTTTCGGCCATGTTTGAGTTCTAGGGTCCCTTAAAAGCTCAGGATTTGAAATTCTCACAGGTTGGTAAATCGATGAATGTGTATTTCAGCATATTCTCGGAGGTAGTGATACGTTTTCCCCTGTAAGTGGACATTTATATGGGATAGGCCTGCCATTCGTTTCTATCACAACTGTAGACGTGTGGGGGGAGATTTCCCTCTCCAAAGTAATGGTGCCTCATTCTTCCTGGAGAGCTGTAGGCAGGGAAGGTCGTGATTTGGAGCCTAGATCGCTCGCACTGGACGTTCCATTTCCTACCACACAAAGCGTTTTATAATGGTACACCAGGAAACGTAGACTGCAAAGGAATAACGCCTCTACACATGTGGTCAGATTATCTGTAGTAATATCGTAAGATGTTTGACGTAATCGTAACGGAGCTGAACTATTTCATAAATAACATGTATTTAAATGCTCGTATAACAAAAATTTGATCACAAATTTTAAATTCTGCAAGAAAAATAACTTCAAATATATTCATTTCGACTACTGCAGTTAGATTTATTCAGCACTACCAACTGATGAAAACGAATCCTTTAATTTATTTATGTCCTATTGTAAAAACTTTAAACCTTATCAATTATTCTATTTTTAAGAAAAAATAAGCAAAATCCATGCAACTGCAGTCAAATGTAACCCTATCTACTTACAAGCGTGTCATTAGACCGATTGTTTTACTTGGGCCCTCCCCATTACTTTACCACAGGCACATTAGCCTACAGTTGCTGGGATTTGAACTCGTGACGTTGGGCTTTGATTCGAATCGCTTCGGCTAGGGTGCCTCCGAAAGGGATATGAAAACCGGTTTAGGAATTAGGGGAAGAACTGCATATGTAGCAAAATAACTTGTCAATTAAAGTGTTAACATAATCGTGGTGGAAATACTTTCCACCAAGGAATTTCTTCAAGTGAAGGAACAGATGGAAATCCATTGGTGCTAAATCGGACTCCAGGGAGAATGGTCAAATTTTTCCCAAAAAATGTCTAGGCTGTGTCTGGCCGGGCATTGTCATTGATTGTTTACTCATAAACCTCGCACACTTGGGGATGAATGTTTGATTACATAGCATTTATTGTATTAAAAAAATATATCAGTGATCAGACTTTGCAGTCGACAAATCGTGCAAATGTTTTGAACATTTCGAAACGCGGGGAGGTGACGGTCGCTGCGCCTGACTTCCTAATTAATATAGGAAGAGTTTGCGCATGCTCGAAAGCTCGACCACAGCACTGCGGCGGGAAAATATTTAAACAGTACCAGGACCTCCTAAATACCGGACCTGACACTGTAATTCAAGATGGCGGCCAAAGTG
Source organism: Tenodera sinensis (assembly GCA_030765045.1). Classification (NCBI taxonomy): domain Eukaryota; kingdom Metazoa; phylum Arthropoda; class Insecta; order Mantodea; family Mantidae; genus Tenodera; species Tenodera sinensis. The sequence goes on from CM060968.1 coordinate 21,250,610, forward strand.
GTGGGAACTACTTGTAAACAACTCGTCTACAGGCTACGATTTCAACGCAGTAAAATAAAAATGTGGTGTAATAACACGCCTATTTTGTGAATATGGGCTGTGTTAAACACAAAAACACTGTCTTAAACATAAACTCAAGTAAACAAAAAAGAATGACATTTAATATTAAACGATAAACCATGGGCAATGAAATATATAACCTCAAATATCATTCATGCAATCTACAGGTTTACATGCCATTATGTAACTGCATTACACACTCAAATTACAAAGAAGATAGACAAAACTGCAAGCAGCATGTTACTTAAATAAAACAGAAGTGTTGACAGTGAGTTGACTCAGAATTATTAATCATTGTTTACACTGTTTTTCACATTTGTACAATGTGCAGAATGTTATATACCTACACAAAACATACTATACTGGATGGCTGATATACAAATGCTGCCATTTAGAATGACCTAAAGCTACCTACTGAATTCAAAACCTTTAGGGTGAAATTTTGCTTTCACTATTACTGAGAACTTGATTACTCAGTTTGCAACAACATATTACTCAGCACTTCAGGACACTTTATTTTACAGGGGGAATCCACAAAAGCAGATGAAATATTAAAAATAATAACCGTAAAACAGCACTGTAAATGAAATACATGAAATACGTAATCTTAAATCAGTATTGTAAAGCAACATTGTGTTAGCTTAGGTTAGGTTAGTTTTGCATATGAGTGGGGTGACAGGGTCCTGTGTTATCGAAATATTTACAATTTGGGTAGTGTTTATGCAATCATTTCAACGTAAATGCATTAATCAATCATTGTAGCATATATTACACTCGTTTATGCACATTTATTAGCTAAATATCCGCCGCATAAGCGAAATAAAACCACTTCATCGACCGTACGAAATTTTCTCATAAATAAAACACGAAGCTTGAGCGCACAATAAAACTTACAAGATCGTAATCAGCAATAAAAACTGCATCCATTGCACTATGTTTCATTCGTTTTCTCGAGCGGACGATTTTGTAAATATTTACCAAACTTTGCTATAGTCTACAGTTTTACATGCAGCAACATAACACATTTCTTCTAAACTACAGCTACACATTTAAATTACAAAGACAAAAGATAATGTACAAATATGAGCAGCATACTACTTACATGAAACAAACTGTTGGTGTTGCAGATGCCACTAATTGAATTCACTCGAAATTATTGTCTTTCACTATTCACACTATTCACCATGTTATATACACACCGGCAACTAATACACATAACGCTGCAATTTATTGTAATTAAATACTGAATTTAGAAGCTTTATGTTGTAATTTACCTTTTGTTTTAACTGAAAGTTTCTGATTTTTAATTTGCATCCGGGAATGCAACAGTTACGGTGCATTGTCGTGTTTGAGGTTAGGTTGTAGTATGGCAACATTAATATACACTACTGGAACAGTTTTTCTTCAACAACCTCTCACCACTGTAATCGTGACACAAATTGTACTTGCAAACAGATAAATTAACCACACTATACGGCTAATGTAGCCATAGTCCTAGATGGAACACAATAAACATGAACACGTGGATAGCACACGGCACAGTCAAAACGTTATTACATTTATTCCTGTTCCTATACTGCCCAAATAAAACTTTTGAAACACTCGCTTTGCTGATATGAAGACAAACTTACATAGGAATTATTATAAGAAACAATAACTCGAAGACATAGAAAATAATACGAAAAACAGCGTGTGGAAACACCTCAGAAATAAATCCCACCAGCCGACGCCATTTTTGTACAACTTACATGGCAGTGTCAGGTCCGTTAATCTAGAAGGTCCTGACAGTACTTACTTTAAAAACACCCCTGGTATATCAATGGATGCAGAAAAGAATGGAGATTTCAATAATGAGAAGAAAAAAGAATCACTTTTTTGGAGCTCAGAAACTACAATGTGTCCTTGTCAGTAATGGGGCGACGAAGCGTGTAAGTTTTGATGCAGCGACCGCTAATACTGAAGATTGCGAGGTACCTACCTAGCTAATGGTACGTCGCAAACGTAAAGACCGAACCGCAACAAAGCCGCACATCGATCGACAATGTCCTGTAGGCACCATGACGCGAGCGGAAAGGTGAGGAGAATACTCTTTCATGGTTGAGCAGCTATCCATAAACTGAACATTTCCCTCCTGTGAGTGCTAAGCGACGCCAATGGACAATGCAACACCGGAAACCTCTGATTTCGGTTCCTGTAACATCCCTAACCTCATAAAAATAATTCTCCCCACTCAGTATAATGGGTACGGGCTTTGAAGTAGTTCCAACATTCAGCTACTTATAACACAAGCCGATTTTTGAGGAAAGAGATCATTCTTCTCTCTATAGAGATAAACATTTACAAGAATGATTTTATTAAATATTTCCTCATGGGTAGAATAGGAGTCCTCCGCGGTTTAGGGTAACATGAGATGCCGAAATTAGGATTTCATAAAATAAATTCTCATTTTAAAATAATAAAGGAAGTAATGAAGTAGTATTAATAATTACTTGATGGATTGATATATTGTACCAAGTTAATAGGTATAAATTGTTCTGTATAGGGAATTTGTTTCATATTCCCAGTGAAGAAAAGGTTAAACGGTAAGTAGTTGGCAGAGCGCGAGAGGGTGAAACATTAGGGACCAGGAATTGGCCGCGTCTTGGTGTTCCCAAGTAAAATAATTAGCAGAAGTGAAAGGGGAACATCGCAAAGTAGCTTTGAAGTAGATGGATTTCTAGGAATATTTTTGTATGTTAATGGTGACATAATGCTATTGCATGTACTATAGCTCTAGCATCTAATAAAATGTTTCTGCATTTTTAAAATTATTGTAAATTGCATAAACATATTTTAACTGGCTCAATTGTATACAGGATGTTTAAAAGGTGTCCTATATTGCAACAGGAGTTGGTAATGGTCAAAACTAGAATAAATGTTCCTATAAAGATAAGTTCGGAAACAAACATTTTGTGAGATATGAGCCATTTTAGAACGATGAATTGGTCTAGGAGGTTGGAGTAGCATGGCCTCTGCGTTTGCCGGACCTTAATCCATTGGATTTCTAGCTGTGGGGACATTTAAATACATTGCTGCACGCCAAACGTATCGAAAACGTATATTGCTACTTTTATTTGGTGTATCAAAATACTTTCCACCCTGTAGCGTGTATTACCTCTCTGTACGTAAATTAATCAGAAAGTACCATCATTTACACACACGCACCCTCCTTCACTATTCGCCCATATATCAAGCAACCGTTACGTGTATCACATACGGGGTTAAGACTCAGGAGAAGCTGCACGTGTGATGCGGGGGTGGGTGCCCCCGGAGGGCAATTTCGAGATGAACTTCTAGCAGGACTTTAAGGAAAAAGCAATTCGGAAGCGTAAAACGCTTTTCATGCTGATTTGGAGCCAACACGTTTTACGAAACCTTCTCTCTGAATATCGGGAGAAAAAACAGTCTGAGGTGTTTATTTTTTATGCTTCTTTCACTGCCGCTGAGTTTATCGAAATGGAAAGGTACACACAGTTCACTTGTTTAAATTTAAACATACCGTGCCTAGTTTCCAAACTCACCTATTGATTGATTCTTCAGCAGAAATCGGAAATGCTGCCCTAAACACGAAATAATTAAAGAGGTTCGTTGTTTATTACTGCGGCTGAGAGTGAAACACTGGACACTGGTTTAGACCACCTGTTGTTATACCTACCAGCGATGCCCAACGTTTGCGAAAGAGAGATCTTTGAGCTTACCTCCTTCCACTACACGCAGAGTTTGTCTCTCTTTAAACCCCAGCCGTGCACTGTGCACCAGTTGCAAGCAAGACAACCGATACATTTTAAAACAAGATTCTGTTTAGATGCCGTATTAATTTATGGACGCCATCATGTTGCTCTTGTGTGCGTGGTTTTGTCTTATATTGTTTGTTTCATTGTAGAAATGGAGTACAGCGTTCTTTAGAGGGAAAGCATTCAATTTATTTGGTGTTAAAATAAAGATAATTCTTAGTTTATCAAGGAACAAGATGCATTCCGTTAATTGGTTAATGGTTTCAGTATAAACGTAGTTTATGCAATTTAAATGTTTTCCTGCACCATACAGTTTAGTTTACGCCTTTATTAGAATACGCCTTGAAAATCTTGCCATGTTTCCTTGAGGTTTTTTCACAGCATTGTTAGTAATGTCCATTGTAGATGGTAGTACTGCTTTTTGTGTCGAGTGCACTGCGGTTTAGTGTAACGGCGAGCATTTTGATTTCTTGGGAACTGCTGTTAAGCTGTTTCCTCTATAATTTTCAATCTAGAATCAAATAGATAAATAAATCAATAAATAAATTATAGACACTAACTGAAATTCTGGCGTTGCCCGAGGTTTACGAATTTATCCCTACAACTTGTAGGCCTAGGCTGCACTTGCCCAATAGCTTTTTGTTTCTTTGAAGACATTTAAAACAATATTATTTCAGGAAGAAAAGCGAGTAGGGAAAACAATGTGAAAATAATATGTTGCATTTATATTTCAAACATACAGAAAATTCTATGATTTTTGTAGAAGAGAGTATAGAGAAGAACATATGAGTGTGTTATGAAAAAGAAAGGTGGGTAGAGAAAACCACGTGAATGTAATACGTGGATTTGGAAAAATATTTACTATGTTTATTTTGATTAACATGAAGTATTTGCAAGAATGAGGAATTGTTAAAATATTTGTTTACAATGTGTAGAGAAACTCATGTGACTGCAACACATTAGATTTTTATGTTTGTTTTGCCGCTGTTTTATTTATCGAACTGGAAAGGTACACACGGCTTGCTTGATTAAATTTAAACAGTACACAAACATTTATTGCTTATTTTTCAAACTCGCCCATTGATTGATCGTTCAGGAGAAAACGGAAATGCTGCCCTAAACACGAAATAATTAAAGAGGTCCTTGTTTACTACAGAGTGAAACATTGGACACTGTGTTTACAAGACCTGGGCTAAATGCTGCGTAGCTCGACTATTCCATTCATACCACCTAGTTGAAATCAACCGATCATGTGCCTAACAATTTAAAATTTCAACAAGTGGTTATGTTTGTGTGCGGATACATACATTCTTGCAAACAAGGCGAGTTTCAAGGCGTGCAGTGCCGGAACAGAATTGAAATATGTATTTTCTTTTGGCATAGTAAACACAATGCTTTATTTGTACTAGAAACACAAAATTACTTACGTTCACATTTGGCTTTGAAGTAGTTTTTTTACCTTGTTATGCGACATGATTCCACCACTGACACAGGAGTGGTTAGTTTTCTGAGGTAGAGATGGCAGGCCAGCGTAACGCCTGGTAGCTAATCGGTATGAGGCAGAGTGGACGGGGTTAAAACTACGATGTATGGGAAATGACATATTGAGTCAGTTTTCCCCATCTGAGCAGTAGATGCTCAAAACTGACTACCCTGACGCCACAATCCAATTTTACACTACCCTAGTTAGAGCTTGTGCGTTCTACCCAATTTTTGGGGCTGCCTCAAATACATGCATGCGAACCAATGAGAGTAACCTCATCATGGTACGTCTTACTCATCAAAATAATTGATCTGGAAATGTTACTGGTCCAAATTGTTTAAAATTCCTGACCTTTCACTCTACACCCCTACCAGTGTTACGCGGAACCAGCTATTGTACAGCCATGGAAAAAGTGATTGAGTATATTTGGAGAGCAGAATATTTCAAAATCTGATGCGTTGCACTCACATGACTTTTTCTGCTCTTGTAGTAACTATTTTTACAAACTTAACTGTCGCACAAAGATCAACATGAAGAAGATATAGGAATAAGAGTTTGTAAGAATAGTTACTACAAGAGTAGAAAAAGTCATATGAGTGCAACGCATCAGATTTTTATTATTTGATTTGTCAACATATTTTTATTGTAAAAATAAAATTTAAATTTTTATCACCAGTATTAAGTACGTTAAACTGAGTTACTGAAGTTTTTAATACAATACAATACTTGCTTATCAAATATGAAGGGAGAGAAAGTGAAATGAAGGAAGATAAAGAGGAAGAAAGTTGTATGTTTGATTAAACTCGACGTGTGAAATGTTTCGTACGTGCGGAAACTAATAACCAGGAGCAAGAAGTTGTAACTTGTACTATTACTTTCGTCTTTGATCCAATATTTAGACAATGCAGTGTGAATATTAATGTCTGACAGTGAAGCCGAGCATAAACAAAAAGTGTTTACTTGCTGGTGGTGCATAAATATTACATCAACCGTCTTCATCCTCCCGATCTTCATGAACTACAAACGTGGCGGCTTGAAGCGAAGTTCACTGTCACAAGTGCATTCTTTATTACTTTCTCTGCTATGTAGAAGAAGTGTTGTACTCCACCCAAACATTTGATGTCGAGATTTCACAGGAAATGCGTGTTTTGAGGCTCCCTGAATCCCAAAAACGCATTTTGAGAAAAAGGCGTGTGTCTGTGTGTTTGCTTCTTTAAGATTCGAGCGGTTCCAAAACATCTATTTCGATATTAATTTTTATATAGCATGCAATGCTTTCACTATTTACAGCAATTACGTAATACAAAAAGTAAAATTTGCTAATATCGATGTATTTTACCCTTAGGAAATATTTAAGAGGTCTTGGAAACTGGTTTCTCAAGTGATCTTTTAGATTTGGACAAAAACCTATAACTATCTATAAATTATGAGGAATATCTTTAATTTTAGTATGATAATAAATTAACTACTCTAATAGTATTGCTCTAATGATAGTTGATAAAGGAAATAACTCAAAATTGTTATACTCAAAGCTTTGGGTGTTTGAAGAAAATTAAACACAAATTGCATTGCGTGTCACATTTTGAACACATAAGAATTTAGATAAAGCAAACAGCGGGAACAAAAGCTTTAAAATTCCAAAGAGCTATCTAGTGTTGTGCGCAGGCGCATTTGAAAGCTTGTGTAAACATTAATTCTAATCACCAGTAATAGATAAATACAGGTTATGAAATTAAATATTCATTCTTAATAATAAAACTATAAACAGAATAATAACTTTTTGAAGGCTTTCAATAATATTTCACCCTTAATTTTCCCGTGGATTCTTGAATAGTTGTCCTTTTGGTTTCTATAATTAGGTATTTATTGCAGTAATGGAATCCACGTCCAAAAGGGAAATTTTTTCGTGATACTTCCATCTTTTTTCTACCAAGTACGTAGAGAAGGTATTGCATTCTATCCAAAAAATTGGGTGCTTGTTCAAAAAAAAATTTGAAAATTTCGCGCCCCAAATTACCCTTTAAATGAAAACATTTTCCAAAATATTGGTGTTCTCAAAAATGACACTATTTTGATTAAAGTAGTACTTTTTAAAAATATTTTAATAAAATATGAGATGTATATTTTGAATTTTCTAAGAATTGTCTCTGAAGTGTTCTTTGTGAATGACTTTCGTATAACTGGTAAACCGTAAGAGATAGACAAAGAATAACTTCCCCACGCTGTTCCCCTTAACCGAGATTCGAGTTCGGGATCTTTGAATACGACACAAACACACGAGGTGGACACTAGTACTTATTATAAAGCTAAGGTAATAAAAGGTTTGAAGGCCTGATCTCTATCTCTGTGCGTCATTTTCCGCACTACGTAGGGGAGATAGAGCTCTTTTCAGTATGGGATAAAAGAACGCCTGCTTAGCCGCAGCCCGCAGAGCAGCTGTGCTAGAGGAGTTGCCTATACGACACGGGGATCGCCTTTATTGTGGCCATACTCTCTACGATAGGACCCTTTCAGATAGTGTGGTGAATGACGAACATAAAAACGCTGTATTAGATAGGGATTGGACACGGCCCTATATTCTTATTCTAAGAGAGGTTAATCTTGCTTTACGAAATAGTGTTCGGCGGGTGCCAGAGCCTGTCGAAGCTGCATAGAGGATTTTCCTCCGGCGAGTTATCGATCGAACTCTCGCTTGCATGCTTCGGTGGTTAGCACAAAACTGTAAAATATGTAGAGGTTTAGCAGCGGTAAAGAAAATTTCTTACTGCCGATATGTACACTGACGTGAAGCAGTTTTTGCCAAAGCTTATTTTCAATCAGAAAGGTCTGCCTATATCAACACCACCCCAATGACCAAGTTGTCGACGGGTCCTTAAACACGATATATCTATACCACCCTCTCCTAACTCCCTTCAGCAAACTCCCCTATGTATTAATTAACGATATTAATGACTGAATTTTAAAGAAAATTGAGAAAACAGCAAATATTTTTATTTTAATTCCATAAAATATTTGAGGCATTTGTGAATGCGAAAAAATGAAAATTTGCCTCTAGACGCCATTGTTAAGTTCCCTACTGCACGCTAAATGTCGCTTGGATTTTAATATGAACCATACATTCAAATATTTTCTCGCTATTGATACTGTGACTGAAAGCATTCCAATTACTTTTCTCTCACTTTATTTTCTTGCAAAGCTTTTGCACAAATTAACACAGTCTACAGCATTTCTTGATATTACAACTCACAACTGTTTTCTTCTCGTAAGCTTGACTTACTCCTTTCTCTCTTTCTTCACTTTCTCTGTCTCACAGCTACACACACACTAAAGTTAAAAACTAACTCCCGACGATTCATGTCTGTAACTAACTTCTCGTCGCCTCGCCTCCTTATATAACAAATAAACAAACATGAACCTTTCTCGAACTTACACAAATACGCCACCTGCCGGACAGTTCTCCAATGATCTAGAAAACCCCTTTAGGTTTTACTGCTCTGATTGTTGTCACGTGTTCACAACAATTACGCGATGCAACCTGACCTTGAGCGCCTTTGATACATGCACCGCCAGTGGAGTGGGGTAGCCTTCTCCCGAATGTCTTTTGTCACAATACTTTTAGCACGTTTTCTTTCTTGTAAGATGTTCCTGCGCAGCAGTTTCTGTGCTGGAGTAATGGAATTTTCTACACATGTTCACAGAGACACGACATTTTCCTAGGTTTTTGTCAGCTTTATCAAAATACATATTTTTAGTTTTCAAACGCAAATCTTACAATTTTTGGACAAAAATAGCTTATGTTTTTAACATATCTATAGTTTTTGTATAGTAAGATTTTGTCTATCTCTTACGGTTTACCAGTTATACAAAAGTATATATGTTTATAGCTATACGGCGAGATTCCCCCTTTCGTAATCTCCTTTGGTGCAGCCGGCTTAAAAACCCTTGCTACAAATTGGCAACATCGCAGTAATGCTGGAAGAAATTGCATGAAAATCCGTAAAAAGAGCACTTATTTACGCAAGCTTTAGAGATTCCTGCACGTTCCTACTCATATGAAGGGGAGGAATGAACGGCACACAAGCTAATGGGTTCTGAAAAAAACTTAGAAATTAACCGTGGTTTGTTTTACAAACGTCGTCGATAAAACAACCACATGACTTTCTCTACTCACTCTTGCACAAACTGTTCTTATAAACAGTTCTACTATCTAGCTACTTGACTCTTAAGTAAGATAAACATTTACAGAAGTTATCGCATTACATATTTCCTTACAAAGGAGACAGAGTGCAGTTTACTTAATTGATACTCAAATCTTTTAGGAGCTGGTCACTATATGATGGCTTGGCAATCCATTCTCTTTGTGTGACCAGCATATACGAGAAACTTCCTATTTGAGAAAACTGTATTTGAGAATTTAAACAAATAACAAGAAATATCTCGGAAATAGCTTCACACAAAATGCATTTCACATAAATTGTGCGCTTTAACAAGGTTTACATTTTTTTGCAGTAATATTTTGTCTTATCTGTTACGGTTTACAACTTATTTAAAAGGGATTTCGAGTTAAGAGGACTTCAAAGGCTATTTCCAAAAAATTCAAAATATGCATATCATTTCCTTAAAGGTGTCTTAAGCATATAGTATTTTAATAAAGAAATGTTGGAGTCATTTTTAAGAAAGTGAATTTTCGAAAAATGTCTGGCTTAAAGGGTAGTCTGGGGTGGGAGATTTTCTTGGAAATCTTGATGGAGTATACTTCCTGTACTTACTATACGTAGTAGAGAAAATAAAAATGCATTTTAAAAACAAATTAAGTTCATTTTAAGAAACAAAGTATTGTATTTTTGACGATGTATCACTAACCTAGAGAGGATGTTAAAAGTAATCAGTTTTCTCCAAGTATACGTGTTGGAGCTTTTAAGGGGCACGTCATCTAGGTTTTAGTACCCTGAGAACCAAATTAATGGCGCTGTTTGTGCTCCTACCCTTGCAGAAGTTGCGTAGAGGAGACTTGCAAAGAATGCCTTATATCAGAGGTTCTAAAGACGCATTAGGGTCCATGCATCACTCCCCTCTGCAGGAAGAGCTTTTTTCACCCTTGTTATAGTAGGTATAAAAGCCTTTTACATTACTCTGTAATACGGGAGTACAATGGAGGGTTGGGTTGCTCTCATAACTTGATCTTGCATCATCTCCTTTGAACTCTGCATAAGCTTCAGAGATTGTTTTTAAAACCTTTTGTCTGGCGTAAGATTTCTATTCAGTCAGCTACTTCCTTAAACTGCATCAAAAGGTTTCTCTCAGAGTTACAATAAAGGAATTGTATATAATCTAATAATGGGCGATACCACTATTTCTCGGTACTCCATATCGGTAGTGACTTTTAAGCATCGATAGTCGATACTCACTTTATAAAAATATGTAAATGTAATACCTTAAGTAAATTATCTGTTGTTATACCACGAGAGTGTTTTATGACGACTATTGCAATCAACCACTCATTCGCGAAACGTTAGACATTTTATTATCACCTTCTCTGAATTTTAATGATCACCTCTGCTTTTTTATGACATGATCAGCTTAAAGAATCTAGCTGCACTGTCCCACAGATGCCCAATACCTTACGTATGACTCTATGCCAACTTGAGGAAGGGGACCTAGCACCTCGACCGAAAGGTGATCTTTTAGGCCTATGCCCTTCTCGGGGCATCCCTCGGGAGGATTGATAAGGTGAATGGATCCTAATGGCGGCCACAACGTTGCTACGACAGAGTAGGTGTCCGTTCCCTACATTTTCCCAGTTAGAAACATCCCGGCGGAGGCTGGCTTTGGTCCCCTACCGTCCCATGGGGGCTCGGAATTGAGTATGCTCGGCTTCCAATCCGAGGGACCAGATTCCCATACAGCATTTGTTCCTTGTGCCGTACAGTTGCCCAGACGCTTCCACCCTGAAAAAACCTAACGGGATGAAGGGTGAAATTAAATGATTAATGTAACGAAATAGAGGAACAGGACATTTGGAGGACATGGAAATGCTTCCTAGCATTCGCCTGGCCTCCGAAAAAAGCCATAGAACAGGAAGGTCGGCCATGGGGATCGAACCCGCCATCTCCTGCATGCAGGTCTCAGACGCTATCACCAGAGCCATCCAACTGGATTTGCATATGATATGTAGATCTCGTTAAAGATATTTATTTTAATACATTTTTTGTACACTTAAACATTTCCGAGATATTCCCTGTTGTTGGTTTGAATTTTGAGTAATCTCTATTCTTTCTAGACAAATGCACTTATACTCTATAGGCATTTTTGTTGAAGCAATGCCCTCCAGCAGTAAATAATTACCTGATTGGTGAAATACGTTTCCTCAACGTGTATTGATCTCAGTTTATCTTTTATCGCCCATAAGGAACGAATCCCCAAAATGGAAGAGACAGCACGCCAAAGCATTTCCACAGATAGTCCTAAATCTCCGGAGAAGAAGTTCTGCTCTTTTTACTGCCGTTCGATAAATTCAAGAGGTATCTCTGCCACAAGTTCCTGATTGAAAAGAGTTTTCTCCTCTAGGCGCTGAATGTTTAAGAAGCGAATTGTCCCAACTTTGAAAAAGAAGTGAAATGTAAATAACTCAATTGCTTCCGAAAGAACCGCCAGGCACATTCTTCTTATTCTAAGGAATTCCAGCTTTGGAAACATTCCACTCTTTTTACTCGTATTTCTCAGCCCATTTACGGAGCCAGTACACCGAATAAACTTTACTTGATTAAGGTTACTTTTTGTGGGCAGTAATCTCACTGCAGGTTTTGATTTCATATAATAATTCAAAACACTTGTTAGAGAGTGGGTGATATGAGCATTATAAGAGTGCTGCTTCTTGTTCTTCTCCTGTATAGGATAGTATCCTCTTCATTTTCCCTTTTTTGTATTGTGTCTTATCTAATAACATTTTTCCTTGAATTACTAGGAGTATGCTGTTTAAGGAGAGTAGTTGGTAGCGCGCTTGCCTCTGGCGCGGAGGACCTGGGTTCGATTCCCGGTACCAGCATGGGGATTTTATGTCCTTTGGGAGGTCTGGCACGAGGTGCACTCAGCCTCGTTAGTCCCGGGGAGACTACTTGATGGAAAAGTAGCGGCCCCAGGTCGTGGCCGGAAGGGATCGGGACGCTGACCACGTACCACCCTACAGTACTGCACCCCACCAATGGCGTAGTAGTGGGCCGAGGTGGGGGACGCAGCGGCTAGGCGGTAAGGTTTGGTTCTTCATGGACTGTTGTGCCGGAGCTTAGTTTAGTTTTATGCTGTTTAAGGGGAAAAAGTGTATTTCTCTGGTTGTAATTTGTAATATTGTAATTTAACAATAAAATAAAGGCATTGATAGACATTTACTGTATAAATGGATCTGTTTATCTTAATATTGCTGTAGCTTTTTTTCTTTTTCAAAAATCAGAAACCATACAACTGCAGTCTAAAGTAAGACCATCATCATGCACGGGTACCATTGGGTACCTCATTGGTTACTTTACGTGGGCTCTCCCCATCCTTTTCTATAGCCATATTTGAATACAGTCGCTGGGGTTAAATTCGTTGCGTTCTGCTTTGAAAGGATGGCCTTTCGTCTGACCTTTAACAATCATGTCTATGTGAATTACTTTCTTTTAAGTTGGCTATGACAGGGATGTCTAAACTAGAATTAGAAAAAACTGGTATATGTAGCAAAATGCAATAGAGCGTTAAAATACAATATGTTTAAGATATTTTCATGGCATATGAGATGCATATCTTAATTTTCTGGCAATAGCTTCTGGAGTCCTTTTATTTATGGATGACTTTTGCATAACTGGTAAAGCATAAGGGGTAGAAAATGTAGATTTCGTTAAAAAATACAATTTATGTCAATGCCCTTTTTTGTGGAGTGAATCATTTTTGAGGTATTCCCCTTTATTTGCTTTAATTTTCAAGGACTTGCACCTTTCTGAAATGGGAATTCGTTATTCGCTTGTTATATCTTGTCCATACAAAGAGAACGAAACGCCAGCTCTTAAAACATTTCACTATTAAAGCTCACTGTGTTGCCCTGCACCTACAAGAGAATTAGCAATAAGATAATTTCTGTAAGTGCATATATCGATTAAAATGCAATAGATAGAGAAATAAGCATTTAAAAGAATAGTGTGTATAAGAGTATAGCTCTACATATATTCACTAACAGTTTCTCCAAATTGAACTATATTAAAAGTCTGTATAATAATATGTTACGCGACGATCACTTGGTGGATCTTTTAAGGCTTTGTCGGCAAATATTGATAGACTTCTTAAACGTAAGAAGTCGTTAATGAACAGATATTTATCGTATAAGATTTGAAAGTGCTTTCCCAAAACCTAATGTTATCAGTCCGCCACTGCAAACACAATGCACGGCTGGGCGTTAAAAAGAGGCAAAGTCCGCGTGTAGTGGAAGAAGGTAAACCCCCTCCCCTCTTTCCCAAAGGTTGGACATCGCTGATGTACACATATTGCAGTATTCGTTAACATGAATGTACAAAATTGTAGGAGTATTCCTTATGTTATTCGCAGTGTGCTGCAGTATAATAGTGATTGAGTTATCCGTAGCGTAGTATATAATCCTGTTAATGCAGGAGGAGATTTGTGTATATCCAATGTGATTATATGTGTGTGCAGGCGACAGCCAGAGACGGCGGTTTACGGAGTCACTCGGCCGGGATACGATCACTGTGACGTCACCGAGGGGGTCCTGCTCGACATTACACCGCTCTTGGTCGATGGCCGCAAAGTGGTAACGCTGTATGACAAGGACCTCACAGAGGGCATCAACCTGCTTATCGGTGAGTACCAATATCTCAGACCACAGTGAATCTCCTACAGTTGTGTGAAATGTGATCTTTCCCTCAGGATATACAGTGTGGGTAGCTGTGGGAATAGACAACACCACTTAAGTTGACTGATAAATTTAATATCTGTTAACTTCTGAAGTATCAATAAATTCACGGTTTAAAATAACTGTTTCCGCAATATTAATAAGAAGAGTAAGTTGCCGTGGGTCTTTGAAATACTAACCGACAAATCCCCCAGCAGTTACCGCCAATTATGTGCTACCCGAGCGCGGTTTTCAGCGCTACCGACTGTCGATAATCGATCTAAGTAAAATACTTTTGTAATAGAAAAAGAATACTGTAAAACAGGAAAGAGATACATTTTAGAAATACGCGTCTTTTTATTAATATAGTGCCGCCTAGTTATTGACTATATCACCCAAGTGCTTACACTATATGTTGTCAACCCTTAGTCGCATCTGAATCACAACTTTTCTCCGTGACTTGTTCAAGTCTAAGAATGCTTTTCCCTTTGTAATTCTAAAAAATCAAAATAAAAGTACTTTTTGTGTTTGCTGTGCTTGTATGCAAGACTTACAAATGAGGCCTAGGCTCAGATGTCTGTCGAAAAACAAACTCTGGATGAGAGAGAGATATCATCAATGGGCTGCAATAAGGAAGGTGGGACGCGGTTAGCGCCCCGGTCCCTCCCCACGGTATATGCGGTCTTCCCAACCAGGGATCGTTACTTCTGAATCAACTACTTCCTCAGTTGTGCAGCAATTATTTACTTTGCTTCATATTAGTGTGACTTTTGGAGCAGGATTACGTAGTATTTTGTCGGTCACACGTTGTTAACACTGCTTGAAGTAACAATGCTTCTCGTCCTCTAATAATGTCTCGAAGTCCCTTTGAACCAGTCTTTTGTCACTGATACAGCTATGAGATTTCTATCCCTGGGTACGCGTGAATTGTTTTGAAAGGATGACACCAATTCTGATGATAACGTCTTTTAGTAAAAATTACTGAAAAATGAGCGAACAATTATCAAATTGATGATTTTTAGGTTGGGGCATATAAATGATTCCCAAACCCTCAGCCATTAGTTGACAGTGAACATTTTTTAGATTCCATCGTTTTTAAAGGTCTAGCGCGCAGGCTTTAAGTGCGATGTGCGCTACATTTAAAGGCCCCTTTCTTGCGTACATTTTCGGCAGTGTTTGAACAACATAAGGGCTCAAAAACAACCAAATTTAGAGGAAATAAGTAGTTAAGCTATGAATGTGATGAGAAAGACCGCTAGATAAAAGAAGGGTGAAGTAATTTTCTTCAAAATCTTCTCGTCGCATCCTTGAAAAACATTAAACTTAAATACAAAATTTGTTTTTTAACCGACTTTTCGTTTTTGTGTTATGCTGTCCACAGACTGACAGACACGCAGACCAATACACGCATGGACCTTTTTCTAAAAATGCCTTTTTTGGATTCAGGGGATGTCAAAACATTTTCGGTAAAATCTCAACATAGAATTTTTGGGTGGAATACAATATTTCCTCTACTTTTCTATACGTAAGTAAAAATTTAGAAAATTCAAATTTCAGTTGGTCCCTTAAATTCACGAGGCTACTCCATTTTTCCGTTCGTCTTCTCTATTCATTTTAATTGAAAATCTTCACTCTAATTATTATTATTTTTAAATTATTTTAATAATTAATTTTATGTGCCTATAATTTCTGTATAAGTTGGCCCCTCACGGACCTAACAAGGCTGAGTGTACCCGGATCAGGTTTCCCAGCAACAGAAAATCCCCAAGTCGGTACCGTAATTGAATCCGTGAGATATAAGCAGCAGCGCTATCACTGTGCTAAGGAGACGGCTATTTTTTAAAGCTACTGAGTAAATTACTTTAAATTTTGCTTGTTCTATTTTTAACACATCCTTGGAGAATAAGAAACTGCCGAAAGCAAGAGTAGAATCACTAATAAGTTATGGAAGCAAAATGACTACAAGCTCGTAAAGCAGTTTTAAGTCTATCATAATAAATGGTTTATTTGCGGAGGATATTACCGTGGTTTAATTTGAACACGATGTTGATGATACCGAGGCACGTGTTATGTGTTCAATTAGTTCCCCTCCCCTCCCCTCCCCTCTAATGCACCACAAAAATGTAAGACTAACAACAGCTGGTGTAAGGCTCTCCCTGGAATTAATTACCTCCCGTAAACTGCACTTGAGTTAAACACGCTGCTTCACGATTTGTATTATGATGTCACTTTATTTATTTCTCAGTTACGTTATGTTGTTTGCAATTTACATTTAGCGATGGCCTTGTGCAAGTCAAATCAATACAATAAAATTACACTTAAAACCCTTTTTTCTACATAGACTGTTATAGTTAAGCTTTCTAACCTAACTTTGTTACCTTTCCTCGTATCCATGGTGACGTCATCTCATGCCAAGGAGCGTTCAATAATGCATCCTTCCCAAAGAAATTTGAAGCAATGTCACAATAATATTGTCCACTTTTCAAACTTACTTCACTAATATGACATGTGCAATACTTCTAATTCATGTTAATGGAGATAAACATTTTCAGAAATTATCTGGCTAATTTTGTTGTAAGTGCAAGGGGAGTATAGTAAGTTTTAAGTAATACTCAAAAGTGTTAAGAACTGGTCACTTTGTGACGACATTGAAATTCTATTCCCTTCGCATGGTAAAAACGAATAACGACTTCCTATTTGGGAAAAGGGTAAGCATTGCAAAATTCAGACAAAAAACTCCGAAAAAAACCCATGGGGTCAGGAAGGTCGGCCACGGGGATCGAACCCGCGACTTCCCGACGTGACCGTCTGGGCCATCCAGCTCGGTGACGTAGTAGAGAAAGTAAAAAGATAAAATAGATTTGCCGTTTACATTGACGTAGACATATGTTCGTTCCATTGTGAAAAGGAAAGAAGAGAATCATCAACACTTCATTATCTTAAGAGCGTCTTATTTAAACCCACTCCAGACTGAAGCGCTTAAATTTTGAATTTATTTTCCTTTGAAGCAGCAAATACCCAAATGCAGTGTGCGAGTCAATTTAACCTTCTTTATTTTGTTTCAATCTAAGTTCCCCTCCTCGTCTGATCCATTTGACATCAGTACTACAAGCATTCATCAGTCGCGGCTTCTTTCTGCTTTACCACAACGCAAGATACCCATATTGAATTTTCTACAGACAAAATGGAATGCCGTTCTTTGTGTTCTTGCAAAGGCTTCCTTTTCATCTTAGAAATTCCTTCTTTATTTCTTTCAGAGAAAGTTTGTATCTGAGTGTTTATATACTACTTACTTACTTCTCACCAGTACATAGAAGCTTCTTAGACGACATTATTCAATAGTATATGGGTCATTCAATGGATAGTGGCAACAATGTTTGTGTGTGTTGTTATCAGCATTAAATGATGCAAGATGGTAACAATGCGAAAGATCATCTGAAGTTTGTTATCTGAGTTTGAAGATACTAATCTTATAAGATATTTATAGTGAGTAGACCTAGGACAAACATCCTTTTGCTTGCAATGTAGGCGCGCTGTGGGTTTGGTTAATGCGGTGAGGTGTGACAACAAATATAATTTTAAAAAACTGATGTGTTGCACTCACATGACTTTCTCTACTCTTGTACTAACCATTCTTACAAACTCTTATTCCTATATCTTCTTCATGTTAGTTGAGATAAACATTCTTACAAATTATCTTATTGCTTATTTCCTTGTAGGTACAAGGGGAATGTTAGAATACAGTAGACTTTGTGCGATAGTCAAATGTTTGAGATTCTGTTGTATTTGCACACTTAACATATAAAAAATGAACAACGATGATCCATTTCACGAAAGTTCAAAGTTTTCCGAAACTCACACACATAACAAGGAATATCTCCGAAATGGTTAACCCTACAAGAAAATTTATTGAGACATAAATTGTGTATTTTAGCAAGATCTACATTTTTTGTAGAGTATGATTTGGTCTATCTCTAACGGTTTACCAGTTATGCAAAAGTCGTCCAGAGTAAATACGACTACAAGGGCTATAGCCAGAAAATTCAAGATACACATTTCCTTTGTCATCAAAATATCTCAAACATATGACATTTTAATCAAAATCGTTAGAGCCATTTTCAAGAAAATCAAAATTTTCGAAAAATTTTCCATGTAAAGGGTAGTTTAGGTTGGGGCTATTTTCTTCAAAATCTTCGTGTCGCATCCTTGAAAGACATTAAACTTAAATACCAACTTTGGTTTTTAACTGACTTTTCGTTTTTGAGTTATGCTGTCCACAGACACACAGACTGACACACACACACGGATCTTTTTCTAAAAATGCTTTTTTTTTTATTCAGGGGGCCTCAAAACATATATTTCCGGTGAAATATCGATATGGAATTTTGGGTGGAATACAATACTTCCCCTACATACCAGTAGAGAAAGTAAAAATAGACATTACACATACAAAATGTGTATATCCTCTCATATGTGTGTTTGACAAATAGTTAAGTATATTTGCTAATGAAGTTTTTAAACTCAGAATGGTTCACTTTGTAAAACGGGATATTGGTAAGTATCATAATTTTATACAGATGTTCAAAGAACTCTAGTGGTGAACTTTCTTAGGTAATGTTGCCGAATACGGGCTTCTTGATGCGCAATGTCGCTAAGTATGCGAACTTGAAACACGCTACTGGACAAAGAGGTTGCCAACTACGAATCAGAGAGGAACGGAAGCGCGATCTAAAACTGAAACACTGGAATATAAGCGCTAAATAAATATATTAGCAGAAAGCGTTACGAAGTAGAGTTCCTTTGTCCTCATACGCTTTAGCTGTTATTAATAATGCAAATCCGCATTTCAAATAACATTAAAATTACCAGTAATTTGCGACAATTATTTCCGATAAAATGTGATGTTTAAAGTATTCTGTTTGGCAGTCATCTGCCACAGTAAAACTGCATGAGTTAATGGTTTCATTCATAGTTATTTGAGGTTGTACGGTTTGTGGCTCTAAAACGCACGTCATAACCGTACATATATTTACGAAATATGTATATTTTGGTTGTTATCTACCTGTTGCACAACTGCATGGGCTTATGATTTCATACTCATTTCATGTTGTGTGATTCATGAATTAAGTTGTTTCATTGCAATATGAAATGATCCTCATTTATTACGTAATTGTGGTGCCCAGTGTTACATTTGCGAAATCCTGTGGGTTGAATTGGGGAATGTGTGTGCGTAATTCCAACGGTATTCAAATAATGTTCTACTAGCGCTGGCTACTTTCATTTCTTATACGTTGGCAAGCAACGTTACCCTCTCTCGTCCTTCTGCCTTCTTACGACCTGATGATGCAACAAGTGATTTAAATTTTTGGTATTGGTGTTGTTTTAACAATCTTATTTACAATTTGGTATTTCTGAAGGACACAACCTACACTATGTTTTCTCCATTCATGGTGAAATAATTTAAACCAATTTTTTCCACTGACGTTTCCAATGTGGCAGAACATGATGATCCTGACATACTGAACTTCGTATAGCGCAGAACAGAACGTAAACACAGAGCGACAACTGCAGCCGAACTACTGTACAGCCCTGTTCATTACGTTCCTTTGTTAGATAGAGTGGCACTTACGTGCCTTCTCGAGGGAGAGTTGAGATGAGAGCACATAGAGGGCGCACAAGGTCTCTTTGTTCTTCTGGGTTGAAAATCCCCTTGAGGGAGACAGAGTTCCCTTTTCCCTGCCATGCAAAGTCGAGATTCCCGCCAACACTTGTAACCCTGAAAGAACCAACCAGGATGAACTCTGAGAAATGAGATTAAATGGAGGTATAGGGAACTCGGGGGATGTAATTATCCTTCACAGCATTTGCCTAGAGAAACGGAGAAACCCTGAAAACCCCCTTGGGTTAAGAACTTCGACCACGGCAGTCGAACCCACGACCTTTCCAATGCGGGCCACAGACGCTATCGCATCCTGCTCGGTATCGGAAATATTAACTATATTTAGAAGAAACGGTTATCCTGGACACAAACTACATCGAAGTAAACGGTAATTTATTGCACCAATATTCAAAGTTCTTTAGAACCAGTGTTCAATAAAAAAAAGTCTTTAGACCTCATATTTCATTTATTAAAATGCTCTTTCCGCCTCTTTATCTTCCGTTCGAAGAGCACTTTTCATTAAGGAAGTCACTTATAAGAAGAGGTTCATCTTCATTGATATCCGAGCATTTGAATTACGGTTATTATTCCGCCTTTGGCTTCCTGTGCAGAGAAAATGCACTCATACTGGAAGCTTATAAACGAGCTAACGATAATAAAATGAAAGAAAATGGCCATAAAACACAAACAATGAAGGTAATAAAATGTTCAAATGGGGAGGGATATGGATACGCTTTTATATCTTTATTTATTTTTTTCGAGGAGCTTTTGCTTACATTAACTGGGCTGCCTGCACCCTTGGTAATAAAAAAGTATTATTACTGCAACGTATAAACGCAAGGAAATTTAGAAGCAGCCTCCCTAAGGGGATTGCTCTTCTTTCTAATAATAATGATTATAATAGTAATAATGATAATAAGAGTAGTGATAAAATATATAACATAATATATAAAAGAAAGAAATGTAAGACAATAAACTTCAAAGAATGGTATATAAGGTATCAAACAGCAAAAGCATATATATATTAGGAATATCTTTAAATATAACTAAAACAGTAACATTTAAAGGCATCCATCCATTTCAGTGTAAAGTAGTTTTAGAAAATAACATAAGTGAAAAAGTCTCAAAGTTTAATTTCCTTGAATGTAAAATAACATACAGAACAGAAATAGATATTGAAACCGAATTGAATAAATTGAGCTACATAACAGGTGCTCTAAAATAACCTTAAAGAAGAACGAAGGGAACGATTCCATAATAAAATTATATAAAACAATGGCTATCCCAATTTTAACATTTGCTCAGAAACATGGATAAGATTGCGCATCATAAAAGAAATACACAAACAGCAGAAATGAAATTTCTTAGAGCCATAGCTGGATATACAAGACTAGACAGAAAACAAAACGATGAAATACGACAATAATTACATGTACAAGAACTATACAAACAATAATAGAATACAAAACCAATTAGAAACGGCACTTAAATAAAATGGAAGATAGAATTCCCAAAATATAAATTAACTATCAACCACAAGGAGAAAGGAACATGGGATGACAGATAAAAAGATGGAACAAGACTTTGAAGAAAAGATAAATATAATTATAATCAAAACCAACATTTTAATGACCTCAGTGAATTTGAAAAACTGAGCCACATACATAACATACTAAATCCTTTTCCTCAAGTTTTGGAAGGAAATACTATGAGCAGCATGATATGCTTTTCCCATTAGCAAATTATCACAACTAGTATCATAAGACGTCTGACAATCGATAAATTCTCGAGCGGAGCGAGAGTCAGGCAATTAAATAATATTTATATGGAATATTTCATAAATAAAATATGAATTTAAGTAATACATCGCAAAGATTTGGCCATAAAGTGTAATATTTTAGATATTTTCATAAAATTTATCCATTTCGATTAGTGTAGTTCAACTTACTCAGCACTGCTAACTTAGGAAAAGGAAACCCATGTATTTCGATCTTCTGTTGTTATAACAGAAAACCAGTATATAATCTCGAATAAAGCTCACTTTATTTTTAACATTAACAGATAACCTTTCTTGTGGAAAATGCATTAATTATTAAAAGAAAAACTGTTAAAACACAGCTGTCGAGTTAAAATGGAGTGCTATTTTGACTGTTAATAGATTGTAATGTGTTTCTGCGATTATATGCAATACGGTTGGCGACTATGACTAGCAAAAAGAACGAGCAGATGATAGTTGATACGGTATTTTAACGCCTCTATGTATGAAATATTTGATCTAGTAGATCGTGTATAGGTTATACATTTGCCTTTAGAATAAAACATTGCTGTTATACATAAAACGTAAGAAAATAATTTTTTTCTTAGGCAATACTAAGATAAATATTATGACTTACCGCAGCCTTTGCTTGTTTAGCAAATGTCCATAATACAGCATTTCTTCAAGTTTGGTCTAGAAAAACGTTAAACGGATGAAAACAGTCAAGAGATTCCGACGTCAAGCAATTACATACATCGATCCATAAATCGAACGTGGCATGTTTAACTGGCTAATTCAGCAAATTTACGAACTGTATTTATTATCTTTGTATCTCATATGCCTTATAGATGTGTGTGTTTTACATACACGCGTTATGTTGATACCATATTTTCTAATTGCTGGAGTCAGCCGCCTTCTATAATCTCTAGGGTTAAGTTTTAAATCAGAATGACCGAGGCCAAGACGAAAATAGCCGAATTGGAGCGGAAACGTCCGATTAATAGGAATCGAATATTTATCGAAGAGGTAAAACTGTGACATTGAAATATAAACGTATTAGCATTAGGTTACTGTATGCATACGGTTCATTATCTATAACATTTTTAAAGATCTTAAGTGTTACATTTATGACTTTCTCTATCCTCTACCGTTTATTAGTGGGCATACAATCGAAATTTCATTATTTTCTCTACTACGTACTTATAATAAGTAGGGGAAGTATTGTATTCCACCCAAAAATTTGATATCGAGGTTTTAACGGAGATAAATATTTTAAGAAAAATGAATTTATAAAGGAAGAGTTTTTATTTTCTCTGGTTGACTTGAGTTGCTTTAGAAGCTGGTCCACCTCAACCAACACATCGATTTGGATATGCGACGTTGAGGTGATTCCGCACATTCACATCAAAGTGTGCTGGAGCTTAAGTTGGCCATTTCCGTCGCACTGCTGACAGGAAACTACACAAGTAACGCAGTAGGATGCGCACCAAGGACTCTGGAGGAATTTAGCGCGTGCGCAGGAATGTCATTAGGCCCAGATCGTCCGTTCGCAGTACACAGGGTTAAAGGGTTACATACTTTCCGTCTTAAGATACCAACACGAATGTAACAAACTGTGACCAGTGTTCGTTCTCAAACTTCGACGCTCTCTAGCGCCCAAAGCGTGCATTTCCGGACAGGGATCAGATCAGTTTGGCATCCCACATAACATACTAAGTGTTGTGTTTTTTTGGGACAATTTGTGTACATGTATAGTCGTATATAATATAATACAAAATGCCCAGTACCGTCATGAAAACTGTCTCCTACTGGGAAATCTGGTTGGGAGTACACTCAGCCTCCTGAGGTAACTGGGGGAACAAATAAGGGGTGTTTGAGAGAAACGTAGCGGCTCCTGATTGCGAAGGACGCATTCACAGCCCGGGAGAGACTACGAGTCTTAACCACGTTCCACCTTCCAGAACTACACTCCACACGTGATGCCTGTTGTGGACAAACGTGGGAGATGCAGCGGTACGCCGTCATACACAACTTGTTTCAGGGATCACTTCATACTCTGGTACATTATTGACGTAGTCTTTGCGATGCTCATTTTTTTCATCTCCATCCTGTGAAGCGTTAAAGATGCTGTCCGAGAAGATACAAGCACGTCCTTGGGCTACTCAACGTGTTGGTACATCAATCACACCCCTCCACCCCCTCTGATTTTTCAAGCCATTATCTTGGCGCAGAAGATGGATCGAGTCAGTCGCCTTCTACTCCTTGCGCTTCATCTTCATTATCCCACAGGGTCACACGTCCTGAAGGATCTCTCCCTCAGGATACCGTCGCTCTATCCATTACATCCTGCATCAAATATATAATTAAAACATGTTATAATTCCTTCAAGAGACAATTTTACCCTCGAGGCTGCGCCTGTCATTTAGATTAACACATCTGTCATCTATACTAATATAATTACTAGCTGGAATATTCGGCGTTGTCCGTGGTTTGACGCTTTATCCCTACAACACTTAGACTTAGGTTGCACTTGCCCAATAGCCTTGTGTTCTGTGGTAAGGTTTAGTACACATGAACAAAGAGAATTTGTATGCATACGTAGAAATGTGAGTGGTGATTAAAGCCACAGCCCATTTGTGTGTCCAACAGACATATGGTACAGCTCAGCTGCATGTTGGAAATATCGACTTGTGTAAATCGCACTGCAACACGACATGGGACTTATTCTGCTTTCCTAATGTGGTCAATCATTTCTTCCATGGCTATACATATACTTTTCTCAACTGGGAGGTCGTCATTCTCTTTTTCGCTCTTGACCATGCAAAGGGAACTAAATTTCAAGGCCACCATATAGCGATTAGCTTTAAAACATTTGAGTGTCACTTAAAGCCTACTGCATACAAATTTTCCCCTAGAATCTCCAGGAAAATTATCAATAAGATCTATAAAAATGTTTATCTCGAATATGAAGTAGATAAGAGGAATAAGTGTTTGTATGAATAGTTTGTACAAGAGTGGACAATGTTATGTTTATGTTGCAACATACCAGATTTCATTTTTTCAAAACGTATTTTTGGTGAAATGGAATACAATACTCCCTCTACTTGAAATACATAATAGATAAAATAAAAGATACGCTTTTCCCATATGGTACTTTCCTTCCTAGTTGTTCAATCTTTAGAGAAACAATATATAGGGTATTTATGAAAATATGTGGGGAAATGTTCCTTCCACGAACCACGTCATCTTTCGGAATATCTCCACGGGTTTCATAAATGAAGCTTTTGGCTGCAGCAAGCCATTACGATCCGTGTCAAAGTGAAAAAGATTAAGCGACCCAAGTTATCATCGTTTTCCTTCCCGCAGTATGGACTTCTTTTGTCCTCTCGAGCGTGGAGGTTGCTTGTCTATCCATCGATAAGAGCCATTTATTCTCAAACTTATGATCCCATTATTAAAACCGCCGGTCGGAAGTTGATAAATTGCCCTAAATGGGGCATTCATTCGTGTACTAGAACCTTTATCACTATTTTATTACAGCACCGAAGCAAAATATAAAATTATCTATTTAGTGCATGAATCCATAATCAATCCCTTACAGGAATATAACAATTTAAAGCGCTAACAAATGACAACGTTTTTGTTTTTTGTCACTTTGAGCTTCACTCACCGCCGCACATGTTTTGCATTTTCTAAGAACTTATAGTAAGTAAAGGAAGTGTAGCATTCCACCCAAACATTCGATACCGAGATTTCAGATAAAATACATTATTTGATACTCATTTTTGAAAAAGATCCGCGTGTCTGTGAGCAGAACATGTTTCTTTTCCCCATTCAAATCGAGAAAAATGGTTGTGTATGTATATACAATTGATACAATTTTTTATGATTGTAATAGAAATGCAACGTATTACGTTCAACAGGTTTCTCTGCTGACGTTTCTTCTAGGTGACATATACACATCTTCACGGTGTATTAATTTTCTTTTGAAATACCCTGTAGGAGGAATGAACCACAAAACTGGAGTATCTTTACCTCAAGGATATCTCACAGCCTTTTCTACGACGCTTTAAGAATACAATAAAAAAAGAGATAAAAGAGAGAAACTCATCTGAATGAAAAGAGGTTATTGTGCTTCCGTTAAAAGAGAAACGCATTTGGAAATGAGACAGAAAGAAAGAAAGAAAGAAAGAAGGGAGGGATTCAGAGCAAGTGAGATTGTCTGGCGTTTCTTTCGATCGTCCTGGAGCAGCCCATAAATTGGAACCATTAGCGTTAAGTGATACAATCTAGTTCTACCATTATTATAATACACAAAGAATATACAACAATATGGTTTTTATGAACAATCAGGGCTCAAAACCTAATTGAACACTGTTCATACTCGCTATTCCTAAATGATTCAAACAATTTTACGTGTTTATTACGAAAGGACTACGTATTACATAAATAAAACAGCTAATGAGTGCAGTCACATGATTTTCTCTACTCACTCCTGTTAAAACTATACTTCCAAACGCTAATTCATGGTAATCAACAGGGCCCAGAGTTTATAACCTAAAAATAGTAGAAGTGTACAAATACTTATGACCGAAATAGGTTAGAAAATATGACGATAAATGTGACCTAAAATTTTTGGTGCATTTTGGAAATCTTAAAATAACATTGTGTTGGAAGCCTACTTTAAAAATCAACACATGCAATAATAAATATTAATTTTATTGTTGCATTTTGAATTTATTTAATTGCTCAATCCAGAGCTAGAGCTTAGCTCTGCGTATAATGAAGTAAATGTCGCATGTTGAAGGGCAATCGAAAGAATTACTTTAGCAAATTACATACATTTTAAAGTTTTCAAAAGTGAACATATATTTGCACGCAGCATTCTTGAATACATTGATGGTTATTCGTCTTCAAATTATTAATTTTCAAATTAAAATTCAATAACAAACTACTTTATCGAGAGCATTTAATATACCAAATTTTATGAAGCAAATATCTAAGAATATATATGCAAAATTTCAAAGAAATCTATTGAGAATTGCAGTAGAGCAAGTACTTTGAAGCTTAAAAAATGCATATATATAACGTGAAGGAAAATGACTTTAAAGTTTTAAGCGTATGACAACGTGTATTATTTCACTGTATTTAATGTACCTAGTGCACTCTGCTTTTGTTTTAAGGCTTCTATTTGTTGTACCGCATATTTATTGGAACATCGGTAATTTATTTTTACAATCGTTTTCATGTTCATAAATATGTAAAACACGTGACTTACTCTAATATATCATTAATTACAATTTTGGTTTTAACAGTATATTTACCTTGAAACACCATTATTTTTGTTTTACTTGTTGAAATTTTAAAATTATAATTGTCACATTACTTCTGTAAAATATACACTGCTCTTTGCAGCTCGTCTTCAGTTTTATTTAAAATTATCTGGTCATCTGCAGCTGTGTTTTTACGGTTCAATTAGAAGAAAATAATTACCTTACCGTGTGCATGGGGCTGTTTCGTTCAGTGCTCGGTCTGGGCGAACACACGCCATAACTGACTCCTAAACACGATGCGGCTTTCGTTATCACACATACAGTAGCTCGTTGTCCTGTAGTCTCGGACCTCCTTTATGTTTTGCCGGCAGTATTGTTTATTGTCACGTACAAGCAGCGGCTCGCCGTATCCAAGGTCACCCGGTCACCTCTCGTACATTGTTGAGTGGTCCAGTGTCACAATATACTCCAACATTTCTACTCATGGCGTATTCTGCATGAATGCACTGCAGTGTAACATAATTCAATGGCTAACTTTAATTTATAATTAAAATAGCAGCATTTAAATGTTGTAGGAATCAACAATAGCCCATGAACTATGAGAAAAAACCCTGAATTTTATTCCAAAGAAATGTTTACTTGACTGAATAGCAGATGGCGGCCTTGTTCAGGTTTAGTTCTTTTAACAGCCTAGGTGAGGTTCTGAGGTATTCTCATCACGTCATGTGAGATATTGAGAAGTGCATGCACCACGTGACAGTGCATTCAAGGTGCGTTTACTGTTTGCTGCGTGCAGTTTAGTGAATTTTGGCGGTGAATATTCAAAGTATAGGTAATTTTGAAAGTGAACCGGTGTACCGCACTTCGTAAACAGCAACGCGCTAAGTCAACTAGTTAAAAAGCGAAACCTGCTGGCGTTTTGAAAAACTTCAAGACCGAGAACAATGTGAAGTATTTACTGCGTACATTTATCTTTCAACTTTTAAGAATGATAGTTTGGTTATCAGATTTTAGGTAAACTCTTCTACTGGCCGTGTTCATTGCTCGGGAAGGATACATCTCCTAGGAACAGTATAGATCGAGTTTAATGTTGCACCCTTTTGCAATACTTTCAGGTTACGCCACTGGCTTGTTCCTTAAAAATGTATTTTGTTCAAAAAGAAGTAGAAAAGGACTTGGGTAGGTGAATTTCTGGGAAAACATAATACGTGGAAGATGCTATTATGGACGTGACATTTCCTGGACTAATGGAAGCTGATTGCAGGGTGGTAATATTCCTCTTGATTCAGCAGAAAGGCAGGCAGGCAGGCGTCTTCCCGTCAGCTCCACAACATGTTGCTATGGTTACTGACGTACACGCTCGTAGTATTAAGACCTGTGAAATAGGATTGCCAGAACTATGTAAGGGCGTCGGGACGCGTCGCGTCGCCGTCAACCGGAGGAGGAGAACAAAATTAAAGAGCGAGGCAGCCGTTTTAATATTTATTCCGCAGCTAAATTGGATGCCGAGCAAATAATTAAACGATTGTAATTTCGGGGAAACAATACGCGGCATTAATTTTCTGTGTTATTTGGAGACAAAAATTCAAATCATTTTCCGTTTAATTAATGGAACAGCAGGGGGGTAATATCAACATAATGAGCTGAAACATTTCATCAACATTCAATTAGATTTTAATTTACAATTGAAAAAAGTTCTGATGTATTACGTACATATGACCCTTCAAACAGTATCATTTATTTCCTTCTATACCATAAACTATTCCATTCGAAAATTTGATATCGAGATTTCACGGAAAGTACATGTTTGAGGCCCCGGAGATAAAAACGAATTATGTATTGATCTCACATGACCAACATTTATTCTCTATCTACTTCATGCTAATCAAGATAAACATTTGTGGAAATGGTTTTGAGAATATGGCAGGTCTTAAGCGACAGTCAAATATTTTAAAGCTGGTCGCTATATAAAGGCTTTAAAATTTCGTTATCTTTGTACGGCTAAGATATAAAGTGGAATATCGAGCTTCCATTTGAGAAAACTTTAAGTATTGCAAAACTCACACAAGGAATATCTCCGAAATGAGATACAAACATAACTTGCATATATGTAAACATGAAATACATATATACATAACTTGTCTTTTAACAAGATCTACATTTTTTGTACAGTAAGATTGGGTCTATCTCTTGTGGTTTACCAGTAATGCAAATATCATCCAGTAAACAGGACTGCATGGGTTATAGCCAGAAAATTCAAAATGTAGTTTTCATTTCCCATGAAAACATCTTAAAATATGACATTTCAATTAAAACCGTTAGCCATTTTTGAGAAAATCAAAATTTTCGAAAAATGTTTCATTGAAAGTTTGGGGTGGAGGAATTTTCTTCAAAATTTCCGTCTCGTATCCTTGGAAGGTATTAAACTGGAATACCAAGTTTGGTTTTTAACCCATTTTTCGTTTTTGAGTTATGCTCTCCACTGAAATACATACACACACAATCGTTTTCTAACACGTCAATATTTTTGTTACTGTGAAGTAATGCAATTTGGATCACTATAGCATTCCATTTTCCATTATAAGGGAATCAACTCTTCAAAACGCATAATGTCCACAAAATTGGGTTTGGTATTAAAACAAGTGGTTTGTGACATATTCTACACACCTTCACAATCAGATTCCACCGAAACGCATTTTAAAGTATCCAAAGAGAGCCTTGAAAAATAACAAACACACCAAACAGCATTTTAAATGAATCAAACTATATAAAAGTACATAACGCCATTTTATTTTGTTTCATTATAGCCTTTGGTAACATTGGTAGACTGGTGGATTAAAGTGATGCCTTTTAACTGGACAACATTTATAGCTCGTAATGTTTTCAGCATTACATTATTATTGTGTACTCTTTTTGTTCTGCCTGTTAGAAATTCTGAACATCAGGCGTAACAACTTCAAGAATCCTGGGACCGAAATTTGGTATGAAATCAAAAACGAAAAGTCGGTTAAAAACCAAAGTTGGTATTTAAGTTTAATGTCTTTCAAGGATACGACACGAAAATTTTGAAGAAAATAGCAACACACTAAACTACCCTTTACATGGAACATTTTTCGAAAATTTTGAGTACAAGAGTACAAGAGTAGAGAAAGTCGTGTGAGTGCAACACATCAGATTTTTAAAGCTAGACACTTCAGGTTTTAAAATCGGAGACTGAAGTTGAAGTCACTAAATGGATCACATGCTGGAAAAATTCTGCGGGTGTAGCACAAAATTTAATGCGCACGGAGCAGATAGTGTGTTAAAACATTTTAAGTCGAGAAAAACTAAATTTTTCTACCCACATACATTATGATCATGAGTCATATTACCTATTTGGCCTAAAACTGCCCTGCTGCATGTGTCACACCTTCCCTCTTTTGTCTAGTAGTCCCTGTTCTAAGATTCACAGCTTAACTATTTCTTTCCGCTGAATTTGATTGTTTTTGAGTCCTTTTTGGTCGATGTTTTGTTCAAATACTGCCGAAAATTGGATGTTTAAATGTAGGGCACATAGTATTTAAAGACTGCGTTAGATCTTTAAAAGTGGCGGAATCTAAAAAGTTTCACCGCCAACCGATTGGGGTTTGGGGAATATATTCATAAACCTAAAGATCGTCTATTTGATAACTTTTCGGTAATTTTTAATAATCGTTGTTTTCCAGTTCAAGGACCTTTATACAGAGTTTTTGGTCGAGTAGAAAATAAACCTTAAAATTTCAGAAATGTTGAATCAAAACACGTAATGGGAAGTTTGTGTGAAAGTGGAAGAAAGTTGGGTAAATATTGCGAAACACTGTCGCGTTGGAAAAGAACACTTGCGCAATGCTAAGCGCCGTGCGATGCATTTATTAAAGCAACAATAAAAGTTGCTTTTGTTATTTTGGTGTCATTCTAGTTTTATGTAACAAAGGAAATAAATAAAAATAAAGAGTAATAAAAGTATCTTGATTGAGTCAATTATGTTATAGTGTTTACAAAAACCTGATGATAGTGGGAAAACACATGAATGGCGATGAAATCAGCGAATTTCTCCTCAAAATGCTTTATGTCACAAGGTAAACGTGGATATACATACATTTGAAGCAACAAATTGGTCTATAGCGACATCTCTGAACAGGTTAAACAACAAAAGGAAGACGACATTGCTCCGAAACAATTTCTTGAGTGTTTTGCATTGGAAACAGGTGAACCTCGACATATGTGGAAGTTCACACTGCACTTATGATTCACGGACAATATTGTTGCAGTGGACATTTTCTCCCTTAGCACAGGAGTAATAAAGAGCGAGTTTAAACCTGTAAATAAAGACAGAACGAACGGTCGAATGAAATCCAATGGGTTTACTTTTTGCTTAAGAGTGCGCTGAATTAAAATTTCACCGCATTTAAATGGAACAGGGTAAGGAGGGAAGAACGCGGGCTGCGTTATTAAAAATTACTAACGGCAGAATCTCTCTTGAGAACACCCCTCTCATGTACAAGACGAAGAATAAGAAGGAGGAAGCGGAAGAAAATGGGCACACAGAGAAGGAGAGTCAAGTATGCTTAAGAAACTCCAGTTTTTAACTGCAACTAGGGTTGGGGAGGGGAGGGGGTTGTAGCAGTCTGCTGCTGACCTCAGCAGTCATCCCTGCAAATTAGTGAAATAACGACCTGTTGTTGCAAACTTTTAATTTTATCCCGCTGGATAATTTGGAATATTCCCACAACTAATGGGAATAATGTGCAGTAATTGAATACAAGGTGAATCGCCTTAACATACCAGACATCGTGTTTCTTTGTTTCTAGCTGAAATACCCGGTATTGTCTGTGGTTTGACGTTTTATCTTTACAGCATTTAGACTGGTGTTTCTTTGTTATTTGCTGAAATACTCGGCGTTGTCTGTGATTTGAGGATTTATTGTTACAACTTTACTTAGCTTCCACTTGCCCAATAGCCAAATGGCCAAATATTTCTCCTTATCTGCCATTTTAAAATTCCAGAGATACGTTTAAATCGATCGTGGGTTTCGTTTTAGCCCCATTTGACGCTTTCTCTATATGTGTTCTTTCTCTGTTTGATATTGTTACACGTGAAACTGCCACCTTATATTCCCTTTTTTGCTCTTTTCACTTTCTCTACTATGTATAGTAAGTAGAGGAAGTATTGTATTCCATCAAAACATTCGATGTCGAGATTTCACCGGAAATATATATTTTGAAGCCCCCTGAATATAAAAAAAGCATTTTTAGAAAAAGGTCTGGGTGTGTATGTTTGTGTGTGTCTGCGTGTCTGTATCTGTGGACAGCACAACTCATAGTCAAAACATTTAAAACTTGCTCGTTATGTGATGGCTTTGAAATTCCGTTCTCTTTGCATGCTTAAGAACTAAAAATAAACGACTTCCCTTTGGAGAAAAGTATAATTATAATTATTTGAAAATGCAGACAAATAACAAAGAATATCTTGGAAACTGTTCACCCTACGAAGAAGTTTTTGATATACATTGTGTTTTCACGAGATATACATTTTTTGTACAGCAAGATCCTGTCTATCTCTTACAGTTTAGAGAGTTATACAAAAGTAATTTCAGAATGAAGGACTTGTGAGTACATTCCCGGAAAATTCGAGATATGCATTTCATTTGTGAAGAAAATCTCTTAAACTTTTAGTACTCTTATCAAATTCGTTAGAGGCATTTTTGATAAAAATCACCACACACAGACACACATGTACCTTTTTGTAAAACTGCTATTTTTGGATTTAGCGAACCTCAAAACGTGTATTTGCACTAACATCTCGGATTTAAATTTATAGGTGGAATGCAATACATTTTCTACCTGCTATGTGTGCATGGTAGAGAAAGTAAAGAAATTAAATAAAAGTAAAAATTTATTTTCTTAAAGATGATTACACCAGTTTCAATTAAGTACCTACATTAATTTCCACTGTGTGTTTGGGGGGGGGGGGAAGGGGGAGGGAACAACTCGACCCACCACGTGTCCGGTACCCAGGGGGAGGGCGACGAGGCGGACTTAGCGGCCCAGGCAGCAACTTCCAGGGAGGGTCAGGGAATAGGTTCCAGAGCCCAAGCAACTATGCCATCCATTCCGCGCTACCAACCAAACCTGAAAGTTGACAAGGGAGGGAAATGAGGAATGAAGGGAAAGGAATCTGTGGATAAGATATTAATACACCCCAGCATTCGTGGGGTGTATTAGTGACATGGAGAAGCCCATGTCAGAGTGCCCAGCCACGGGGATCGAACCCGCGACCTCCTGAGTGTGGGCCACAGACGTTAGTTACCGCCTGAGCCATCCCGTGCAGTAATTTCCTTTGTACTGTGTCTGAAAATGTCACTGTCATCCTACTTGTATTACAAATGTTGGCATTTCTTCGCTAATTAAAAATATATTGAGAATATGTTACTAGAGATTTTATCTTTTTTTTATATTTATTCATATTAAATGTGTGAATTGTTACGTAAATAGTTAAAAATTCAAAATATGGGAAGTTAATTTCCTGTGTCCCTTAAGAAATGTTTACGGTGACTGTTTTATTATTCAACCTGTGTAAAGATTGCGGTTAAATTCGATACGTTCGCAATATTTTGTTTGCTAGAGAATTTGGTGTTACGCGTTAGTGTTTGTATATTTACTTAGTAATTACAAATTGATGTGTGCCCTCTGGCAATTACAGATTAATTAAATGACAAACATGACAATACCAACACTAACATGATTAAAAACAAACTACATTGGTTTAGCACACTATTTCGTTATAAACCTATGTATATTAAAGTTTGTGGATTGTGTGTAATTTATAGGATAAACCGCGTATATTGCCTCAGGCGATATTGTAATATCAGGTTAAAAATAAATTCATTAGAGTGAAGTTTTTAATTTCTCGACTACGTACTTAAATTGGAGGAAATGTTCTATTCCAGCCGAAATTCGATATTTAAGTTTTCACCGTAAAGACATGCTTTAAGTCTCCCTGAATAAAGTGTGTGTGTGTGTGTGTGTGTGTGTGTGTGTGTGTGTGTGTGTGTGTGTGTGTGTGTGTGTAATAAAATAAAATAAAAAGGGGTGTGCGGGGGTTCATGTTTGTGTTTGTTTTTCTTGTATTGTTTAACGCCCTCTTTTACTACTACGGCACCGCAGGCGGTGACACTGATGATAAATGGAATGAAGATCGAGCACCGGTGAAATGAGATGGCGGGGGTAACCGGAGAACCCGGAGGAAACCCGTGCCCTGAGCCGCTTTGTCCACCAGAAATCCCAGATATCCATTCCCGATATTAGGAATGTCGTTTTGTAATTCGTAAGAGATTCACTTTCAATAACAGAACAGCTTCAATATTTCATACTTTTAAACTTAACTATTTCAGTAAGCACATACGTTTATCATTTACTTTATCTAAAAATAAAATAAAAATTAAATATTATAAACAAAAAGTAAAAATCAATAAAATATACAATATATAAATAAATACTGAATAAAAAGACAATACATAATATTAACTTTAAACCAAACACAGTTGATACAATTCAAATGCCATATTAACAATTAACACCAGACATACATGTTACTTAGTATTTACATAACATTTATAATTTACAAAATTTAAAATAAAACTTTATATATCAACACATAAATAATTTCATGAAAAGCAATAATGGATTTCAGATACAACACAAAATTACATTTGGTATTTTATCATTCATTTTAGGTATATTAATTATTAATATCTAATAATTAATAACTAACTTTCTAATTCTACAAATTGCTATTTCTAGATTTTTAGCTGGAGCTGGTGGCGATATCTAGTACAACTATGTAACTCCCCTATAATTCAATGAACTGAGAAGTGAATTGAGACGGAGGGACACGAAACTTGTGAGGAGGAAACCCTGAGAAAGCTCACCGGGAATCTTACCCACGAACTCCCGAATGCGAGTCGCATACAGCGGCACCTTTGACGGTACTTGTGCTCCTAAGACAGCAAAGCCAAGAAAAGGCAAAAATCACATGACAATAAATAGGCAAGAGCAAGCTTGAGTAAATAATTAAAAGATAAATCATTAACAAGAAGTGGAGGGGCGGGCACAAAGCTGAGGGAGGTACCTACCACAGTTTTAACGATGTTGATTAAAGTGACGGGGAGGGCCTCATCAAGAGCAAGTTAAATTATTGCATAACGAGGAAAATGTTAGTTCCCTTGGAGCTATTGACGAATTTCCAGCTTCTCCATCCAAATATTGATTTCACTTCCTCTTTACCTTGGTTCATCGTCAAGAACATGCAAACAATGCAGAGCCTCGACGTCTTTGTTAAAGAAACATCAGCAATTGTTAACGATGTCCACGTATGAAGAAGACCAAAGTTCTCCTAATTCATAAATGTGCAACACCTGCAATTTCTTTCCTCCTAGTGGCCATTGAAATGCCTGACTGCAAGTCTGATGTGTTGCACTCACATGACTTTCTCTACTCTTGTACTAACCATTCTTACAAACTCTTATTCCTATCTCTTCTTCGTATTAGTTAAGATAAACATTTGTACAACTTATATAATTGCTAATTTCCTTGTAGGTACAAGGGGAATATTAGAAGATAGTAGGCTTTGTGCGATAGTCAAATCTTTTAAAGCTTTGAGATTCCGTTCTCTTTGCACACTTAAGATATAAAAAAATAAACAACGATGATCCATTTCACGAAAATTCTAAGTTTTCCGAAACTCACACACATAACAAGGAATATCTCCGAAATGGTTCACCCTACAAGAAAATTTATTGAGACATAAATTGTGTATTTTAGCAAGATCTACATTTTTGTATAGTATGATTTGGTCTATCTCTAACGGTTTACCAATTATGCAAAAGTCGTCCAGAGTAAATACGACTACAGGGGCTATAGCCAGAAAATTCAAGATATACATTTTATTTGTCATAAAAATATCTCAAACATATGATATTTTAATCAAAATCGTTAGAGCCATTTTCAAGAAAATCAAAATTTTCGAAAAATTTTCCATGTAAAGGGTAGTTTAGGGTGGGGCTATTTTCTTCAAAATCTTCGTGTCGCATCCTTGAAAGACATTAAACTTAAATACCAACTTTGGTTTTTAGCCGACTTTTCGTTTTTGAATTACGCTGTTGAAAGACAGAGAGGCACTTTTTCTAAAAATGTTTTTCTTAGAGTTAAGGGGCCTCAAAACATTTTCGGTGAAATCTCGTCATCTAATTCTTGTAGTAGAGAAAGTAAAAATAGTGTATAGCACTCATCTTAAAGGTGATTTTGTTTTATTCGTAGGATTGTTATGATATCTTTTTTTAACACTTGTACGTATTATAAATAACAATTGCTGCAGGGTGGAGGTATCTGTTTGAAGCAGCCGTAGCTCTGTGGCACGACATGGGTTCAGCCAGAGGGATTCCAGGAAGATCTGTTTGTATGTGGGATCGATTGATCCTGATCAATAAACGTTTGTCACACGTTTAATCGCGCCGGTAGCGGATGCAGGTGTGCTTGCCTGTTTATGAATCACAGGCACAGTCAATTTCCCGGTCAAGGGGTCAGGG
Organism: Tenodera sinensis; assembly: GCA_030765045.1. Taxonomy (NCBI): domain Eukaryota; kingdom Metazoa; phylum Arthropoda; class Insecta; order Mantodea; family Mantidae; genus Tenodera; species Tenodera sinensis. Next base: position 21,287,093 of record CM060968.1, read on the forward strand.
AAGGGTACAAGTGCCTCGTTAATTTGAATAATAATGGAACGTCCTACTCCTCTCAAAATACTTTGCACAGCAGCGCAAGCTATTCCAGTGATGTTATTAATTTATCTCCCGTTGCCGTATTGTTGGGCTTGCAGTAAATACCGGCATGCCCCTTTGTGCACGTGGGGAACTCTCCCGCGGCCATTTTGCACCATCAAACTTTTATTACTTTCTTTACTGCGTATAGTAAGTAGGGAAAGTATTGTATAAAACTCAAAATTTCGATGTCGGGATTTCACTCCAAATATAGGTCTTGAGGTCCCGTGATTGCCAAAAAAAAAATGCATTTTTAGAAAAATGATGTTATGTGTGAATAGCATAACTCAAAAACGAAGTCGGTAAAAAAATCCTACACCCTAAACTACCCTTTATAAGGACAATTTTTCGAAATCTGGTTTTCTTAAAAATGGTTCTAACGATTTTGATTAAAATGGCACATGTTTAAGATATTTTACAACAAATTAAATGTATATTTTCAATTTTCTGGCTGTAGCCCATGTAGTCTTGATGACTTTTTTATAACTGGTAATACGTAAGAGATAGACCAAATCGTAGTCTACGAAATGTGGATCTTATTTAAACATATAATTATAATAACATATAAGGAATATAATAAGTTCCCTTCCACCCTGTATATGTGTAATAGTTTTATATTAATCAGTAAATTACAGCCAGGGAAATCCATATGTTTGCATTATCTGCATGAGTATACTGTTCCCCTTAACGCCCTTGTGGTGTAAATTATTTGACGTAGAAGCTTTTCTGTACGTAGTTAGTAGGTAATTTTTTGCTTCTTCTTCTTCTTCTTCTTACCGTGGACGTGTTCACACTACGGTAGGACAAACAGCATCTGGGTTTGTGTTTTGTTGATACTGAAGTTGCCCTGGGCTTGTGGAGAATTTCCGCTGCCAAAACAACAAAGTTGTACTGGAGAGAGTGAGAGAGAGCCCTGGGTTAGTTTTGCTTCGCGTTCGCTGCTGGAGTGGAATTGCAAATGTGCAGTAAATATTAAGTTCCACGAACGACAGATGAATGCAGACCTGGTATCAAGCCCCGCAAATATTATCACTCATGCTCGTGTGTTACCTTAAAGCATAGCATATTATTTGTACCTACTGGGCTGTAAATTGGCATCAGATGGCGTTTATGAGCTCTAGCAAAGTTTTCCTATGAAAACATGGCCCTTGGCAGCTATATAGAGTACACGTTTGACTACGCAAGACAGAGACTCTTAACTGGTGGTCCGCGGTTCAATGTCGGGCCGTCGCACGTACAGTTAGAGACTTAGGAACTTTTTATCGTGTGACAGGGCCTTTTCCCTTTGCCCCGCCCACATTCCCCTCCACCTTTGCACAGTGGATATGAGGAAGGGGTTCTATAGCAGTTATTTTACAGAAATGGAGACGTCGCTAACAATATTTACTAGTCATATCATATTTTATCATCATTCGTGTATGTACCTTAGTTTGAAACAACATTGTTTGAGATATCTAAAGTATGTAAGGTTATTTATTGCTGCTACACTGTAGGAGAGGGTTCGATTCCTATTAAATTAAATTGCTTGCTAAGGGGTATTTGATGCTTTTTCCTGGCATTAAGCTAAAGTTAGGCAGCGTTAGCGCTTCAAATTTATTCACTAATTTGATTCATTCTGTAATGAATGATATATTTGTTTAAATAATGCTAAGAAACAAAACAGAAACAAAAACAGAAAATACTTAACTAACACGTATAAATATTTGTTTACTGATTCTACTATAATTTTATGCTTTTGAAATTATAGTTTAAACGAACTTAATACACATTTTTTGTAAAAGTGTAATTACTTTCTCTACTGGTAAGTAGGGGAAGTATTGTATTCCACCCAAAAATTCGATGTCGAGATTTCACCGGAAATATATGTTTTGAGGCCGCCTGAATCAAAAAAAGCATTTTTAGAAAAAGGTCAGTGTGTCTGAGTGTCAGTCTGTGGACAGCATAAGTCAAAAACGAAAAGTCGGTTAAAATCCAAAGTTGGTATTTAAGTTTAATGTCTTTCAAGGATGAGACACGAACATTTTGAAGAAAATAGCCCCACCCTAAACTACCCTTTACATGGAAAAATTTTAGAAAATTTTGATTTTCTTGAAAATGGCTCTAACGATTTTGATTAAAATGTCATATGTTTGAGATATTTTGATGACAAATGAAATGTATATCTTGAATTTTCTGGCTATAGCCCCTGTAGTTGTATTTACTCTGGACGACTTTTGTATAACTGGTAAACTGTTAGAGATAGACAAAATCATACTATACAAAAAATGTAGATCTTGCAATAATACACAATTTATGTCTCAATAAATTTTCTTGTAGGGTGAACCATTTCGGAGATATTCCTTGCTATGTGTGTGAGTTTTGGAAAACTTAGAAGTTTCGTGAAATGGATCATCGTTGTTCATTTTTTTTATGTTGAGTGGGCAAAGAGAACGGAATGTGAAAGCTTTAAAAGATTTGACTGTCGCTGAAAGTCTACTGTATTCTAACATTCCCCTTGCATCTACAAGGAAATAAGCAATAAGATAATTTGTACAAATGTTTATGTTAACTAACACGAAGCAGATATTCCTAAGTTTGTTAGAATGGCATGGTGAGCTGTAAGAAATTAACACCAATAAAATGCGTTTTAGAGCCTAAGACCCCGTAAAACGATTATATTTTCGATTAAATCACAGCGCCAGGCGTATTTTTAAAGTCGTTGACTGTACTACAAGCACAGCAAGTAACTAATACTTAGTTTATATTTTTGCTTACTCTACTTACCGTAAAGGAAGTATTATTTTCCACCCAAAAATTCAACACTGAGATTTCCACGCCCGTTTTGCATAATAAAGAAGAATCATTTTAGAAAAAGCTCCGGTTGTGTATGTGTGTGTGTGTGTGTGTGAGAGAGAGAGAGAGAGAGAGAGAGAGAGAGAGAGAGAGAGAGAGAGCGTGCAACTGTGAAGATCAGTGAAAAACATTTAAATAGCACATTTGACATTTAAGTTTAATACCCTCCAAGGCAGGCATGGGCACGAGAAAAGAGGTAGCGATTGAACTTGCCTTGCTCACCCCACATTCTCTTGCCGAGTGACGAAGGTTGCTTTAATACAACATGCTCAGTGGTGGCTTCTTTCCCCCTGCGCGGTAATAATGATTTGTACGCTGTTATCAACTACTTTGTTTGTATTACACATGTTTTTCACACAATAATTACTACAGTCACCTACTGAGGTTAGGCAAATTACATAATCTTCAAGTCTATAACCTTCCCTTATCTTATACACGTAATATCCTTACGCTGCTTTATTATCATCATAATAAATTCTTTCTCTTTCTCAGTAAATAAAGCAGTAAGGTCCCATTGCAATTTAGCCTTAAAGTGTTTTAAAACTATCTGATAACATAATAAACAGTTTGGTTTTAAACTCTATATTGTGTTTAAACTTTGAAACACCAAATACCGTAACTTATATTAAATAAACTAATAAGAGACTAAACCCCTAATATCGTCCCTTTTATATGTTTACAAATGCGAATATTCAGAAAGTACCTTTCTAAATTGTGAGCTTATCAAAGTTTATTCTTCTAATTGAAGTCTTAAAAACCCTATATGCATTTGGAAAGGCACCGTATCTTGTAAAAGAATGAATACACAAAGTCATACGTTTTGTATTATGAACCTAGATTTTATTCTTGTTAAATTTTCAATGGAAAGAATAGATTGAACGAATGAAAGCGTGCTAAGTTTGGTGACATTGCCTCGTACTTCGCTTACGCAGGATTTCCGGCTGAAACAAAAGACGATGATGTGGTTGAAGATTACGAGATACAGGTGATTAGTGCAGAAGTCACGAAGCTGGTGCGGGCGGTCGTTACTCTGCCGTGGTCCTCATTAGCTCCCGCGGCACTTTGCATACCAACGCCTGGCATTATTTACCTTACTTGTCCCCTCTGCAAATATTTGCACGCGTGTGAGAGCCCCCCAAATTCAGAGCGAGCTACCTGCCTCCCCGCATAGCGGCCGTTTTCTCGCACCTCATGTTTCAAATAAAGCAGCTATTCTAACCTATACCAGCGTTACCAGTGGTTTGATGGTTTAAACCTACAACATACACTTGTCCAATAGCATTGTGTTTCTTTGTTACTAGCTGAAATACCCAGGTCTTCACAATGCCCGGTACATAGGTTCCTGTGCTCCCGACAGGCGTCTGACCCTAGGCACTGGCTTGTAAGTCCTGCATAAAGGGAGGGTAATCAGGTAAAGAAAGAAACAAAGAAAGAAAATGTAAAAAAGAAAACTAGGGTTTATACTTTGATGATTTTAGGTTGCTCTTTTATACACCTGCCAAAGCCAGGATGATTCAAAATTGATAGGACCCACATCGTTCCTACCTGTGTTGGTGGCACGCGCTGAGAAACTTTCAGCTGTTATAGAATAAGCAGGTTGTGACTCTTACTACGATATAAGTACGAGAGATCAGATGTTTTCTTTTCTCCTACTACTGTATGTCTTTCCAGGCTAATTTCTTCTACAGCATCGCCAGATAAACTAAAGAATTTTGTTATTTGAATTCCAAGCCAAGTGCCTTAAGACTTACTTCCGTTTAATAAATTATGTATATCGAGGAGCACATTCTTCAGTTGATTAAAAACCTCGGTGCGAGCGACAGTTGAATAATGACATTAATTATGAAGGCGCTACGCTTTTGTTTCCTGCGGGGTGACTGACTGTACACTTGTGGGCGACGAAGAAAGGTAATCAGGCGTCGTAACGAGGTTTAGAAAGACGGCAAGAGAAGTCTTTGATCTCGCACTGAGCCTGAGCCTGAGCCTGTTGGAATATTCATGCGCCTAAATCCATCCATCTTACATGATAACGCAATTCTCTTTTCCTGAATATGCAGTAGTGTATGACAACCGCGCAGGTAGTTGCTTGTTCAACTTAGAGAACTACAAGCGGCAGTTCAAAACAGAAGCATTCTCAAGGTAAAGTTCCTCTTAACTTTATCGCTTTCAATGCTGACTAAATCCTCGTAATGTCACAACATGCTGGAAATTTTGTAATTAGCCACACTGGGGCAAGTTTTAGAACTTACACATTCCTCATTAGTATTTTACTTTCTCTAATATGTAGAGTAATTAGAGGAAGCATACTCCACCCAAAAATTCGATGTCGAGATTTCACCGGAAATATGTTTTTGAGACCTCCTGAATCAAAAAAAAATTAGAAAAGGCTGTGTGTGGGGGGTGGGTGGATGGGCGTGGGTGGGAGGTGTGTGTGGGGTTGGGTGGTGGCGGGAGGGTGTGTGGGGTTGGGTGGGAGTGGGAGGGTGTGTGGGGTTGGGTGGGGGTGGGAGGGTGTGTGGGGTTGGGTGGTGGCGGGAGGGTGTGTGATGGTGGGGTGGGTGAATGTATGTGTGAACAGTATAAGTCAAAAACGAGTAGCTTAAAAACTAAAGTTGTTATTTAAGTTTAATATCTTTTAAATGTGCGACACGAAGAATTTGAAGAAAATTCCTTCACGCTAAACTACCCTTTACATTGGACGACTTTTGCCTAAGTGATAAACCGTAAAAGATAGTTTTACTGTACAAAAATGTAGATCTTAATTTATGTACAAATACTTTTTTCTGTAGGGTAAACCATTTCGGAGATATTCCTTTTCGAAAAAGCACTTTCATCAAATGGAACATGTGATTCATTTTTCTATATCTTATCCGTGCAAAGAATACGGAATCTTAAAGCCTTAAAAGATTTGACTAGCGCCCAAAGTTTACTGTATTCCCATATTCCCCTTGTACCTACAAGAAAATAATAAGATAACTTCTGAAAATGTTTATCTCAATTAACATGTAGGAATATATGAATAAGAGTTTGTAAGAATGATTAGTACAAGAGTAGAGGAAGTCATCAGATTTTTACTAATGCCGTTCAGATGAAACTTTTTTGAAAATACTTCATGGAGTGTTCAGGGTACCTTAAAAAATATGTTTTCAGAGAAATCTCTACACCTTACGTTTTGAGTGGAATATAATACTTTTGGAATAGGTAACATTTTTATGTCGTCAGAGAAGATAGTGAACAAGGTGTGAATTCATGCTCGTGCACGTTAAAGTTGGAAACTTCGGGGGAGTATTTCTTGGAAATCCTGACGTTTAAAGCAGAGTGCCACGCCCATTCTCAACTTTACCATTAGAGGCTCCTGGTAGGTATTAATTCTCCGTACCTACACAGAAGTTAAGTGCGGATGCTATATACCTACACAACTTTATCCAACCGCTTCTAACAATAGATAATCCTTGTTTTGTATCTTCTCCCGCCAAGAGCACGGGAACAGATAGCTATATTACCATACCTTTGTGCAATTCATGCGCTAATTTTGTTGTTTCAAGCATGCGCGTAGCGGAAAATGAGCGACACTATATGCCTAAAGCTATCCGAAGCATTTTAGCACACAGAACTCCATAAAACACGATTGCCAACTGAACGAGAAAGCTCCGCGAGAATATGAAATTGTCGCATTCGGAAGTTCCAAGTTACAATTCGGTTTTTGGTGGTTTTGCCTGGTTGGTAGGCGAATGCTGGGGCGATTTCTATTCTAACACATTTTCTTTTCCCTTATTTCCCCATCATTTCGTTTCCTTCTTGTGTTTCATATGATTCTAGTTTTTGGACAATCACGAGCTAGGAATTGGTTCTAATTTACTGCTGAGAACATCCTAGCATAGAAATGTCTTTGGATAAAAAATATCTACCGGATTCAAATAAATTTCAATCCGCCAAATATGCTAACTTCTACTAGCTCGTCACTTTGTTTACTTAGCGAAAGTGATGTAATAAGACACAGCAACAAATCCACTTTTATTGTTTTTATAATCTCGCAATATATTCTTCTAAATCGTTACCTAACAGCAAAATCTACTTAAAGTACGCAGAAAACCTAGTATTTAAGGTTCACCAACATAAACCGACAAACATAAAATTTTGAATTATTTATGCTTCAGCCTTGTGTATCCAAATCGACCTCATTCCGGATTGAGTTCAACATAGAAACGCGGATCGTATTGGATGAAATCGATTTCAGTTCCCCTGGAGACGTGGTGATTCATTCCAAAGACTTCAAGCTTTCACACATGTTCACACAAGAAACAATCTTCATTTACGTCAGCTTCATTATACAAACTCCAATCCTTGAATTGCGTATAACTACATAAATAAACTTTCCATTTTTAATTTCTTTACTACGTATAATAGGTAGAGGAAGTATTATCAGTCTGTGGGCAGCATAACTCAAAAACGAAAAGTCGGTTAAAAACCAAAGTTGGTATTCAAGTTTAATATCTTTAAGGCTGTGACACGAAAATTTTGAAGAAAATTCCTTCACCCTAAACTAATCTTTATATGGAAAATTTTTCGCAAATGATTTTTTCAGTGAACCATTTTGGAGATATTCCTTGTTATTTGTGAGTTTTGCAAAATTTGTACTTCCCACAAATGGAAGATTGTTCATTTTTGTATATCTTAGCCGTGCTAAGAGAACGGAATTTTAAAGGTTTAAAACATTTGACTATCACTCAGTCTATTGAATTCGCATATTTCCCTTGGGCGGTCTACAAGAAAATTAGTAAATGTCTACAAATGTTTATCTCAACATAAAGAAGGTAGAGGAATAAAAGTTTGTAGGAATAGTTTGTACAAGTGTAGAGAAAGTCGTGTGAGTGCAGCTGAGTAATTAGGATTGCTAACCAGTACTCTAAATATCTGTTAGAAAGGGTACAAACATGTGAAAACGTGGGGAAATGCCTTTATTTTCCAACCGTGGCTATGAAAAGAAATGCAAGCGGTGTTGGAGAAGCAGTTATGACAACTTGGCACATCTAAACCGATTCAAACGCCATTCAAACACTTGTCAGCAGTGCGCCAAGCTTAATCACTTTCTCATGTCGAGTAATCCTCCGCCATGTTTACACGAGGCACTAATCCTGAACGTGGTGCCCAGTTCTATCTTCAATATCGATGCTTTTTTACAGCTCTATGCAAACTACGGCAGTGGTGATTGTAATTCCGCGGCGCGCACTGGTGCTTGGGAAAAAAGGATAGAATTATGAATGTCTAACCGAGGATCGTGTGAAAAGCATGACCATTTTTTTTGTAAGTGAACCACCTGGTTTTAATTATATTTGGTCGCAGCTAGATTTTAATTTTAACAGAGTGGCAGCCTGTGCGAATTAGTCGCGACAGGTTCGGACAGTAATACGATACGTGTGTTTAGATTGCAAGCTTACAACGTTGAAAACAAATCTCAGCGACGCGTTTTTTAAAAAATGTCATCTGTTACATTCACATAGCTTCTATCATTTATTAGTGCGTATACAAACTATTGCTTTTAATTGCATCTACCTCACACCGATTTCACCAGCTTTGTTTGATTTCGTGGAAATACTTGTTTAATATTTTTATGCTCTGGTATGTCTAAATGTAGTAATTATAGTAACCACAGTTAACGGATCAGTCATAAAAAAAACGCTACTATAGATTATCCTTGTACGTTCAATCGAAGAACAACCAGTACAAGTTTACATAAAGTTGAAGTTCACCTTTTAAGAAGCTCAAGAGAGCTGCATGTTTTAACTTTCAATACTCGGAACTGCTGAGCACTTAATCTGGCCTCGCACACTGTGTTTCTCAGAAGCTTTCTAATTATGTAGCTTCAATTTGGAAAATTATCTTTCGGCCGTAACCGAAGCAACTGGCACAGTCATACATCCGGAGGAGTGCTTCCAAGAAAAGTTGTATTTTCAACAAACAAAAATATTATGAGATCTTTGATTAACAATATGGTTTCCATTTTACTTTTTCTACTACGTATCGTAAGTAGAGGAAGTATTGTATTCCACTCTGGCGTGCCAGAGTGCCACTCTCGTCTTGTTCAAGACAAAATTAAAACAAAATATCAGGAGAGAAATTAACATTTTAATGGAAGCTGAACTAACACGTGTGACTGAAAATTTCCTTTGAACATGCCGTAGATGTATTGTTGCAGATGGATGGTATTTCCAACATCTGCTTTAATAAGACATATTTTGTCTTTATTCTGGTAATTGTTAATGTGATTTGAAATTTGATTTGACGTCCATGCATGTGTGACTGGGAGATGGGTCCTGCGCCTGCTGGCCAAGTTTTGTAGTAAACGTACTGTAATTACGAAATTCAAACACTAGATTGTGCTCTGTGAAGACAGCAGGCGTGGTGCGACCCTCAAGTGTAGCAGGTAGATTCAGCCTACATTTCTATAGACCGTATTAATCTCCGATTGACCATCTCAAATGTTTAACAAAATATGAATAGGGAATTTCCAAGATTCCAAGAATGTTTAGATTTTCTTATATCACTAATATAAGAATAGTGCAACCAAATTCGCAAAAAATGACAAAAAACCTACACCAAGACAAGTTTAATAAGACCTCGGTGTATAATGTCTACAGTTTAGATAACTCCTCTATAGCTTCTAACTACAGCATTAAAGGTAAATATGTTTTTGTTTTTGGCAGCCTCAGCTTAAAAATTCATTTTTAAAAATGGACAAAAATGGCGACCTAAAAATGAAAGGATTCTGTTCTTAAACAAAACAGCATGTACTATTATTCTGCATTTATTTACTTTAATAAATCATATTCTCTAGAAGAAGAAGAAGAAGAGTTTAGATACACCCAGACAAAAAAAGGTCATGTTTGGAACGCCACACTTCAACAGCAGAGAACAGCCCCACAAATAGCAAATAACTTGCAGTTTTCAACAAGTAGGTATATCCGTATGTATGTGTGTATGTGCGTTCCTAACACGACTTTTCCTTTTGTCCACAATTGTACATTTTTTTAGATACTCAGCAATAAATTGAACTAAAGATCCATCATTTTAGGTTCTTGACACACTACTAGCCGAAAAAATGCAATTTTCATTAAAACACAATTTATGTCAAATATCTTTGTGGAGATAACCAATTCCGAGATATTCCTTGTTACTCGGTTTCAATTTTTAAACAATATCTTTCCCTAAATACAAAATCGTTATTCGTTTTTTTTTTCTTTCCCTTCTGTTCTTCTCTTCGCCATGCAAAGAGAATGGGTTGTCAAAAACATCACACAACAACCAGCTCTTAAAGTATTTCACTGTCACTTAAAGCAAACTGTATTCCCATATTCCCCTGGCACCTACAAGGAAGTTAGCAATAAGATAATTTCTGAAAATGCTTGTCGTGAATAACATGGAGATATAGGAATAAGTGTTTGTAAGAATATTTTATAGACGAGTAGAGCAAGTCGTGTGAGTGCAACACATCAAAATGTTTGGCTTCGTTACCACGTGCATAGTGTCGTAAGCAGGGGAAGTATTGCATTCGACCTAAAAATTCGATACCGATTTTACCGTAAATATACGTTTTCACTATTCCTGAATCGAAATAAAGCATTTTTAAAATATATACCTGTGTGTGTGTCTGTGTGTGTCTGTGTGTGTGTGTGTGTGTGTGTGTGTGTGTGTGTGTGTGTGTGTGCGCGCGCGCCAAAACTTGGTATTTAAGTTAGCGTATTCCAAAGATGCAGCATGAAACTATCCTAAACTTATGGCATTTTAATCAAAACCATTAGGGTGCTCTTTTCCAAAAATATTATATTTAAATAGTTTGGGATGAAGGAATTCTTTTCAAAATCTTAATGTCGCATCCTTGAGCATAAATGCCAAGTTTGGTTCTTAACGGAGTTTTCATTTTGGTTATGGTATTCAGAACATGTCGCGAAAAATGCGGTCAGCGAGAAATGCTGTGTGCGAAAATAGCGGTGTGCGAAAAAAGTGGTCAATCTGCATGTGTCGTGAAATAAGTGGTCAGTGAAAAATACGGTCTGTGGAAAAAAGCGGTCAACCTTCCTAGAACTGGTACACGGAGGTAAGTAGGGTCACAGAAAGGAAAGCTCGAGTCGGCTCCTTTGATCTGCGTGCACCCGTTGCGTTGCGCGCTTCGCCATATTGAAACCATGGAAACGAAACGATTGCTACTTCATACCAGGGCTCCAAACAAGCACTTTTACGAAACAGAACTCTTAATCTAGCCGGCTAAATGAAAACTTTTACGAAAAGAAACGCTAATGGAACCGAACATATGATTAACTCAGACTAATACAATCTATTTTCCCTCCAATGAAGAAGTTTCACTAAAATGAGCCGGAATGATACATAATACAAAAGGCGCCCTGTTCTGCTGCACTTCTTTTCGCGCCCTGTTCTTACACTAAATTTCGGGGCAATTAAAATTTGAATAAAAAAGCACGAAAGCAGAATGAAACCAAAAACATTTTGTTTTCTACTATATATATATATATATATATATATATATATATATATATATATATATATATATATATATATATATATTAACAAAGGAAGCCCTAGTAATATGAAACAAACGGAAAGTAGGTAGCAGTAATTAATAAGCAAGTGGCTCATTAGCTGCTTTTATTTACCACAAGAATAAAAATGCACAAAATCTTGAATCAGATTTTGCTTACAATGAATCAATAAAGTCTTGTCATACATAGCAAAAGAAGTAAATAAGAAACAAATGTAGAGAATGGTGCAGTAACAAATCACAGCAGTAACTTTACAGGATATGCACTGTATGGCAAAAGTTAGGATTATTTTATATTATTTTATCACTTAACTATAGTAAGTTATAAATATATAACGCTGTTCACTTACCGTTGTTCATCTTTTGGAAATCTGAAAAAGCTTGTGTCCCTGTTTGTATGTGAATTATTTCTGCAGTTTGGTGCCGAACATTGGCCGCCTTTTCTCTTACTGCTGCTCATTATAACCTCGTCGAAGCTTAAAATACATTAACACATATTTATACCTTTTGCAGTAGGCATATAAAACAATTCTTCAGTTATAGATATGGCCAGCAGCTAATATGCTCGAGGTAAAATAAACACAACGTATCCATTTGCTTTGGTTTCAGCAACACAGCTGTTTACTCAGTTTACTCGCTTTCAACATGGCAGACTTCGCGCATGCGCACTAAATTTTGGCGCACGGATTTCTGCCGAGTTTCATTTCTGTATACTGTCTATTCTGTGGTAGGGTGGTGCTAGTGGTAAAAATCCGGTTTATGAAAATTGAAGTATGACAAAAAATATATTATTCATAGTATTAACTTTGAATGAAGTAGTTTTTTTTTTTTTTGTCCGAAGCACAGAATGCCTGTAAAAAGAAATAACATATATTCAAACAAAGACTAGGTAGAGAAAATAGTGTAAATGAAATTATGCCCCGTGCGGTACATTGCAAGTAAGTTGTCGACATAGGGTTTCCTCTAGCTTGGAGGAGAATAGACTCGCTCTTTGTTGTAGGAACGAACGAGGGAACGGATGTCCTTGCAGAGCAATTTGTTGAGGACGGAAACAAGTGCCAAGCTCAGTGGAGCCTGGCGTTTTCACACACAAGTAATCATGGCAGCGGGAAACCTCTACCTGCATTCTTCAACTGCACCTTCGTACAGCACAAGATATTGCCCGACCGACCTGAGTCAGCAGTCTGGGGACACTTCTTGTTTCTGAAATTGCGTGTCAGTTTCAGCGCACATGACCTCCTTCCTCTATCTTCATGCTAGTTGAGATACCTCAACATTTGCACAAATTATCTTATTGTTAATTTTCTTGTAGGTGCAAATAAAGTATTCCTTTTCACAAGAAAATTCAAGATGAGGTCTTTTCGTGAATCTAAAAAATAAAAAGGGCATTTTTAGAAAAAGGTCTGTAAACAGTACAACTCAAAAGTGAAAAGTTGATTAAATGCCATACTTGCTGTTCAAGTTCAGTATCTTCCAAAGATGCATTAGGCAGATTTTCAAGAAAACTCTCCAGTCGTAAACTGACTTTACATGAAACATTTTTCGAAAATGTTCATTTTCTCAAAAATCGTTCTAACTCTTTTAATTAAAATAGAATATGTTACAGATATTTTTATGACAAATGAAAAGTTTATCTTGAGTTTTCTGGGGATGTCTTAGAAGTCCTCTATAGTCTGGGTGACTTTTGCATAACTGATAAACCGTAAGAGAAAGACAAAATCTTTCTGTAGATCGCACCAAATTATAATAATTTTTTTGTAAAGTTACCCATTTCAGAGATGTTTATTGTTATTTCTAATACTTATACTTTTATCAAATGCATAATCATTATTCACTTTTTTGTTATTCCCATATGCCCCTTGTATTTACAAGAAAATTAACAATAAAATAGTTTCCGCAAATGTTTTCTTCTATTAATATGAAGTAGATAGAGGAATAAGACTTTGTAAGAATAGTTTGTACAAGAAGAGGGTTCTATTCTAAAACAAGGTGTAAAACCGGGTTTCCTGAGTTGTATGCTTCTTATATGAGCCGGCCGTTTGGAATCAATAAATTGTTGACCGTATCACTTAGGATGAGACGAAGGCAAGACATTTAATTGGGAAGCTCACAACCATTCCATTAGAGAGGCAAACATTTATATCTGGATTGCAGATACAGCAAGCAACTCCCATCAAAGTTTAGGATTAGAGGAGTAGTAGGAGGAGGAGGAGTTGCCGGTATCTTGGAGGTGGTGGGAAATCGGGCGTGTGATTGTGAATTCTCCCCCCACACACACAATCGAGCTCCCTGCCTGCTTACCCTGGCAGGCATGCAAACCTCTCCCACGCCAAGCCAGATGGATCACTGCTCCGAAATTAGTTCTGATGGCTTAGATAATGTTATGCAATATTAGTCAACACCTCCACCCTAGGACCACCACGACCACTTCAGCAACATGGGGTCTTTCAGAAGTCAGTTCAAACAACAAATCGCTATACATATAATATTGGAGATAAGAAAGAAAAGAAAACATCGCATTGTTGTGAAAAAAAACATTGGGAAAGTACCTATCCAAAAACATCAGCGTTCAGCCAACAATTGGATTTGCGAACTATTGGGAAGACGTCCAAAAACATCACAGCTTTGGGAAAATAGTGGGGTTTACAAAATATTGGGAATATGGCCAAAACATCAGTTTTGGGCAAACAATGTGATTTACAAACCATTAGGAATATGTCCAAGTGATGGGCAAACAATGAGGTTTACAAAACATTGGGAAGATGTCAAGAAACATCGGTGTTGGGCAAACGTTTTGTTTTACAAAACATTGGGAAGATGTCAAGAAACATCGGTGTTGGGCAAACGTTTTGTTTTACAATACATTGGGAAGATGTCAAGAAACATCAGTGGTGGGCAAATAATGTAGTTTGCAAAACTTTGGGAAGATGTGCAAACACTACAGGTGTTGCTCTAATAATGGAGCTTACAAAATGTTGCGAAGGTGTTCGGTATTTTCTTGTTTAATATAGGGCATTCTGTGTATGACCCATGCACAGCATCTTGCAAATAATATATTGGAATATTTGCATTTTCTTGCAAGACGGCATTTTCCAGTGGCAGTGGAATTGCTGGGTGTGTCAGGAAAACTCGTTGTTTAAGGTAACCCCACAATCCAAAGACGACTGGATTGAGATCTGGAGATCGTCGAGGCCACGTTATTAGGAAGTGGTCATATGACACGTGTGCGATATTTCACGATTATGAGCCAATAGCCATGACATCAATTTCAACAAGGTGGTTATGTGTTCAAGAGGAATGTGGGAATACGGTAGGCTTTAAGTGTTAGCCAAATATTTTAAATAGGATCGCATCAGGCCGACGCTTTGAAATTCCGTTCTCTTTTTATGACCATCGGATTAAATGAATAAACGCTTCGCATTTGAGAAAAGTATATGTATTTGAAAATTCAAAACAGTAACAAGAAATATCCGGAAAATAGGTAACTGCACCAAAAAATTTGGTGTGTTTTAACGAGAGCTATTTTTTGTGCAGTACGATTTTGTCTATCTCCTACACTTTACCAGTTATGAAAATGTCATTTGGAATGAAGAAGAATTGAGAGGCTATTCCAAGAAAATCCAAATTATACATTTAATTTACCATAAAAATACCTTAAACATGACATTTTAATCAAAATCTTAGAGGCATTTTCGAAAAAAACCAAAATTTTTGGAAAACTTTCCATGTAAAGGGTAGTTTGGTGGAGGAATTTTCTTCAAAATCTGCGTGTCGAACCCTTGAAAGATATCAAACTTAAATACTAACTTTGGTTTTCAACTGACTTTTCGTTCTCGAGTTATGCTGCCCACAGACAGACACACACCGACACGCGTGTGGATTCACGGGGCCTCAAAATATTATATTTCTGGTGAAATTTCACATCGAAATTTTGGATCGAATATAGTAATTATACTATGTACTATATTTTGTAAAGAAAGTAAAAATGTATATTTAGTTACAATTTTCTTCTTGTTAAAATAATTGCAAGTAATGGAAAAGCTGTATTTTTCGTGCTACACAACAATTATTCCTCTACCTGGTGGGTATATGAAAGACGGGTTTGTTGTATCATGGACATAGCTTTGGCAATGACATAAACTAAATTCGTTTAAGCGATAAAGTTTATTCAGGTTGTTTCAATAACAGTAGCATTGGGGTAGTAAATGTTGGGGCATCTGAGGAAGTGCCTCCCCCTCTCGGAGTAAGCATGTTGCACCCTCGTAGCATTATATTGCCTCCCCTTCGCTGTCATCATAAATAGCCCCTTCCTCTTGCTTTATGAGTTGAAACTGTAGTTCCCCGCACAACTACCGTCTTTTTTTATATGCGCAGTGATAAGCCGGAGTTATCAGCTGTAACGTTTGGAAAACCTTCCCATGATTTTTAAACTGTGTGCAACGTTGGACTTTATATAAAGTGTATTTATTGTGAGCATAAAGCTATATATTTTCTGCTCTGTTAACATATCGCTTGTTTGTGACGAGAGATAGTGAACCATTTGTTTTGGGGTGGAAATTCAGGAATCCTAAGCGAACATTTAACAAGCGTGATATCGCTTTTCATTGCTTTATCATTCGCTTTATTAATGACCCTCTGCTTTTACTTTCCTAAGCAAATTTCTGCTAACTCTCGCCTCAAAATGGGAGCATTGAAGAGTTTTTGAAATTTAAATAACGATTAGTCTTGAATAAATAGTTTTATGGCTTTTTAAAATATTCCCCTTTCGCCTTCGATGAAACTAGTCCTTAAAGTAACGATGCCGCTTTTAGCGAAACAGTTCAGGAACCAAGTTTTTATAATACTCCACTGTTTCATCTGATGACGGAAAAGTTATTGCAAAACAGTAGATATTAGCTGTGGAATATAAACACATTTTGTTTGTTTTCAGAAACATGGCATTCGCTATCGTGTTGTAATATAATATACTTGATGCATGTTAAATCATTGTAATATTATTTAACTGAACGTATTTAAATTATCACTTTATTTGGGTCCTTTTAGAAATAAGATTTCTTACGTTGTCTTTTATATTTTTCTTCTCATTCTTTGCTGTTAATGTAAAGATATTAAATGAGTTATATACTTCAAGGTTTTCAATAAATACTAGGGAATTACTCTGTTACTTCTATTTTGTTTGTACTTTAAATCTTTGAAACGTTCCTTCTTTTTAAAAAAAAAAAAAAAAAAAAGAAATTTACTACTACGTATAGTAAGTGGGAGGGGGGGGGGGGTTCTCCACCCTAAATCTCTCAATCATTTTTTCCATGGCTGTACAATGACCAGAAAGTCAGTGAGTGCACGCATCGGAACTTTTTTAGATTGTCTATCTTTTAGATTTTTCTTCCTCTTTACCATTCATTCAAATATATTAAATTAGTTATGACCGCCTCCGTAGCACAGTGGTAGCACGGCTGCCTCTAGTGCGGAGGACCCGGGTTCGATCCCCGGGGATGGTTCGAGGGCCAGGATGGTTCGGGGGCACTGACCATGTTCCACCCACCAGTTTTGCACCCCAACCATGACGCCTATAATGGGCAGAGGTAGGGAACGCAGCGGCCGGGCGGTAAGGACCCTTGCACTGAAAGTTAGTTTTTTTTAATGAATTAAATGGATTAATATTTTCAATAAATGTTCCAGTATTGTTCTGATTACATATTGTGTGTATTTCCTAGGTTGAATCTTCAAAACGTTCCTTTAAAATGTATCACGTAGTATGTTTGATATTTCCAATTTTACATTCTGTGTGAGAAATTTAGTTCAGTATTGTTGAAAACTCTGAGGACCGCAGAAGAACGCGTGTGTAATCTCAATCTGCTCTAACCGTGCTGTAATATCTCGCCGACTTTTTCTTTATTCTCTCTCTCTCTCTCTTTTTCACCATATAGTGTCCTTTAACTTGTTTTCCTCCGGCAACTCATGAATAAAACAAGAGTCGCTGCCCTTGCAGATTTTCGTAATTGCAGTTTCAAAGAGTTTTAGAAATATATTTGCATATGTAGGATCAAGCACTCTATTTTGCATCTGATTAAAGGAGAATATCTACATGAACTCTCACTTTGAGCAAAACGAAGCTCAGAAAAGTAAACACTCTACATCTCAGCGCTTTTATGAATCCCTCACTACGTGAGCCAATCACAAATTCCTTCACTTTTACTGCAGACAAGTAGTTCCGGGTTGAATCAGTTTTGTTTGCTTTCTTTATTATGTATAGTAAGTAGGGAAGATGCTGTATTTGACCCAAAATACGACGTCGAAATTTCACCGGAAATATGTTTCGAGGCCCCCTATATCCACCTTAAACTACGCTCTACATGGAAAATTTTCCGAAAATTTTGATTTTTTCGAAAATGCCTCTTAAGATTTTGATTAAAATCCCATATGTTTAAGATATTTTTATGGCTTATGAAATGCATATTTTGAATTTTCTCACTATAGCCCATATAGTCCTATTTAATCTGGACGACTTTTGCATAACTGGTAAACCGAAAGATTTTCCTAAAATACACAATTTTTGTCCAATTAAATTTTTTTGTAGAGTGAACAATTTCGGAGCAATTCCTTGTTATTTGTGTGAGTTTTGCAAAACTTACAATTTCCACAAACGGAAATTATATTATATGTTAGCCGTGCAAAGAGAACGGAATTTGAAAGCTTTGAGTATAGATTTGACTATCGCTCAAAGTCGATTGTATTCCCATTTTCCCTTTGTACCTACAAGGAAATAAGCAATAAGATAATTTCTGGTAATGTTTACCTCAACTAACACGAGAAAATAGAGGAATATGGGTTTGTAAGAATAGCTAGTTCGATAGTAGAGAAAGTCATGTGAGTGTAACACATCAGATTTTTTATAACTTGTTTTATTCACATTATTTACTGCGAATCGTTCTAGTGAACGCAGTAAATCTTAAATTCTTTAAGAACTCCGAATTAGCGGTCGCTAAAGCATGAAGGCACTGTTAGTGCGAGTTTTACTTCGGCGACGTTTTGTAAGATGACTATCATAATTCCATACGAATTATCACTAGGTCATTCTTTTGTTAGTCAGTTTCGCCAACTGTGTCACACAAATTGCTGAAAAACAATTTACACATTGGAATCGATTAGCAATCAAAATAACACTCCATTTAAATTTTACAACTGTGTTTTTAGCAATTGTTCTTTGAATCATTAAAGACTATTAATGATAAAGTGATATTTGAAATAATAAAGTGGTTTTGTGTCATAACAAGAGAAGATCGTAATACATGTAATTCTTGCGTGTTCGTTTTCTTAAGTTGATAATGCTGAGAAAGCCGAACTACACTAATCGAAATGAATATATTTTAGGTTATTAGTTTTTGGAAATTAACATTTTCTGGTCAAATGTGATATTACTTGGGATTATAGTTGGAAAAGATTGCTATATTCCCTGTCAAAGTTTCATCTCATTGTGTTTAACAGTTCTTGAGAAAGATACGAGTAACATGAAATTCGGCCCTCAAACAGCAATTGGAAACTATCTTTCAATTGTCAGTGTTCTTAAGCTATTGCGGAACCTTAAAACGAGAGCGGCGTATGCTGACAAATGCAATAGACACGATGAGAATGGGAGCTATGTTTGTTAAAGGCCTAAGAGCAAGCAGTTGTCTGAGTTGAAGAGGGTGCGTTATTTTATACAAGGTGGGGAAGTCTATGGAGAAAAAGACATATGGGAAGCTAAATGGGATAAAACGGAAGGTAAATTTGTAACGATATAAATATTAACGAAGGGTTAAGGGATATGACACTTTTTTGGTATGATTAAAGAAAAGTAGAACAGGAAAGTAAGATTCAAAGGAACACAAAGCGAACAGGGGTAAATCGCAGATTTAGGGGGATAAGAAAGATGAAGGGTTCCACAGCGATGTAAAGGGCCAGTCTGGCAAGGACTCTGTTACATGCCAGGTAACTTGTACAGTCTCCCCCGTTAATGCCGTCACTCATAGCATTGTGTGGATGTGTATCTGTTTACCTGCGTGCCTGTACAAATATAGCCAGCGGTGTAGTGGCAAGATTTATACTACAATCAACATTTACAGACGTCATTACTAACCCGCGGGAGTGCGGAATCTTTAGCGCAAATAATGTGTGCCTGGACTGTTCCGTGGCGATCGTAAATGATCTCGCAAGGAAGCAGCTCACAGTGTGTCGGTCACATGTACAGTCCTAAGTACATGAATTGCCTTACATACAATAATCATATATTTCGTACATGTCGACGAAATCTTTTAAGCTCTTTCCTTTTTCCTTTCTTTACTGAACGCGGTTCCATAAGTGAAGCGAAGAGCCTGCACTCCTTCAAGGCCATCTCCAAGTAACAGGTCTGGATATGCGATTCATGACGTCACAACGCGAGGCCGACGTTCCAAGCAATTCATACGGAATAAACACATGTTTTACAGCATTTCTGCGCTGCAAGAAGCGTGCATTCATTTATATTTTCACATTTCGTATTAAAGTTACCGTGTGTTAGTATGTTAGTGGAAAACATGCTTTGCATAGTTGTTAATGGCAGAGCATGCTTCTTAACTTCTCAATTGAAATATATCTCCAGTTTCTTTCTTTCTTTCTTTCTTTCTTTCTTTCTTTCTTTCTTTCTTTCTTTCTTTCTTTCTTTCTTTCTTTCTTTCTTTCTTTTTTTTCCCGTAGATAATACCAAACTGTCTTATTTAATAATGCAGTAGTTTTTCAAGAGGATGTTGGTTATTACTTTTATTATTTTCCTCGTCAAAACAGCAGACCGGTAACTCGCAATCACTAGCATTACAGCCAGCACCGATATTATTAATGTCACATGTCTCAGCACCTAAATGTAGAATTAAGTTTCTCTGGTTTTCTACTTTAATAAATTATTGTTCATATGTCTCAACAAATTTACTACTTTTTTGTGATCACCAAGCATTTTCACCTTCTCTGATAAATATTTTAAATGCAAGAGTTTCTATCAGGACTGAGGGATTGAGAAAGTTGTCTGAGGTAATCAGGATGGGGTAAAGAACGAACAATGGAATCACTTCACTATCTGTAAGCTGCTAGGTGAGAAAAATAAATTGAGCACGTTCATAAACAGGGTATTGGGCGTATATTTAATTTACTTTTGACTGACCAATTTTACCTGCTCTTCTAGGAATTTAGGTTTTAGATGTTCTGTGGAATCTTCATACATGTCATCCTAACATTATTGTAAAATGTTGGCGGCCTGAAGTAGTTTATGTTCTGTTTGTTCACTTGCTATTGTGAACC
The DNA here is from genome assembly GCA_030765045.1 of Tenodera sinensis. NCBI lineage: Eukaryota > Metazoa > Arthropoda > Insecta > Mantodea > Mantidae > Tenodera > Tenodera sinensis. Next base: position 21,307,860 of record CM060968.1, read on the forward strand.
AAAAGAGCATCAAAATTAGACCATTTTTCCAATATCATTTGCTTACCGAGAATCCATTTAAACTTACTATTGGGTATTACAATTTTACCCTATAGAACCTAAATAATAAAATTGGAATTAATTTTTAATGCTGCTACAATTTTAGGAATTTCTTCAATTTTCACAAAAATTACATCGTTTTCTTTTATGATGACAGTGAATCCCTCTAATTTCATGTCACTAATTCTATTTTTAAAGCTCTGAAAATCAACAATTTTGTCATCTTCGAGTCATTTACAAAATGCTGCTGCATCCCTTTCCAACATTTCCCCTCTTCTTTCTTCTGGATCCCTACGTTTGGATGCTGGCTCGGAAGTCAGGTAGGATGGTAAATTAGGAAACAGCGGAGGGGCATGGATTTTCAGGAAGTTTAGGAGTTGTTCTGGATGCTACAAAACACTTCCATCATTTCGTGTAGCAGTAAATTCCTTCACTATGTGCTGTTCAGAAAAATGTTTAATACATCCCACATCCGGTTCATAATTATCCCTGTGAACAGCATGTATCCACTGCTCTCTCCTGTGTGGATCCTTTGGAAACGAAAACACTGTAACATACTTTTCTACACTTGTTTTATAGTTTGAGGTACAACCCGGTACACAACACTTCCTAGACATTTTGTGTTAAAACTACACCACTTTGTAATTCGATTTTTCGCTCGCTTAATTGTTTATTGGCACGTTGTAAGACACAAGCAACTTCTTAGCATTCCAACCACGCACTGATGTGTTGCATTCCCGTGATAAATATGAACCCCCGTTATGACGTCATTACCGTAATCTCTTTCTGTCTACAGGCCCGTTTAGGTAAATATGGCCTAACTCCTTCCTCTCTTCTTGTTTTTGGAGACAATAAAGTTCAGTAGCACCGGAAAAAAGGTGAAATGAAACTTAGGAAAGATGTTTACTGTATTTAACGTGTTTCTGAGAAAATAATTTCGTAATAATCTAAAATCACACACGGCACATATAACACCTTCTCCTTCTTGAGGAAATATGTCACGTCCGAATTGTTCAATTAAATTATTTAGTGTTGCACTTCGTGATGAGTTATTTTAAACATTGCACCACGAATCCCTTGACACATGCAATTCGTCAGTATTACGGCTGAAAACACTCGGAATTGCCAAGTTCTGAGAACGGAGCTGGTGACGAGAGGAGGGGGGGTGGGGGTTGAGACGTACGCCACACTCTATGCCGTCCGCAATTGCCGTATTACGCCCCGCACTCTCGCGTTCTAGTCATTACACGGGTAGAGTTTATACAGTGCGTTCGTAAATAGACCGGTCCGCCCCGCAGCGGCACTGAACCGGACGAGGATCGACGCGCCCTCCTCATGTGTTACACGTAAAGCACCCGCACACTAATCTACGTTAAGCAATAACTTACAAATGCACTGTTTGGGACTGTCTCAGTTTCTTATCGTCTTACGGTGTCTCTTAAGGGGTGAGGAATAACCAATGAACTTGTACAAGAATTTGAGAGTGAATATTTTATTGTAATGGGGACAGCATTGAATGTAAGTTATACAACAATGTTATGTACAACTTTCGTGCGTCGACTGTACCTGGCCTCTGTGTTGTGATCATGTGACAGACTGACCTCTCCCACTTGCCATAGTCCAAACTCCGCAACCCTTCGTTCTGTGTATGAAGGTTCGTTCCCTGCTTATAGCTATGTTCAGCCAGTAGTTTCAATACCGCTGTCATTAGGGAGGGGTAAGGAGGGGGAAAGAAGGAGAAGCTACGAAAGCCTCGTTAAATAACCATGATTCCCTCCTAAGTTCGATAACGTTCTGTTCTTCATGGCTGATTAAAAACAATTGAGAACTGAAAGGTAAAACCGCTGTTCATCATTAAACACTACGTACCGAAAAGTTTTATCTTCACTTTTTGTTTGTTACAAAGACATTGTCGCGCCAAGAGCCTCTGGTTCCACCGGCAAACGTCTTTGTCTCTTGTTTACGCGGCCGAAAGTCGCCCGCTCATCTTATGTCTTTGTCAATATACCTTTAGATAAGAAAAATACTGACCTAGTTTCTTTTAAGATGCATGTCATATACTAATTATAATTCGATAAAAGTCAGTTGTATTTCAATGAAATTTTATACGTATAAATGCATTATGTACGTTTCTAAAATACATTTTGTCGGGCCTACAAAAATATACGTATAAATACTGGTATGAAACAGGTTCAACTGTATAGGGTTAATCTTGCCAAGGTGCTGTACTTTGGTGTCACAAATTTTGCACTACGTATGTAAACAAACAAATGGTTGCACGTTTATGCCCGGACAAGCTAGAGCACTTATTTTTCTAGCACATTGTAGCCACCGTTCCATCGCCTGAGGAATGCCCGGGATGCACTATCGCCTGTCGGCGTCGCAGTAGTAAAACAGAAGGCTTCTTTGATGCCGTCCGAATGGCGACGTTTATGGAAGCTGGCCAGAGGAATTTTATCGGTTTATTTCTGGTCATATAGAGCTTCAGACAGACATGGTGCCTGTCTGCATTCCATAAACCCTTGGGCCAGAATAAGGGTAGGGGGAGAGCTATAAAATCTTCGGCACCGCATAAACTTTTATTTTATGTAACGTAAACGTTCCTAATGTGAGAACAGACACTTAAATATTTATCTACAAATGTTTACTATGAAGTAAATGGAAGAGTAAGCGTTCGTACAAGAGTGAGCAGAGAAAGTACCACATGCGGGTCCTGGTGATAGGCGAGCGGTCTAACCACTCGGCCACGGCGCCGCCCTGAAGCTGAAACTGCGTATTTAAAGTTAGCATTGGAAAGCCGTTACCTGTGAAGGGGTCCTTTGCTAATATTTGAAGAGAGGCTGCCTGGTTTTGACGATAAAAGTTGGTTCCGCTTCTGTGTTGGCATATGCAGGAAATGTGTCTAGAATAATAAAGACAGAGAAATCAATAGATTTGGTGTATTTCGTACAGTTCACCAAGTTCGGTCGGAGGACAGAGGGTGGGTGGGTGGGTGGGTGGGGCAGAGAGCTGCTCCTCAGCATCTCAAACAACGTGCTCCTCAAATACGTGACTTATTTCCTTTTTTATTCGTCTGCAGTGTTTGCTAATTTGTGATGCGCCTCATGTCTTTTAGTTGCACTGCAGTTCAAAGTGAAAGTTCGTGCAATTAACTTAATTTTGAATTTATAATAGAGTTAAAAGAGCGAGTTAGTGAGCTAGGTGGCGCAGCCCGTAACGTGGGAGGTTGTGGGTTCAATTCCGTTGGCCGAATTTGTGATGTGTTGCATTCACATGACTTTCCCTACTCCTTTTACTAACCATTCTTACAAACTCTTATTCCTGTATCTTCTTCATGTTAGGTGAGATAAGCATTTGCAGAAATTATCTTATTGCTTATTTCTTTGTAGGGGCAACGGGAATATGGGAATACAGTAGGCTTTGTGCGATAGTCAAATCTGTTAAAGCCTTCAGATTCCGTTCTCTTTGCACGCTTAAAATATAAAAAAGTGAACAACGATGTTCCATTTCACGAAAGTTTTGTTTTCCGGAACTGACACAAATAACGAGGAATACCTCCGAAATGGTTCACTCTACAAAAAAAATTTATTTAGACTTAAATTGTGTGTTTCAGCAAGATGTACTTTTTGTATAGTAAGATTTTGTCCGTCTCTTACGGTTTACAAGTTACTCAAAAGTCATCCAGAGTAAACAGGACTACATAAGGTATAGCCAGAAAATTAAAAAAATATTCATTTCATTTGTCATACAAATATCTTAAACATGTCATTTTAATCAAAATCACAAATTTCATTTTTCCAGTTTGTTTTGAAGTTATAAACATCGTATCAGTTGTTGATAAAAGAGTATATGATGTAATATTTATAAATACTCCTCACATATGTGGCTTTGTTTGAGGAAAAATAAAATTGGCATACCATATACGTTCATGGTCACATCTCCAAAAAGATTTAAAAGTGAGATTTTTTCTTTGGTTTTATAAAACTAAAAAAGTTCATAACTTCTTAAAAAGTAATGACGTCTACAAAACATTTTTTAAATGTACCCTTTAATAGTTATTTTCTTTTGACGGAACACAACGCCGCTGGACAAAATATGTAAGGACAGAGTGTGTTTCGGTGAAATATGCTGGTGTTCTTAAACGTTCTTTAGGTACTGCTAACATAACCTAACGAGGCGGCGCACGGCAAACGTTCAGTCATTGCTGAGACCTGGAGAGATATTGCAAACCATGTAAATAGCATCTCCAAATATATGAACCATCTCCTCAATTTCATCTAGCGCATAACGTGCCACTGCTGGTGTGAATGTTTACGCGGTATGGTTGCTTGTAACTGCAGACATTCCTCTAAATTGATATCTCTGTCAATCAACAGCCCCTTGAGTCCTAGGCAACTTCTCCGACTGCTGCGCGTAGCGGCTTCGTATATCCCACGGGCTACACCCATTCTACTGCGAATAAAGTCATTTTTATTACTACCTTTTCTACTATATACCAGGTGAGTCAGCTGCCCCTTATTCTCGAGTTTTATGCAATCCGCATTTTATAGCCCAACATGAAAACATCGACCTCATTACCAGGTTCTACCCGCGTATTTAACATGGATGTTAAACACTCGATGAAATTAGTACTAATGTAGATGTTATCACATCGCTTTTTAATATATTCGTAATTAGACAGCTGACGTTTGCACTTCTGCAAATGTTCACTGGAACCAGCGAATATTACATCTTAAACGGAATGTTTATCTCACACGTTACTAGGTAGCTCAGTTGGAACGGGCGCAAGACTCCGAAGTAATCTGTCTGCTGTGAAGGTGGTTCGAATCACCTGCATGTACTAATTTTTGTTTACCGTGCAATCTTCACAATTTACAAACTATTATTCTGAAAACTGTGATTATATTCATTTTTATTGTTTTATTTATGTTTTATGACATTGTTTAATGTTTCTTTATTGGTGAACTACAATTATGTAGACGGTTAAACACACCTATAGGTAGGTGCAATTGAAATAAGGATCATTCATACACATTTGAACACAGAAAGCAAGGAAATTACATTGTCAGAGTTTAACATGGAAGTTAAACTCAATTTTGCACACAATGAATTATTGTGCTATTAAAAATGCAGACAACCAAAAACGATTTAAATTATGTCCTAAACCCTCAGGGACTTCATAATTAGATTATTGTGAATTCGGTTTCCCAGTTTTGGTGAACATAAAAAAAATGTTTACAACGCTGAGACACGAACCTGTGTCATTGGGGGTTAAGCGCAGAGGACCCGTTATAATCCTATTCAGCTATTTCGAGACTTCCTGAAAGCACGTACCACGTCCAATAGTAGGACTTGTATGCCTGGCGCTATGCCATTGCCACCTCGCAAGTTTCCGGGCTTGATTTAGCCTTTTAAGACAGTTTTAATCACTTACTGGGCGTTTTAACATTATTACTTAAATGGCAAAAGCTGTTATGCATATTAATTGAGATGCACGAGGCGTAGTTCACGCAAAAATGCAAATAAACTGTTGTTTAATATGTCCGTTTTGACTGTACGGGTCCATGATGGATGAGGCGTGTCTAAATTTTTCCTAATTTTTGGCAGCCAATCCCTGCTCTAAGTACAAGAATCCACCATTTTCTTTTTAGCTGACGTTGTTAGTGTACTCATATGATAGGTCCATTTTTTCCGAGGCGTTTACTGAATTACGTTGCTATGTAATAGCTAATAAAAAGTTTGTAAAATCGGCTGCAAACCGGAATTCGCTCTCAGTAAACGAGTCGTATGTTTTTGAGGTGGACTTTAGCGAGGAGTACGTTCTGTCCCTTAAAGCACTGTTGCTCTCAATTTTGCGCATTCCTCTCTTTAAGAACGTCAAGCAATACATTTTAGTAAGCGCAAAGCTGGACTAAGGCGCACATGCCGTTAGATGGGTGGCCTACCTTCCAAAAAAATAAGGCGCGGCTGACGCACCTGGTATAATTAAACAGAAGTATTGCATTCCATCCAACAATTTGATATCGAGATTACACCAGTAATGCATTATTTGGAACCCTCTGAATCTAAATGAAACGTATTCTTAGATAGGTTCAATGCATAAGTGTATCTGTCTGTGAACAGTCAAATTCAGTATCTTTAAACGACAGACACTAAGACTTTCAGTCAAATCTGACCATTTCAGACTACGTCTTACGTGAAAAATTTTTGAAAAATGTTTGATTTCGCAGAAACGACTAAAGATTTTGATTTTAGAAACTTGTTATTAAAAATGAAACATATCTTAAATTTTCTGGAAATGATCTCAGAAGTCCTCTTCGTTCTGGATGACCTGTAAACGATGAGAGATACACAAAATCTTACTACACTCAAAATGTACATATTATTAAGGTACACAATTTATGTGAAATATATCCTATTTGTGGAGTGAAGTATTTCGGAAATACTCCGTGTTGTTTGTCAGAATTTTGCAATGCTTTTCTCAATCGGAACTGAAAAATTCAGTAGCACAGCCGGGATTTGAACCACAGACCTTCCGCTTCACGCGCGACTGCTCTAACCAGTGAGCTACTGTGACAACTTGCCAGTGGCGACTTTAAATCCTGTGATCAAGTACCCTTAAATTGTAGTTATTGTTTATTAATGCCAAAAAACTTACTTCTGATGTTTTTAAACTGACAAACCTTGTATGGATGATGTTGAAAGGTAAAATTGGAACTGAAAATTTCATTACCATTGCCTAATCCTTTTTGCACCCTTGTCATGCAAGGAGAACTATTTTTAAAAGTCATTATATGGCTACCAGCTCTTAAAACATTTGATTATCACTTAAGGTCTATTGTATTTCCAATATTCACCTTGCACCTACAAGAAAATTAGTAATGAGGTTATTTCGGAAAATATTTATCTCGATTAAGATGAATTAGATAGGGGAATAAATGTAAGAATATTTTATACGATGGAAACGGTTAATTCTACAGGTAATCTGTTTGGATAAGTTGTGTTCTATAAGAAGATATAAAGATTTTGTCTATCTCTTATGGTTTGCCAGTTACGCAAAAGTCCTCCAGAATGAAAAGGACTTCAGATGCTATTCGCAGTAGATTCAAGATTCAATATATACCTAGCATAAAGTGTCTTAAACCTATGGTATTTTAATCATTTTAAGGGGGCAAAATAAAATAAAATTGTTTGTGTAAAGGATAGTTTTATGTGGCGAATTTTCTTCAAAAAATCTTGATTTTTATTCAAAGAACCTATAAACATATATTTCGAGTGAAATGTTGATATGAATTCTGGGGTTGAAAACTACAGCACATTTGAAGCGTGTTAGTACCTAAGCAAGAACAAAATATCAGTAGAACAACTTGAACATATAATTAGACGCGGTATAGCAAGTGTCGAAGTTTCCCATGGCGTGTGTTGAATACATTAAGTTTCTGAAGCGCTTCCAAACGTGAATTGTTACTTTTGAATCCGGTGTGTTGCTTTCATTTCCTCTGTCTTAGAGGAACACGCGAGCGATATCGACTGTTTGACGTAGCTAACAGACGCCTGATAACATGTGAGAATGCGTTACTTCCGACGTAGGGTGCCCGAATATTGATTTCAGCTCCTACTGGAGGGAAACAAAGGAGTTGCGTATCTAAGTAGACAAAATATTATATTTCACCCCAAAATTCGATAGGTACCTCTCTCTCTCTGTGTGTGAGAGAGAGAGAGAGAGAATAGCATAATTAAACTATAGAATAAACGCATTTCTGTAGATGTTTATCTCGTGTTGAATGAAGAGTGAGGAGGACCATGTGAAGGTAAGCTATTGTGCTGAACACATTCTTGTTGTTACCAATGGAATGTCTGGTATGTGTATCCTTTAAGACTAATTCCAAATTATGCTTTATGGTGAGCTCTACAACACGCATTTAATTAGCAGTGAAGCAAGCTTCGTTTCGAAACTAATAAATTCCTCGACACGACTCGTGTATTTCCTTTGTGGCAGTGTTCAGTTAATTAGGTCCTATTAGTAAATACGCACAGGAAGCGATTTCAACACTCGAAATTCAATTTAAACTCTATTCACTGGATCTGCACTGCAAGCGACAATGTCGCAATTTAACTCATATTTTATTACCCTCCAGCTTCTGAAAATTAAGAATTTCATTTTCCCATGTTTGACTCGCACCAACTTACTCCCGGTTGCTTGCAAAATAGACGCTTGCGAGCATGGTAAACGTCCGTCCGTCCGTAGGGTAACAATTTGAGAACTCGACGAATCCCACTTCTGACACCAGCTTGGCACACAAATCCAGTAGTTACTGTGTTATCACATTATTGTGTTTTAAATCTTTGCACAAGAAAACAGCACGGCTCTCTTCCATTGACGTTAACATAGTCTACAATCTTTAGTAATATTACAACTCACTCACTTCTCGTAACTTTGACTAAGTCCTTTCAGTGTCTTTTTTCACCTACCCTGTCTCTCATACTCTAATTTGGACGGTACAATCACTGGACGCTCGTTAACCCTTTTTACGACGCGACGACACACACACACAGCTGCCTCGCACTCACTGACGATGGCTTCACAGCGACCTTTCTCGAAGTTCAACGGCACTGACGTCTTTCTCGAAGGCTCCGGAAAAAGAATTGGTTGTGCCGCTCGATTGTTATTAGTCGCGCACACACAAACATTCCCGCGAGGCATCCCGGCATTGGGCCCTTTTGTTTGCTCGCTCGCTCACCGGCCCTGGTATGCGATGTGAAATAGCTTAGCCCGACAGTCCTTGTCTTGCGCCACAATTTCTAATTTTTTTCTAAGGATTCAGTTAACGTCAGGAGTATATTTACAGTGAAATATATTAAATATTAGGTGCAAAATAGATAAGACTTCGAGAAAGTTTAAAGAAAATGTACAATAGATGCCATAAGTTGAATATTCTAAATGGAGGTATTAAAAGTATACATGCGTTTGTGACTTATGTGTATGATAAAGTTTTCTAATAATTTCAAACTGTTGAACATAGATTCTTTCGTAGTAAAATTTTGGTAGAGAGAAATGAATTGTGCTGAGAAGTGACCGGAGGAAAAGGCCGTTGATGCAGGAAGGGCCATTGAGTCCTAAACAAGCTGTAATCAGAGCTGGCCCGATGTGGGCTACATACGGATGAGGTGAAGTCTACCTCGAGGTTTTGGACCAAATGCGACTTTTTGCTTCCTAATTAAAGATTGTATGATATTTTACTCTGTACCATTTTCAAATGTCTCAATGGGCATTTAATCATGAGAGTGTAATGCACTTTTGGTGATATTTTTATGAAGTTTAGAATATAATCTTCTTAGTAACCTTATTTTAGAAACGAAATAGCAAGCTATTCCTAGAAACCTGTACTCTACTTCATGTTAATGGAAATAAACAGTTCCAGAAATGACATGATTGTTAAACTTCTTTAGATACAAATGGAATATGTGAGTATAGTAGGATTTAAGTGATTCTTGAATATTTTAAGAGCTGATTGCTATCAATAATAACCTCCCATTGAGCTAAGTGAACGTATTGCAAAATTCAAACGACCAGAAATATCTCGGAAATGGTTCACTTCATACAAAATGCATTTGGCATAAATTATGTGCTTTACCGAAATTACATTTCTTGTGCATCAAGATTTTCATTATCTCGTACAGTCTACCAGCTAGGCAAAGGTCATTCAAAATGAAGAAGGCTTCAGAGAGTGTTACAAGAAAATTCGATATATACGTTTTCGTTGCCATGAAAATATCTTGTCTTGAATAACAGTTTTGTTATTTAACCGACTTTTCGTTTTCAAGTTATGCTTTTCTCTATGAATGATTTTTTAAATTTATTTTTGCATTAAGTAAGTTTCAAAACGTGTATTTCCTGTAAAATCTCGGTATCCAATTTTTTATGGAATAGAATACTTCCCCTACTTAATATACGTAGTAGACAAAATAAAGAGTGAAATTTAAGAACATTATAAGCATTAGCAAATTCAAACAAATGATGAGCCTGGGAAGTGTTCTACTGAAAAAAGGTGTCACAAATTGTATGCTTTAACCATATGGACATTTCTTCTTCTATTGTTTACCAGTTATATAAACGTTCAAAATGAACAGGATTTCAGAGCCTATTCTCAGAGAATTCAAGATTTAAGTTTGATTTATAATGAAAATGTCTTAAAGATACGGTATTTTAATGGAAAATGTTAAGAGCATTGTTGATAAAATAAAAAATTTAAACGTTTAATTCATGGGACATCAGAACATTTTTTCCATTGAAATTTCGATATCAAATGTTTGAGTGTAAGATTAAAGTTGAAAGTTCACATTTCGCTTCCATTGTTGAGTTTGGGTGGCAGTTGTTATTCATCCGGAGGGAGGGAGGGGGAACACCCATGAGCTGTGGTATCTGGTCAGTTAGCACTTAATTAAGTTGGGATAGTCAAGTGTTTATGTACCCCTGGGAAGAAACCATATGTTGGGCAAGACGCGTGCACCTGCTGCTAATTCTCGGCTATTTCCACCCTCCCTCCCGCATTTGTTAAATGTGTTTACAAGTATCACTGGCTCAATATGAGGTGTTAACTACTTCATACATAGAGGCGTTAAATTATCATATACCAAATATCACATGGTCATTGTATTGTTTTCTGAAAATTATCACTACGTCATTCTTTTGTTTAGTCGAACTGCGCTAATCGTAATGAATATATTTTGGGTTATTACATTCTCTACCACATATAAGTAGGCGCAGTATTCTATTCGACCCAAAATCTCGACAAGGTTTCACTGCAAATATATGTTTTGAGGCCCTCTGAATCTTAAAACCATTTTTAGACAAAGATCTGTATGTGTGTGTCTGTGAGAAGCATAACACAAAAATAATAAAGTTGGCTAAAAAGCAATTCGGGGGACCAGATTTCCAGAGCGCGTATGTTCCCCCTGCCGTGCTACTGCCGCGACGCTCGTCGACGCTTCCAACCCTGAAAGAAACCTAACAGGATGAAGGGTGAAGTGAAATGATTAATGTAACGAAATGGAGGGATAGGAAATTCCCAGCATTCACCTGGCGACCCGGGGGAAACATCCGAAAAAAACCCATGGGGTCAGGAAGGACGGCCACGGGGATCGAACCAGTGACCTCCAGTATGCGAGTTACAGACGTTATCACCTGAGCCATCTCTCTCGGTATCGCTAAAATACAAGCTAAATTATTAACATAAACATTGTATGCTACATGTTTAAGGCATTTTAATGACAAATGAAATTTTATATTTTGAATTTTGTGGGAATGTCCTCAAGTGCTCATTATAAATGAACTCATCTGGTAAACCGTAAGATCTAAATAAAATCTTATTACAAACTTTAAGGCACAGAATTTGTTGTGGAGATAATCATGTCCAAGATATTCCTTATTATTGTTTTCAGTTGTGAAATATTCATACTTTCCTCAAATAGAAGTTGTTCGTTTTCCAATGTCCCGATCATGCAAAGTGAATTTAATTTTTGACAAAATACAACAACAACATAATAATAATAATAATAATAATAATAATAATAATAATAATAATAATAATAATAATAATAATAATAATAATAATAATAATAATAATAATAATAATAATAATAATAATAATAATAATAATAATAATAATAATAATAATAATAATAATAATAATAATAATAATAATAATAATAATAATAATAATAATAATAATAATAATAATAATAATAATAATAATAATAATAATAATAATAATAATAATAATAATAATAATAATAATAATAATAATAATAATAATAATAATAATAATAATAATAACAGTAAAAATCCTGTCGCAAATTTCAATGTCATCGCACACGACCAGCTCTTCAAAGATTTTACTATTGCTTAAAGCTTACTTTATTCCCATATTTACATTTAGCTACAAGGAAATATGTACTAAAACATTTATTTGTACAAACACATGTTTGTAAGAATGGTTTGTACAAGAGTGAGTAGAGAAAGGCATGTGAATGCAACACATAATTTTACTAATCACGTACGTATTTAAATATATTAACGTTACAATTAGATTCCAGGAAAGTGAATTATACTGCACGTGGCTACCTCAGGAGTGGCCCGAATGGAATTATAACTTCTCACAATATTTCCTTCATCAGTGGCATTCGATTAGTTGGAAATGTAGTTGGAACAAGGGACTTCCGGTTTGTGCGAATTAGCGCGCACTTCCGCTTTAATTTCCGTTTAATATCACCTCCATCAGTTCAACATTTTCTCATACAGAAGAAGAAGAAGAGAAGCAGAAAAAGGAAGTAATATTCTGCGTGTATGCAACCGCTACCATTGTTAACGGTTCACTGGAGCGAGTGCGTTCGAAAAGCGGGGAGCTGGGACCGTTGAAGCGGAAATCAGCCGATGTGTAATGAGCCACCATCAAGATGGCCGGTCCAAGAAAAATGATGTGGAACCGAAATGGTGTCAAGTGGTCTCATATATCTTCTATAAAGCGGATAAAATTACCAGAACCTTCTTCGAAACGGTAATTAAGCCACTTCGAACCTTCTTTGGAGTGCAAACCTGTGTGCTCGCAATGAAAATGGAATTACTTCCGCTTCCTTGGAGCGGAAATGACGTAATCTACACGTGCTAGAATTGAAACACAGTTATGTAGTGATTATCGTTTGATAAATATCCCTGACTAGAGATCAAATGTTATCTAAGGTCAGAACAGGGATTGAGATCAGATTGTGTAAAACTAATCGAAGATCATCGAGTCTCACTTCAACTTTGATCTTAGTTCGAAATATAACATTTGGAAAGTCGTAAAACACCTGAAAATCGCTGCTTCCGGGCAGCAGCAATCACTTGTTTTCGGCTTCGGATGTATTCGAAAGGGCGCAGTAAAATGGCAGAAAACAAGAAACAGCCGCAAAGAAACAATATATTGGTGGATATTCACTGCATTTGCATGGGGAATTGAAATTGATTGAAGTTTTCACTCCAGAACCACATGGAAATGCGGATTCAGATCAATTGAATCCTTGGATTCGATCCTCTTAAAAGTAGGATCGGATCGAAACATATGCCGCTTTCAAACGATTTGAATCCGCCAAAGATAACTTCTACTGCACTCGTAACACGCTGCACACTCATTTTGGTTTCTTAGCGACTTTCATTGTTTCTATAATCTCGCAATATATTTTTCTCAAAAACATTCACTAACCTCAAAATCGACTTAAAATTAACAGAAAAATATTTTTACAGGTTCACCAACATAAACCAAGTGACCAACATAAAATCTAGAATTATTTATGCTTGAGCCTTGAGTATCCAAATCGAGCTCAATATGAGTTGAATTTTATTTGTTGTTATTACAGCAATGCTTGAAGATCACGTACATCATGACGATAACGATGGTGATGGTGCAGAAAAACTCTGAAACAATTTCAAGGAGGCACTTCAAATTTAGTTTGGAATATCATTAATTGTGATGAATCTTGGATTTATTGTCAGGATCCTAAACAGAAAAGTAAATTGGTAGAATGAGTCTTTCGAACAGAACCTAAACCTACAAAAGTTGGACGAATTCGCACAGGATGGCTGTTTGTTTACCAACGCAGGTCATACTGCCTCTATTGCATTAGAAGATAGATGTACTCTTGCTGCCAAGCGATACACGAATGTCTGTTTTTTCACTTAAAAAGTCATTATAAAGGGTAAAAAGTAAACATAAGTTTACATCATGACAACCATTATACAGTCTTGACCTAGCACCTTGTGATTTCTTTTTGTTTCCAAAAATGAAAGATAAAATGTGTGAAATCACTTTTTCGTCATCAGAAGAAGCAGTGGAACATTAGAAAAACGTGGTTTCTGGGGTGCCTTATCGGATGCAAAAGCGAATACTTTGAAAAAGAATAAAACCGTTTATACATTTAAAACTAACCTTTGTTTGATTTTCGTAAGATTTTTATCGTCAGTCTCGTGTAACACTACGTACATGTTAGGTTTTAGTATTTAGAAAGCTGTAGAATTACTGTCATTAACCTCAAACTGCATTTGAGTTCATTATTAGCCGTTGTTACCTCATTCAAAGTTCTCAACTCATTAAGCGCATGCGCGGAGTGAGTTTAATTAAACAAATGATGGTTAACAGCCTCTGCACATTTCCGAAACAGCGAGCAATTTTATCATGCTGTAATTGCTTAATTTCCTTTCTTCGCTGAGACAGTTTCATTGAGCGACGATCGAAACGCCATCTATAGTCACATTAATTGCAATTCATGGTCCCGTTCCAGGTGCAACTATCGTATTCTTTACCAAGAGTCACTGCCGGATGAGAAAGGCATTACGGCGTGCAAAATGCCACATATTGAAGATATTTTTGTGGCCTTCATATTTTGAATTTTGACTCAGGGGTCTCCATCTAGGGGATATGTGAATAGCGACCACAAGGTACCCAAGCTGAGCAGAACATTACTTCCACTTACTGGTGTTTTGCTCCTCACTGTAACTTTTCTATCTGACCTTACCTTGGTCATCTCTTGTTCTCTTCTGACCCCGATGCTATTAGGGTTCCTGAGGGCTAGGGAGTATTTATTTTTCCAACCTCTCCATTTCTCTAATTTCTCTATAAAATCTTAACCCCTAACATGCTGACCTGTCATGGCATGTAACTTCTGATTGGTGATCAGAGGATATGGTCGGTGAATTTATTTTGATAATTCTCCCGGTCAGGTCGGTGAGACCCTTAAACCAACGACAGGTGTGGTCCTCCAGACATTCTGGGGGCTGTGAGAGAGCGATGTAACCGCCAAAACATAAACATATGGTGCTCTCTAAAAAGTGGTTACTATTACTGCTATTGCTCTCTTCAGTGAAAAATATTGGAGAGCAAGAGGATTAATGACTTCATTGTCAGAAGTCCAGCATTAGCTAACAGCAACATATTTTGAATTTTCTGGCTGTAGCCTATGTAGTCCTGTGTACTGTTGAGGACTTTTGCATAACTGATAAACCCTAAGGGATAGAGCAAATCTTACTACGCAAAAATGTGTAGATATCGTTAAACACACACTTTATATCAAATAATATTTGTTATAAAGTGAACGATTTCTTTGTTATTTGTTAGAATGTTTCAGCACTTCAGACCGTTCTCAAATGGGAGGTTTTCATTTACTGTTTTTGTTTCTTGGTCAGGCAAAGAGAGTGGAATTCCACTCATCATCGTATGGTGACCACTCTAACTAATGTATTCCGGTATTGGAAACTTGCACCTACAAGAACTAAGTAACCCAACTAACACGAACAAGTTAAACGGTTTTAGGAATGTTTGTACTAGTAAACGCAGACAAAGTGGGTAGAAGGTCTTTAGTTTGGAAGTAAATAATATACACCGTTATCCCATAAAAATTTAAATTAGGAAAATTGAAGTTTTTGAATCAGTACTCATTTTAATTAATAACAAAAAGTAGAAAATCTGCCTTCATGATGACTGCTGGGAGATTAAAGGGAACGCTTGGCTTTAACCTATACAAACATCTTCCCGTGGGAAATTGCACACCGGTTTCTGGTTTCCCTCGTGCTAATGAATAATAGCCTGCAGAGTACAAGATACGTAGGTCTGTCTGTCTGTCGATGTTTTGCTTCGGGGAAGTTACTTTGCCCTAGTATCTGATAAGCACAGCCGCGTTCTTCTTAGCTCTAAACATACTAAGTTAGCGGAACTCAAAAATACTGATTAAACTAAAGAATTTTGTATTTTTACTTCCTCTACTACGTTCACTCAAAACTTCGACTGAAGGTTCGCCAAAAGTTCACGTTTTGAGATCTCGTGAATAAAAAACACTTACCTTCACATTACTCTCTCTACACATTTTCAAAAAATATTCTTAGAAAAGCTATGTATTGACTTTGAAATTCCTTTCTCTTAGGCTTTGTAAGTCCTAAAAGGTGTAAGTCGTCCATACGGAAAGGGTAATCAGAAGAACAAGATCTACGTTTTTTTCTAAAGTAAAAATTATACTAGGTTAGGTTCTCCAGTTGTGCAAAATTCATCAAGAATGAAGAGAAATTTACAGTGTATTCCCAGGAAACCCAAGATATAACTTCATTCGTCTTCAAAACTGTTATTTTCCACTTCACGGTGGGGGGCAGAGTTCCCCGTTCCGTCTCACAATATCTGCTCTTTCCACCTCTTTTTGGGTCTGCCCTTTTGGTTGATGCTGGAATGTAATCTTAGGCAGTCTTGTTACGGATATTCCTTGTGCATGTTGCAACCATTCCTTTTGATAGTTTGGAATTGATAATTTTCTGAAAAGTTTCGGATAGCGTCGTTGGAATATATTGGTATTAAATACCGATCTTGGAAGTTAAACTCATTTTGGACACACGAATTTTAGTCTTTTGTTTTCGAGTAAGGGGGTCTAAAAACGCATATTCTTGGTGAAATCTTGGGTAGAATACTCCCTCTACTTCAGGCGCGGGCAGAATAATGTGTGCTCCGAATCCACTATTTAAAAAAATATAAAATATTTGACCATACACAAAGTCTACTGTATTCTAATATTTTTCTTTCACCTACAAGGAAATAAGCAATAAGATAATTTGTACAAATGCTTATCTGAACTAACACGAAGAAGATTGAGGTATGTGGGTTTATAAGAATGGTTAGTAAAAGGGTAGAGAAAGTTATGCCAGTGCAACACATGAGATTTTTGTTTCCGTTGTATCGGTATGATATCTACAATAAAGCCGTTCAATGTTAGCTCGAAGAAAGCCATGTAATATCCTGTTACAAATGAGGTAGACGGTGTTGATTTGGACATAATTCCTCCACTAATATCGAAGTTTTACGGTTGGAATGCATCCCACGCTCAACGAGCTTAACCCCATCAAGTCCTGGCTAGGCAGTCTCAAACAACTGCAGATAGGAAATTCTTAGAGAGCGCTTCTCATCTCCACCGCTCACCTGCAACCCGCCGAACGCCGTCACCCGGTCCTGCAACACTCAAACCGATGACAATCAAGTATAGGAGATGAGGTGCAGAAAGCGGATTTAGTAAAATAACGACCCTTCATAGCTTCCCCTTCTTTCTCCCTCTTTTTCCCTTGTCCAATAGCAGTATTCATGCTACTGGCTATATATATTTTGTGATTTACACGTTTTTGTGATTCTAAGGATAAAGTTTTTGTTATAACACAGAATCGTTTAACTCCATAAATGTTAAAAAATTAAAACGTGACCTCCTACTCCTACGAAGCCAGTTGTATATACCTTCCCCCACATGTTTACTTGTTCCCGTTACAGCGCCACTCCTCCTCCCCTGTATTATAACTGTCAGCACTTCATTAGTGAGTAGTATTACTAGACCACCTATGACAAAGTGAGAGATGCTCCCAAACAGTACATTTTACTAAATTCGTTTTGTGGACTTGAAATAAGGTGCAGGGGAGCCATGGGAAGAGAACGACCACAACATTCGCCTACCGACTCTGGGACACCACGAAAAACTTAGGCAGTCACCGGTGCTCGATCCAGATACGTTCCTTCTACATAAACATCTAATTGCAGTGCGTGTGATGTCATCGCAGGCCGTAAGGATTCTATCAGGTTCCCATAAATATTTATCCGACATCTACTGCATTAAGGTTGAAATTCGATTCCTATTTAATCCATAAGCTTCTTACCCCCGAAGTTCTCGAGGGAGGCGACCGCACTTTCTATCACTTTTTTTCCGTCCCAGAGCGCCCGAGGTAGTTTCTTCCTTGGAATCTGGGTCACATGTCGGAAACTTTTCAATCTTGCTGACTTTGCAATTTTAAAGCAAATTCCGTAAGCTATTCTGTTTTGTTTTAACCGATATTCTTGTGCAAGGGAATGCTTCAGGGATATTATCCCGAGAAATATAATATTTAAAAGTGCCTAATAAGATTTTTTCCGACCGTAGTAATATTTTTACTTCCCCACTTCTTTTACTTAAAGCAAGTACAAGAAGCACAAGAATTCACTGAAAATACATATTTGGATACACCCAAGTATTTTTAACCACCTAAATAAAACATGGCTTTTAAAATCAGGTGTTCCAAGAATGCGACAAGATTTTCAAAAAAATATATCCCACCTCAAGCTACCGTTAAATGGAAAGTTTAAAAAAAATTATTTTCTAAAAAATGCCTCTAACGATTTTGATTAAATTGCCATATGTTTAAGGTATTTTCATGGAAAATGAAATATATATCTTGTTTTTTTCTGGGAATAGCCTATGAAGTCCTCTTCGTTATGAATGACATTTGTGTAACTGGTAAACCGTAAGAGATAGACAAAATCTTACTACAATAAAATGTAAATCTCGTTAAAAAACAATTTCTGTCGCATAAATTTTTACTTTCTCTACAAAGTATAGAAAATACCGGAAGTATTGTATTCGACCGAAAAATTCGATGTCGAGATATCACCATAAATGTGTTTTAAGGCCCCCTGAATCCAAAAAAAAAAAAAAGTATCTTTAGAAAAAATATGTGTGTGTGTGTGTGTGTGTGTGTGTGTGTGTGTGTGTGTGTGTGTGTGTGTGTGTGTGTGTGTGTGTGTGGAGAGAGTCAGAGATCAGCATAACTCAAAAATGAAAAGTCCCTTAAAAACCAAAATTGGTATTTAAGTTTAATATCTTTTAAGGATGCGACACGAAGATTTAGAAGAAAATTCGTGCAGCGTAAACAACCTTTATATGGAAAGTTTTCCAAAATTTTGATTTTCTCAAAAATGGATGTATCGATTTTGATTAAAGTGCTAAATGTTCAACCCTTTCATGCCTGAATTATTTTGCTTCCTCTAATTCAAAACCGGTTTAGATTAGGCGCCTGCTGGCTTGATTAGCCATGATCGTTAAGGCAACGCGTAGTGCACTGGCCATGCACTCAAAGCCTGAGGTCGTCGGTTCGAATCTCGGTAACCGCAGTCAAATGTGCCTGTGGTAAAGGACGGGGAGGGCCCACATAAAATAATCGGTGTGATGGCACGCGTGGATGATGACGGGGTATCATTTGACTGCGGTTGCATGGATTTTGCTCTTTTCTTTAAAAAAAACACTACAATATAAATTGTAAAAAAAAAATAATTTTTTACAATTCAAAACGTCTCAAATATGTATTTTTAATTGGTGACAGACAGTATAACAAGAATATAGCAGAAAAAAGTTAAAACTAGTACAAATAGGAAAAAAATCCTATGTATCTTATAATACACACCAGGCATGAAAGGGTTAAGATATTTTTATGGCAAATGAAATGTATATCTTGAATTTTCTGGCTGTAGTCCTGTTTACTCTGGATGACTTTTGTATAACTAGTAAACGTTGAGAGACAAAAACATATTTCACAAAAATGTAGACCTGGTTAGAACACAAAAGTCATACATTTTTTTGTTTGTAGAGTCAGAATTGTATTTCAGATCTATCACTTAAATCGTACTGTATTCCCTTGCATCTTATAAGGAAGTTGGCAATAACATAATTTCTTTAAATGCTTATCTCCTATAATATGGTGGATTTCTCTGTTAATAATACGTGACTGACAAGCCTTAACTGTGAAAGCGGGTCATTTAACTTTTCGCTAGCTGTAGGCAGGCAGGCAGTCTGAATTAAAGGCGACCAGGAGCTGTTTATAGCACTTTGATCGTGAATCTTGCACAAAGGCAGAGACAGACATGCCACGAAGCTGCTGCTATCAACTTCAATGGAAATATTAATAGGGCCACATCCTTTCCAGTTGATGGCTTGTAAATCCCTCGTACGTAAAGAGCCTTTATATAAATCATCTTCATCAAATGTGCTCTTCATTTCCTTTCATGTTTCATTACTCTTGCTTTGCTGGTTTCAAAGACTGTCTTACTGTGCACTGTATGGATGTAAGTAAAGGGGTTGAAACTGAGTGAGCGGCGACTCACACTCTGGAGGTCTGGATTCGCAGCCATCTTCACGAACCATGCTCTTTTTACTTCCTCTACTAGGTATAGTGAGCAAGGGAAGTATATAATTCCACCCAAAAACTCGTTGTCGGGATTTCACAGGCAATATATGTTTTGAAGCCCCATGAATCCAAAAGAAAATCATTTTTAGAAAAAGCTCCGTGTGTCTGTGAACAGCATCATTGAAAAACGAAAAGATGAAGATTTCTACAAATCTTCATCTCGAATAGTATCAAGAAGACAGAAAAAAGTATGTTGTTTAACGACGCTGTCAATTGCCAGGATCACATCAGCGTCGTCTGGGTGCCGTAATTTTGTCCCGCAGGAGTTTTTACAGGCCGGTAAATCTAATGACATGGAGCTTTCGTTTTAAGCACACTTAAAAACCATCGGTCTGGGCCGGATTTGAACCCGCGACCTTGGGATCGGTGGGCCAGCGTCTGACCAACTGAGGCACCCAGACCGACTGATCGAGCCTTGCTCTGGCTCGCTGCGAGATTAGAGCCTCAGCGCGTGACATGCTTTATTGATAACCATACATCAGGTCACACTAACCTCAATGTGTATTCATACTGGACCAATATTCTACATTTACAGCATAGGAAAGTGTGTGTAATCACAGACGTATTTATTACAATTGTCACTCAATTTGTCATGCAAGGTCCTGTGTTACACTTGCAGCAGAATACTTTTGCTCTGTTTAACCACTTGATGAATTTAACTATTTTATACCTATAAGTACAGCGAGTTCATCAGCAAAACATAAAACAAAAACGGTTTTTCTACATTTAAGTGAAGTCGGGAACAAAATTATATTTCACAATTCGTATAAAAACCTAACACAGATAATACAATTACAACAGTCAAAGGAGTAACTGATGAGAAATTATGATTAACTCACATAAATTATAAAATACAGGAAAATTAAACTGAAGTTTATACTAAATGTTTTATTTTTTACTTTCTCTACTGGTAAGTAGGGGAAGTATTGTATTCCACCCAAAAATTCGATGTCGAGATTTCACCGGAAATATGTGTTTTGAGACCCCCTAATTCCAAAAAAAAAGCAATTTAGAAAAAGGTCCGTGTGTGTCTGTGTGTCTGTCTGTCAGTCTGTGGACAGCATAACTCAAAAACGAAAAATTGGTTAAAAACCAAAGTTGGTATTTAAGTTTAATGTCTTTCAAGGATGCGACACGAAGATTTTGAAGAAAATAGCCCCACCCTAAAGTACCCTTTACATGGAAAATTTTTCGAAAATTTTGGTTTTCTTGAAAATGGCTCTAACGATTTTGATTAAAATGTCATATGTTTGAGATATTTTTATGGCAAATGAAATGTATATCTTGAATTTTCTGGTCATAGCCCCTGTAGTCGTATTTACTCTGGACGAGTTTTGCATAACTCGTAAATCGTTATAGACCAAATCATACTATACAAAAAATGTAGATCTTGCTAAAATACACAATTTATGTCTGAATAAATTTTCTTGTAGGGTGAACCATTTCGGAGATATTCCTTGTTATGTGTGTGAGTTTCGGAAAACTTAGAACTTTAGCGAAATGCAACAACGTTCATTTTTTATATGTTAATCGTGCAAAGAGAACGGAATCTCAAAGGTCAAAAAGATTTGACTGTCGCACAAAACCTACTGTATTCTAATATCCCCCTTGTACCTACAAGGACATAAGCAATAAGATAATTTGTACAAATATTTATCTTAGCTAACACGAAGAAGATATAGGAATAAGACTTTGTAAGAATGGTTAGTACAAGAGTAGAGAAAGTCATGTGAGTGCAACACATCAGATTTTTGTTGGTTAGTTTTCTATGAATAGTTGAGGTGATATTTCCTGCTGTTTTTATTCTAAGCAGTGCATTAAGATTTTAATCAAGGCAGCATATATGTATTGGTGTGGCAAGCGTTGAACCCTCACTGCTATCTATTGCTGTGGTATGACTGGTCAGTGCTTGGTAAGCAAGCTCTTAACGCCCTCTACTGCCCACAGCTCTAAAGTAGTGTACTTGCCGGTGGATCGGAGAAACTCAGGAAGCCGAAACTTCATGGGCCTTTTTATAGGGAATGGCGCCTATTTTATGTACCACACCCCCTAGCTCACACCACGACGCAAGTCGACCCATTAGGGAAAACTACCCAGACCTCAGCGAGTTGGACGTACGTCGTAATCGCCTATTAGCTCCCCAGGTTAGTGTCGGAGAACCAATCTCCCATGGCTGTTGGAACACATTGGGGAGAGGTTAAGAACGTCAGATGTTCCATATCCTCTTGTGCAACTATGACGGATTTTTCATGTTATTTAGAATAGTCGGGACTCTACAAACCTTCTAGGCTAAACAACTTCAAAAAGAACGGTGGAAGGTAAATTAAATATAATTAATTCGTAACTGGAGTTTAATAAAATTAACCGCGGTACGCTAGTTAAGCCAGTTGGTACATACATAAACATGATATCGAAGTAAAGCCCAGGGCTGAAGGAGGCATACGACGTCAAGGGTAATAATAATTATTATTATTATTGTTTGGTTTCTGGCGCAGCGCCAGGCACTTGAGTCGGTACTGCAACCCGCCCATTTGTAACACGGTAACAAACCGCTAGAGTGTCTCTTAATGTAATCCCATGTTTATGACGGTGCTTTCATATGCTACTGCTGCACAAATCACGTCGCATTCGATTTCAGTCAAGTTAACAACACTGCAGCACTTCCAATCAGCCACATTATCACTCGAGACAGCCAAAATATGAAGAAAAAGTTGCCAAAATATACAACGTTTTCCCCAAAATATTTTGACAACATGACAATGTCCAGCTACTTATGTCACTTTATTTTCCATATAATAGTGAATTGCAAAATACAGTTCTGTTTTATCGTCGTTAACACAGTTCTTCGTGATCTTACAACCCACAGCTGTTCTGTCTTCTCGTAACCTTATCACACGCACTTTTCTGTATTTCAGTTCTCTCTAACAAACCTTTTTCCGAGGTTTTCCCTTATCCTGAGGAGACGAATGTCGGGTTACTTAAGGCTCTATGGACGTGAACTAATTTTAGAATCATTTTACCCATTTCATTCATTCACCGTCCGATATGACACTACGTTGGAGGACGTTTTAAAAAAAACACTCGTAAAACGGCTTGCACAATTCCAACGCGATCTATTAATGTTCCAACCGTCTCTGTCGACATGTACAATTCTCTCACGACGACTGTACACACACACACGCACACGCATACACATACACACACACACACACACACACACACACACACACGTACGCACACGCACTCACACAGTTAACAGCTGTCTCGTTCAACATTCACAACTCCATCACAAAAACGAATCTCTTTTATCTCAAAAAACTACCTTCTCTCGCCGTCCTGCAAACTCTTTATAGGCGAGAATGACGTAGCATGGATTTTTCTGGAAATTCAGTTTTCTCGGCGCTTCTAAAAATAACCGGCTACGCGGTTGTCATTCAAAGAAGTAGTGGATGGATTTCTGGGTGACAAAGTACTTATCAATGATTTTTTAAATAACTACAGAAACTTAGGACGCAGGATGTCATTGAAAATACATTTTCTACATTCGCACTTAAGACTTCTTTCCTGAGAATTTAGATACAGTTAGTGATCAGTAAGGGGAAAGTTTTTGATACAAATTTAATAAAATAGAAAATATATTTATTTCTTAATAAAAATTTATTTTGTTTTTATTATGTACAACAGAAAACAATAAAAGTTTCACATAAACACTGTAGTATGTGAATTGTATGATATAAATTTTATGACAACATCCCTTAATAAGAATGGGTATCATAACAAAGGAACAGAGGGTGATGGAAAAAAGATAGATGACAGAATCGAAATCAACATGGCAACATACTATAAATCAGGCACGTTCAGGTCAGTTCGTCAACATTTTTAAAATTTTGTGGAGTTGTGTAATTAATTGAAGAAATACATACGTTTGTTAAACTCTCTGTGGAATACCAAGTGACATTCTCAAAAGTTAAAGCCTTCTTCGCAAGCATATTCTTTTATAACTCCAATGTTTTTGAATTTAAGTAGATAAAAAAGCTTTGTAAGTACTTTTAAATAGTTTACTAATTTATAAAAATAGAAGTGTTTCATAGTCCCATGTCTCAATGAGTCGGATTTTCAAACTTCGTGAGTCAAACCGGTTCTACAATGAGAATTTTTATGTAACTAGGGCAAAAATGTAATTTTCTGGCAATTTTGAGCACTTAGTCCGCGCATAATGAGATTTTACCGTACTTGATGTGGTAGATGATCCCTTGGACTTACAATATCGTCTTGAAAGGCGTGAGATGGAGGGCAATAAATCATCAGCTGCCGATAATGTTCTGACGCGTCAAAGTGCCGTGCGCACATCCGTCCGTCCGTCCGTCCTTCACAAGATAGTGATTAGAGGAGATGCCCTTCCGTCACAGCCACCTTTAATTAATCTCGAAATGAAAACAAAGGAATCGCGTTGCGCGCCAAAGTGGTTTCGATTGGACTGCTTTCATCGTTCCTTCCTGTCAGGATTAGAAAGGAAAGGCGAGAGGAGGTTTACAGAAAAGATTTTCCTTGCAGAAGGTGAAGTAATTGCAGCATAAGACTTTTGGTTTCTTCCTTGCCCAAGAAAATGAATTTTCAATTAAGCAACTTCTCACGTAATAGGTTTGTTCTCAAGTGCAAACAAAGCTCTGCAGCAAACAGGAAGTGGAAACTAACAAAACACTGATAAAATATTTGCTCACGTGTTATGAAACAAGGCGCTGAACAACACACGTGCTAAACAATGAAACTGGAACAGTGTACCAGATGTTAGCATTGTTGTCTGGCATTCCTTTACTTTCGGTGACTTGTACGGAAGATGGGTCGGTGTATTCTACATAATCTATGACAGGTTCCCAGCGACTTGATAACTTGGGAAAGGTGAAGCAATTCCAAAATGACCGGGGAAAAGAAGAAGAGTATTTAAAAAATCTGACGTATTGCACTCACATTTTTTTCTCTACTCTAATACTAACTATTCTTACAAACTTTATCCTCTTCGTGTTAATTAAGAAGTATTTTCTGAAATTCTCTTACTGTTTATTTTCTTATAGATACAAGGAGAATATGGAAATACAGTAGACTTTGAGTGATAATAAAATCTTTTAAAGCTTTGAGATTCCGTTCTTTTTGCATAGCTAAGAGATAAAATGAATCACAATCATCCATTTGAACGAAAGTTAAAGTTTCCTAAAACTCGCACAAATAACAAAGAATATCTCCGAAATGGTTCACTCTACAAAAAAATTATTTGGATATAAATTGTGTGTTTTAGTAACATCTACATTTTTGTGTAGTAAGATTTGGTCTACCAGTTATGCAAAAGTAATCCAGAGTAAACAGGACCACATGAGCTAAAACCAGAAAATTCAAAATATACATTTGGATTGCCGTAAAAATATCTCAAACATGGCATTTTAATCAAAATCGTTAGAGCCATTTTCGAGAAAATCAAAATTTTGAAAAAGAAATTCTATGTAAAGGGTAGCTTAGGGTGGGGGAGCTTTCTTCAAAATCGTCGTGTGGCATCCTTAAGACATTAAACTTAAATTCCAACTTTGCTTTTTAACTATTTACTTGAAATCCGGCACACATAATATGAGTAAATTAAAATTATTCTGGAAAAAGTTAAAACTCTAACTCAAATAGTTTCCCAGATAGTACAATTAAATGATTTTAAGCAGCGAAAAAAATGTATTCTAAAAACTGCTTTCTGCATTCACATTTCACAGAGAAGCATAATGGCGACATTTTCTTATACTTGAGTAAAGTTAAAGTAAATGGAAGTATTTGATTGAAACTGATGTTATTACTTGCATTGAAATACATTTATGTTTTTATGGAATTGTTTGTGTTAAAAAGTTTTTTTATGATACAATGAATGGAGCAGTCGTAAAATCCATATTTGCAGTTTTAGATCGAACTGTGTAGTTTTTACGAAAGAATGAAAAACACCTTTCCACTCAAAAATTTTATAATGAGATTTTACCCAAAATAGATGTTTTGCGATCCTAAATAAAAAAGGAAAGTAGCAAAAGGTCGAGTGTTTGTGCGCGTGCGTGCGTGTGAACAGCTCAAAACGGAGTCCATTAAATACCAAGCTTGTCATTTAAGTTTCATATCTTCCAGAGATGCGACAGAAAGATTTTCAAGAAATTTTTCGATTATGTTTCGAAAATTTCGATTGTATCTAAAGTGGCTCTAACGATTTTGATAGACATTTCAAGATATTTTTATTATACTTCAAAAGTATGTCTTGAATTTTCTGCGACTGTCATCTGAAGTCGTCTTTATTTGAAACATTTGGCTACGGTATTCCTACGGTATTCCTATATTTCCCTTGCACTTACAAGAAAAGGAGCAATAAGATACAAATATACAAAAATATTCGTCTTTTAAAATGTCATTCTACTTCTCTATCATAATTGCAGAAGTAAAAGATTAAGAAGTGGTGACATATTTACAAACATTTTATCAATCTTATTTTTTATTTATACAACGATGCACTATAGAGGAAAACGTTGGAGCAAGTTATATGTCAGATTAACATCAAGAAGTTGCCTTTAATGTCGCTGCATTCATATCCCTAACACTTTGTATATAATTATTATGTTACACATCAATAACACCGAGTCAAAGGTTTCGTTTTCCTGTGCTGTTAAAGCAGTTGATTTTCAACATGATAGCTTGATGTTAAGTTTCTATTGGCAGTTGTTTCGGAGGCAGTAAATATTAAATGGCATTTGTTAATAGTTCCCAGCACTGGTTACACACAAGTATCTGCAGCGTTTGACCAATTCATTGGTTTAATTTAGCGGAACAAATTCCTTCCCATGGAGAGAGATTCCAGAGTTTCTCGTCTGCGGTAACTGGCGATAATGCTTTGCATATTAGCACACCGCTCGCTCTATCTCGTAACAAACGTAAGAGTTAATATTCTTCTTCTGAGCAACTATTTGCAGATATGTATCTGCTACAGGATTTGTTCGAATTCCTTCCAGCGGCGAGACCTTTATTTGCTTGGTACAGAATTTACAAGAGGTAAGCCCTCGAAAACAAAACATTTTTGGCATAAGTTTATACGCCAGTTTATTGGCTTTTAAACATCAGAAAAAGCTTACTGTTATACAATAAAAATGTGATGTGTTGTACTCACATGACATTCTCTACTCTTGTACTATTCTTAGAAACACTTATTCCTCTATCTTCATGTTAATCGAGATAAACATTTGTACAAATTATCTTATTGGTTATTTCCTTGTAGGTACAAGGGGAATATTAGAATACAGAAGGCTTTGAGTGATAGTTAAATCTTTTAAAGCTTTGAGATTCCGTTTTCTTTGCACGATTAACACAAAAAGATCGATATCGATCCTCTATTTGAGAAAAGTTTAAGTACCGCAAATCTCACACAAATAACAGGGAATATCTCCAATATGGCTCACTCAATAAAAAATCGACCAAAGTATTTTTTACCAAGATCTACATTTTTATGCACTAAAATTTGGTGTATCTCTTACTGTTTACCAGTTATGCAAAGTAAACAGGACTACACAGGCTATAGCCAGAAAATTCCAAGTATTCATTTGATTTGCCATAAAAATATCTTAAATAAATGGCATTTTAAATCAAAGTCGTTTGAAACGTTTGCGAGAAAATTAACATTTTCGAAAAATATTCCATGTAAAGGGCAGTTTAGGTTGGGGGAATTTCCTTCAAAATGTTGATATGGCATCCAAAAAAAGATATTAAACTTAAATACCATCTTTGATTTTTAACCGGCTTTTGTTTTTGATTTATGTTGTCTACACACACACACGCGCGCGCGCGCGCGCGCGGACCTTTTACGAAAAATCCTTTATTTGCATTCAGGGTTGCGAGGGGGGGGGGGGCCTCACAGCATATATTTCCGGTGAAATCTCGACATCGAATTTTTGGGTGAATGCGATACTTCCTCTGCTTACTATCGTAGTAGAGAAAGTAAAAATGTTCTTTTTTATATGCAAGGTATTCTAAAACATAGATTTCCATTGAAATCTGGATATCTAATTTTTAATTGTAGTAGAATTCTTCTCCCTCCATGTGAGGTAGTAGACCGGGGTTGCTGTTTGAGACTATATGAGCCCATTGAGTAAGGAGGTAACCTCTACAAGACTGTTCACATGGAATATTAACGCACGAGAGACTTGCCAACGCTACTGTCTTATCCTTATTAAAACTCAAGAGTCGTAAAACAGCCGAGCTGAATTAACATCGCCTTCTTAATCCCGCCAAACTTCTGAACTGGGTTTACCAAGGAATTACTGACCTGTTCCTAATATTTACTTTTACTGCAGCTGTTTGCTCCCACTGCGGAGTAAATCCGCCAGAATGTATACATCCGCAGGGAAAAATAGTTCATAAGGATTAAAGAGATAACTCCTACAAGTTGTCCACTGACACGTTTGGCCACGTTTCGAGTGCTAAAGAGACGAAAACATAAGAGTGCTTTAACCTTAGAGACATGGCGCGGGGATTTTGTGACCCTAGTCAGTTTTATTTGGTATATATAGGGTGTTAATGAACTACACCGAAATAACTTGATAGACAATAGATGTAACTGATACAAGTAATTTGAGATGGGCAATGTATGGTCCGTGACTAAACGTAGCACAGTTAAATGTATTGGAATTAGATGCTGGTAAGCCGGTATTAAAACAAATCCGGGTGACAAATTGTCTTGGAATGTCTTTAAAACTGCTGTCCGAGTATAGGAATACCGATTTGCAACAGAGTTCTCGAGGTTTAATGCCACAAAGATCTCTCAAATCTCGAGCCAATCACTTGACAGTGCGACAATGAACTTTTTTGAATTTGGGATTGCAGTAGGCTTTGTGCGATAATGAAATCTTTTAAAGCTTTGAAATTCCGTTCTCTTTGCACGATTGTCACAAAAAAAAGTGAACGACGATGTTGCATTACACGAAGGTTTTAAGTTTTGCGAAACTGACACAAATAACAAGGAATATCTCCGAAATGGTTTACTGCACAAAAATGTGCATCGGACATAAATTGTATGTTTTAACAAAATCTACATTTTTGTGGTAAGATTTTTTTATATATCTTACGGTTTACCAGTTATACAAGTCATTCTGAATGAAGAAGACTTCTGAGACTATTTCCAGAGTATTCAAGATGTAGACTTCATTTGTCATGAAAATATCTTAAACATATGGCATTTTAATAGAAACCGTTAAAGCCAACTTTGGGCTGTTCTGACGTTGGAAGGGCGTTTCTGAAATATGATGTCAAAGAGGACATTTCGAAAGTTGTTGTCTTTTGTCTTATCTGAAGCCGCCAGTACTTCATTTGCAGCCATATTGGGTTTTAGAAACTGGGCACAGTGCCATGTATTATCCAACAAAAATGCACTTTGCAACACAACAAAAGAAAGTCGCGCAGTCCAGGTTGCCGATAATGGGAGACGACAAAAACTGTAGGACAGGGAGACGGAAATTGGATTGGAAACCTCTCGTTCAGTACTGGTTTATTTTCTCTACCATTACCTGAGGTGACAGAAGTGCTGCATTGCACTTCCAAAAAATAGACAGTACGATTCGAGATTGCTTTAGCGATTCCGGTAAGTAATTGCTAAAACTACAAATGGACGAGCGTTGTACCAATAATGGGTGTTAGAGCCCACAATATCAAGATTCATTTATTGATTTATTAATCTTGTTTATGATGTGATTAACTTATTCAATTTTTAACATAAAGATCGTTATCGTTATTGTACTATGTAAGCCTTCATGTAAAGTTCCTTTAATATATGTTACGTGGGAGGTTAAACTTAATGCAAAGGGATTTAAATGGGCAGAACATTCCACAAGGTTATAAAATAGGATAATTATATCCCTAATTCAAAAAAAAAAAAAAAAAAAAAAACACAAAAAATATTTGTTCGAGCTATAGAGGGTTTACTGTAACCAGTACAATGAGTAGTTTAGTGAAAAACACCTTTTAGATAAATACAAATACAAATAGATGAGCAAGCAGAATTAAGAGCTGGCCGTTAAAACATTGATAACTTATTTCTCTTCATCACATGATAGAAAAAACAATTCAATATAGAGAATATTTATTACAGCATTGTCACTGGTGCTGATATATGGCCACTTACACACACCATACAAATTTAATTACTCGCAACAGTAACAGTGGACTTCTGGCGGCGGCAGCGAGAATTTCGAGAAGCGTTAAAATAAGAAACAACGCCATTTGGAATTTTATAGGAGTAAAATCAGCATTTTTGCATTAAGTTACATTCAAATAATTGAAATGGTATGAACCTGTAGGAAGAATGCCTGAAGACAAACTACCGAAAATTGTATTGGAATGACTACCACCGAAAAAATCGGAAGAGAGCAGGATCGTCAACAACTTGGAAGGATAATGTCACACAGATAATGAAGAAATTGCATTTGCAGATGAGCACTGCAACAGAGCAGAGTGGTGAATGACTACCGGAAGATGTGTTACACATTAAAAAACCGAATAAATAAATATTACTGTTTGTAATTCAAAATTATAAAAATGTTATACTTAAGAGAAATGAGGACAGCTGTCAAATGTTTGAAACTCCATGGACAGACTGTAATGAATTACATAACCTAAATAGGAGTTTTGATGTATCAATTCGAAATTAAAAGTTTTTCCATATAAATAAATCGCCCACTGTTCTCAAATTCACAAAGGGCAATCTTTTTCGATAAACCAATTCATTAACAAAGAACAAACACATCATTTGTTCTTTCGCAACAAATCTTTAGTTGAAGATTTTCAAACAAGACACTTTGATTTTACTTTTCACCGTTAACGAATGTACGTACTAAGATTTCCTACAAGAAAGAAGATACAAGAATAAATAAGTGTGTAGATTATACGAGAGCTTTCCTTATGCAATAAACCATTATCATTATTACTTACTCAGTGAAATTGTAAAAGGGTCTGTTGGAAATAAGCTGACAGAAAACATTGTTGATTTTACCAGGGAGTATTTTACATTAAAATGAATCTGTCTCTAGTGAAATTTAATAAACTTTATGCTGCTATTTGAATAATTAGTAGCTGGGTACGCTTATGTACTTACATACCTTGACAAACACTTGTATTTGTAAATATAAACTTATATCTGCGCTAATGTTTCACCAAGTTGCAGTACTTCCTGTTTGATAGTGATACCAACATAAACCCGCATTAAGAAACCCGCTGAAACATCGATAACAGGGCAAAGATGCTATTCGTTTATGTTCTGTGGGATCCCAGAAAACTTAACTACCACATCTTTGACTCGCAAAACGGAATTGCTACATATTTGGATACCGAACGGTGCTACCGAATATGAATAGCTAAAGCGTGTTTGTGTGGAGAAACAGTGCTGCAAATCTATACGTGTATCATTCCGCACAGTTTTCCGCGAAGTACTAATGGCCCTGCTAAATGTCACGAAAGCTTGTAATTTTTAACTGTTTCAAACTTGAAATAATCAGATGTATTTTTGTATAATTAAACTACATTTTACATTAACAATATGACATGTACACTAACCTTACTTTCTCCCCAGCCTAAAAGATATAGTTACAGGTGCCCTTTGTATCATATTCACCGATTTCAGTGCAGTGTTCTGCTGATCTCTCGGTGACCTTGCGTGTGCCATGATACAGTAAAGTTTTTAAAAGAAATTAATTGAACAATCAAAGTTGTAATTCGCTTAAAAGTATTGTAGTTTAAAAGTTTAGTATTCGCCGTAAGCAAAAAGAATGAATTAAAATATACCCATTCTCATAAGGGACAAAATAGTTCCAAATATCGCTATCAACAAATATATTTACTTTCTCCACAAACGCACTCTCAGTAAGTAGAGAAAGTATTATATTCCACCCGAAAATCCTTTAGCGATATTTCGTGAAGGTACATGTTTTGAGACATCCTGAAAAAATTAGAGGAACGTGTGTTTGTGTGCGTTTCTGCCTGCGTGTCTGAGAACAGCATAATTAAAAAACAAGCAGTTGGTTAAATACTAAACTTGGTATCAAGTTCAGATCTTCCAACATGCAACAATTAAAAAGCTTCCCCACTCCAGGCTACCCTTTACATGAAAGATTTTTCGAGAATTTTTATTTGCTCAAGAAATGGCTCCCACAATATCAACTAAAATAATAACAGTCTATTGTATTTTTATGTCAAATAAAATGTATGTTTTGAATTTTCTGGGAATAGTCACTAAAGTCCTCTTTATTCTGAGTTACTTTTCTCTAACTGGTAAATCGTAGGATATAGACGAAATCTTTGCTACACAAAAAATATAGTTCTTGTCTAAACACAAAATGTTAAACACATTTTTGGTAGTGTTAACTATTTCCAAGGTAGTGCTTGCTATTGGCTTTCCGATGCTTTTGTCAAATAGGAAGTCGTTATTCGATTTTTTATGCCCTGGACATGCAAAGAGAACGGCATGTCAATCACACAGTGACAAGTTCTGAGATTGTTTCTATATACACAACGAAATGTTAGTACACATGAACAAGAATTGCAAGAATAATCTTTTGTAGGTATAGTGAGAAGAGAACGTCATGTGAGTGTTGCACTCAGATTTTTAGTTAACTATTGTGACCGTTATATATTGTTGGAAGCACCAAGCAGTTACCGTGTGTACTTAACACAGGGTAAACTTGAAAGGCCACGTTTGAGGGCTCTCCAGTGTTGCCAACCTAGTGGAGAAAGTTACGCAGTGCGGTATTTAATTGGCTCGGCTCTTAATTGCTCTGCACGGCAAATTGTAGCGCCCCTCTTTACCGACAACTCCGCGGCAAGAAAACTGTTTTACCGACCCAGCTTAGAGAGTGGTAAATTTATGTTATAGTTTGAATGCCCAACTTCACGCAAGGGCTTAACCTGGCGCCCTTAGGTACCTGGAAGCCTTACAAAATGAAACAAACACAATCTTGTTTTAACATATGCGGCATGGCACCTTGTTTCAGCATGTGTGTGTATAGCAGCGATGTTCAACATTTGCGAAAGAGGGGAGTTTGGGCTTACCTCTTTACAATACAGCCCCAGCTGTTTATTATGTTACTGTGGCAGTTTGGTTACATGTATGTTGCGTTTGATTTACGAAAGCACTTTCAAATATATATTTGTTCATTATTGACTTCTTTGGTAGTGCTTACGTTTAAGAAGTCTATCAATATTTGAAATAGCCTTAGAAGATACACCAAGTGATCGTCGCGTAACATATTGCGAGACAGGCTTTTAATATAGTTCAATTTGGAGAAACTCTGTTCGCAAATATATGTAGAGCTATACTTTTATACACACAATTCTTGCAAATGCTTATTTCTTTATCTACTACATTTTAATCAACATAAACATTTTCAGAAATTATATTATAACCAGGGAGCGGGATAAACATAGGAATGATATTAACAGCACGGAGTATAGAGCCGGCAGCTAGCGTGAGGGTTGAGAAAACGACACGCCCACCCCTACACAACAGCCTGTTTCTTGCGACTGTCGTATGTTATATTTTGTTTTCTTTTTTCTTCTCCCTATTGTGTCTGTCCAATAACACAATGGTTTACTACTTGTTACGGACGGGACTTCCTATATGAAGAAAGCTGCCACAGCAATACAGTAAGCATTTCCAAAACCAAAACTTATTTAGCACATAGTCTCCACCGAGTTGCGGAAGAAACTATAACCTCTTGTCCTGATGTAAATGCTTTTATAGCCAACACGAAAAATATATTTCGCAAAACACCCTCCAAAATCAAGATAATTAAACAGATGACACCTGAAATTCCCTTGCCACCACAACCAAGTGTAACTCGGTGGGGGACATGGCTATAGGCTGCAGTATATTATACTCAATATTACCACCGGATTGTAAACATAACAAAAGTCTGTGACGTGCAGAAAAATGTCGCAATACATGCAGTGAAGCAAATAATTACACCAGCCTTGTTTGAAGGTTATTTCATACATTGAAAGGAATTTCAGTAATATAGCAACCCACTACTTAGAAACGTCCATGGAATCGCCTGTTTTTGCCCGTCACTGGACACCGACTGAGGAGTGGAGTGAAGATAGTCGCTCATTATGTAAGGTTCGGAAAGAGAGAAGGTTGAACATCCCTGCTGTAGACTATGTTAACGTCAGTAGAGGAGAACTGTGTTTTTGTACAAAAGTTTAGACGACAAATAGAGTGATAGAAAAGTAACTGGACTGGATTTTGTCATTTTGAAAGAATATTTTCATTGATATTTCGGTATCGAATTTGTAGCTGAATGTATACTCTAGCTATATGGTAGTCACAGAATATGTAAAAGTGACTCTAAAA
The DNA here is from genome assembly GCA_030765045.1 of Tenodera sinensis. NCBI lineage: Eukaryota > Metazoa > Arthropoda > Insecta > Mantodea > Mantidae > Tenodera > Tenodera sinensis. Next base: position 21,342,338 of record CM060968.1, read on the forward strand.
TAGAAGCATACTACCTGTTAGTAAGCTCTATGCCTGGGTATTTTATTCCCAGCGAGATTATGTCGCAAAGTTCCTTTATTGAGTTCCAGGAAACCAAACGAAGAGCGCGCATTGTTATCCGTATTGAGAATGCTTTGTTAACAGACAACCTCGATGCAGTATTGAGTTTCATTCCGGTCCAGATACGGAATTGAATGATGAACTGTTACGGAAATTGCTTGTTACCGTGACTGTATATTTGGAATCCAATAAAAAGTGTAAATAATAAAGAAAGGAATATTCAAGATAAAATGGGAACTGCCAAGATTACATGCATATGTGTACAGGATTTCCTTTGTTGCACTGAAGAAGAAGAAGAAGAAGAAGAAGAAGAAGAAGAAGAAGAAGAAGAAGAAGAAGAAGAAGAAGAAGAAGAAGAAGAAGAAATTGGCACAGTAGCTTGGTAGGTAGAGCACCTACCTGCTGTGCAAGGAATCCCGGGTTCTAATCCCTGCAGCGGGGTAGGAGTTTTTCTCCAGCCCAGAATATTGCTTATCCTTGTTGCCACAAAGATTGGATTGGAGAAAATCAAAATGCATAACTTAATTCTCACAATATTAATTGCTGGTGTACTTCGAAGAATTATCGCAAAATATGAAACCATGACCTTATAGACTCGGTATTGTATTTTGAAATCAAACGTTAAAGGTCGAGTGTGTGTGTGTGTGTGTGTGTGTGTGTGTCTGTCTGTGTCTCTGTGTCTGTGTGTGTCTGTGTGTGTGTGCGTGCGTGTGTGTAACTGTGGGCAACCACTTGAACTAAGTGTTGGTTAACAACCAGAGTTGGTATTTAAGTTTAAAGTCTTTTAAGAATGCTACAAGAAGATTTTGAAGGAAATTCCTGCACCCTAAACTACCCTTTACATGGAAAACGTTTCGAAAATTTTGATTTTCTCGAAAATGACTAACGATTTTGATTAAAATTCCATAGGTATGTTTGAGACATTTAAGATATTTTTATGACAAATGACATGTATATTTTGAATTTTCTGGTTGTAGCCTATGTAGTCCTGTTTACTCTGGATGATTTTTGCATAACTGGTAAACCGTAAGAGATAGACCAAATCTTACTATACAAAAAATGTAGATATTGGTAAAACACACGATTTATGTCCGAGTGAACTTTTTGTGGAATGAATCATTTCTGAGATATTCCTTGTTATGTGTGACTTTTCGAATACCTAAAACTTTCGTCAAATGGAAGATCGTTATTCATTTTTTGTATCTTAGCCGTGGAAAGAGTCTCAAAGCAATTTCTGCAAATTTTTATCTCAACTATCACGAAGAAGATAAGGCGTTTGTAAGAATGGTTAGCACAGGAGTAGAGAAAGTCATGTGAGGGCAACACATCAGATGTTTTGTGTAATTTATGTGAATATCCGAACATATTTATTTACATAAGAATAAGAAAATGTGTATTTTTGTGTGCAACAAAACTTAACATATTTGCTCCAGTGTGAATATCCAGAACATTAAATTCAGTTTCAAGTTCATATTAGGATACAAACAAAATATGTATTTACCTAAAATTGGGAGTGTTGGTAATAAGTGATTTTGGGGTTAGCAAATGCTGATTTGAGTTTATCTGAAACAATTTAGTGCGTTCTAAGCGAGGTAAGTTGTTATTATTAACAGTTAGGAGAGGTATGCAGCCATTGGCTAGCCAGTACTGGTGAATCGAGACAGTTTGATGTGGATTGGAATGGGTAAACTTAATTTCGGTCTGGTTTCTCTGCCGCAACCTCTAGACTGGACCACTCCTTCTCTCCTTTGAACCACAAGCCAGGCTGCATTATGTACTCCCACCATAGAAACCCTTATCAAATTTTCAGGCCAGTCTTGTCTCTCCCTTCCTGCACAAACATCGTGTGTCCTCCTAAATTGCTAGGATAATCCTTGCTTCTGGACATTCCAAACAATCTGAGTAAACATGGAAGTCCTCTCGTTCTTTCCTTTCTCGCTAAGGTAGAGTTTCAAGATCACTTAGCAGTTCCCATTTCCTCAACTTACTCGTCCAACTGCAGTAGCCAAGTTGATTTTCCCTTCCTTATCTCTCTGCACTTTGTAAATCTGTCTTTAACAACCACGAGAGAACATACTAAAATCTAATGTGTTGCACTCATATGACTTTCTCTAATTTAATTAATTAATTCAAGGGACCTCAAATAGGTGTGGCTACGTGTAGCAGGTGACCACCTGTCATTGGTTATAACTATGTCCAGTCAGTAGCAGGAGTACTGCTCAGTAATTGGAGAGGGGTAAAGAGAAAGAGAGAAGCTACGAAGGCCTCGTTAAATAATCATAACTATCCTTATATTTTACTAAATTCGTTTTCTGTACAATGGCAATACAGGAGGATTAAGTGATTAAGGTTTCTCCATCCGTGTTTAAATATACTTATAAAAGTATCACCACCTTGTGTTTTCTCTTGTTTCAGTTGTTTCATCAAGATGGGGCTCAGAATGTGTGCGTCTGAGAGTGGTGGTCAAATCTGACAACTGTGGCGAGGGTCAGGATTGCTCTGGCAAAGGTGTCTGCTTCTCCAACATCTCAATGGTGAGTAATATCATTTGGTTTACAGCTAGACTCCTTTAAACTGTTGTGTGTTGGTTAGGGTAACGGTTAACAGAATTATGGACAATCCAACCAAATATAAACATTAGGTTTATAAGGGAAAGCATTGTTACTTTGTCAAAATAACTAACTCATTGCTAACACAATGGTAGCAAGGAGACCATTGTTGCGCCATTCCTTTTTTTTTTTTTCCTCAGTTTATGTTTGAAGTCTGGAAAGTTTGAGTTAGGTGTTAGCTTTTAGTGTGTGTGTGTGTGTGTGTGTGTCTGTGTGTGTGTGTGTGTGTGTGTGTGTGTGTGTGTGTGTGTGTGTGAAGATAGCGAAGCAGTTAATTAGTGCCGAGTGATTGTATCGTCAGAATCAGCTGTTTGAGAAGCTCCCGCCGACACTTACAACCCTGAAACAAGAAGACGAAGGTGAAATAGAACGGAGGAAGATAAAATTTAGGGGATGTTTCTAGCATTCGCCTAGTAACCGGGTGACTGGCGTATCCTATCAGACCAAGGTAGTAGCCCAACGATTATTGTAAAATTAATTAAAATATGACTCAACTTAAAGAGAATTAACCATCGGAGTTTTCAGCTTTTACCACTGTCTCAAAAAAGATTAACAATGTTGGTAGCATGAAAATTCTATTCCTGCATTTATCCCAAACATGTTTCGCATATGTTGACAAGAATGCAGGTGTTTTTGGCTGCCTTTTAAATCGTATTAAATCTCCAGAAACACTGGAATTCCAAACTTACGTTTCTTTGGAAAAAAGATTTAAAAAAACACTTGTTTTAACTATTACGACACAGCCAGGATTCACTTTTATAAATTTTGGTGTTGAAATACCTACTTTATACTGTTTTAATGTTCATTATTATACTGAGTGTTCACTTTGGAGGATCTGCTTTAATTGGATATTGCTTTACAGAGAAATTTTAAAGTTTGGAAGCTTCTTATGTATAATTTGTCAATCATACAACAGTTTATTTCTATTTTCGTTGCTAAAACGGCACAGAAAAGAGGTTTTATTTACTACTATAGCTCTGATTCATGTTGTGACGTCATGGACGTACACTGCCTGTGTACATACCTTCGTCCCAGAATCCGCGCAAATCATAATGTGCATATTATGCTTTAATAGTAAGTAACCAAGTGTACAAATTATGTTCAAATGTTCACAATTACAGAGCATATATACAAGAAACAAAACAAACTGCGAATTACTCTCTATTCATGACTATAGAGCGAAATTAAATCAATATTTAGGAAAGCTTGGTTTTTAATGACATTAAAACGGTTATGTACCTACCTCAGGATTATAAGGAACACAAATTTGGCAATTAGTTTCAGGAAAATGACCAGCTAGGTAATACATTCATTGACCCTACGCCCCTGCCGGGGGAAACTCCATGGGTTAGGAAGGTCGGTCAGGGAACTTGAACCCAGGACCTCCAGAATGAGTCGGACGTTGCCGCGGCGCCACCTGGCTGGGTAAAGGAAGTGTACAAGTATTGACCCAGATTTCCTTGAAAACGCAGCGTGTTTTATTCTGTTGGCTTATCTGAAAGTGAAACAAGAGAGGGACGCGATAAATGGGTCAAAGTCGCACCGGTAACTGTGATTTATGATTGTGTGCTTGAAACTGAGCCTCTTGTCGGCCCAAGTTCGTCTCCCACTGCCCATAATTTATAAAGTTCTACAAATATCAACCTACGGTTGCAGGATTTCTTGCTGGTGTGTTCAAGTCGGGAAGCAACATTGTCAGAGTGCTCTTTCTCCCCCCCCCCTCGCTCTCTCTCTCTCTCTCTCTCTCTCTCTCTCTCTCTCTCTCTGTAGCATTTCCATGATATAAATCTTTCAAGCTGTCAGTTCTACGTCGTTCGTAAGCGACGTCGGTTTTATTTCTCTTGAGAACAATTTGTATCAGATTTACTGGTATTGAAGCTTTTATTACAGCTTTGTTCAATATAATTACACTAAACCGAAACGGCGGGGTACGTAAAAATAAATAGATAAAATGATTAATAGAAAAATAAAATAAATAAAAATGGGTTACATTTACATTCTATCTTTTCTTTACCTGATTAGCCTCCCCTTATGTCGGATATAAACACCCTAGGACCTGCAAGTCAGTGCCTAGGGTCAGACGCTTATCGGGGAGCACGGTGGTCAGCCAAGCTCCAGGTATGAGAGTGATGAAGAGGATGATATGAAATACAGGCGAAATCGATGATTGGAAAGGTGATTATAAAGCAATTGTTGGAATGAGTGGCGGGGGAAACCGGAGAACCCGGAGTAAACTCCCTGACGCCGCTTCGTCCACAACGAATACTACATGCGGGTCCCTGGCATCGAATCCGGGCCGCCTAGGCGGTATGCGAAGGGTCTAACCGCTCAGCCACGGCCCCGCCCACATTCTTCCTTACAGAATATTATTCTCTTATCTACTTAATGTTAATAGACAAATATTTGTAGAAATTGTTGTATAATACATTTTATGTTTGACCATGTCTAAATATAGTAATTATACTGTGGTAGCTGCATAATAATGGGCCATGAATCACAAGAAAGCGTAACTATCGATTATTCTCGCACGTTCAATCGAAGAGCAACTAGAGCGAGTTTAGAATAAATAAAACCGTCGGACACGAGTGACAGTGAAATGAAACTTACACTCCAGAAGTTTGTACAATGGGTCGCAATATGACTAATAACTTACATATTGTCACAAAAACAAAGAAACATGAACCATTGGAGAAAATCAAAATGCATTCCTGGTGTACTTCGAGGAATTCACAAAATATGAAACCATCAATCTTGTAGACTCACTACTCGACTTTAAAAGAAGCTAACTTTGGTTTTTAACCGACTTTTCGTTTTTGAGTTATATTCTCCACAGACTGACACACGCACTTACTCACGCACGCACGCACGCAGACACACACACACACACACACACACACACACACACACACACACACACACACACGGGCCTTTTGCTAAAAATGCGTTTTTTGGATTAAGGGAGCCTCAAAACATAAATTTCCGGTGAAATCTCGACATCAAATTTTTGTGTGGAATGCAATACTTCCTCTACCATTAAATTTATTAGACGATATAGTTGGTATTGTCTGTTCTCACAGCCTGGGATCGAAATCTCATAGTTCATCACTGTAGCAGACGGCAGAATTAATTTTCATCAACGTTGCAGATATTAGAGAAGGTATCAGAAGTGTTGGAACATCGTCAGAACCTCATCAGCATGTAATTTAACAATAAATTCATTATCTCTAACATAAGCTAAAGTTTCAGAGGAAAGAAGAGGTTTTTAACTCCTTTTTAACTGAAAGCTTTAAAGCAAAGCGTTTCAAAAATATTCTGTGAAACGATAATAAAATAAAAAGCATGTTGAAATATACAAAGGATTCATAAGTTATTACCTTCGACAAAAGTAATAAATTCAAACGCATATTAGCATTTATGTTTAACATTTCCCTCCAGTCTCTTTCTGCGTCCTTCCCTTTGAAATATTAATTATACGTCAAAGCGTACCCCATACAAACAAAACATACGCTTTGGATTTACCCTGACATTTCTGTCTGAAAATCACTATATATTGTGTGCACTTGAGGCTGTGTAAATCACACAAGAATTGCTGCAAATGGAAAGCGAAGAATAATGTAAATAGGCACATACAGATAAAGCTAAAAACTTTAACTGTTTCCCATCCTGTAAGATGAAAGTGTGCTATTCAACAAATAGTTATTTCTATATACACTGGTACAAAAATAGGATATATTACTTTCGAATAACCTTCACAACTCGCTGTTTAATACATTATTCTTAAAAAAGCTTGTTTTCATATCAAGTTTAGTATTTAAGGGAATACTCATCTTTCAGTTATACTGTACACAAACGGAAAACATAAATATAACATAGGGAAGCAGAATGTTTGTTGTCGTATCATAAACTACTTAGTTGCGGAAAAGCGGAGAAAAATCGAAAACCTTTCTAGCTTTCCCGAGGTCTGGGGTTCAAATCTTGGAGTGCGATCGATTCTTTAGGTCGTAAAAGTCCATACCCTGACTTCTTTTCGAACGGAAGTAAAGCCGGTGGTCTCGTGTCGTAGATTTACTGCACGTAAAAGAATCTCGATGCTGATAAAGAAGTCTCTAAGCAAAATTAAGTGCTGTTTTACGCCCAATATAGAATGCAATATTGATAACCTTAGTATTTATAGAGCGTTCATAAATAAAGACGCAAATTAAATTAATTTTCTCTACCCATTCTGTACAAATTAATCTTACAAAGCCTTATTCTTCTAATTACTTTATCTTACGTGAGATACACATCGTGCAAATAGTTTCATTATATAGCATGTTTACAGGTTCATATGAAATGGGAGAATACAGTAGACTTAAGTGATAGTCAAACACTTTAAGAACTGGTTTCTATGTGTCAGCTCTGATATTTCATTCTTTGCATGTCCCGGAACAAAACGAGTGACGATTTCTCATTTGAGACAGGTATCAAGTATTGGAAAATCCAAACCAATAACAAGAAATGTCTCCGAAATTTCTAAGTGCAGAAAAAAGAATCGTGCGTGTGTCTGTGTGTGTGTGCGTGTACGTATGCGTGTGCGTGCGCGTGAGGACTTCAGAGGCTCTTGGTAGAAAATTCAAGATGTAGATTTTATTTGTCATGAAAATATCTTAAATACACGGTATTTTAATGAAAATTGTTTGAGCCGTTATTGAGAAAACAGCATTTTTCGAAAAATTTTCCGTGTAAGGGGTTGTTTAGAATGGGGAAATTTAATGTTTTCGTGCCTCATGGTTGAAATAATGAGCCCTTGAATACCAAGTTTGCTATTTAACTGGTTTCTCGTTATTGAGCTATGGTCATCACAGAGAAAAAGAAGATACAAAATCGGCCCAAGAACACTTCCTTGTGGTGCTGGGAATTTAATATTATGGATGCTGAAAAATTGATCTTTGCATTAGATTTTATAATTCTTATCGTTGATGTAAAACTAAGATAATATAATAAACATGAGGAAGTGGCAATTTTATTTTGTGAAAGGAATCGGTATACCATACTTTGTCAAATGTCTGTCCAATATTTACGAAGGCTACAATAATAACTCAAACACTGTTCAAAAGAAAAAGGTGATATGACAACTTAATTTCTTGCGTTTTGCAAATCCGCATCACAGACTTCAGATGAATTACAACAAAACTTCGTTGTGTGGAAAAAGTGAATGTGCTAAAAAAATAATTTTCAAACAGCTCAAATGTCAAAATGAAATTATTGTGGTTTTTAAGGTGGATTATATAAGTAAAGGTATTTATGATAAAAGATAACCCAAAATAGTTTGACTTTGTGATCCCTAAGTATTTTTAAGTTCGGGAAATACTGATGCCAATTTTTAAAGCATTTTATAAATTTCAATGGTGATTGCCTCAATTACTTGTGCCAATTTCCACCGCCTGGAGCGCCATATCGCGTTAATACTGTCTGCCAAATGTTCCCCTTTAGTTTCCTATTAGGCACTGTTGCGCTGTTAATAATACTGGCTTAGAGCATTAATCGTTAAATTATTCAGTTCAATGTACTTTTATATGCAATTTCACACACGGGGAGGGATTTTCATCTGCGAACAATTGAAAATCAGATAAATCAATATAAATAATATAATTCGGGATAATTTGATTTCGACGATTTCACACTCGTCATCAGGGACTGGCTGAAACTGAAATAATTCTTACATTAAGTTTTTCAGCAATAGTCTCACTATAGATGGTAACTTAAGTTTGAATTTCTAAATAAAATGCAGAAAGCAGAAAGGTTATACTTTTTAAGAGACACTTTGATGAGCAGTTTTAACTATGTTTACTTGTCCTTGTTTTTGCTTACTTATTTTACGATGTTTAATTAAAGCAGCATATTACCCAATACTATAAATTTAAAGTGTATTTCACAGTTATCCGTGATTAATCAGTGATTCAATATTTTCTCGGCGTACGAAAGAAATGCTAGGGTAGGTATAGTCAAGTACTGTGAAATAATACTGCAAGAAGAAAAAACGTGTTGTAATTGGATAGAGAGTCAACTCCTCAGTCAATTACCCTCTGAGGTGTCCTAATGATGTCATGATTCCCCGAGCAGTGTGTTGTGCAAGAATGACATTTATCCAAAATACCTGAAATTTTAAAGCACCTGGAAGCTCGAAATAATTCTGGAACATTCACTTTCTGAGATTGACGAAATTGCAGTAACACTGTCGTCACAAACACACGGGGTTGCAAAACTGTGTTTGACAAACTCAGCCAGGTGCTATAGAAAAATCCCGGTTGCGAAATACTGAGTCAAATTAAATAGAGAAAGTCACGCGAGTGCAACATATCAGATTTTTTACTTAATTTGGTGCTCATTTTCATTTTTCGTGCCTATTTGCCTGTTTATTTTACTATTTTATTGTGCTTACAAATACGGACTTTACTGATAACTGATGAATCGCGAGAGAAAAAGAGAGAGAGAGAAATCTTGTTACACAAAAAGTCTGGTAAAATGCTTATTCTTCTATCTGGTTTATGTTAGGCAAGATAAACGTTTGTAAAAATTATTTTATTAAATACTAGATGATGCGATGGACTTCGTGCTAGCTAAAATTGATTTGATTGTAACTCTTCATAAATGATTATCAATCAATCCTAATCAATCTTCCAACTGCAATTCATTAGATCGACAACAGTAGGCATTTTGTTATGTCTAAGGCTACCCTAATTCCTCGAGTCTCGCCAAAACAAAATTGAATGAATTTTTTGTTTACTTTTAAGCCGAAAAGTCAGTTCATCTTAAAAGAATGGATGATCACAATGCATGTTTGCAAAATGTAATTAAATTCGATTTAATCAAATCTATTTTCAAAATCCACTAGCTTTTTAGCAAGAAAACTATTTTAAATGATAGCTGCAGATGTCAAACGATAGGTGTATCACAAATACCATATATTGAAAGTAATCCAAAGTGGCAATTCCCATACAAAATTAGCAATTTAGATTTTCAGCTGCTTCTTTAGGTTTTCCCTAGTGTTACTTATTTCTAAGATATCCTAGTATTGAGGGGCACAAAACAAAAGAGATTATTGAAATCGGTCGAGTCATTTTCGAGTTTTTCGAGACTAACCCACAGCAATTGATTTTTATAATTGTAAGTAGATAGATATCTTTAAGTACAATGGGAATATGGGAATACATTAGGCTGAATTGATGGTCAAATATTTGAAAGCTAGTCACTATGTGATGACTTTGACATTCCATTCTCTTTTAATATCCAAGGGATGAAAAAAGCGAATAATGACTTCTCTTTTGAGAAGTGTAAGTGTTTAAAATTTTGAACATTTGACATATACTGTCTGTTTTAATTAAATATGCATGATCACAAATCACAGATGTATGACGTAATATGGTTGCTAAAATGTTTCATTTGTTTCAACACTTTGAGGAAAATGGAAGGTAACGATAAAACTATCGAAAATATGAGTTGTATTCCAATTATCATTTTGAACGAAAGCACACTAACATTTGGTCTGTCTCTGATTATTTAGCAGTTATTTAACAGAGAGTCAGAGTAAACAGGACTACATGGGCTATAGCCAGAAAATTAAAAATATATATTTTATTTGCGATAAAAAATCTCAAACATCTGGCATTTTAATAAAAACTGTTAGAGCCATTTCTGAGAATCAGTTTTCGAAAAAATGTTTATGTAAAGGGTAGTCTAGGGTGGCGGAATTTTCATCAAAATCTTCGTGTTGCATCCTTGAAGAATATTTTGTCTAAAATATTTTTTTTTAATTCAGGGTGGCCTCAAAACATATATTTGCGATGAAATCTTTACATCGAATTTCTGGGGTAAATACAATACTTCCCCTACTTACTATACGCAGTAGAGAAAGTAAACAAAAAGGGCATGATGTATGCGTAAACCTTTTGTAAAATTCGTTGGCAGGCAGAGGTCGATTCTGCCCCTATTAGCTTATTAATGTATGCACAGAGGCAATACAGAAGTTCCTCCACGATCGATCGTTAAAGCGGATCAAAGTGTTACAACAGAGTAGGCGGTCACTGAGGAAAAGTACGAGGTTATAACAATAACGCAATGGCTGAGGGCAGGCGTTATCGCTCTTTGTGCAAACGTGCTGAATAATTTAGCAAGTTGAGACATCGGGGGCCGCTTGTGCCTTAATCCATTTTCCAAATTCTCCTCAGCCTTCTGGATATTAAGAACGACTTCCAAAAGAGAAAACATAGTCGTAAAGGGAATGACTTTATCTTCCAACGCAAAGCGCTATGGTATACTTTGGAATCGTGTAATTGGATTCATTTGGGGAAATGGAATAGCCATCATTTTAAATAGAGGAGAACTTTAGTCAAAATAGCACAAACAGTTACTCCAAAATGTATTCGTCTCCATTTTAGTAACCAGAGAGAAAATTGCAGATATAACCGTTTACATGTCCTGGCGCTTTTAAAGATATTTTGTTTTAGAAGTTTTCGAGTTCATCATATGGTGTGTATAAATGCATATGACACAAAAGTTAAAAAAGAGCTTGCAACGAAAAATTTTCTGTATGTCATACATACATAGACACGTACATACATATACCGAAGGTCCCCAAAGATTCTCCCCTTTTTACTTTCTCTACTGGTAAGTAGGGGAAGTATTGTATTCCACCCAAAAATTCGATGTCGAGATTTCACCGGAAATATATGTTTTGAGACCCCCTGAACCCAAAAAAAGCATTTTTAGAAAAAGGTTCGTGTGCGTCTCTCTCTCTCTCTCTCTCTCTCTCTCTCTCTCTCTCTCTCTCTCTCTCTGTGTGTGTGTGTTTTAACCGATTTTTCGTTTGAGTTATGCTGTCCCCAGACTGGCAGACACAAACACACACACACACACACACACACACACACACACACACACACACACACACACACATCTTTTTCTAAAATTTTTTTTTTTTTTTTTTTTTTTTTTTTATGCAGGAGGCCTCAAAACACATTTCCGGTGAAATCTTGAAATTGCATTTTTTAGTGGAATACTATACTTCCTATACGTAGTAGAGAAAGTAAAAAATTGTCACTTCTTTATTCATGACAAGTGTTCCAAATATGGCCCCTGTGGTTAAATACACATAAAAGGGAGAGATTAGGTTATGTAAATAGTTAAATCAGTTAATTTTGCAAAAATGAATTAAGTTTGGAAAATGTTGTGATATCAGCAGTTGCTTGTCTGTTGAGGTTATGTCTACTATGTAAGTCTGTAAACTGTTACACGACAAAGCAAAAAATGCTGGGTTTCTAGGATGAATAAAGCTGGTTTATAATACTTACATTTCAAGGTAAAGTATGTGTTGTAACAAAACTATGTCTAAAATTCAGGTTTACACTCAAAATTAAGCACAAGATTTAGGACTGCTTCTTCCTCGCACTTTGTATGCACTAATAGTGTCTTCTGGTATAGTTCATGTTAGTGCTTCGTAAGTGCGTCACTCGCTTGAAGGTTTATATAGGACAGCCATATATGGATTCTTTGCCTTAAATGCTCAAATACAGATTATACGAGTATCAAATGATATTTACACAAATACCTTATGTCTTGGCACACGCACTTCGATTGTAAGCAGGGTTGCCAATGTTTAAATTGATGCAGCGAATTGTTGCAGCTCCATGTCAGTAGATTTACTGACACATAAAAGAACAAAACTCTGGCACACTGCATCCGATATGATCCTGCCAATTGACAGCGTCATTAAACAACAAAATAATTTGTTTTTAAATTGTTTATGTATTGTGAATGTAACGGGGTCTTTCCACGTAATTTGCTCCAACTCTCACACACTATCGTCTGATTGACTAAAATTTGCACACGTGTCAAGGGCCGATGACAGTACAACAATATAATGACTTTATCCTGTCCTGACCAGGATCATAAGGGTAAAAAAGGTCCTTAAGTTTAATTTGTAGAGAACAGTACAATTATGACATCAACATGTCTCCAAGACTTTTCTATATGCAGCTTGTAAAATCAGAAAAAAAATTTAATTGAAAAATTCGATATAAAAAAATTAAAAAGAAATTATAGTTAAAAAAAACCACCTTTAATAACAAACGGACCTAAAAAGCGGAAAATAATTTGTGAGTGTTAAAAACCTGCTCTAAAGTTATATCAAGCCCACTGGTTCTTAAATAATTTGTAATAACTTGAAAATAAAAGTTAAGTTATATTAAGAAAATAATAAATTTTGTTGTAAAGAAGCGTTGGTTGCCTGACATCAAATGTTATAAATAGTTCATTGTAACCATTTATAAAAATAAAGTTGTGATAAAAATATCGTAAAAACTATAATTTATTCATTCTTTGGTTAGTATGTCACCCAGTAATGCTGTAAACTATTTCGTAAAATGTTAAACATTAAAGTATAATTGAAGTTCAGCATATTTGAATGTGTTGAAATGAGCAACTGGATGTTTGATACAGTCATACATTAAAAAGAAATCTTATTTCCCGTGTTATACAAGGTTCCATCCTTTCCCCGTATCAGGTTACGTTTTCAGTAGGAAGAAAAGGAACCTCCCCTCCCCTCCCCTGCCCCCTTGTCTTACGCATGATATTACGGCGCACAATACAGCTTCTCCAACTGGTATAAAAGAAATGTCTTCTCTTTTGTAAGCATGAAAATCGACGGGCTGCCTTTCATAATGTCTCCCTCATGTCTATTATACGATTTTTCTATCTTTTTATTCTCCGTTGGCAATCAATTTTCGTTTTCTATAGGAGCTTCCACTTTCAAATCCGTTCCCCCGATTTCCGATATGTGAGTTGGTATTATTGCTAAAGTTGTTCCCTTTGCTCTTGCCAATTTAATAGCATCGTTTCGTCGCGTTGTTTTAATTCAGCGCCGTCCCAGCAGATCAAAGCTCATGGGTTGCGGGTATTTTCAATATTAACCAAACACGTAGTAGGTACATCCAATAGGACGAGGGCTGCAACAATAGAGGCATACAAAAGGGCTTCAGAAAGTAAAAACAGCCTTATCACTTATATTTACCCAGACAATTTTTTCTGTCCTCTGTCACTTATTTTTATGTTTATTCTAAAAAATATTCATGAAAAAATTATTTTTGCATTCCAGGCAAACATTTTATATGCATATTTCATTGAAAATGTATATCAGAGATTCTCATAATAAAAAAAATATCATTTTCAGAAAAATTCCATGCGCGCGCACATGTGTGTGTGTGTGTGTGTGTGTGTGTGTGTGTGTGTGTGTGTGAATATTTCCGAGATAATTTTGTTATTGGTTCTCTTTGTTATTTGTCTTTGCTATTCCTTAATTTTCGTTTCTTTTTTAGTGTTCCCATACAAAGAGAACACTTAAAGCCATAACATAGCCATCAGTTTTTTTTTTTAAATATTTGACTGTCACTTTAAGCCTACTGCATCCACATATATTCCTTGTACAGCTCAAAGATATTCTTGCCACCAAGGGTATTCAAGGATCAAACAGAATCCCAAACTATTGTTGTGTACTTAGTTCTTAAAATGTCAAAATTGTTTCCAAAATGTTGTTTTTCTCAATTTTAAATGACTTTTCCATAGCTGGTAAGCCATAAGAGATGGACAAAATCTTACTACACAAGAAATGTAGACCTCGTTAAATCGTACAATTTGACAAATTATTGCTTCCTGCTGTTAACCGTTTCCTAGATATTCTTTATTTATACTTATATTTTTCTCAAGAGGAAGATTGCTATTCCCTTTTTTTTTCCCCTGTTGGCCGTGCAAACAGAGTGGAATTTGAGGGCCATAACATAGCAACCGGCTTGTCTCTTATCAGGACTGTACGGTGGATGGGTTAATAGTTCTACCTTAGTTCCTTACAGAAGTGTCATTGTTACATAAGCGGTGTGATCAGGTTCCGGATGTTTATGACCTAAAAATGTTAGAAATACGCAAGCACTTAAAGAAATAGAAAATATAACGATAAATATGACCTAAAATTTTCAAGCGTATTTTAGAAATCTTCAACATGTTAATACTGTTTGAATTAGCATTCCACTGAAAATCTTCTTTAAACATATGGAGCACTCAATAAAATAATAATAATAATAATAATAATAATAATAATAATAATAATAATAATAATAATAATAATAATAATAATAATAATAATAATAATAATAATAATAATAATAATAATAATAATAATAATAATAATAATAATAATAATAATTTTATGGTTAAATTTTTAATTTAATTGCTCAATCCAGAGCAAACCCTCGGCTAACAACGTTCCCCATACATCTCCCTTCGGTTGTTTCATTCAGAGGTTAAACCATTCGATTTTAATTATTGACCATGCTTTCTTTGTATTTGTCACTTCCTATGCATCTGTCTTTTTCTATACAGCTTACTCTCCAAATTCACAGAAACGTAATTTTCTGACAAAGATAATTGTAAGAACAGTTGCATGTGAAAAATCAGCCTTTTTCTATTTTTTTCTTTTTCTTTTTTTGAATTAACGTCCGCCAACATTTCATTGAATGAAATGAAATAGGTGAAATGATGCTCAAGAGCAAATGGATGCAAATGGAGCTTTAAGTTACCTGACATTCGTCTTCTCAGGGCAGGGAAAACCTCGGGAAAAAACCTTACCCGGATAACTTACCCTAAGCGAGATTCGAACTCGCGACCTCTTGAACGTGAGGCAGACACGCTAACCATCATGCTACCGAGGCGGGCGAAAAAAATCTGCCTTTGGGACGACTCCAAGCACAAATGCGAAACTGGAATAGAAATATAAAAAGATGACAAAAATACGAAAATTTAAGAGAAAATGTCACTATAATACGAAACACGACAATAAAGTGTGTTAAAACGCAAAATATGACTATATGACCCATGAGAATTGTATAATTTTAATCAGGATTTATGAAATCGCGCTTCACTTATTTTTCCATGGAGAAAGACCACAAACAAAAACTATGACGTGTGATAAACATTGGGGCCCTGATTATAGCCATCCTTCCTGAGAGTTTTTATCACAAAACTGCAGATACTTTTAGTGTCCTTTAAAATATTGGCCGGAATGAAACCATGAATCAGGAAACTAAATCGGTATAGATAATTCCAGGATTTTCTCTTCTCGTTGTTCAACGGAAAAAATTGTAATAATTGAATTCTAATTTAATGCCTCCCTGACCCAGGGGACAACGGCAAATTTATAAATCCGATTATTTTGGGCAGCCATTGATTCGCTTTCGACGTTCTTTTTGTTGGCATAGACCTACAGTTAATGTGAATTATATTAATTTTTGTTCGTTATTCAAATCCCAAAGAGTATTAGTGTTGCAAAATTCTGGGTTAGCATAGCTCACTGATTGTGAACAAAATAAGAATACTATTTATATAGAAATACTCTCGTACTACGTACTTACAGTAAACAGCGAGATTTCACTACTAGAAATACGCGGTTTGAGGCCCATTAAATCCCCCAAGAACTTATTAGAGGTCCGTGTGTCAATGAAGGGCATATCTGAAAAAAAAAACGAAGTCAGTTAAATACCAAACTTCGTATACAACTTCAGTGTCTTACAACAATGCGACAGCAACATTTTCAAGAAAATCTCCCACCCGTAAGCTACCCTTTATATGGAAAACTTTTCGAAAATGTTTAGTATCTCCAAAATACCTCTAATGATTTTTATTAAGATACCCAATGTTTAAAATACTTTCATGATAAATGAAATGTATATCTTGAATTTTTATCCGCTCCCCGTCGCAGATGTCCTTATTGATTGTCCGCGAGACGCTCGTGACAGCTAGACAGTCCCTTGGGCTGGGTCTTACACTATGCTCAGCTTTAGGCAACAACCCAGACACACGCACACATAGACATACACAGACACATACATGCACCTTCCTCTAAAAGTGCTTTTTTTGATACAGAGAACCTCAAAACATGTATTTCTGGTGAAATCTAGACATTGGATTTTTGGATGGAATACAATACTTCCTCTATTTACTATACTGTCTGTGTACGGCTGGCTATAACCTATGTAGTCCTGATTACTCTAAATGACTTTCACATAACTGGCAAACCGTAAGAGATAGACCAAATCTTACTATATAAAAACTGTAGATCTTGTTAAAACACACAGTTTATGTCCAAATAAATTTATTTGTAGAGTGGACCATCTCAGAGATATTCTTTGTTATTTGTGTGAGGTCGGAATACTTAAACATTCGTGATATCGATGATCATTATTCATTTTTTATGTCCTAGCCGTGTAAAGAGAACGAAATCCAAAAGTTTATCTCGATTAAGATGAAGAGAAAGGAATAAGAGTTTATAAGAATAGTTGGCACAAGAGCCGAGAAAGTCATGTGAGTGCAACACATCGGACTTTTATGTTTACCTCTCGTTTGTCGTCAAAAGTCGCCGGTTCTAGAGCAAACGCCTTTGTATTTTGTTTCCGTGGCCGAAAGCCGCCTGCTCAAGTTAGTTCTTTGTCAACAAAGATAAGAAAAATACACGGCCAGTTCTTTTAAAATAGCGTATGCTATATGCTCATCATAATTACGAAAACACTTGTATTTCACTGAAATTTAATAGGTATAACAGCGAATTATATAAATTCGACGATCTGATCGTCCTTCTGTTGAAGTTTATTGGTTATATGAAACTTCTTATGATGTTACTTGTGATAAATCGTCAAATGACGGGCAACGCCGGGTATTTACATACATTTTGTCACAGAGCGCGAACTGGTGAGAGGTAAAGAAAGTAAAAGGTGGTAATTGTCAGAGAATAGGCTCAGTTAGCGGCACTTCCTGCGTCGGAGACGATTAACTAAGGGACGAAACAGATTTAGTTTTTCAGTAGAGCGTTAAATCCCTGTCATGGATTATGAATAAAATATAAGGTGGAGGTCTTTCGGTAAAACAATGAGCTAACCTTCATCCTCTTTTCGCGGAAAATGTAATATTTGACAGAGGTTGTCAAGTTCACCTAACAGCTTTGTTCCTAGCTGTGAGAGGAAGGTTTATTATGAGTTACAACCCCTTGTCCTTTTCCCTTGCTCTTGAGATTGCATTTGAGCATAATCTGGTTTACTCACTTTTCCCCAGGCAAAGTTTCCTCTATGTGCGAGTTCGCTTCACAGACCTTATCACTTACCTACCAGCTTTCTTTGGATGGAAAAGCTCAGAGGAGGTAATTCAGGTCAGAATCTTTGGGGCCTTTTCAAAAAGAAAGGGCTTATTTCAATAGTCTACTTTCTCTGCAGTTTACTTATCTGATAACATTTCACCTTGTGACACGTCCATGAATCAGAGCGCGTGTTTAGTATACCCGCAACCCTAACTACGTTTCCATTAGAAAATAATTCGTTACGTTCCTTCGTTATCTTCACCATAAATGGCACCAAGGATTTTCATTAAAATACGGGGTGAAAGTGAAATGCTCCCCCAGACTTTAACAGCGAATTTCTCATGTTGTGAATAACAAGAAAGTCTAATACCAAAATGTTGAAAAGTTTATAGTTTTCTAGAAAAAAATATTTTTATCAAATACATTTATCATCACCTGGCTGAATTATAATTCTTTGAAGGTTCTTCATTTATGGCTATATTCATAGAAAATTCAATAAATGACAACTTTTTCCTTTGGCGCATTTCAATAGGTTCAACGGTTTTTGTGTAAATTAAATTTAAAAAACCCACAATTTATTGCAACAAAAAGGCAACAATAAATACTGAAGATTGTTTCAAATAGTTAATAAGTGTTTTAAAATTTTACAGAGCACAAGTCCAGTAAAATGTGACACAAGTATTATCAATTACGCAGTAGATTTTTTATGTTCTAATAAATCTGGCTTTTTTCCTTCACGACCCTTCACGTTTCTTTTCTTTTTATGATTTCTTCTGAAAGGGATATACAGTGTAGTTCATTTGACTTACGAGTTCACGCAAATGTCCCTCTCCGTCGAAGACGTCGCCTCTAAGACCTATAAGATCTCGTGTTTGGTGTCCGGACTAGCTCTAGCAAGAGGTCCTAATCTACAGGGTATGCGTGAGTTATGGTAGGAATGGAACCAAACGAAGAATTAACCAACATATCACTTTATTTGTAAATTTCCAGATTTGTAGAGAACTACCGACGATATTTAAATAGAATGTAACTTTGTAACTTCAACTACAATGTTATAACACTTTAACTTTGTCACCCTTTAGCAACCGCCGAATTATGTATACGCGCTAGCTTACGTACAACTCAGAAATTGCACGTGCGTTATCTCGACTCGATTCAAGACGAGTGTGTGTTGTGTTGCATTTGTTTTGCGTGAGCAACACGAAGGAAGCGATTTCCATTGGCTAACTTTAGAATACGTCATGGTAAGATAGGAATCAGCCCGCGGGATCACTATGGCTTCGTATAAACAACAATTGTAACATTATCACTCATTTAAATCTGCCTAGGCTTCCATTCTTGAGACTTTAATCTATTCAGCTTTATTACGTCGTTCCCTTAACTATTGACTACAATCTGCTTTTGTTTCTTTCTATTATAATATATATATATTGGCATAATTTCGGTTTCAGAGTATATGCGGTTGAAACAGCACGACTTTTTGTAAAGAAATATCCCTGGTATTACCTCTCCAAAAAGTGCTATTTCATGGATCTCAGATCATATCCATTGATCAACTGATATCATGTTAGGTGTGGTCGAAATATCGAATATTTGCAGAGAGTGAAGCCACAGAGACTTTCACTTTCCGTCTGTAAAATTAAAAGTAAATATTCTTATACTTAATCTCTCTCGTTCATTATCATCAGTTTTCCTTGCCATTATTTTGTGTTGTGCACTCCGCAATCAACAAGCACTTAAAATGTTACTCCCGTTTCGTCTCTTTTTCACCCACTCAATGTTTAGAAGTAATTGAAATTTATTCATGAAGCATAAAAAGAATCTCTTCATTATATACGTGTCCCGCTCTTGAGAAACGCTTCTTCACAATATCCTCTTAAGTTATTCATTGCATACCAACAAAAGATCTGATGATGTTTCTACTTCTCTCCTGACAACACTGACTGACTGAAGCTTTCGCTGCATACACACACACACTTCCTTAAACAAGCTACCATTTTTGTTTTCACCCCTATGTATAGTAAGATATTTGTAGGAGAAATGAAATGTACATTTTGAATTTTCTAGCTATAGCCTATGTAGTCCTGTTTACTCAGGATGACTTTTGTATAACTAGTAAACAGTTAGAGATAGACCAAATCTTACTATACAAAAATTTAGATCTTGCTGAAACACAATATATGTCCAAATAGTTTTTTGTAGCGCAAGACATTTCGGAGATATTCCTTGTTATTTGTGTAAGTTTAAAAAACAAACTTTCGTCAAATGCAACATCGTTATTCATTTTTTATACGGAATTTGAAATCCTTAATTTTTTATTTGAAAAAGATCTGTGCATGTGTCTCTATGTGTCTATACGTAACTAAATTTTAACGAAATATTAATATTAAATTAAAGCATACAGTCAATATTTAGACATTTAGGTAAAAAATAGGTAAAACATGGAGAAAAAGAAGTGTATAATAAACACGGTTAAAGATAAAAAAAAACCTGATGTGTTGCACTCACATGATTTTCTCTACTCTTGTCGAGAAACTCTTTTAAACACATACTCCTCTATCTTCTTCATATTAATCGAGATAGAGATTTACAGACATTATCTTATTGTTCATTTTCTTGTAGGTGTAACAGGAATGTGAGAATGCAGTAGGCTTAAAGCAATATTCAATGTTTTAAGAGCAGGTCGTTATTGGTGACTTTGAAATTAGGTTCTCTTTGCACAGAAAAAAGATAAAAAAGTGAATAACGAGTTTCCATTTGAGAAAAGTTTGTAGCCAGAGAATTGAAGATATATATTTAATTTGCCATAGAAATACCTTAAATTTGTGGTATTTTAATCAAAATTGTTACTGCGTTTTGAAAAAATCAAAATCGAAGGATTTTCCTGTAAAGGGTAGTTTAGGGTGGAGCAATTTTCTTCAAAATCTTTGTGTCGCATCCTTAAAAGATAGTTCAACTTTGGTTTTTAACCGGCTTTTCGTTTTTTAGTTATGCTGTTCAGATACACACGCACACACTCACGCAGACCTTTTTCTAAAGCTGCTTTTTTATTCGGGGTCTTCAAAATATATATTTCAGGTGAAATCTCGATATGGGATTTTTTCGTCCAATTCAATACTTCCTTACTTGCTATACGTAGTAAAGAAAGTAAAAAAAAAATCTGATGTGTTGCACTCACATGACTTTCTCTACTTTTGTACTAACCATTCTTGCAAACTCTTATTCTTATATCTTCTTTGTCTTAGTTAAGATAAACATTTGTACAAATTATCTTATTGCTTATTTCCTTGTAGGTGCAAGGGGAATGTTAGAATACAGTAGGCTTTGTGCGCTAGTCAAATGTTTTAAAGCTTTGAGATTCTGTTGTCTTTGCATACTTAACATATAAAAACATGAACAACGATGATCCATTTCACGAAAGTTCTAAGTTTTCCGAAACTCACACACATAACAAGGAATATCTCCGAAATGGTTCACCCTACAAGAAAATTTATTGAGACATAAATTGTGTATTTTAGCAAGATCTACATTTTTTGTATAGTATAATTTGGTCTATCTCTAACGGTTTACCAGTTATGCAAAAGTCGTCCAGAGTAAATACGACTACAAGGGCTATAGCCCGAAAATTCAAGATATACATTTCATTTCTCATAAAAATATCTCAAATAATGTGACATTTTAATCAAAATCGTTAGAGCCATTTTCAAGAAAATCAAAATTTTCGACAATTTTTCCATGTAAAGGGTAGTTTAGGGTGGGGCTATTTTCTTCAAAATCTTCGTGTTACATCCTTGAAAGACATGAAACTTAAATACCAAGTTTGGTTTTTAACCGACTTTTCGTTTTTGAGTTATGCTGTCCACAGACTGACAGACACACACACGGACCTTTTTCTAAAAATGCTTTTTTTGGATTCAGGGGGTCTCAAAACATATATTTCCGTGAAATCTCGACATCGAATTTTTGGGTGGAATACAATACTTCCCCTACTTACCAGTAGAGAAAGTAAAAAGTGAACTAAAAGGAGGAGATACCGCCGCAGAATTCCTTGTCGACCAGGTAAAGGCAGGTGGGTGGTCGACAGGACAGCTGGGGAGAGGGTATCTCAATCAGCATGCAGATCTTGAGTAAATAACGCCTTAAGACGGAGTACTACAGTAAACGTTGAGGAGGTAGGTACATTTGACAGACGCAAATGTCGAAGGCGTCACAGAGAAACACAAATTCACATGAAGCTTAGGAACTTGTGTAATGAGGCAGCCAACACGTTCGTGTTACTTTGAAGTTGCAATGAGAAGCAGGAAGCGGAGGAAATGTTTTCTTAGCCTCGCTCGCTTCACTAGGCAGTCCTCACTTGCTCGTATCTTCTGATTAATGTTTCATAAAGCAAGGGTTCAAATATAAGCAAAGCAAAAAGGAAAGAAACCCTTTGAAGCGAAAAAAAGTCTTTTTGACGGACCCTAGGTGACATTGCACTGAGAAAGCACCTGCTGTTTGATTGTCAATTGTCGTATTAAGTGGCAGCTGATTTTTACTTTCTCTATTGGTAAGCAGGGGAAGTATTGTATTCACCCAAAAATTCGATGTCCAGATTTCATCAGAAATATATGTTTTGAGACCCCCTGAATCCAAAAAAAGCATTTTTAGAAAAAGATCTGTGTGTGTGTCTGTGGACAGCATAACTCAAAAACGAAAATTCGGTTAAAAACCAAAGTTGGTATTTAAGTTTATTGTCATTCAAGGATGCGACACAAAGATTTTGAAGAAAATAGCCCCACTGTAAACTACCCTTTACATGGAAAATTTTTCGAAAATTTTCACTTTCTTGAAAATGGTTCTAACGAATTTGATTAAAATGTCGTATGTTTGAGATATTTTTATGACGAATGAAATGTATATCTTGAATTTTCTGGCTAAAGCCTATGTAATCCTGATTACCCTGGATGACTGTTGTATAACTCTTAAACAGTAACACATAGACAAATTCTTAATATACAACTAATGTAGATCTCACTAAAACACACAATTTATGTCTGAATAAGCTTTTTTGTATATTTAACCATTTCGGAAATATTTGTGTCAGTTTCGGAAAACTTAAAACTTTCGTGAAATGGAACATCGTTGTTTATTTTTTTATATGTTAAGCGTGCAAATACAAAGGGATTTCAAAGGTTTAAAATATTTGACTATCGCTGAAGGGATATTGTAATCTAATATTCCCCTTGTATCTACAAGGAAATAAGCAATAATTTGTACAAATGCTTATCTCAACTAACACGAAGAAGATATAGTTATAAGAGTTTGTAAGAATGGTTAGTACAAGAGTAGAGAAAATCATGCGAGTGCAACACATCAGATTTTTAACCTTGTTACTCTCGGCGAAATATCCCTTTTTTTCTATTCTGTTTGTTTGCTTCTTTCTTTTCTTTTCTTTTCTTTTCTTTTCTTTCTTTCTTTCTTTCTTTCTTTCTTTCTTTCTTTCTTTCTTTCTTTCTTTCTTTCTTTCTTTCTTTCTTTCTTTCTTTCTTTCTTTCTTTCTTTCTTTCTTTCTTTCTTTCTTTCGTTCTTTCTTTCTTTCTTTCTTCCTTTCTCTCTCTCTTTCTCTTTCTCTTTCTCTCTCTCTTTCTCTCTCTCTTTCTCTTTCTCTTTCTCTCTCTCTTTCTCTCTCTCTTTCTCTCTTTCTTTCTCTCTCTCTGCTGCCTAGTACTCCCTTTCCCCCTCACCCTCATTGATCCCTTTCATCCCCCACCTCGGCTCTTTCTCCTGTTTCTATCGCAGTCCGCATCCTACCATTTCCTGAGTAGTCGTCTGTTTTAAGATATTTGCTACCGACACTTGAACATTTCCCTGTGTTTTTGGTGCGATGACTGCTGGTCCTGCCTCGGTCTGTCGCTTGGTCCGTTTTTCCTCTCTGCTGCGTGGCCAACTGCGTACAGCTTGAAGTATAGTATACCCCCTTGTCTTCATTTCTTGCTTGTCTTATTTCTAGTATAAATTTAACATTATTAGCTCAGAATCTCTCTCACACACACACACACACACACACACACACACACACACACACACACACACAGACACACACACACACACACACACACAGACGCTTTTTAGAAAACGTTTTTGGGGCTGTTCAGAGAATACAATATTACCCCTACTTTACCTTAAGTTCATTGTAGACAAAGTTATAAGTAGTGTGTGGCAACACGCGATAAAAACAAGAGTGTAGCACATTTTAATTCGCCTGTTTCGACTGTAGCAGCTATGGCGTGTTATCTTTGACATAAACACGTTTATGGGAGCTCTTTGAAAGTTGCAAACATGGGTTTATAGGATTAACAGAGTGCGATGTTTAGTTGGCTTTGTGCAAGAATAGAGATAATACCTAACACATCAATAATGGGCAAGTGGCCCATTAGAGCACAACTCGATTATTTTCTAGTTAGCGTCGAGTAATGACCGCGCTTTGCTTTTAATCGAAGTCTTTCAACCGAATAACATGAAAATGGAAACCCTCAGGGTGCCCTGTTACCTGTCTACAATACAGAATATGTTACATGCACTTTTACACTCGTCGTATGAAGGTCAAGATTGCATCAATTTAACCTACATATTTCATACATTATTATTTATTGACGTAAGATTTTAAAGTGTAATTAATACATATGCAAATTGTGCTAGAACCTTTGTAGTACGTTTCTTATACAGTACATGAAAACTGGCTTCACAATTTCTGTATGTTTATCAGCTACAAGTAATTTTCTTTCAAGCTTTCCAAGCAGTATTCTCTAAACTTGAATAATCATTCTGGGTAACTTTAGAATTGCTGGTAAACCGTAAGAGGTAGACAAAATCTTACTATAAAAATGCAGATCTTGTTAAAACACCGAATTTGTCCGAATTTTGCCCTGGCAAAGAGGAAGCGGATGCAGCTGCTAAGTCTGCATGTCGCTTGCCGGGATTACCGACGCGGACACTGCCGTATACACATGTCCGATATGTGATGTGCAACTGTCCGTTGCACATATATTAATAGATTGTCCGTAAGACGTTCCTGAGCGTCAGTCTATTGGTTTGGGGTCTACCCTAGCCTCTATTCTGGGCGACGACCCGGAGTCTGTAGCCAAGATTGTGGTTCGTCGCCGACGTTGACTTTGAAAAACAGTTCTGACATGTGTAATATTCACGGGCAATTTTTAGCTTTCTAAGGTATATTTTTTGGTATTTTATCGTCTTAATTTTTTTGAAAGTCAGACTTTTTCGTTTTAGTTTTCGATGATGTTTTAGAATTTTGAGTTTGTTGTTTTAAGCTTTTTATCCTTTACGATTTACTATTTTAACCGTTAAGTATTTTAATCTTCTCTTTTAACTCTCATTTTAACTATGGGCCATGTTTGACTATGGGCCCAAATGACCTCGCTGTCGACGGGCTCACTCACTCTGAATTTTGAGTACTTATAATACTTTTCTCAAGAATGAATACGTTAGGTATTCATTTTATATCTCTTGGTCACACAAAAAGAATGGAATTTCAGACATCACTTACTGGCTAACTCTTCTTTGTAAGAACTGTTTCTTGTAAAATGGGTAAGGACACTCGTGTGAATGTAACAGCAGATTTTTTAGAAATATTTGTGCCTGCAAATGTGTATTTGTGCAGAAACTTCGATAGTGGTGTTTTTTTTGGGTGGAATACAAAACTTTACGCTGCTGCGAAAGACAGCGAGAGTAGAATTTGAAGAAATGGGAGAGAGATTTTGGAACATGTGTGTAAACAGTCGCTGGGGGCCATGTTTATCCTGCTTGCTCACTCACTCACTCCTAGGAAAACAAACAACCGCAATGGCAAGACAAAAAGTTACGACTTTGCTGGCAAGGAAAACCTGCTGAATTTACAACAGAAACTGGAAAAAATTGTACGACGTCTTCGATCATATTCTTCTTCCTGACGAGGGCACTTGGGAAATCTGTGCTCCATCTTTATTTATATTACAAATTGCCTGTGTAACATAGCGCCGGGCGTAGCGCAATTTCTACCACCCTGCAATTTATACGTGACACTGCAAACAAATTCTCTACGTGTTACCCTCACGTAACTTTCACTGCCCAATATCGTTTATTACTTAGGCAGAGAAGGTATTACATTCCACCGAAAAATTGTCTATCGAGGTTTCATTCCTGGGGACAATATAAAGGCAAAAATATACTATGGAAATAACTACACAAATAACAAAATACCTAATAGTATGAAAAGAACCATTGAAATGTAAATTAGAAGTGGAAAGAAAACTTATTGAACAAGAAAACCCCGAAGAAACCTGTGGGTCAGGAACGTTGAACATGGGAATCGAAGCCACGATCTCCCGAATGCGTGCCTCGTTCTGTTTTCATGAAGTACTGTCAATTTAACCCTGCTATTATCTTTGGGTCAATATGACCCGGCAAAAGATTTATCTTTGTGTTGCTAATTTAATTTTAGTAACTAATACTTGAATTTGTTCCTCTTCATACGTACTACTCATAAAAGCTTGACTTTAAAAAAATACTTATTTCGTAATTTTATAATTGAAATTGTTACACTGTGTTTTTTGGGTCATAGTAACCGGATTGCTTTTAAAACTAATTATTACATGCTTGCCATTAAATTTCATGTTCCACTGTGTACAAATGCACGTGTATGTCAATGTAGACAACAATATAGCGGCGGTTTACTTTTCCAATAACACTTTTCCTTAACATTAATTCTTAGAACTCTGTTCGTCGGTCATTATGAGCCGAAGGACCAAGGATGTGACTGTTTTAAGGAGAACAGCAGGGCTAAAGGCAAGTTTGTTTTAGCGCGTATTACTGCCTTTTTACAGGTCTGCCACAACTACAGCGAGCAATACCGTGATTTACTACACGGTAGGTAGGTATATAAATCACGACCATACTGTTTACATTTCGCATTTATCACAAATAATAGAATTTTGATTCTGCCTTTTACATAATTGTGCTTCGCATAAATCGTGGAACAGATGCACATGTGTGTAAAAATGTTACATGTTTCATGAGCGTGTAATTGCAGGAAATATATCACTCGTTTGTTTAACTCTAATAGGAGTTAACTTTATGCGCGTTTCTCATGTTTTGATTACTAAAACGTTGTGTTTACAGATTTTCTCGCCATCACGTTCATGATCACTACACCGACTGTATATTTCATTCATTTACTGAAAATGTACGCAGATTGAATGTTATGCCATTTGAGAGTAAACAAAATAAAACCAGGAAAGGTAAAATTAGACTATTTCATACATAGAGGCTATAAACTTTTATCACCTGGTCAAACTTTCGTTTTGTACCCTTTATCGCTAGATCATTCTTTTGTTCAGTCAGTCAGTGTCGCCAACTGTATCCCATGTGTATATCTTTTTTATGTCATATCGGACGGTGAAATGATGCTCAAATGAGCCCGAGGTCAATAGAGCTTTAAGTTACCCGAAACTCAGATAAACCACAAAACACGGTACGATGAGCAGTATCCAGTTAGGGGCATGTTACCTTGCTAGAATGTGTATTATTATGAAATTACTCGCCGCGTGTTTAATGTAACGTAGCTATTAATAAAGATATTCGAAGGCAATCCGCTTTTGATAAAGCGCTCGATGACCTGTTATTGATAGGTGCAACAAGCGAGCGGCGATGACAGGCCGTAGTACAAATTATTTGCACCGCGCTCCTTTGTTTTACACCGCAGCTGCAAGCGAAAAAGTGACAGCGGTTTTTAATTATTGCCAGCAAATGTTGGACTGGTATAGGACACAGTGCGCACGGCGACCTGACTGCTATCCTCCAGTTTCAGGCTCGAACACCCGTCATTCTTCTTTAGCTGCCTTGAGAGGGCTATCAACGGCCCATCAGCCAAGCAGCCCTCTGATGTCCACACGGAGTTGCAAACCTCCGTGCCATCTGTTTAAATGAAAGTAGCAATCATGATGTTTGATTGTTTAAATATAGTGTAAAATCATGGGCATTTCAACATTTTCAAATAAAACTAACAATCATGACACTGGATTGTTTAAAAACCGCGGTCATCTCTGCAATAGTTTTGGCTAAATTTGGCTACTAGAGACGGTATTGGAACTGTTATAAAAGCGAAAGGAAACTGATTAAATTACCTTAGGTGTGCGGTTTGCAGTCAGTGTTTTCACTTCAGGCGCCTGGAACTCATCCGTCGTCTTAAATGCACAGATTATGGCAATATTCCCGCTACTGCACATGTACGATGCGAATTGTCAACCAAAATCCGCTGAATTAGCGATGTTTAGATCTTGTTCTTCATGTCAGCTTCTCGCTAAACACATAAACATAAATCCTAACGCAGTGCATTGTTAATAAGGCGTTAGGTCAAATGGGCCTGTGGCCAATGGTTAGTTAACATCAGCTCTTTAATACTAAACCTAACCTAACCTCCCGTGAATCAGAAACCTAAGTTTATATAGTGAATCATAAATATTGCTAAGAAACGCAGCGAGCTTTGGTTTAACCACTGATTTCACGTTAACCAACCTTCGCATGCGTTGGTATAGCGTTAGCTGTTTGTCAGTCGTTGCGGTGTTTCTTATTCCTATGTTGGCAGCAGTTTGTGCATTTGCAAACAACGTACCTGGATTAAGTTGTGGTGTAAAAGCACGGACATCTTAAGCATTTTCAAATAATGACGGCTCAGTTGTTTCTGTGTTTCTTCATTAATCGAGGAATGCTGCTCCGAAGGGAACAAGGAAACGACTGGAATAAAACGTCCCTGGGGAGTAAAAGTACGATGCAACTAGGGTTGGTAAGTAAGTGGCACGTGCAAGTGCTTTGTTCCACGTTAAGGGCGAACTTTTGCTGGCATATTTAATAGGCTTCATATTGTGACTTCATCTATCATACGCTGTGACGTGACCGAGGGACAGCTTCTCACTCTTCTTTCATCCCCTGCTGTATCCCTGTGTGTTTGCTTAAGGCTTCAGTACACGGAGAGCTCTAGAGGTTTTCACAAGTTTATCTCGTTCTAATATTGCTTCCGTTGTGTAACTGGTCGCCATGGCAACCTCAAGGAAACACTTCCATTCGTGCTATGTGAAGTCGTTAACAGCTCCGCTGAAACATCACAAGTGACTTCAACCAATATTTCTTGATGTTTTACAATTGCATCAAAAGCAGTTATGTCAATAAATTCAATTAAAAATCTAATGTACTCCAGCATATCCTTGTCTACTCGTTCTTCCAAAAACAATTCTAAAAAAACGCTTATTCTTCTAGTTGTTGTAGTGTTTAACGCCCGCTTTTACTACTATGGCACCGCAGGCGGTGACACTGATGATACATGGAATGAAGATGGAGCACCGGTGGAATGAGATGGCGGGGGAAACCGTAGCACCCGGAGAAAACCCGCCCTGACGCCGCTTCGTCCACCACGAATACCACATGCGGGTCCCTGGGATCGAACCCGGGCCGCCTAGGTGGTAGGCGAGCGCGCTAACCGCTCGGCCACGACGCCGCCGCGTATTCTTCTTGCTACTTCATGTTAATCCAAATAAACATTTCCAGAAATTATTTTATTACCTAGGTCCTTGTAGGTGTACTGAGGATAAGGGAATAGGATAGATAAGCTGCAAGAAATGGACAAAATCCTACACATGAAATATAGATCTCGTTTAAAAAAATCTGATGCGTTGCTCTTACATGACTTTCTCTACTCTTGTAGGTACTATTTTTAGAAACTCTTATTCCTCTATCTTCTTCATGTTAGTCGAGATAGACATTTCCAGAAATTACCTTCTTGCTTATTTACTTGTAGGTGCAAGGGCAGTAGGCATTGACGATAGTCAAATCTTTAAAGCTTTCAGATTCCGCTCTCTTTGCACGGCTAAGATGTAACAAATTAATAACGATCTTCCAATTTGTGGAAAGTTAGACTCTTGTAATCCTAACACAAATAACAAGGAATATCTCTGAGATGGTTCACTCATGTATTTGGACATAATTTGTGCTTTAACGAAATCTACATTTTTTGTACACTAAAATTTTGTCTCTCTTGTCTATAGCCAGAAAATTCAAAATATAGACTTTATTTTCCATAAAAAGATCTCAAACATGGCATTTTAATCAGTCATTACGAGAAAATCAAAATTTTCTAAATATTTTCCAGTTAAAGGGTAGTTAGGGTGGAAGAATTTTCTTCAAAATCTCCGTGCTACATCCTTTAATATATTTTAACTTAAATACCAACTTTGGTTTTTTGGATTCAAGGGACCTTAAAACATTTTTCGTGTGAAATCTCGACATCGAATTTTGGGTGGAATGCAATACTTCCTTTACTTACTCTAAGTAGCAGAGAAAGTAAAAAGAATTGGCGTACTTATTTAAGGTTCATTAGTTGTAAAATCTCTTTGGAGTTTGTGCTCTTGTTTTGTGTGTTGAATCCTTCTTTCGTTCTAAGTTCATTACTTGATTCCTTTGTTCTGTCATCGGATCCCTGGGAGTTTTATTTAATTCCGCCTTTGCCGCTGCAAATCGGAAAATGATTTGGCAGTGTGACAATGGAACACCTGATCCAAGGCTCCCTAAGTCAAAAGGAAGGAAAACAAGGTAGGTGCGAGGAGGTACGTAGGTACGTGCTGCGTTGCTCGTTTGTTTAGATAAGGGATCACATGTCCCTTTCCTTTTCCATTAGCTCTGCACCGGATACCAGCGAATATTTTGTAACGTCTGTGGCCTGTTTACGGGCGGGGGGGGGGGGGGGGGTTCTAATCCCATGTGCCCACAAATCTGAGTGGGGTTTGTCCGTGGTTTATCTCAAGTAAATATCGGATTGGACATTTCCACAACTCAACGTTCCTTCTCAAGTGCTAAACAATAGTCAGAATAAAAGTATAATAGGTTAATAACGAATGATTTCCCATTTATCCATAATTACTGAAAATGGAAAGCATCTTAGCCCTCGAATTACCAAGAGGGGAGCGGTTACTTTATACGCAACTTCAGTAACCTTCTGTTTTTTTAATGTTTGACTAAAGGCATGTGGTTAATAGTTATCGTCAATCACTGTTTTACTACTGAATTGCAATTGTTTCAAAGTTCTTATTTTTAGACATTTTGAGAAACAAATGTCAAGGCGCTGATAAAGTATTGCCCCGTCGGTATAATGTATACATGTAAAAGATAACCAGGTCTTAAAATATTTGTCTATCATTTAACTACTGTATTCTCATATTCCTGTTTTACCTACAAGAAAATATATGTACAATAAAACCAGTTTTATAAATTTTTATCTCGATTTACCTAGATAGAAGGGTGACATTTTTAAGAACAGCTGGTTCAGGATTTGAGTATCGAAAGTCATGTGAGTCAGACACCAGCTTTTTACTTTCTGTACTGCATTTAGTAAGTAGGGGAAGTATTGTATTCCAGCCAAAAACTTTATGTCGAGATTTCACCGGAAATATGTTTTAAGGTCCCCCTGAATAAAAACAAACAAGAAAAAGGTCCGTCTGTGTGTCTGTGTGTTTGTCAGTCTGTGCACAGCAGAACTAAAAAACGAAAAGTCGGTTAAAAACCAAAGTTGGTATTTAAGTTTAATGTCTTTCAAGGATGCGACACGAAGATTTTGAAGAAAATAGCCTCACCCTAAACTACCCTTTACATGGAAAATTTTTCGAAAATTTTGATTTTCTTGAAAATGGCTCCAACGATTTTTATTAAAATGTCATATGTTTGAGATATTTTTATGACAAATGAACTGTATATCTTGAATTTTCTGGCTATAGCCCCTGTAGTCATATTTACTCAGAACGACTTTTGCATAACTAGTAAACCGTTAGAGATAGACCATATTATACTATACAAAAAATGTAGATATTGCTAAAATACACAATTTATGTCTCAATAAATTTTCTTGTAGGGTGGACCATTTCGGAGATATACCTTGTTATGTGTGTGTGAGTTTCGGAAAACTTAGAACTTTCGTGTAATGGATCATCGTTGTTCATTTTCTTTGTATGTTAAGTGTGCAAAGACAACAGAATCTCAAACATTTGACTATCGCACAAAGCCTACTGTATTCTAACATTCCCCTTGCAGCTACAAGGAAATAAGCAATAAGATAATTTGTACAAATGTTTATCTCAACTAACACGAAGAAGATATAGGAATATGAGTTTGTAAGAATGGTTGGTTCAAGAGTAGAGAAAGTCATGTGAGTGCGTATATGGTGAAATCTCCATATGTAATTTTAGCCACAAAACAATATTTCGTGTGTAGCTAGTGATACAGGATTGAGTCAGTCTCGTCCAATTTTAACATTACTGCCTGCAGCATTCATGAAGGCTTCAGACAGAAATTTCATATTACACTGCGAGGATATTTCTGTAAATAATGAAACGGGGAAAAAGAATATTATACAGAAGCAAGCTTTGTAGCTCGGCGTACTGCATACAGCCGTGAAACAAGAATACTATATCAAACATCCGCTTTGATACGGAAGCCAAACACGCGCAGTTGCTACCAGTGCCGCAATGTGGCTCTGTAGTCGAGCAGGACATAATTAACTTCCGCATTCACAAGGTTCAATGTGCAGAAATGGATTTCAGAAACACGTGTTACTTTGACGCGCCCACAGAAAATGACAGCTGCTCATGAACTCTGAACTCTATTCTCTCTGCCCTCAAGGAAATATACTTGTAAGGCTTTTTAACATAGGAAACATATAAGAATATCAAAACGGATGTCTTTAGTTTCTCTACCACCCATATATGTACGTTAAAAATAATGGTGACATTAGCAGCGTTTAACTCTGTTTCCTAATGGAATTTGCTATACATGTTTGTATAGATATAGCAAATAAAAGTGCCGTAGGTTTTACTTTCAGACGTGTCTAAGCATATATTTTTAATTTTCAAACAGAAAAAAATTAAAATTTTGGGGCAGAAAAAGGAAACGTAATTGTAAGTTTAAAAAATTATTAAACCTAACTGAAGGAAACACAGAATAACTTAACTTCTAAACTATTCGAGCAAAATAGATGAAATGTAGGCTGTAACACGCTGGCATTACTAGTTAAGAATTTCAGATGTTCAGTCATAGCTGTCCTTATTGTTATGTAACGAGAGCATAATTAAGTTAGCAGTATCGTTATGAACTAGTTCACCTTTGGTTGGGGTTAGCAGTATCCTTATGAAGTGGTTCACCTTTGATTGGGGTTAGCAGTATCCTTATGAACTAGTTCACCTTTGATTGGGGTTAGCAGTATCCTTATGAACTAGTTCACCTTTGATTGGGGTTTAGTAGTATCCTTATGAACTGGTTCACCTTTGATTGGTGGATAGCAGTATCGTTCTGAACTAGTTCACCTTTGATTGGGGTTAGCAGTATCGTTCTGAACTAGTTCACCTTTGATTGGGGGTTAGTAGTGTCGTTATGAACCAGTTCACCTTTGATTGGGGGTTAGCACTATCGTTATGAACTGCTTCACCTTTGATTGGTGGATAGCAGTATCGTTATGAACTAGTTCACCTTTGATTGATGGATAGCAGTATCGTTATGAACTGCTTCACCTTTGATTGATGGATAGCAGTATCGTTATGAACTGATTCACCTTTGATTGGGGTTAGTAGTATCGTTATGAACTAGTTCACTTTTGATTGGTGGATAGCAGTATCGTTATGAATTAGTTCAGCTTTGATTGGTGGATAGCAGCATCGTTATGAACTAGTTCACCTTTGATTGGGGGTTAGCAGTGTCGTTATGAACTAGTTCACCTTTGATTGGGGGTTAGTAGTGTCGTTATGAACTAGTTCACCTTTGATTGGGGGTTAGTAGTGTCGTTATGAACTAGTTCACCTTTGACTGGCGGTTACTAGTGTCGTTATGAACTAGTTCACCTTTGATTGGCGGCTACTAGTGTCGTTATGAACTACTTCACCTTTGATTGGGGGTTAGTAGTGTCGTTATGAACTAGTTCACCTTTGATTGGGGGTTAGTAGTGTCGTTATGAACTAGTTCACCTTTGATTGGTGGATAGCAGTATCGTTATGAACTAGTTCACCTTTGGTTGGGGTTAGTAGTGTCGTTATGAACTAGTTCCATTTTGATTGGGGGATAGTAGTGTCGTTATGAACTAGTTCACCTTTGATTGGTGGATATCAGTATCGTTATGAAGACGTAGATATAATGAGGTTCATTACAATGGCGTATAAGCGTTACATTATGGCATAGTCGAATATAAGGAAATTTTGTAACATGGAAGCATCTCTTATTTCCAGGATTTTCAAACATGGCATTAATTTTGTAACGTTATGATTAACAAACGCGAAGTAGTTTGACATTTTCGCGAGCGCGGCTGGAAATGCACTGAATTATACTGCGCGGTGATGTAAAAATGGCGGCGTTGTCTCCATTTCTTCTCGCGCTACGTGACAACGGAGGTTAGTTTCCGAACACTTCTGTTCGGTGGTGCGCCTGTAAGCAAGGGGTCATGAGACGAAAGTGAAATTATCGCAGGCATGTTAGTTACTGCGGGCCATGGACAGGTGGCGCTGCAGCACGTTTATTCTCCAGCCTTTGGAACAGAAGTGTAATTTACTGTGACAGGGGAACACTGTGACAGCTTCTTTTACAAGGGGAATATGAAATGCTCCCTGCATCTTTGTTGTGTTCGCTTTATAGCAATAATTCCTTCTCTCCTCTTGTTGTTTCATATTATGCTATTCTTTTTACGTTCCTTTGTGGTTTCTCTTGTCTTTCTGCATGCTCACGCTCCACTTTCTGCTGCATCCTCATTACAGACCTGCTGCCGTGACGCAGTTAGTGCTCTCGTATTTCTTTTTCTCCCTCTGCTTTATAATTTTACTTACTTAGAATTCTGTCCTTTTTGGGAGTTACTCTTTCATCTCTTGCCATTACAGCCCATAAACGGACAGAAAATCTGATGTGTTGCACTCACATGACTCTCTATTCTTGTAGTAACCGTTCTTACAAACTCTTATTCCTACATCTTCTTCGTGTTAGTTGAGATAAACATTTACAGAAAGTGTCTTAATACTTATTTCCTTGTAGGTACAAGGGGAATATGGAAATACAGTGGGTTATGAGCAATAGTCGAAGTTCTAACTGCAGTCGAGCTGCTTTCATTTCTGATAATATGCATTTGATCTTAGTTTTGAAATAATTTAGTGTGTTTACGACGTTATTTGAATGTAATTACTAATATATACATGATGTATACTATTACTTATTTTATTTGCGGCGGAAATAAAGCGAAGCAGCAGATAATTTGCTGTTACTTCAATGAACAGACCACGTATTTAAAAGTTGCATGTTAGATATATTTTAAAATCACATACAGAATTACTGTTTTGGAATGCCGAAAAGAAAGGGCAATCGGTCGATGGAAAAAATCAGACTTGCATAGATGTTAATGACGAAGTGTGTGACTCGTTTTTCTCGGGAACATTATTTTTGTTATTTTCTTATATTCAAAATGTATGTTCTCCCACTAAAATCTAGCTAGAAATCTAAAAATGTTTTCCTATGTCGCTGAGAATATGGATAGTAAAATTTTCGATTCGAATTTTGATATTGAGTTTAATATTAAAAAAATATAATAATTAGCGTAACAATGCAGTTTCTTCGCATATTTTTACACTTTGCGGTGTTAAAAATATTAAAGAAAAACTATTCATTATATGAAGATTTCCTTTGTTTAATTTATACATAAGTAATAGGAGAGATAATTTCAAAAGATCATCATTATAGTTCAACATCTCTAAGAGGTGATAGATTTTGATTATACCCAATAAAACTTATATAAATTAATATGTGAAGGTGATTAGATATTGGAATAAAATTTCGTACACATGCTTCTTTAGTTCTTGGTAACGCCTGTACGAACAATTACGTCTAAATTAATTAGTTTAGAAAATCATATTTTTGATTTCGCTGTACCCTTATGTAATTTTAGCTATACAATGTGGGGTGTTTGTTGTTTATTTTTTTCTATCTCTCTCTCTCTCTCTAGGCGATCAGGATTGTTGGAGTTGGGATAAGTGGAGTAGTACTGTGTTGCTCTCAGCAGTCTAATGAAAACAGAGAGACAGTAATGTGAAATGCTTGTATTTTTCAGGACGGGTACGAATGTCAGTGCTGCCCGGGTTACGTGGGCCCACACTGTGAGGAACGAGATGGTTGCTACCCCAACCCCTGCAGGAACTCCGGCATCTGCGTGGACATCTCCCAGGGCCATGAAGGAAGCACCTTCCAGTGTCTCTGCCCCTATGGTGAGTGCACGTTCATCTGAGAATAATGACAATTAAGATGATAGTATGAATATTACGAAACTCGCAACAGCTGCTCTCGTTGCATAATGCACTAGTGCGATAAATCACAAGTTTTAATTCGTGTGTCTTGGGTGAAAAGTTATAGATTGAGTTGCAACTGTGTAAAAAGATAGGTCAGAATTTGTGGAGGGGGTGCAGCAATGAAGCATAGGGGCTGTGGAGTTAAGGATCAGCGAGCACTGACCAAAAGTTGGATCGTTTTGGATCTGCAGAGGCTTGTGGTTAATTACTGTTTGTACGTATTTGATTCTGTGTGTATGTTGGCTGCAACTAATGGCATTCGATTACGTGCTATTAGGGGGATGCTGCTGCTGCTGCATCTAATGATTATTCCTGAATAGACGACCCTTGTCCACGCGAAATTACTCTCTTAATAGACCCAGTGATTGAAGACATACATACATGTTACAACAACCAATAGCAACCTATCTTTTCACCATTACTGACACTGAATACTCGCTAGCCACCATAAGTAACATGTTACATTCACATGATTTTATCTACCCAACATCGTTTATTTCTTTATCCACCATGTACACATTATGTAGAGGTGTATCTTTAACCTCTTCTCCTTATATAGAGGAGATGACGTCATACGGACGTTTCTTCACTTCCACAAACACGCCGGCGATGACGTAGCCAGAAGGCTCAGGAAATTCTTTGTGTTGCCGCTTTATTGTTGTTAGTCACGTATTTGCTCACGTGAACGGTATGAGGAAGCTTGATCTTGTGCCTTTGTTTTTTCGTCAGCCTGATATGAAGCAGCCTAGTTCCAACAGTCCTTTGTTTCACGCCACGCTCGGCGTCACAATATTTAAAAGGTACTTGCTTGAAAAACACGCCTCGTACGTTCGCTGGTGTACAATTTTGGAACTGTTTGTTTCGTGACGTAATGATTTAGCAGGTGGTAAGATATTTGTTATATTTCTAAGGCAGGATTTCAATTCCTTAGCTTTCTCTTTTTACTGCTCATTCTGTCCGGTTCTTACTCAGTCGTGACTACTTGAAACACTCGGCTGCAAGCGTTGCCGACAGTTACGTTATACGTAGGTATATAGTTAGAAGATTTAATCCTCGTATACCCATATATACCTCATAATACCCCCCGCGACGCGACAGCCCTATCTGGGCTAAGGGCTACCGCCCAACCGCTGAACAGTAACGTCTGACATATACCAAAGTTGATATTTTATTTCAGGATCTTTTAAAAAAAAGTAACAGGAATATTTTCAAGAAAATTTCCCTACCTGAAACTACTGTTTAATTAGAACCTTTTTCGAAGTTTTTTTTTTTTTTTTATTTTCTGTAAACATCTCAACGATTTTGATTAAATTATATGTTTAACATTTTTTTCATGGCATATGAGTTGTGTTTCAATTTCCTGGCAAGGTGCCTATAATTCATCTTCATTCTGAATGACTTGCGTAACTGGTGAACCGTAAGAAAAGGACAAAACTTACCTCACAAAAAATGTAAACCTGGTTACAGCACAGTTTATGTCAAATATTTTTATGGATGTAACCATTTCCGAGATTTTCTTTGTTATAGTTTTGAATTTTTTAATCCTTATAGTTTTCTTAAATGCGAAGTCGTTATTGTTTTATGGCGTGGTTATGCAAGGAGAATGGAATCACAAAGCAATCATATAGTGACTAGCTCTTAAAATATTTCACTATCACTTAAGTCTACTGTATTCCCAGTGTAGCTATAAGGAAATATGTACTAAAACTAGTTGTAGAAATGTTTATGTTGAATAACATGAGGTAGATAAAGGTATAAGCGTTTTCAGGAATAGTTTGTACGAGTGAATAGAGAAAGTGATGTGAATTCAGTTCACACACGAGGTTTTTTATGAGCGCTGTTAGTGTTTACCACGGGGGTGTTGTGTTTCTTTTTTCTCGCCCACACATCGGAGTGCTAGAATGCCGTTATTGTGAACCACATCAAATGCCATTCATGTTTCCAAAAGGGCTTTTATTGCTGCAAGTATCATTAAACCGTTCCAACGAACGGAACGGAACGGAAGCAGTAATTGGCGTTTAACTGCTTCCGTCCGTACTTCCTTCCTTACTTTACGGAAATGGTGAAAAAAACTTGAAGTACGAAATTAAAAAATGAAGGCCTTGTGTTTAGTCTTTTGTACACTATATGGCGATCGGTAGTTAAATTGAGTATTGCTTTCTCTTTCTGCCATTTTAGTCGCCCAATTTTAACGACTTGGAAACGTGTGTAATGGAAGCAAGTACCTAAGTTTTTACTTTCTCTGCTACGTAAAGTAAGTAAAGTAAGTATTGTATTTCACTTAAACATTCGATGTCCAGATTTCACCGGAAATATGTTTTGAGGCCCCGTGAATCCCAAAAAGGAAGTTTTACAAACAAGTGTGTGTATGCGTGCGTGTGTGTAACTCAAAAACTAAAATTTGCTTAAAAACCAAATTTGGTATTTAAGTTTAACATCTTTCCAGCATGTGGTACGAAGATTTTGTAAAAAGTTCCTCCACCTTGAACTACCCTTTACATGGAAAATGTTTAGAAAATTTTTATTTTCTCGAAAATGACTAACGATTTTTATTAAAATGCCATATGTTTAAGATATTTATGAAAAATGAAATGCATATTTCAAATTTCCTGGCTATTGCCTACTTAGTCCTGTATACTCTGGATGGCTTTTGAGTAACTCCTAAACCGTAAAAGATAGACCAAATCTTAATATATAAAAAATGTAGATCTTGCTAAGACACATAATTTGTGTCCAAATTAATTTTTTGTGTAGTGCACCATTTCGGAGATATTCCTTGTTATTTGTGTGAGATTTAGTAAATTTAAACTTTCCTCAAATGGAAGATATTCATTTTTTATATCTTAGACGTGCAAAGAGAACGGAATCTCAAAGCTTAAAGAGATTTGACTATCGCTCAAAGCCTACTGTATTCCCATATTCCCTTTTGCATCTATAATGAAATCAGTAATAAAATAATTTCTGCAAATGTTTATCTCAACTAACACGAAGAAGATATAGGAATAAGAGTTTGTAAAAATGGTTAGTACAAGAGTAGAGAAAGTCATGTGAGTGCAACACGTCAGATTTTTTTGGAATGTATATTTCTGCCAACAGGTGTCTCTGAACCAGCCAGTACATCGATATTTTCCCGTGCGTTTTATTGATACCAAAGGTATCTCTTACAGTATGTTCTGGCAATTTTTGTTGCTTTTTCAAAATTTATGAAAATGGACAATTAAAAAGTGTTAAATATTGAATTCAGTAGTTCTGAAAACCCTGAAGATATCTATGAGGACACTTGAGGTGAAGAAAGTGATGAACCAGTGTCGTCTGAGAATGAATGAGTGAGTAATGGTGTTTAAGGGCCCGTCGACAACTAGGTCATTAGGACCTCTGAGAATGAGTGCCTATGTGGTGCGAAACTGTATTTTTCTATCATCTACTGAATATTTTCTTTCTTTTGGGCAAGTTGTTTTGTTTCTTGGCCAATTCCGTTTGCAAGGTTTACATTCTATCTGTTAGTGGTCAAAGAAGACATTCCGCAGTTAATTATTTAAAGAGCTCCAGGGGAGGTGAAAGACAAGGAAAACCGCAGGAGAACCCGGTCAACATTCCCTGCTGGACCAATAAGGATGTTATCTTCAGCCGTCCTTTCTATCGACCCAACCGGGGTCATCTGATACCCCTCTCTAACTTGCATTAGACCACCCAATTGTTTTGATGCAATCTCTTTGAGAAGCTCTCCTCTTAACTGATTAAACATCCATATGAAATACATTAAATTATCTCTCCTGCTCCAGCTCACAGAGAATTCCTAAGAAACGGATAATGATACTAAACGATTGATGTGACTTTCTCTACTACGTAACTAGAGGAAGAGAGGAAGTATTGTTTTCACCCAAAAATTCGATGTCGAGATTTCACCAGAAATATGTTTTGAGGTCCCCTGAATAAAAAAAAGAATTTTTAAAAAAAGGTGGGTAGGGGTGTGTGTGTGTGTGTGTGTGTGTGTGTGTGTGTGTGTGTGTGTGTGTGTGTGTGTGTGTGTGTGTGTGTGTGTGTGTGTTTGTGTGTCAGTCTTTCAGTCTATGGACAGCATAACAAAAAAAAATCAGTTAAAAAGCAAAGTTGGTATTTAAGTTTAATGTCCAAGGATGTGATACGAAGATTTAAAAGAAAATTGCTACACCCTAAACTACCCTTTACTCCTAAACCGTAAGAGATGGACTAAATCTTGCTGTACAACAAATATAGATCCCGATAAATCACACAATTTATGTCCAAATAAACGTTTTTTAGAATGAACCATTTCGGAGATATTCCTTGTCGTTTGTGTCACTTTCGGAAAACTTAAACTTGCGTCAAATCGTTGTTCATCTTTGCATAGGTTAAGCGTGCAAAGAGAACGGAATCTCAAAGCTTTAAAAGATTTGACTATCGTTCAAAGCCTACTGTATTCTAATATTGCCCTTGTACCTACAAGGAAATAAAGAATAAGATAATTTGTACAAATGTTTATGTTGACTAACACGAAGAAGATATAGGAATAAGAGTTTGTAAGAATGGTTAGTACAAGAGTAGCGAAAGGCATGTGAGTGCAACACATCAGATTTTCTAACAGGTTAAAGGAGGTGAATGAAATGGGTGAAATGACACTCAAATGAGACCGGAGTCCACAGATGTTAGAGTTACCCAGTATTTATGTTATCGGAGTAAAGGAAAACCCTGAAACACCTTCCTTAGGGACGTTTTGAATGTGAGTTAGGCACGCAGCCCGCAAAAAAAAAAAAAAAAAAAAAAAAGTCCAACTTCTATCGCAGGATTTGAACCCACTACCCGGGGAAGCAAAGGCTGGCATGTTACCCCTACAGCACGAAGGACGACTCTCTGATCTTGTATATCCATGGAAAAAATTATTGTCCGCATTAGGAGAGCATAATATTTTTAAATTCCACGTGGTGTTGCAGCGTGG
Source organism: Tenodera sinensis (assembly GCA_030765045.1). NCBI lineage: Eukaryota > Metazoa > Arthropoda > Insecta > Mantodea > Mantidae > Tenodera > Tenodera sinensis. The sequence continues at coordinate 21,383,492 of CM060968.1, forward strand.
TTTATACACGTCGATATTTCCAACATGCAGCTGAGTTTATTGATAGTCTTGTTCCATACGTTATCATCTATCGGACACACAACTCTTGAATCAATAGTCGCATTTGTTTACATACTTTCAGTCAGGCAAAAACACTATAACTGGAAATGCTTGTTATATTACAGGACTCGTGTTTTCAATCCCTCGCTAAGAATTCTCTCGGACTTAAATAGTAAAAATGTGGTCTAAATAGTAAATTTCTGATGAAATCTCGAAATCGGGTTGAATACAATACTTGGTCTACTTGCTGTAAGAAGATGGCGGAGAAAGTGCATCAGTTGGTAAACAAGCCGACAGATAGGAGAGAAAAAGTGTGAATTAATTCAGTGTAGGAAGAAATACGGTGAAAGAAAGAAAGTGCCACGGTTGCCAGAGCCCCAAACCCAATTTTGCCTCCCTCCTCTCAGCAATCGAGAGGTCGGTGTATCGATCTTACGTCCACTTGCCAAAAGATGTGCACCCCCCACACACACACACACACACAGTATATTGAATGTCACTTGGCTTGTGTCTGTAGGCTGACCAGCTTAGCAAGAACAGCTCAAGAGCCCTTTGTAAAGCAAACTCAGCTGGAGTGCCTTGTTCTGCATCGGTGATTAAGTAGAACCTCGCTCACTCTCAACAGCACTGCACTGCACACATCTTTGGCGCCTTCTCGTAATTACCATTCATTCCTACACAAGCCATCATTCTAAATAATAATTAAATTTGTTTATACATGACTTATGTTTTGCAAAGTTTGTTAATTTACTTAATAGTTTGTTAGTAATAATAATTTAAACACTTTCTATTCACCCAAAAATGAATCTGACCGGAAAAAATTTGTAAATCGTCTTTAAGCCCTAAACAATAGAAAGATCTGTTCAGAAATGCGTTCTGAAAGAAACCCCAATTTATAATTGGTACAGTCAATTCAAGAAATGTCATTTTAGTTTCTCTACTACGTGTATAAATGGGGAGAGTATTGTATTCGACCCAAAATTTCGATGTTCTGAGGTTCGCTGAATCCAAAAAAGGCATTTTTAGAAAAAGGTCCTTGTGTCTGTAAACAGCATAACTCAAAAACGAAAACTCGGTTAAAAACCAAAGTTGGTATTTTAGTTTAATATATTTAAAGGATGAGACAGGAAGATTTTCAAGAAAATTTCTCCATTGTAAACCACCTTTTACATAGAAAATATTTAGACAATTTTTATTTTCTCAAAAATGGCTCTAACGATTTTGTTTAAGATATCTCTATGGCAAATAAAACGTATCCTAGTGTTTCTATTCCCAAGTATTCAATAAACCATTTGAACAAGTGTTTATCTCGGTTAACATGAAGTAGATAGAAGAATAAACGTTTATAAGAATAGTTTGTACAAGTGTCAGGAGAGAAAGCCGTATGAATACACACATCCTATGTTTAGGGATGCGTGTGTGCGTGCGTGCGTGTGCGTGTGTGTGTGTGTGTGTGTGTGTGTGTGTGTGTGTGTGTGTGTGTGAATATATAACTCAAAAACGAAAAGTCGTTTAAATACCAAACTTAAGCATCTTCCAGGCAGGCGCGACTCCTCAGGGTAGGCAGAGTAGGCATTGCCTGCCCTATTGTAATACATCAACAAACAATGTTTAGCTATGATTCTCCATTTTATCGTTTGAACCGTCATTTTCCCTAAATTGCAGTTCAAGAAAAGTTTTCTCGGTTATAATGACCAGCGCATGGTCAAATCCTTTAATCTCAATTCCGATTCATCAAAACTGAGCTGCTTGTTTGAAACGCGCGGCAGAAATGATACGCATGGAACCTGGGTAGTGGAGAGCCAGCTAGCTTAACCTCTGCCTGCCCGGCCCCATTTCCTCAGTACGAGGCCCTTGAACAGGGATAAGGAAACATTCGGTCTATATATGCACTCCGAGCATGCTTAGACGCGTCTGCCAGCAGTCCGAACACTTGCCTGCCCAAATCCGAATTTATGCGACATTTTCCAAACAGCCATACTCCACGAACGAAGATCTCAGAGATCCGAATCGTCTCATTATCACTCTGTGTAATACCAGTATGACCGACTTAATTAGTGAACTATTACATAGTCCGCTTTCGCTGCGCACTGACAATGAAAAGAGGAGTGTTTTAGCTATTTAACACAATGCTACAGTCAGACAATTCTTCAATTTCTTCATTCATTATAGTTTTGGCGGTAATTCGTCCGTAAATCACACTCATTCATTCTGCACTTATTAAACAACCAAACAATATATTGTTTGCGTTATCGGCAATGACTTCGCCCCTTTATTTCGGATAAACGGGGTTCTACTGTATTATCATCATTGCCATTATTATTATTATTATTATTATTATTATTATTATTATTATTATTATTATTATTATTATTATTATTATTATTATTATTATTATTATTATTATTATTATTATTATTATTATTATTATTGTTGTTGTTGTTGTTGTTGTTGCTGTTACACTTAGCCTACCCTAAAATTTTGACTGCGAGCCGCCACTGCTTCCAGGGGTACCACCCGAAGATTTTCAAGAAAACACCCGCACCACAAACTACCCTTTGTATAGAACATTTTTCAAAAAAGTTTATTTTATCAAAAAGCGCTCTAACGGTTTTTATTGAAATACCATATGTTTATGGTACTTTTATGAAAAATGAAATATATAATCTGAATTTTCTGGGAATGTCCTATGAAGAAAGAAGAGTTCTTAGTGGATAAACATTTAATTATTATAAACCGATTTAAGAATAGTTTGTACAAGAGTGTGTAGAGGGAGTTATGTGAGTGCAGACATTGACTTGTGAGAATTAGAGCGAAGAATCTGTATTACCTGAGTCCACACGAAGAGCAAGGTATTGTCCAAGAAGTTGCACAGTTTTGACACCTAACTCGACTAACAACCGTGTGGCACTGCTCGTTTTTCTGCTGCTGAGTTGCACTAATTTTCTTACATTCATTGAGAGATTTCAGGAGTAAAAGTTTCCCAAATCGCACGTAATTTATGTAAACCGGCGAACGCTACACAAGTTTGTGGACGGTGATGATTATGCCGCGGGGGAGAAATTTGCGGCAACCCCTCCATAAATATTCCACCACCACCACCACATCCTTCCTCTTTTCTTTCTTTCTTTCTTTCTTTCTTCAAGCAAGTTGGTCGTAATTTCTTTTACGTTTGTAGCCCTGAGTTGCAGCATCCGTTCCTTTTCCTTGTGTTTCCGCATCTTTATTCATTACTTGCTCTCTGGTAGAAGAATGTCTGCGTCTTAAACCATATTAATTACAACTTTCATACATTAGTTAACTTGTTCACTTTTAAAACCCACATAATTCCAGACCACAATCTTTTCACTCTTGAGGTCAAAGACTTCATAACAAAGAAGAAGAGATCTCTCTAAACAAATGAAATCGGATGTGTTACAAATGACAACTCAAGTTACTTTTTAAGTCATTTTATTTCCCATAAAACTGAATCACAATTCACAACTCGAAACCTTGCTACCAACAGCTGCTGTGATCTATGTAACATTGACACAAACTGCGTTATACTCATATGACTTTCTCTACTCTTGCACTATCCTTATTCTAGTTGAGATAAACATTTGCAGAAATTATCTTATTGCTTATTTCCTTGTAGGTGCAAGGGGAATGTTAGAATACAGTAGGTTTTGTGTGATAGTCAAATGTTTAAGATTCTGTTGTGTTTGCACACTTAACATATAAAAAACTGAACAACGATGATCCATTTCACGAATGTTTTCCGAAGCTCACACACATAAGAAGGAATATCTCCGAAATGGTTCACCCTACAAGAAAATTTATTGAGACATAAATTGTGTATTTTAGCAAGATCTACATTTTTTGTATTGCAAGCTTTTGTCTCTCTCTAGCGCTTTACCAGTTATGCAAAAGTCGTCCAGAGTAAATACGACTATAGGGGTTATAGCCAGAAAATTCAAGATATACATTTCATTTATTTTCAAAATGTCTCAAACATATGACATTTTAATCAAAATCGTTATAGCCATTTTCAAGAAAATCAAAATTTTCGAAAAATTTTCCATGTAAAGGTTAGTTTAGGGTGGGGCTATTTTCTTCGAAATCTTCGTGTCGCATCCTTGAAAGTCATTAAACTTAAACACCAACTTTGGTTTTTAACCGACTTTTAGTTTTTGAGTTATGCTGTCCACAGACTGTCACTCAGACACACATACGGACCTTTTTGTAAGAATGCTTTTTTTGGATTCAGGGGGTCTCAAAACATATATTTCCGGTGAAATCTCGACATGGAATTTTTGGGTGGAATACAATACTTCCCCTACTTACCAGTAGAGAAAGTAATAAAAAAGTGAATTACGACCTTCCATTTGAGAAAAGTTCAAGTACTGCAAAAGTCGCACAAATAACAAGGAATATCTCCGAAATGGTTCAGTCTACAAACAAAAAAATGAATATAGACCTATCTTGTGAATCTTAACGAGAACTGCATTTTTATAGAGTAAGATTTGGTCTATCTCTTACGGTTTACCAGTTATGCAAAAATCAAGAGTAAACAGGACTAAAAAGGCTACCGGCACAAAATTTAAAATATACATTTCATTTGGCATAAAAATAGCTTAGCCGTATGGCATTTTCGTTAAAATCGTTAGAGCAATTTTTGAGAAAATCAAATATTTTGAAAATTTCGCCATGTAAAGGGTAATTTAGGATGAAGAAATTTTCTTCAAAATATTCGTGTAGCAGCTTTGAAAAATATTAAACTTAAATAGCAACTTTAGTTTCTAACTGACTTTTCGTTTTTGAGTTACGCTGTTCTCAGACACACACGGACCTTTTTTTTTTCATTTAGGGGGCTTCAAAACATTTTTCTGGTGAATCTCGACATCAGATTTGTAGGTTGAATATAATACTCCCGCTAGTTACTATATGTAGCAGAGGAAGTGAAAAAGCTGATATATTCCACTCGCATGACTTCTCTACTCACTTTGTAAAAACTATTTTTAAAAACGCTTAATTCTCTATCTACTTCATGTTAATCGAGATGAGCATTTTGAAATTGTCTTATTACATATGTCCTTAAAAGGAATGCAGTAGGCTTTAACTTATGATCAAATGTTTTGAGAGCTCGTTGTTATGTAATAGCTTTCGTGACAAATATATGAATATCTTCAGTTCTCTGGGAAAAACCTCTGAAGTCCTTATTGTCAATTATCTTGCATAAAAACATACAATTTATATGAAGTAACGTTTATTGTAGATATATTCATTTTCGAGATATTTCTTTTTATTAGTTTGAACTTTTGTTTTTTAAAAATCTTCATGAGAAACTGTCAAAAAGAAAAATAATTTTACAGAATGACAACACATCGTCACATTCAACAAAACTAACAATTGAGTACCTGGATGACATACACCATACAGCCCTGACCTATCTTGTTCTTTTTGTTTCCAAAGATTAAAGATAAAATGCGTGGAATCAGTACTCTGTCATCAGATGATGCATTGGAATATTATAAAAACCTGATTCCTGAAGACAAAAGTGGCATCATTGCTTTAAGAACTGGTTTTATCGAATGCAAAAATATGTTGAGGGGAATATTTTGAAAAGAATAAAATCATTTAGTTATTCAAACTAATCCTTGTTCGGTTTTGAGAAATTTTCAGTATCGATTATTTGTGCTTTAAAATCAGTATCGATATCGAATATCGAGTATCGAGATATGGTATCGACCTTTTGTTCGCTTTGAGCTCCATCACCGAGCAGGTACTGATGCCGCCATTATAAATTGAAACGTATTGTTTAGAGCAGTATTTCGGATGAATAGTTTGAAACAGATAGGCGGTTGTGAATCTGAAACAAGGTATACGAACATTTCAACCTCACTGTCTCATATATTTAGTACGTCGCTATTTCAAACTGCAATTTCGCAGCATAGGATTCCCAAACGACCAGATCTGTTATTCCCATGCGTTTCTGTTTGTCAGGTTGCACACCTGCCTTCCCCGCCCAGAGCTCCGAGTCTAATGAATATTCATTTCAAGCCTTTAATTGAATACAGAATCTAATATAGCTGTGCATTGAATTTTACCTTCTCAAAATAACATATCTCTCTCGTAACGAGTTTCATAGCAGCATGCTGCCCTATTTATTCCTTGTGTAGAACATAACAATCTATGTCTTGCAAGGGAATTACAAACGATCAAATGTTATCAAATCCATGAATAAAATGTTCTGAATAATTGATTGTCCAAAATTAGCTCTTTCCGTACCGCGTATATTGACAATGCATAATTAAACCCAACTGTTAATGTTGGTACCTGCTGGAAATATTTTGAGCGGGTTTCCATTTATACCCCACCTTTATGGCTCTATGGAAGGTTCAGAGGGGTGATTTACCACCACGACTAGCGTTGCAGGTTTTTGGCACAGGATCTATCAAGATCAAAATTTATAGGAATTTATTTTATTGCTAATTTTTGTAGGCGCAAAGGGAATACAGTCTTACAGTAGGCTTTAAGTGATATTCAAGTGCTTTAAGAGCTCGTCGCTATGTGATCTTTGAAATTCTATCCTTTAAATGATCAAAAGGTAAAAAAATTAATAACCACCTTCCAATTGAGAAAAGTATAAGTACTGCAAAGTACGGAAAAATAACAAGGAATATCTCCAAGTGCTTCATTCCATTAATAAATGCATTGGACATAAATTATGTGGTTTAAATAAAAAATATTTTGTTCTTTAACGACGCTGTCAATTGCCAGGATCACATCAGCGTCGCCGGTGTGCCGGAATTTTGTCCCGCAGGAGTTCTTTAACATGCCAGTAAATCTACTGACATGGAGCTGTCGTTTTTAAGCACACTTAAAAACCATCGGTCTGGACCGGATTTGAACCCGCGACCTTGGGATCAGTAGGCCAGCGTCTAACCAACTGAGCCACCCAGACCGACTATGTGGTTTAAAGAGATTCAAAGTTCAGGTAGTAAGATTTTGTCTATCTCATATGGTTTACCAGTTATGCAAATATCATCCAGACTACACAGAGGTTCTCAGAACCCTCCTAGAAGATCCAAGATATACATTTCATTTTTATAAGAATATCTTAAATGCTGGCCGCATCAGTACCTGCCTGCTATGCAACAGGTCCCGGGTTTGATTTCAAGTCTGGAATTATGAATGAGAGTCTGAATGTGTGTGCGAGTGAATTTAGTGTTAAAAATCCTTAAATAATCAAAATCTACTGTTAAATGAGTAATACCAGTGTCGACTGGCAATATGTTGCGTGAGAGGTATCTTTGAGAAATTAAACATTTTGGAAAATTGTTCGATGTAATGGGTAGCCTATGGTGGAGGTATTTTGTGGAAAACTTTTGTATCGTATCTTTTAGTTTTTGAGTTATGCTATTGAGAATAACTCACAGGCCAGTTTTTAAAAATGGTGTATTTTCTAGGTTCAGGGGGTCTCGAAACATATCTTTCCGGTGTAATCTCGATTTCGTTTTTTTGGTGGAATGCAATATTTCCCCTACTCGCTATGCGCAATAATTTAATAAAATAAGTAAAAGCCTATGGGCCAAGAAGGTCCACTACGGGAATCAAACCGACGAACTCCCTAATGCCGGCTACATATTCGACCCCTGACCCATCCCGCTCAGTTAAAACTATTGAAAACAGTGTCAAACAAGTAGTTTTGTAAATCAAGCGAAAGTTGTATTTTCTATTAAACTCTCGCCTTCCTAAGACCATACATGGAACCGCATTTACATAAAAGTCGGTCCATTTCTTTAAGAGTGAGTTTAGCGCATGGTGCGTAAACCACAAGTGTGTGTGGGGGGGGGGGGGTGGTTATAATGGAGCTAACAGCCCTATCCATTATCTAAACGAGCATGGAAAAAAGGAAGCGGCAGCGTTTGCCCCTGGGTCATTCTCGTGTGCAAATGTTTACCCTCCCAAGTTAATTTCAGAGTTGCCACATATACGTGTGTTACCGATACCATGTAATTAAGTTTACATTAATATGGAAACCAATTCAACAGCACCACATTTTTTGGTAGGTTGCAGTTTTGCTACCTTACCTCGCACATTTTTGTAAACAGAAATTGCAAATTAGCATATATTTAACATAGGTGAATGTTATGCCTTAATTTTCTGTGGAGTAAGATTCTATTTATCTATTAAGCTTTTCCACTTACACGAAAATATTTCAAAATGAAGAGGGCTTCAGATGCAATTCTCAGATAATTCAAGTTATTTCATTTGTCATGAAAGTACCTTAAATATATATGATATTTTAATCACTATCGTTACTGCCGTTTTTGAGAAAATCAAAATTTTCGAAAAATGTTTAGGGTGGGGGAATTTTCTTCGAAATGTTCGCGTGGCATCCTTAAAATATATTAAAATAACTGTCTCCTTTGTTTATAAATGTCCTTTCCTCTCCCTATAGTTTACCGAGACAATCTAATGTTTTTGTTCTGCGGATATGATTTCAGTGATTTGGGTTACGCCCTCTTTAAAAAAAGTTTCTCATAACTAAACGGTTTTAGCGATTTTGATAGTTCCCAAGTAACAGCATAGCTAGTAAGAATTTGATTATGGTTTTGTGGATGATCTGCCATGTCAAATTTATAAATGTTGAGATTTCGGCCACATCAAACTTCAGGCTTCCTGAATAATAATAATAAAAAAAAAAAATAAAAAAATAAATAAATAAAAACATTTTTAAAAAAATTTAGAAAAAGTTCCGCGTCTGTGTGAACAGCATAACTCAAAAACGAAACGTCGGGGTAAAAAACGAAGTTAGTATTTAAGCTTAATATGTTTCAAGGATTTAGAGATTTTGAAGACAATTCCTCCACTCTAAACTACCCTTTAGATGGAACATTTTAAAAAAAATTTTGATTTTTTCAAAAATAGCTCTAACGATTTTGATTAAAATGCCATATCTTTAAGATATTTTATGGCAAATGAAATGTAGGTATTTTTTTCATTTTCTGGCTATAGCCTACGTAGTTCTGTTTACTCTGGATGATTGCATAACTGGTAAACCGTAAGAGAAGGACCAAATCTTACTATACAAAAATGTAGATCTTGATATAATACACAAGTTATTGTGTATACATTTTTTTGTAGAGCGAACCATTTAGAAGATAGAGTTATACTTGTCTCAAATGGAAGGTCATTTTTCACTTTATCTCCTGGCCGTGCAAAGAGAAAGTATTTGACTATCGCTTAAACCTTACTGTATTCCCATATTCCCCTTGTACCTACAAGAAAGGCCAATAACATAGTTTCTGCAAATGTTTCTCTCATCTAACATGAAGGTATAGGAAACAGAGTTTGTAAGAATGCTTAGTACAAGATAGAGAAAGTCGTGTAAGTGCAACATATCACACTTTTTTCGTTGGTTCTGTAAATTATAGGTAATTAGAGAAATTCACTTTTTTGGGTTAGTTCCATGTCCTCCATACAATGCTTACATTACGCACACCCCCTAATTTTAGTTTTATATATAATTACCAGGACATACCAATTTCCCCCCCCCCCCCCCCCGACGTTCGTTTAAAACATTGACGCCAGTATTACAGAAGCCCGATAGAATAATTCTCGCAATGCATTTGCACACCTGAGCGACTTTTTAGGCAATAAATGCGCAAAACCGAGTGTTTCGTAAATAAACATTTGACAAAGGTTTCCGCTAACATGAGAGGATCACAAATATTTATTTTTGATTATTTATTTACCGCCTTTTTCTGTTTGTTTGCTTACGATTAAACTCAAAGCTAAATTCCCAATAGTAAATAAAAATATAATGAATTGCACCTGCATCATTTATTGATTGCAAATGTCAATATTGCAGCTATGTCCCAGACTTTTAAATTAATAATACAATATTAAAATTCAAGCTGAAATTTAAAATGTAGTATTAGTTATGAAATAATTTGTTAGAGGAAATTATTACGTTCGTTTTGAAGTTGTACATCATATTATCACAAACTATCAAAAGAAATTTGTATTATCCACGTTCACATGACCTTCTCTGCTCACTCTTGAACAAACTACTCTTTAAAATGTTTATTGTTGTATTTCACGTTAATTCACATAAATATTTGTAGACATGATTTTAAACATTACATATTTTCCTGTAGGTACAATGGGAATATGGGAATATATTACGTTTTAAGCGATAGTCACATATTTCGAAAGTTTGCCATAAAAAGCCTTATTTGACATTAACTGAGTGTTTTAACAAGATCTACATTGTTGTGTAGTAAACTTTTGTATCTTACGGTTTTCCAGTTATGCAGAAGTAATTCGGAGTGAAGACTTCAGAGGACATTCCCAAAAAATTCAAAATATGCATATGAATTGTCATGGAAAGTCTTAAACTTGTATTTTAAAAATATTGTAAAAATAAACATTTTCGAAAAATGTCTCTTATAAAGGGCAGTTTTTTGGGTTTTCTTGGGAACCTGCGTGTTTTATCTTTGTAGGATACTGAAATTCAATACCAAAGTCAAGTATTTAATAGACTTTTCGTTGTGCTGTTTACAAAGAGATAAACGCACACGGACCTTTTTCTAGGTCCGTTTCAAATTTTGGATGCTACGTATGCTACAAAACTTGGCCGACAGGCTCGCGGCCCGTCAACTGGACAACTGGCTGGCAGTCGCACGGCCCGTCTGCCGGTCACATATGCATGGATGTCAAGTCAAATCTCAAATTACATAAATAATTATCAGAACAAACACAAAACATGCGTTGACACAGCAAATTTTGGAAATGCTATCTATTTGCATCAATGTATCTACGGCATCTTCTGAGGAATGTTCATTTAGGCGCATTAGTTCACCTTCAGAAATAGCGTTAATTTTTCTCCTGACATTTTGTTTTCATTTTGTCTTGTGCAAGGCGTCTACGAGATTTTCGAGGTGACCGTTCTAACCTTTCTCCGATTTCTTTAGAAGACCTCTTTATTCTGGATGATTTTTGGATTAATGGCACACAGTGTAAGACAAAATCTTACTAAATAAAACATGTGGATGTAGTTAAAACACATAATTTATGTCAAATACTTCGTTAAAAATGGTTTATCGATGTTTTTGGTGGAATACAATACTTTCTCTAGTTATCGTAGTAGAGAAGGTAAATATGCATTTTGTATTCAAGGACCTCAAAATGTGTATATTGAGTGAAATTTCGGTATTGAAAGTGTAAGTCGAGTAAGTAAAAAAGAGCTTTGCAGACAAAGTAAATTAACAAAGCAGTTAGTGAATATAAAGCGTGTGAGAGGAGCACTCCAGTATTGACCTGGTTGGCAGTAGTTTCACCAAGCGACCGTGGAATGATAAACAGAGCGTTATCAGTATTCAGGTCAGACCTAACACTTCGCTGCATATTTGCCCAAAAATGGGATCAGTGTTGCCGAAAAGCAGCAGCAGCAGCATCACGTGCAAATATACGACACATGTTACGTACGTACGAGAAAAGAATCTCTAAATAGCTTCATCTGCATTATCTGCCAGCATAAAGAAGTATGATTCACTTCTCTTCTCATATCAACCACAGTCACTATTCGGTCACAGAATCCCGCAGAGGTCCACCTGGGAGTAGTGGCGTAATCTATCAGACTCGGGTATGTAACCCAATAAATATTGTAAAATTCGTTAAAATATGGCCCAAATTAGAATCGCTCTTCCTACTTTTCATCTTTTATCATTGTTCGGTATGTTGAGTTCGTTGATCTTTTGATGTTCGTTGTAATAACAGCACAGAAACGAAGTTTTGTTTACTGCTCTAGCTCTGATTCATTTTGGATGTCTACTGCCTGTGTACATACCTTCGTCCCAGAATCCACAGAAATTTTAACCTACATTTCCTTTAAGAGTAAGTTACCAGGTGTCCAAATCATACTCAAATGTCCTCAGCTGAACAGCACACGTACAAGAAGCAAATCAAATCGCGAATTACTCTGTATTCAGGCCTAAAAATGCAACAATGTGCGATTTTTAACATGAGATGCACAGAGTATGTAATTCATCTGTCAGATCTACTGTCCCTGCCAGGGAGAGCACGGAAAACCTCGAGGTCAAACTTGGTAAACATTAAGGACTTCAGCCAGTAGCTGTACTGCTAGTGTGGATCTGGCCGCCCGATGTATCCTCTCGCCTCATCCTTCCTCTCGGGGTGCCCCCGTGGAAGCATAGGTATAATGAGCAAAGCTTTATTCCCGAACCCCTTCCGTATCTCTCCTATTTCTAATGGAAAATGCCCACGAAGTTTCGGCTCGCTGGATTTCAGGGGCGCAGGAGGTTGTTTCCATTACTTCTATTGCACAGAGTGATTTATGTAGAGCTGACACATTTCATTCTTTAATTATTCTGTTAGAAATTCACCTAATGTGCGGTTTTCAACGTCAACTTAAGTAGGATGTTCAGTAGCTTCAATTCCCTTCAACAAGTTGCACAGATGTTTATTATTTATTCCGCGTTTTTGTCTTATTGTTGGCTATGGCCTTAGACGTGCACTTTTCACAGCTCTGAAACATTCAGTAGGTGTATATATCGGGTCTTCTGCGAGAAACCTTTATGACGTTCGAGGTGACCTCTCTACAACAACCATCGGCACTATAGATGAATAATGTTTCACTCACCAGAGATTTAGTTGTTTCCGGTTTGTTTACCAGTCCCAGTAGTGTTTCTTTGGGGAGGATTATGAACAACAAATTCTCTCTGGTATGCTCTGAGTATGCTCCATTTTCAGTGATTAGAATATGTCAAAATCAGCGACCAACAATAAGACAAAAGACAAAACTAAGAAAATAAAGACATATCTGTTTATCTCGTTACAACAAAATTAGAACTCCTGAACATTCTGCTTAATAACTGGTTCATTAAGTGAATTTTCAGCCGAATAATTAAGAAAACAAATGTGCCAGTTCTGCATAAATCGCTCTGTATAAGCTGAAATACACCTAATCTCTGTGAATCAGGAATACCAAACACTTGCTGTGCTGGAGAGAATGGCAACAAATATAACCAACAAATTACTTTGAGCTTTCTACTTGAAGATAAATGAATCGTTTCCCAACAAGGGTTTAACGAGAAGTCAACAAAAGCTTTGTATAGTATAATGGGTACCTACGCAGCTACATTTCTGTTTTCCATTCAGAAGCAGCAACAGTCTGTTATATTCGTAACTTGTGACGCGTATTATGAAACATTTCCTTGTCATAAAAGGTCGCGTTTGTAGTTACCTGGTGGCATTTATTTTAATTAAAACACCAACAAGAGACCCGCTTTCTAAAGCGGGAACTGCTATAAAAATAATTATATTCCTTCTTTGAAAAACACCGCAATGCTGCACTTAAGTTTTGGGTTGTGTGATTTTAAAGAGCGTATCTACATTACGTACGCGCAAAATAATTCTTACATCTACATCTAAGACATTTCTTTAGGTTTGAAGTTAAAAATAAACGAATTTTTACATCTTACATGAACCGAGCTTTGGTTTCTCTAAGCCTGGGTTGTTAGTTTTATACTGTGTAGTACAGTTTAAAAGAAATTTCGATAAAGAAAAGCATCTGATGTTGCACACACATGACTTTCTGAACTCTTACTATTCTTACAGATACTTATTTCTGTATCTACTGCAATTTTCAGCTCATGCAGTATATTTAGCTTACAAAACGCAAACGATGTTTTCAACTACTTCATCTTTTTCGCACTGATCATCTGCCTTTTCTATATTTTTCGAAAACATTGCCAGCCTGTTTCGATCTTAAATAATATATCCTCGAGCGTTATATCGTGCAATAGATCACCTGTTACATTTCCTTAAGTATTCATTTTACGTTGGCCCAGGCCTGTTCTATGGGATTGACTTCACACATGTATGGGGGCATGTAAACGACATTGTGGCCCAATACATACAACCGCTTTAAGAGCCTCTTTAGGTTTGCTTGTTTCAGTCATACTATAAAGATCTCTTTTACACATAGAACTGTCACTCTGAACCCCTTTGCTCTACAATACAATATCATAGATTTCTCCTAGGCGGAGAATTATCTACTTCTACATTACTTCCGACTGTAAACTAGCGACAAACGGTTTTACAACTTAAGAAAAATTAGCAGCTAGTAAACATAGTGCGAATAATATTGGAGGTAAGTTGGCAACGTGACCAGCACAGCAACGTTTGCGCGGAAGTTTAAAAAACTCAGGCTACACTGCATGGAATTCTCCTCCTGCGCTTCATTCCCCTTAGACCAGGGGCGGGCAGAGTAATATTTGCTCCGAATCCACTGTGCACGCACCCGCGTAACATTCTTGCTGGTTGGAGGAATAGAACTTCGCTTCTTAAACTTATGCCAGTGGTGGATTGATACAAATTGATCAGCGTGTTTGTTTCAAGAAGTGGTCATACTTTTACTATGTCAAATCGGAATTACACGCATTACCATCGCCCGAACATATGAAAAGACGTTCAAACTGTGGAGTAATATCTGTAACAGCAATACGCAGTTATGCCGAGAGGTGGTTATCTAAAATGCAAGATCTCAGTTTTGATTTTGCTATGTTCATCACAGAAAAAAAATTTTCGCAGGCATATGTGGAGCAAAATATTGCTGTAACAGTAGCAGTAAATTCTCTCAGACCAACATATTTTACTTTACACAGTTCTTTGAATATGTTTGTATCAACTAAATCTGTGCACTAATTTTTTGTCTCTAGATCTATTTATAAATCTATGAGCTCATATTGCAAGTTAACTCTTACACCAACTACATCTACAATAAAAGGGTTAGCAAACATTGAAATGTCATTCTCAAGATAACTGAAAACATAGAATCTATGTGAAGTAAACTCAGTTTTTAAGTCTTCAAGAATGGGAATGTAATTAGTTTATCCTCTGGCACAATACTAAGTTATTTTATGTATTTGAAATAAGTACTTCATAATTTGATTTGTTGGTTAAGAGTTGTCACATGGTAGTATGTTTATGTTTAGATTATAGAAGATTAGAAGTTTGGCACGCTCTAAATCTGTAATCATAAAACAGGAATAATAATAATAATAATAATAATAATAATAATAATAATAATAATAATAATAACAATACAAATAAATAAATAAATAAATAAATAAATAAACAAATAAATAAATAAATAAATAAATAAATAAATAAATAAATAAATAAATAAATAAATAAATAAATAAATAAATAAATAAATAAATAAATAAATAAATAAATAAATAAATAAATAAATAAATAAATAAATAAATGGAAAATGTATATAGCATATATAAAAATGCAGATCAGGAAACAGTTTTCTCGTTACATGCGGCATGATATTTGCAATAAAGCCGTTCAATGAAAACCATGTAATATTTTGTTACAAATGAGGTAGATATGTGGACATAAACATAATTTCTCCACTGATATCGGTCGCGAAACTATCTGAAGTAAGCTGTGGACTCCTGAAATCAGCTGTGTACCGTTGTGTTGCATAGTTACACGGCGAAAGATTGACGAATCACACTGATACATGAATCCGCTTTTACCCACCTCTGCCTTAGACCAAACAGGTTGGGCGGTGACCAGGGTTCGAAGCCGGGAGTCGCAACTACAAGTTATCGCTTATGTAAGGCCCAGTTGTTTTCATTTTGCAGTTTCCTCGGCCTGATAAGTAAAGTTGACGCAGAGGCGTGTGTGTGGCAGCGAAATGAAAATGCGGTTCCCATGTTGGCGGTGAAAGTTGTGATCTAGTTATGTACTCGGCAGCTGTCAGGTTCAGTGAGAGGGGTGAACTTTGTTCATTTTATTTTCAGCCACGTTTATAGCTTTACCTTCCCTACAAATTAGAATAATCTATTATGAATGTATCAAACACGCATCTGTAAAGTGGAGTTTACGCAGTGGGACCCAACTTGCAGGGTCCATCCAGAAAGCTTCATTCCCCTGTTGGTCTAAGTAATCTGTTTACATTGAACGGAGCACAGAGCTAATTTGTTTTTGTTTGGAATGTCATCCGCAGTTATCGTGTGTACAGTGCGGGTCTTCCATTTGTACCGCATACCAAACAGCTAAAAACAATAGGATAGCATTTTGAATAGGTACGATTTCCATTTTCAATTCGTACAATAGATATTTACAGTACTAGTTACAAAAGTAGAGGTTTAGTAACGAGAGGCTCAGGTTAGAACACGACTTAAACCTATTTTGTAACGTTCTATCTACAATATTATAACAAAATGAGAATTTGATAAATCCACTTCTGACACCAGTGTGACAAAATCACAAAATCCAGTCCAGTTCTTAGTGATATTACAACGCACACCTGTTTTCTTCTCGTATTCTTAACACACAATTTCCAGTCCTTCACTTTCTCTGTCACTTAACACTCATTAACTACAAATACTTCTACAAGTACGCCACCTGGCGCACACTTCCCTTTGACGTGCCGCTCTGATTGTTGTCACAGTCGCACGAGGCAACCTGACCTTGAGTGTCTGATCTACGTACAGGTCGCGCGTTAGTTCTTAAGGAATACAATGTTTAAATGAGAGGTTAGATACGAGTCACTCACTTTCACGGGAGCGCTGGCACACAGAATGAGAAACGACAATCGTTGATGCCATGTTTCTGTCCTCAAGAAGCAAAGTTTGGCCCTTCCAGTGACGTCAGCCAAGTTTATTATTCTACCAGTCTCTGTTTACATTTGATTTATTTGTATTTCTTCTATTCCCGACATTTCTCCTTCGTCTTCTTCGTCTGAATTTCTGTCATTTCCATTATCTTTAGTTAAAACACTAGCAATGGCATGCACCCGTACCACACAAAACCTTGTGGTCAGCTATACTCTGTGTTCTCTTTGAAGCATAAGGAAGTATAGATATTTATCTTAACATAACTATTTACTAACTTGTTTATTGAGGGTAGGCTAGCTCACTGGATTTTCGCTAAAGGTTATTCGTCAAGAACGAGCGAGCAGCCCGCCCCCGAGCCTTTGCTGTGTTGCCGTTGCCGCTGCCGCCGTTGGACGGCGTCACAATGATTTATCTAAGTTGAGATTATTCTAGTATACGTTGCATATTGAGCCCATTTAATGGCATTTATTTATTGCGGAAACGATATATTTAGGGAAAGCGTAATGTGAACTTTGGAAAAAGAACATGATACATTAACAAAAATTGCCATATTCTGCAATTTGGGGTGCTAGTTTCATATGTGAATTTAAATTAAAAGTGAGTGAATAAGTGATTTACGATTTATCAGGAATCATTTTAAAAGCACTACAAGATGCAAGTATTAATATACTTCCAGAAAGGTCAAGGAAAGATTAGCTATCTGCTTGTAATTCAATTACGGGCCAAGCTGAAGAAAACAATCAATGAATCACTTTATTTGTCCAAGATCACAAATGTATAAGAATAGGACATAACAGTTTTACATTTGTAATTTATTTCATCATCTGGAATCTTTAGCCCTAGCTTCAGTATCTGTTTTCTCCTGATTTAACAAAAAGCCATTTACACGGAACCAGTCCTTGGCAATTGTAAAATTAGCATAAGTTAAATTATTCAATGCCTAAACATTTTTGTTTCTTTTTCTCAAAGTAGTGTCACCTGCATAGAGAATTGGCACATCTGGTTGAGCATAAACAAGATCATTAATCATTATTATAAACAAAAGCGGACGTAATATCGAGCCTTGAGGCACCCCATTCGTTAATTCAATGATATGTGAACTTCTGTTATCTATAGAGACATATTGCTTTTTTTCTGTCAGATAAGAATGTAATATTTTTAAACTGTTACTATCCAAACCATAATATATTAACTTCGAAATAAGTAATTCTGACAGTACACTATCAAAAGCTTTAGTGATATCACATAAGATAACTGTCACAAATGCTTTGGTCTCAAAAGTCTTTGAAAGCTACTACATCTTGTAATGCTAAAATAGTGGACTTCTTTTTCCTAAAACCATATTGTGTAGTTGCCAATACATTATTAAAACCTTGATAACATTTTCAAGAAAACCACAACTTAAACTATGCTTCACATAGAAACATTTTCGAAATTTTTATTTTCTCGAGAACATTTCTGACGTTTCCTATTTAAAGTAGCATATGCTTAAGACATTTCAATCACAAATTAAATATGTATTATGAATTTTGTGAGAATGGCCTGTGAGCTCTTTATTCTGAATGACACTTGCATAGCTGACAAGCCGTAACAGATAGACAAAATCTTAACATACAAAAGATGTAGATTTCGTTAAATCATACAATTTATGTAAAATAAATTTCTTTTTGTGAAGTTGTAGATATTCCTTCTTATTGCTTTGAATTTTCAGACCCCTTTCTCAAAAAATACCATTTTCTTTCATGCCCATGCAGAGAAAACGGAACTCAAATTTATTACATAGCAACGAGTATATGATAAATTCGCTAATAAGCTAATTTGGCCTATTGCATTCGTTTTTATCAACCTGTTTTTTTTAAATTCAGGTAAGTATTATCGGACGATGAATGAAATGGATGTAAATTGAGCCAGGGGTCCATGGAGCTTAAAGTTATGCGATATTGACCTTTCCGGCACATGGGAAAGCCCCTGAAATATCTTATCCTGGCAAGACGCCCTAATAGAGATTCAAAGTCGCGACTTCTTGAGTACACTACCCGCAGGCAACAATTAAGTTGGTGTAATTGAAAGTTGTTGCGTTTAAATTTATGCTAGACAAGGAACGAAGGAAGTCAAGGCTTCACGTTATTGCCTCGCACGTGTCCCCAAAGAGTATTGGAGTATGATTATTGATATATCTTGACTATGTTTCACCTCAATTTTCTCCATTTGTTCCAGTCAGAGGACCTCTATGCATACATTTTCTACGAAATTTTATCTATAGAATCTAGGACTCATGACACACGCAGATACTGATAAACAGACACACACACACACACACACATACACACACACACTCACACACACACACTCACTCACACACACACTCACACACACACACGCACGCACACACACACACATCCATACACACACATCCACAGACACACAGATACATAAGCACAGAAACACATACAGACACACACTCACTGACACACACGCGCACTTACACAGAAGTGAGGATCGAATGTTGACCTAACACAACACATTCATAAAACTCCCATGATGGTTTTAGCTGGCGATTTCTGCGGTTTAAATCAAACAGCAGTTGAACTCTGTGACATACCTAGCGGTGAAAAGCCCACGGAATAATGTACGGCAGCAAATCTTGCAATGATTTACGAATTGCTGCACCACAATACAATGACGTGATCGAGGTTATACTGTGACCGCATGACAATTAGTACTTGCGTGTAACAATGGCCTGAGTGCAGCGCTCACATGACTTCCTCTACCCTAGTACCAACTATCCTCTATCTTCTCTATGCTAGTTGAGATAAACATTTGTAGGTGCAAGGGAAATACAGTAGGCTTTGAGCGATAGTCAAACCTAAAGCAGGTCGCTATATGAAGGCTTTGAAATTCCGTTCTTTTTGCACGGCCGAGAGATAAACAAGTGACTAACGACCTTCCACTTAGGAAAAGTATAAGCAGCGATGTTTAACCTTTTCAAAAGAGGGGAGTGTGGGTTTACCTCCTTCTAACATGTGCGGACTTTGCCTCTAGGATTGGTAGAAACACATTTATTTGAAATTATAAGTAAGAGCTGAAGAAACCGTAGAGATAGAAGAATTTCATGTTTCAGAAGTACCGAGGCCTTTTAGGTATTTATACGTTATAAAACACTGGCAGGGTAATAGCAGCATGCGAGAAAAGGAATTTGAATTTTATGACCTTTGCCAAGCTCAGAGGTTTTTCTTGTGCATTAATATTTCATAGAACGTTCGTCAGCTGTAAATAAAATATGTTGTAAGTGCTGAAGGCCAAACAACTGCTGCTTTTGAGAAAGGTCGAGGAGGAGTAAATAAATATGTCGCCATGGAAACAACACAGAGAGCCGTACAACAAGTGTAAAAGAACAAATATTATCTAGCATTCTGGGATTCACCCTTTTTATGCATTTTCTCTACTACGCACTTACAGCAAATAGGGGAAGGATTGCCTTCGACTCAAAGTTGCCTGTTTTTGAACAGCGTAATACAGCGAAAAATCACGCAAATATAAAATTTTCCACTTTAGTTTTCGTTTTTCTAAAGATGCGACACGGATATTTCCAAACTAGCCTTTACTTAGGAAGTGTTTCGAAAATCTTATTTTCTCTCAAAAATGACTGTAACGATGTTGATTAAAACACCACATGGCTATGATATTTTTATGACAAATGAGATGTGTTGAATTTTCTGCGAATGTTCTCTGAAGCGCTGTTCATTCTGAATGACTATTTATAACTGGTAAAGTGCAAGAGTAGACAAAAATTTTCTCTACAGAAATTATAGATCTCGTTAAAACACGCAATTTATATAAAATAACACGTTCTCTTTCTCTGTTACATATTATAGCTAGCGAAAGTATTGTACTCCATTGAAAAATTCGATATCGTGATTTCATCGGAAATACAAGTTTTAAGACTAACCCCCCCCCCCCCCCTTATGCTGATCTTACACCCCCTAGGACTTACAAGTCAGTGCCTAGGGTCAGACGCCAACGATTTTGATTAAATTACCATGGTAAATATATAATTATATGTGTTTTATGAAGAAGTGCTTCAGTATAAAGGTCGTATACAGAAATACAATTTTAGAGCACATTTAAATAACCTAGAACTCCAATAACCGGAGTTAGATATAAAACAATCGAGAGCTTGGCTGTCAAAGCAATCGCTAGTCGATTGTCGATATTTTACAAAGGCGAGAACAAAGGAAGAAGAGTACCCAACGATCTTGGAT
Source organism: Tenodera sinensis (assembly GCA_030765045.1). NCBI lineage: Eukaryota > Metazoa > Arthropoda > Insecta > Mantodea > Mantidae > Tenodera > Tenodera sinensis. The sequence goes on from CM060968.1 coordinate 21,404,439, forward strand.
CTGATATCAGACAAACCTTATTAGATGCAGTTGGATACCCAAACAGACAGACAGACAGACACGGGCTTTCAGCTAATTAAATGCTCTCGCTGACCATCGCTTTGCCTTCTCAGTGTTCAAAAGGATCTAAGGGACTGGTTTTTTACTCTCCTTGTAGGTATGTAATTGTTATTGTCGGGCAGCACTCTGTTTAATAAACCTGCAAGAGAGAACTGCTGCAGGTTATATAATGTCACAGACGCTGATTAATTAATGACATTAAAGCACTACCTGAATCAAAATAAATCTAGATAGTTTTTTATTACTTGCCCGACCACGTACATAGAGGTAGAGAAGCAAAAATTCAATGCACACTTGTTTTATGTCTTCCTCTTATATGAACTGTTGTTGCAAATACTTGACATAAGCATTTTCAGAAATTATCTTATTACTAATTTTCTTGTAGGTGCAAGGGGAATATCGTTTTAAGCGATAGTGGAATGTTTTAAGAACTGGTTGCTATGCAATGCCTTTGAAATTCCGTTTCCTTTGCAAGACCAAGAGATAAACGTGAATAACATATTCCTACTTCCGAAAAGTGTAAGTGTAGGCAAATTACACAAATAATAAAGAGTATCTCGGGAAATGGTTCACTAAAAAAAGAACATATTTGACATAAATTGTGTATTTTGACGAGATCCACGTTTTTTACGACGAGGCAAGAGGAGGGAGAGGGCGGCCGATCCAGGAGCCCTAACATAGCAGAGGGCAGGGCCCTTAAAATTTCTTGATTGAAGCTGTCCAATGGCATCTAGTACAACCGGCAGCTGTACCCGCCGGTACCGGACAAGCAATCCGTGGAGACTGCACCCCCGCATACAGCTCCCAAGACACCTGTCGACGCAGGTCAACCCTGAAAGGACCGAGTAGACCAAAAGTGAAGTGAAATGGAAGGACAGGAAATTCTGCAGATGTAATTTTTCTTCCTAGTATTCACCCAAGAAACACCTGAAAATACTCGTGGATCGGTGAAATCAACCACGGGAGTCGAACCCACGACCTCGCAGATGCGAACCACAGACCTGAGTCATCCTGGTTACTGGAATGAAATCCCGAGTAGAGAAAGTCATGTAAGAGCACACGCCAGAGTCTTGCGTATATGTTTATATGTTTGTTCAACAAAACGTAATCCCCTTAGGGGCTTTATTCTTTTTCATCAGATAAATATATTAGCATAGTTGAATTATTTATGGTAATTCGCACTTTGTGTTCAAACTAACTAAATTTTCGGTGACTACACAAATGTCTATTCTATTCCATTTAACTTGTTAAAATCGACGACCATTAAAGAATTTCCCCAATGTTTGTCATGCAAATTGCCTTTTGGAAAACCGGGTTGATTTGATGGCAGTAAAATTCCCTGGGGATAGATAGGCCTATCGCAGGGTAAAAGAGCTGTTTCAGTAAACTCTTGTGAAAGTAAATATGCCAATTGCCTCTAGGGAAATATGCGTAATTCAGTAGCGGATGGTTTCTTTTCATCCAGAAGCAATTAGAGCGAAGTACAAAACAAAATGATCAAAATTATACAATGGACGCTTTTCTAAAGGATTTACTTTCTATCGCTAGTCTCTTTAGGCGCACTTTATAACATTCTAATGAAGGTGTACAAAACATTTTGTATGGAAACAAAACTAAAGATTATTTAAGGGCCGAATGAATAATGTACTAACAAAACCAAATGAAAGTGAAAGTTACCTCTGGGGAGAAAATATATAATGCGTTACACTCTCATCACTTTCTCTACTCACTTTTGTACAGATTATTGTTATAGACTCATATTCCTCTTATGTTCTTAATGTTACTCGAGAAATTATATTATGTTCTTGTAGGTAAAAAGGGAATTCCATAACACAGCAGGCTTTAAGTGATAGTCAAACGCTTTAAAAAGCTAGTCGCTATGTGATCGCATTGAAATTCCATTGCCACGTCATGGTCACGATATACAATAACGAATAGCCATTTACTATTTCACAAAAGTACCTACAGGTATTTGAAAATTCAAACAAATAACCAGGAATATCTCGGAAATGGTTTACCTCTCAAAAAGGTCAGGAAATTCGCGGATTTCTAAATATCCTTCCAAGAGTTTGCCTATTGACCCGGAGGAACCCCGAAAAAGTCCATGGCTTAGGAAGGTTGGCCGCGGAAACGAACCCACAACCTTCCGAGTACGAGCCTCACACGTTATCACGGGGCATTCTCACTCGATTACTTATTGTAAGTACAGTAGAGGAATTAAAAGCTGACGCCTTCTGAACAGCAACATTTAATTCTGTGTAATTTCACGTTTAAATGTATATTTTGTATTTTTGTGTTTTGCTAGAGCTAAATCCCTATGCTGAGAAAACTTCTCTCAATAGAAAAAGATAAATACATTTGAATGGAGTTTTAATGAATTTTGACCGCAATTCCAACAGCTAGCTTGTGATTGTTCATGTCTCACGTCGAGTACGTTTATTGCCAACCGTTGTTTTACATCCGGATGATTGAAAATGTGCTCGAAACTTCAATTCTCGCGACCTTTTGTTTACCTGCGCTTTACCGAAACGCTCTGCTACAATATGCATATCGCGTATTCGAGATATATCGATGTGAGACAAGTGACAAAGGAAAAACAATGACTGCGTGGGACGAGGCAACCGAGAAAAAAAAAAAGAGCTGATTCTGTAGGAACGTGTTTCCATTTTTATGATGATGAATCGTGACATTTTTCATTACTGTATTTGGCACTCTGGCTGCTGGAGGAAAGGCAGGAATCTATTATTAGCTTCTATTTTTAATTTCTCTTTTTGCATAGCTTTATTATTTCCTTAATAGTCCATTCCCTCTGTTACTCCTATACCAAATATTTGTTACAATATTCACATTTGTATTATGGTCTGATACTGCAATTATTGACTGATATGAGTAACCATTTTATGAAGAAACTAGGTAAAAATCACGGCGTTACCCGTTATTTGACGATTTACTCGTCTAACACTTTCGGACTTAATTGCACCTGCTGGGGATATTTAAACTTATTACTTAAGACACTTAAATATGTAATTAAAACTGTCAGTATATTACAAGGAATAACAAATAACCTAAACAAATAACACCGGGAAGGCACTACGCAAAATCACTGTTGAACAAGCCCAAATACCACAGAAAGAAAAGCGAATACAGAAGACCGTATGAATGTAATACGTTGCATTTCTACTTCGATAACATAGAAAAATATATAAACTGTTTATAGAAGAGAGAGCAGAGAAATACATGCGAATGTGTTGCGTAAAAGAAAAATGAGTGGTGAAACCGACATGTTTTGAGGCCCCTGAATCCAAAAAAGCAGTTTTAAAAGGAGGTCCTCTGTGTGTGTGTGTGTGTGTGTGTGTGTGTGTGTGTGTGTGTGTGTCTGTCTGTCTGTCTGTCTGTCTGTCTGTCTGTGGACAGCGTAACTCAAAAACCAAACGTCTGTTAAAAGCCTAAGTTGGATTTAAGTTTAGCATCTTTCAAGGATGTGACACAAAGATGGAAAATTTTTGAAGAATTTTCACATTCTCAAAAATGGCTATAACGATTTTGATTAAAATGCCATATGTTTGAGATGTTTTTGTGACAAATGAAATTTACATTTTGAATTTTCTGACTATAGCTTATGTAGTCCTATTTACTCTGGATGACTTTTGAATAACTCGTAAACCGTAAGAGATAGAAAAAATCTTAAGGTACAAAAAATGTAGGTCTAATTAAAACAGCCAAGTTACAGTTTTGCAATACTTAGGCTTTCTTCGGATGAATGGTCATTATTCACTTTTTATCTGTTTGGCTGTGCAAAGGGAACGAAAGTTCAAAACTTTAAAAGATCTATCACTCAAAGCCTACTGTATTCCCATATTCCCCTTGCAGCTACAAGAAAATTAGCAACAAGATAATGCAAATATTTATCTCGACTAAGAGGAAGACAGGAGAAGTATTTGTAAGAATAGCACAACAGTAGAGAAAGTGATGTGAGTGTAACACTTAGCGCAACAGCCCTTCGCGGGCCAATATAGGTAGATAACTGCAATAAATAGTTTCTATATTTTGAAATCGATCCGCGATTTGCGCGAGTTCTCGTGTTCAGCAGTGGAGAGGGAGCGGCACACTTCAAAATGTTTAAGAATTTCATGTGTTACACTCATTTGATTTTCTTTACTCTTATATAAACTATTCTTACAATCACTCGTTTCTTTATCTACCTCATATTAATAAGCTAAAGATTTATAGAAATTATCTTATTGCTAATTTTGTTGTAGGTACAAGGAAAATGTGGCTCTAAACAATAGTCAAACATTTTAAGAGCTGGTCGCTGTGTGATTGCTTTGAAGTTCCGTTCCCTTTGCAGCCTTTTCTGCCATTTGAGAAAAGTATATGCATTGCAAAATTCAGATTAATAACAAAGAATATCTCCGAAATAGTTCACTTAAAAAAAATGTATTTGACTTAAATTGGTTTAGCGAGATCTGTATCTTATGTACTAATATTTTCTCTCTCTCTCTCTCTCTCTCTCTCTCTCTCTCTCTCTCTCTCTCTCTCTCTCTCTCACGATTTACCAGATATGCAAAATAGCAGATCATTTTAGGAAATTCAAGATATGCATTTCGTTTGCAATAAAAATATGTTAAACATATTTAATCAAAATCATTAGAGGCATTTTTGAGAAAATCAATATTCTTTATGTAAAGGATGGGGTGATCTTCATGAAAATACTCGAACTATTGAACTATTTATGCTTAAGCCTTGCGCATCCAAATCGATCTCATTCCAGATTGAATTAAAAATGGAAAAGCTGAAATAGGGATGGACTTAAATCGAGTTCAATTCCGCATGGAAACATAGTATTTCGTACAAGAATAGGAGAAAATCGTGTGAGTTAAATATGTACTTCCTGGTAAAATTACGATATCGAATTTTTGGGTGGAATGCAATACTTCCCCTAGTTAATTTGTTTTTAGAAACATGGTATTGTAAAATTGTTGAGATGGTGGAAAGCAAGATAGGTAAATATTGTGAGAGAAGCAGGTAATAGAAGGAAGAGCCATTGGTGCAATAGATAAATGGAGTAGGAAAGCAGAAAACACACGTATGCTGGATGAGTTATGAGGGAAAAAGAAAACAGCGGTACTTTAGATAAACCCTAAATGTCTCTCGAGGGGAACTCGTAGTATATATATTCGCAGGAATTCATCATACCGCGCGGGTTGGACATTGCTGATAATATTCGGCCCTCTCTCTCATTATCGTCACGTCGACGCGGATATTTATCATCTTGTTATCATTAGGGAAGGGGTTTTTCTGGTGACGTGCTATTAATGACTTCTAGTGATTAGTTCTTGTTAACCCAGGGTTCCCAATTAAGCGGGATGCGACGCACTACAGATGTCTGCAACGGAATTCCTCGCTTGCTCCTTCCCCGGAGGTTTATCAGTGTTGCCGCCTTTATAAAACGTGTCACGCGGGTTTGCACATTAATTTTCTGTTGCCATGACAACGGGGTTTACTCCCCTTGCGCCAGCTTTGTCTGCGCTTCCTGCAACCAATGCTTCCTGCAGTCAATGGCGAGTATTAAGCGAACTTGTTGCAGCGTTTGATTGATAAAATCAAGCAAAAAGTCCACATTTAGCGAAAAAGAAAAGATTTTTCCATCAAAACAATGCACCAATTTGCACATAATTATCGTCATAGCCAAAATCAATGAGTTAAAAGTTCAAATTGCTTCTTCATGCACCATATTCGCCAGATTTAACCTCCTTTGATTGTTTTCTGTTTCCAAACTTGAATAAATAGCTTGATGGTAAAAGATTGTGTGCAATTGATGACTATTTTGGAGAGTTCAACGTCTCTCACTATAGACAGGGTATCGAAAATATTGAGCATCGCTGGAAGAAGTGTACTGAACTGAAAGGGGACAGTGTAGAGAAAAAAATGTTGTTTTTTTTCAACATTTTTGTGGTTGGTTTCTTCTTTAGGTTTGGTACTTCTGAGACTCCTCTTGTAAAAAAAACCAATTACTTCCTATTTGAGGAAAGTATAAGTAATTGAAAATTAAAAAAATCTACATCCATCACAAATGCTTATCTCCAAAAGCAAATTTTTGGGCAGAATGCAATCTTTTCCTCATTACTTTACGTAGCAGAAAAAGTGAAAATGCGCTGAATTGGATGAGGAAGTCAAATTCTTCATTTAGCCGTTACGACAGCTTGCACCCCTGTGCCAAGCTGTATTGCACGCTGAAGGCGTGAGTACTCAGCTGTTGTGGCACAGCCTGTACTAGATGTTGCAGATAAATTAGTTAAATCCGTTGATAGTGGAACAGAAAACGTTTGTGCTCCAGATAGGTAAATTGGGTTATCTGGCGATCGTGAACTTTAGAACAGAGGACCATAGACGCTAAGAGCTTCCCTGGGTACTTAACACAGCGAGGATAATGGACCGTTAACAAAAGGAAGTATAAAACAGGATATAAGCTATGAACCGAAACTGCAATAGGCTGGTGAAAGGCAGGCATTATGACGACAGTAGGGGTAGTTGTGGCAGTGATGGGAAGGAAAATTAGGTGCGCAGCAACTCGATAAGCCTCGTTATTGCACCACGCCTTCAGTGTTCATTTGTTCGTTATCAAGCACATGCTATATAATTTAGCACTCGATTTTCGAAATTGCCTGCTGGTCTTTATCATCGTGCTGCCTGAATGGGTTTGTAAACTCATATGTTACTCACTCTTCTCGAGAAATATGTAGAGGTAGCATTTGTGTTGACCACTTTAGCGAATGTCGTTTAAAATGCACGTGTGAGTGACTTGTTTTCGATTAGTGCCTTCTACAAAAATAGTTATTTATTGCATTTCACAAAAGCGCCCGCGTGCGCGCATATGTATAGGTAGCATAAATTAAACGAACTGTGTGAAATACAGCAAAACCTCGTTTATCCGGATCTCCGGATTATCACGATCAGATTTGTAGATTTTTTTTAAAAAAAATTGTATAAATGGCAAGTCTGTTTATTTAAGGATTTAGGAATTTTGTTCTGCTCTATTTTTTTTTTTTTAAATGCCGATTTGAAAATCCCTTTTGCTTCAGCCGCTCGATTGTTAGTTACGTATACACAAATAGTTTTACTATTTATGTGTTGCAAAATGTAATAAACAACGGTAGAGAACATTATGTGAATGTAACACATAACTTTTCCAACTGTATATATTTATTTATTTGAATATATACATAAATAGCTGGGAAGTTGTGAGCAGATTTGCAGTAGGATATTCTGCTTTATGCTCTTAACATTTCTACAGCTTGTGTGAACCAAGAGAGTTTGTGAAGAACCACAGCTTTTCGCATGGCTTACGTCTGAGGCTTGCTTTTCATCCCTTCCTTACTTCAGACAGACAGACAGACAGACAGACAGAAGAAAACCCTCTGCTTCTACGTGGAAAACGAGTGAGCCAATAGACAAACTCCATTTATAAATTCGACACAAAGATCCTGCTGCTCTTTCAGTAAAAAGAGAAGAAGAAGAAGGTATGAATTAAGACTCGAAAGCAAATTTAACGAGAGAAAGTGACATTGATTCAACGGCTGAAATAAAAGGATATCCCTGCTGCAAGAAGATTATGTGGGTGGACCCTGTAAGAAAGTAATTAGATTCCGAGTTGAAAACAGAAATAATTAAAAGCTAAGGCAAGGGACTTGATTAGCTTATGAAATACTGGTAGCCTTGTTTCAGAAGTAAAGCTAAATCAACTTGAGGATTAGCTCATAAATTGGGGGTTCTGAACTGTGAACTGACTTTAGGGAGATGGCAGTCAAGTGACCACGTGATGGTGCAATTACGTCTCAAGCGCCGGAATCCAACATTAAAATAAGAATAAAGAGTTAGTGAATAACCTATCGCATTGAGAGCCTTTATACAGCACTCATTACTAATGTTCACACATAGACAATCAATACACGCACAT